>CM060924.1:126275196-127525196 GCA_030737875.1 Allium sativum
CGGAATCCCGCTCTTGGAATCCCACTCTCGGAATCCCCCTCTCCCGCTCTCGGAATCCCGCTCTCAGAACTTCGCTCTCGTAATTGCACTCTCGGAATCCCGCTCTCGAAATCCTAATCTCAAAATCCCTCTCTCGGAATTCCGCTCTCATAATCCCACACTCGGTTCGTGACCACCCCTCGATTCGTGACCACCCCTTCCCGGCTCATGACCACCCTTTCCCGGCTCGTGACACCCTTTCTCGGCTCGTGAGTCCTCTTATTGGAGCGGTTCGTGACCATCATCTTGGAGTGGTTCGTGACCATCAACTTGGAGCGGTTCGTGGCCATCATCTTGGAGTAGTTCGTGACCATCAACTTGGAGCGGTTCATGAGTTATACCCCCTTTAGGAATCAAAGTTCTCCTGGGTTGTTCGTGAGACATACCCCCTTCAGGAATAGAAGTTGTCCTGGGCAGTTGTGAGGCATACCCCCTTCAGGAACAGGTTTTCAGCAGTTTTTCCAGCAAGCTAGTTTCGCCAAACGATGGCGTTTTCAACCATTCTAATCTTACTTGAAGTCACAAAACATACCAAACAATAGTAGTAACATGTAGAATCAACCAAAAACACCAAAATATCAATAACATGAAATATTTTAGATCAAACATACCCAAAAAACATGATTTTCCCCTTAATCCCCTTAACCGTGTATTAATTATAGGATTAACAAACTTAATCCAAATTAACCAAAAATTTTACCAGAGGCATAAAATAATATTTAAGAATTTCTACATATTTTTCCGTATTTTTATGATGCATAATTTCGCTAATTATCACTAATCACCCCTAATTAGCCATAATTAGTGAATAAAAGTGCAAATCACTCACCTTAGCCACAAATAAATTTCGGAACTGAAACTCTACCTGATTTGGAACGGATCCCAATGTATTCCAGCAGTTCTATCTCGATTTCTATGCTAATTCGCCTTAATTTGATGTTGATTTGGTTAATATGTGATTAGAAAGTGATTTAGGATGAATTTAGAAGGTGGAGGCCATTGCTAAGTTTGAAGAAATGTTTATGGCGGCTGAGAAAATGAAAAAGAACCATTCTCTAACTCATTTCAGCCCTCCCATAACCCTAATCTCGAAATGGGTTATCGGCCTAGCTGCTAATTACCGTATTGAGCCCGGTTAAGCTATTTTTCACCTTCCAAACTTTATTTCAGCCGTATCTCCCAAACGGCAAGTCCGTTTGATTAATATAACTACTCTACGGAAAGGTAAACCATCATCCGAATCCAATGGAAGTGGTTTCAGGTCAAAACTTCTTACAATCAACAGTTATAGGCAAAACAAGATTCGCTAGAGGTAAAACAGTCATTTAAAAATCGGCAAAAATCATGAACATGGGAAATGACCCCAATAGTCGTTCCCCAAAGTTACACAACCATACGACTTCATATGAAAAATAAAATAAATATTCTATGATCCTCCATATGTAAAATGCGGGTTGTTACACTCTCCCCTCTTAAAAAATTTCGCCCCCGAATTCCTTAACCAAAACATACAAAGGTGGCCCGCATGCCTATCAACCATTTACAAACAATCAAACATACATGACAAGCCTATCCTAGCATGCGGTTTAATAATAATAGAGTACTATCATTATTAAAATCTTACCAGGCAAAAAGCTCTGGATATGACTTCCTTATGTTCTTCTCGATTTCCCAAGTACAGTCATTCTCATTATCACACCATCGATATTCATCTCTGTCTTTTAGATGATTTCTATTAGGTTAGCATCGTCCCTTTGACTGGAACCAATCCGCTCAATCAAAGTCGGTCTAATCGTCAAACTGGCTAACATCTCTGGACCCAATTTATGCTTAGGTCTGAAATCATATCCCGCGATATACTCCAGTTGCTTCCATTCAAGAAAATAACATCTAAACTGGCATGTCTCCTACTTAATGCATCAGCTACCACATTTAGTGCGGTACCACAGGTATCCATATATACCTCCATCTCTTCATTTCCCATCGCCATAATCCTACAGGTGAAAGTCTACTCAAGAGAAGAAAATAGGAATAAACATAGCAACCATAACATCCATCAAACACTTCCTATCTATCACCTGCTAAAGCCGTGAATATGTTGATACCTATATGACTGGTCCAACCAATATCAAGGGCCAATGGAAGCCCCATCCCCAAACAGACTACCGCACGTCCAACGTACGTTTATCCTCCAAGGATAACAAGATCACGTCCAACGGATTCAAGGTAAATGGGCATCCCCAGATACCCCTGCTTCGAGTCCTCCTAGAACACTCCAAACAATCGACGATTCCTTGGAACCTCATCAAAAGAGCTATCCACAACTCCAACTTCAACTCGAGTCCAACCCAAGTCAATCCATTATCTTGCAGCCTTCTCGAGTACCACTTAAGTCATCTCATAGCCCTATCGAGTCCAACTCGGGGCAGTCCACATCATCGAACAGTCTTATCATGTCACGGCTGCCCATCACTCCTCGAGTAAACCAAGACCTCATTTAGTGGAAATCACAACAACTACTTATATCTCACGCAAACCATCCTGGTCGAACTCGACATTCCCCAAGCACAAGCCCCAAAGGCCTAAACCAATATCAAATAAGCACTCAAGGAACATCTCCTCCAAATCCAGACAATCTACGTGAGATGATATGAACAAAACAACCAAACACTTGAGCATTCATAACTAACTATGGCTATCCACGCCAATTCTGCTTCGACACTATCGTTGATCGCATGATGGTCCATGACATATGTCAAGGGTAAATAGCGACCCCAGCTTTAGCCAGACTACTGCACGTTCAACGTACATTGTCCTCCCAGAGACTACTAGAACTTAAGACAACGATAATCTCTCTATAACAATTATCGGCATTGCCGATGACAATCCACAAACTCAGACCCAGTCTCGAGTATCCATTACCCACAAACTCAAGTCCAACATGAGTCATCTCCCTACTCGTTGCATCTCCAAGATTAACGAACAACCATTGTCTACGGGTTCAAGTCCAACTTGAATCGTCCTAACCTTCGTTGCATCCCCACGATCAACGAACACATCTTATCACTTCGAGATTTCACCACTGAATTTACTCCGAAGTTATTACCATTCTTGAACCAAAGGGGAACATCAACATAATGTCCTAAACAATCCATAGCAATCACTCATTTACTACGGAATACCACAACGCTCATGCTATTCACACAGCGTTTAAAAATGCTTCCAAAGGCCCTTCCTTCACGAGTCATGGCCGACCCGAATCTCATTATTCCCCCCAAGTTCCCATTGTTATTGCCATCACTATGTAGGTACCCAATATCGCCCTATACACTTGGAGCCAATCGACTCCCAAAATAATGCCAAACCTAGTAAAGCCCAAAACAAAGCAATCACAAGCAACATACATCCATGACTCGGTAAGACCAAATCATGACAAATCATGTAAAGGCTAGTCGAACCACTAATCGGGCTCGTCTTAACTAAAGGTCTATCGACTATCTCAGGTTCCAACTCCCTAGGTCACTAGATATGAAGGAATGGGAAGCCCAGGGATCAAACAATACTCGAACAGGGACATCATAAATAGAAAGCATACCTTGAATAACGACACCCTTTCCCTTCTGCGCCACAGTTGGGGCATTCGACGAAGAAGGAACAACGTTGATAGCATATGATTTCATGATCTGCTTCTCTTTGGGGGATTGCAGACATTTATCTTTGTGATGTCCCATTTGGCCACAATTGAAACACTTCCTTTCCCCAAGCTTTTCCCAACAATCTTTGGCATAGTGGTCCTTCTTGCCACAACTAAAGCACTTGCCATCTTTCTTATTCTTCTTTTTCTAACCATCATTGGTTTAGTCTTATTTCCTATTATTTTGGGAATTATTCTTACCTCCACCGCTTGCCTACAGCTTTGGCTTCTCTACAAATGTAATAGAAACCTCGGTCTTCGACTTAGGGTAAAGGCTCTCAGATCTCAATGTCTTTCCCACAATAGATTCGAAAGTCTCATTGATATGGTTTATGAGTCTCTCCCCTAAGTACTCATCTAGGGCAGTTATAAACTTCTCATTCTTGTTTTCGACCGTATCAATAAGGGACAATCCATATTTCGATAAGGTATCAAATTCAGCAATATACTTCAAGACTACCCTATCATTCTGCTTAAGCTCCAAGAATTTCCTAAACAATTCCGATTTCTTAACAGCTGGAATAAACTTATCACTGAATCGAGCCTTAAACTGATTCAAATTAACTTGATCCTCAGGAGTAGCTGCTTTAATAGCATTCCACCAATTGATCGCCGTCCTTGAAGCTGACGTGATGCTATCTTTCTCTTCATCGTATCAACGATTCCCAATCCTCGAAGATGCACTCATAACTATCAAGCCAATCTTGAACCTCTGTAGCCAATTCCGTTCCGTATAACGGCTTCCCACCAAGACTAGTATAATCCTTGCATAGCTTGGAGAAATCGTCTATAGGTGCCTGCACCGCTGCACCAACACCGTTAGTAGCACTAGGAACTTCTCCCTGAGTATCCCTAAACATCTCTCGCATGAAGGCAGTAAACATCATCCTCATATCAGGGACATTCCCATTGTTGGCCCCTGAACCCGTACTCCTCGCATATCGGCTCATCGTTCATTCTGTAAAGAGAAAACGATTAACCATCTCCTTAGTGGTGCCAGTGCAGTGCGACATCATCCTTAGCTATACTAATAGTGTGTGTGTGTGTATATCAAGCTTTTGAAAACCAAAATATCACAAATACGCGCTCTCATATTGTAACAACCCGAATTTTAATAACATGTTAAAACAAGAAATCAAGGTATAATTAATTTTTAAAAAGAGAATTATGGGAAACAGTTTGCGCCATTACGTTCGTCTTGGAATTCTGCATGAAATACAGTCCGAGTTTTCGAAAATCAGAGTCTAGATAAAGAAGTTATGGCCTGTAGAAGATTCAGCAAATTTCAGGCAGCACAGGACCAGGCAGGTCGACCTGGGGGTCAAGTCGACCATGTGGTCGACCTTAGGGTCGAACTACCCCCCAGGTCGACCATGTGGTCGACCTCCCCTCCTTACAGTCGACATGGTCAGCCTGTTTTGACCCAGAACCTATTTTTGAAGCCTGAGACGTGTTTTGATGGTCCGGATTGATTCTAGGGTTGATCTAAGGGCCTAAACTAGTTACTACCCCTATAAATACATCCTAAGACCTAGCGTAATTCATACAAATAATTCTTACACTGCTATGCTGCTAATTTACCTCTTGAACCATGGCCGCCGCCTCCAAATTAAATCTTAAGCATTCAAACTCGATTCAAATCAAAGATCAACGCTTCTACAATAATTCAAGAGAATAGATCAGCGACATCGCAACGTTCTACGACAAATTTCTAGACTTGACTTATGCATCTAAATTTCTTAGACCACAATCTGTAAGTTCCGGTTACTTCTAGATAAAAACTATAAATCTAATATGGGCATGTTAAATTGGAATTGATTTAAGTATGATTCATATTTATTCTTGTTTTCTTGGTGGATCTTGACTATTGGGAATATTGCCTACGACGTTGAAACTATTGCTAATGGCATAAGACTATGACTACGCCTATGACTGTGAACATAAGACCATGACTATGACTATGATGGTAAACATAAGACTATGCCTATGACTATGACTATGACGGTGAACATAAGACTATGCCTATGACTATAACGGTGAACATAAGACTATGCCTATGCCTGTGAATATAAGACTATTGCCTATAACTATGACAAGAACAATTGTGGCTAATCACCTATGAGGTTATTGCCTAGGATTATGACTATAAAAATTGGATCTAAGATTGATTTTCTATTCAGACCTATTTTCTTTGTTTGTCCTTGGATCTTGATTTTGGGGATTTTTCTATTTAAGTTAGATCTATCCATGTTCTTAAGTCTAGATTATTATTCAAACCTTTTCATGTTCAAAATGTTAGCAGATCTATATGCCTGCGATGTTTTAATCAATTTATTCAGTTATGTCATGCCTTGGAAATAAACTGATAATAAAACAATGTTTATTATGTTATATGTGGGATTGAACGATATTGATCTATGCCTATGGTTCTATTTTATTGAATTGGGAATTAATGAATGAGTCTATTCATATGTATATGAACTTGGAGTACAACCTACTATGACAAGTTGTGTAGTTTATCATGTTATGCAAGTTTTAGGTTTTAAAATCATATCACATGTTAGATCTACATGTTTATGGGTATATGTTAAACCTATGTCATATTTCAAGTTTACACTTATCCATATGCTCGTGATTGATTTGCAAGTTCACATATATGTAAGTTGATTTAGTCTATGTTGCAAATTCACATATATGTATGTTGATTTAGTCTACGTTGCAAGATCACAACTATGATATTCATGTTAATTGTTTTGCAAGTACACACCTATGGTGTTCATATTGACTATGCCAAAAATGCCAAGTTTACACCAATGTCATGTTTATATTAGTGAATTTCTTTATGCAAATTTTTGTGTACGTTAAATTAGGGTTTTTAGCCTAATATTATATGATAAAAATTGGGTGGACGAAAATTAGGCTAAGATTGTTAGCCTAATATTTAGACGGGGTAACGTTGGGAAAAATTGGTATTATAGGAAACTTGACATGAAACTTGCCTTGAAAACTTGACACGAACTTGACATGAAATTTTGAACATGGACATGACAATAGAATGAACTTGAAAATGGCCAACTAGAGGTTGGGTTGAGTTTGCAGTGTAATTCTGCCCGGAACCGCCCGACAAATCCAGTTACTACAAATAATAGTATCCAATGTGGGTAGTTGGTCATATCGCGCTTAAAACCCAAGGTCAGACTGAGTTATGGTGTAAATCTGCCCGGAACCGTCCGACATATCTAGTGACCACAACAATAGGTCTGATGTGAGAGGTTGGGGTGCATTAACGAATTAATGCCACATGATAGGGTTAAGTCATGAACATGTAAGACAACACTTAACCAACTTGACACATGATTCGTAGGGCTAAGTCATGAACTTGAACGACAACACTTAGCCAATTTGACATGACATGTAGGCGGGTTAAGTCACGAACTTGAATGACAACACTTAACCAACTTGACATGCTAGACTGATAGGGGTTAAGTCACGAATTTAAATGACAACACTTAACCTATTGGACGGAAACCCTAGTTACGCGGTCCATTTCAGCAGTAACCCACTAGATGTATCATGGTACCCTGGAACTAGGCAGGGTGGGGCACGATTACTGGGCTGATTGTAAGCGACCAGAACGACGGCTGTGTTGGTGCGCCAGTGTAGGTTCAGGCGGGCTATGGTTGTGCACGTGGTCCGGAGTTGAAAAAGCAGGCATTGGGCATCGTAGGTTTATCTGTTCATGCTTTATTCGTGTCAGTGGTTGGCACCCTATGGCTTGATACACCCTATGGTGGACCTAGCACAGGTGACTACATTCGTGATAGAGCCGTATGACACAGACACATGACGAGCTAGAACTTGTAGGGAGCCGATCGACTAGTGGATCGTTTCGTTGGACCTAGAAATGGGTCATTTCGTGATATTGGGCCAAGGGATCATTGCATGATTTATATAAGACATGGGTTTGGGATTCTAGTACAGTTGATGCAGAGAACCTTGAATATGTGATGCTATACTTGATTTATCATGTTATCTTAGTCCATCTTGCCAACCTTGACAACATCCTTATGTTTACTTTCAGTTTATACATGTCATGTTACCTTTACCTGTTTTTATGCTAAAAGTCACTAGGACTTACCAGTCTTTATGACTGACCTGTTTTCTTTCGCCTCTTTTTCTTCCGTTTCCCCCCAGGTTCTCAGGGAGGAAACTCTAGCACTTAGCGTGGATTTCACATGCTTTCGGTTCAGCTCATCTACAATTTGATCTTGAGCTATGCTATGGCTGCGTTTCTGCTACCTTTGGGCAATTAAGTTACTTTTGTTGTTTTAAGATTATGCTTCTTTATTTATGCAAGACAGAATTTGCTGTAATGGAAAATAATGACCTTGGCTATTTGATGTAAAAGGTTTTGACTCTTTTTGAAAGTAATGAAATTTATCTTTTGATTCTTCCGCTGTTTTATCTATGTTCTGTCTTGTGATATTTCTGTGTTTGTTTACCTCGATAAGCTCCTCCAAAACTAGTGCATTCCCTTTGTGAGTGACCCTAGCGAAGGTGGGGTGTTACATTTAGTATCAGAGCAGAAGGTTACCAGACTGGGCAAAAGTTTTTAAAACCTTCTAAAAATATTTTCAAAACCGTTTACAAAGAAGCATTTTTCAAGAAAAGTCTTGTTTTATTTAAACGCTATTCCCCAAAATCCATTAGCACTATCCTTTGTTTCCATGTTTGAATCTCTTCTTTTCCATTTCAGCAAGTCTGGGAATCTTAACTTTCCAGAGGGCGTGCCAATACCTAGCTGGTTCAGGAGATACTTAGAGGCCAGGGCCAACAATGCAAGCCCAGCAGATATTCCTCCTCCTCTACCTCCTCCTCGTGCAATTGCTTTCTCAAAGATCTGTAAAGATTTTAGGGCCATGGGTGGAAAGGATTTCAAGGGAACTGAATCGTTCGTAGAAGCGAGGAACTGGCTCAAAGAAACTGAGGATTTGTTCGTTATCTTCAAGGTGGACGATAGGCAGAAAGTGCAGTTGGCGGTATGGTTGCTCAAAGACGAAGCTTCCTATTGGTGGGAAGTCACTAGCACTGAAAGACCTATTGACACATGGATGGACTTCCGGACATGGTTTGAGATGAAATTCCTCTCGCAGGCTGAACGAAGTTTACAACTGGAAAAATTCTTATCTCTTAAGCAAGGAAGTATGATGGTCAAGGAGCACGTTAATCAATTCAATCAGTCGGCTCGGTTTGGACTGGACTTAGCGAATACCCCTCATAAGAAGGCTCTCCGCTTTGTCAAAGGATTGAATGAGCCACTTCACAGCTTGGCTATGACCCACATACTTATGGGGGCTACTTACGAAAAGCTAGTAGACATGGCTCTCTTAAACGAAGAAGACAAGAATGGAAAGAAGGAGGTCAAGGCGAATGAGTCTCCAAACAAGAAGGTAGACCCCAAGAAGGGAGGCAAGAACAACAACAACAATAATGATAACAAGACACGTGAGAAAAGAAAATGCCACTTCTGCGGTATTGAGGGGCATATAGTCCAGGATTGTGGGAAGAAGAAGATGAAGCTGGGAGCATGCTTTCAGTGTGGTGATATTGGACATATCAGCAAGAACTGCCCTAAGAAGCAAGGGCAAGCCCCGCAAGCAGGACCTTCTGGGGGTACATCTTTAACTTCTTCTCCTAGATGCTTTATTTTATCTTGCTTATCTTCTCAATCCTATCTTGAGAACCTTAGGTTGAACCCTTTTGGATGTAAACATGTGATTGAAACATATTATGGTTGATGTTTGCAAATGGTTGCAAGTGATCGCAAGTGGTTGCTCGTGGTTGCATAACACACATTAGGCACTAGATCGGCTCAAGCACATTTTCATACTGCATATGCATGAGTGTTTATACTTGTTTGTGGATGAAATTGAATGTGTTATCATGTGGATGTTGCATATGGATGGATGTTTGTGCACACATATAGTGTTAATGTGACTAGGACTATTTGCCTACATGTTGGATTCATGACACTAAACATATTTTGCATTAAGAAGATCAATCAGGCCTGATCATTTGCATTAGATAAGGAACATATACACACACTTTCTGCATATGTTCATATAGCATTAGAAATCTTTTAAGGACAATGGTTGCTTGTGGATGATGGTTGAGTAGATGGTTGATTGGATGATAGGATGCATTCTTCTTAACTTGAAGATTTCGTGGACGAATTCCCTTAAGGAGGGAAGAATGTAACAACCCGAATTTTAATAATATGTTAAAACAAGAAATCAAGGTATAATTAATTTTTAAAATGAGAATTATGGGAAACGGGTTGCGCCATTGCGTTCGTCTCGGAATTCTGCATGAAACAGAGTCTGAGTTTTCAAAAATCGGAGTCTGAATGAAGAAGTTATGGCCTGTAGAAGATTCAGCAAATTTCAGGCAGCACAGGACCAGGCAGGTCGACCTGGGGGTCAGGTCGACCATGTGGTCGACCTTAGGGTTGACCTACCCTCCAGGTCGACCATGTAGTCGACCTCCCCTCCTTATAGGTCGACCTGGTCGGCATGTTTTGACCCAGAACCCATTTTTGAAGCCTGAGACGTGTTTTGATGGTCCGGATTGATTCTAGGGTTGATCTAAGGGCCTAAACTAGTTACTACCCTTATAAATACATCCTAAGACCTAGCCTAATTCATACAAATCATTCATACACTTCTATGCTGCTAATTTACCTCTTGAACCATGGCCGCCGCCTCCAAATTAAAGCTTCAGCATTCAAACTCGATTCAAATCAAAGATCAACGCTTCTACAACAATTCAAGAGAATAGATCAGCGACACCGCAACATTTTACGACAAATTTCTAGACTTGATTTCTGCATCTAAATTTCTTAGACCACGACCTGTAAGTTCCAGTTACTTTTAGATAAAAACTATAAATCTAATATGGGCATATTAAATTGGAATTGATTTAAGTATGATTCATATTTATTCTTGTTTTCTTCTTGGATCTTGACTATTGGGAATATGCCTACGATGTTGAAACTATTGTTAATGGCAAAAAACTATGACTATGCCTATGACTGTGAACATAAGACCATGACTATGACTATGACGGTGAACATAAGACTATGCCTATGCCTATGACTATGACGGTGAACATAAGACTATGCCTATGACTATAACGGTGAACATAAGACTATGCCTATGCCTGTGAATATAAGACTATTGCCTATAACTATGACAAGGACAATTGTGACTAATCACCTATGAGGTTATTGCCTAGGATTATGACTATAAAAATTGGATCTAAGATTGATTTTCTATTCAGACCTATTTTCTTTGTTTGTCCTTGGATCTTGATTTTGGGGAATTTTCTATTTAAGTTAGATCTATCCATATTCTTGAGTCTAGATTATTATTCAAACCTTTTCATGTTCAAAATGTTAGCATATCTATATGCTTGCGATGTTTTAATCAATTTATTCAGTTATGTCATGCCTTGGAAATAAATTTATAATAGAACAATGTTTATTATGTTATATGTGGGATTGAACGATATTGATCTATGCCTGTGGTTCTATTTTATTGAATTGGGAATTAATGAATGAGTCTATTCATATGTATATGAACTTGGAGTATAACCTTCTATGACAAGTTGTGTAGTTTATCATGTTATGCACGTTTTAGGTTGTAAAATCATATCACATGTTAGATCTACAT
This sequence comes from Allium sativum, assembly GCA_030737875.1. Classification (NCBI taxonomy): domain Eukaryota; kingdom Viridiplantae; phylum Streptophyta; class Magnoliopsida; order Asparagales; family Amaryllidaceae; genus Allium; species Allium sativum. The sequence goes on from CM060924.1 coordinate 126,286,660, forward strand.
GTTTATGGGTATATGTTAAACCTATGTCATATTTCAAGTTCACACTTATTCATATGCTCGTTATTGATTTGCAAGTTCACATATATGTAAGTTGGTTTAGTCTATGTTGCAAATTCACATATATGTATGTTGATTTAGTCTACGTTGCAAGATCACACCTATGATATTCATTTTGATTGTTTTGCAAGTACACCTATGGTGTTCATATTGACTATGCCAAAAATGCCAAGTTTACACCTATGTCATGTTTATGTTAATGAATTTCTTTATGCAAATTTTTGTGTACGTTAAATTAGGCTTTTAGCCTAATATTATATGACAAAAATCGTGCGGACGAAAATTAAGCTAAGATTGTTAGCTTAATATTTAGAAGGGGTAACGTTGGGAAAAATTGGTATTATAGGAAACTTTACATGAAACTTGTCTTGAAAACTTGACATGAAAACTTGAACATGGACATGACACTAGAATGAACTTGAAAATGCCCAACTCAAGGTTGGGTTGAGTTTGCAGTGTAATTCGGCCCGGGACCGCCTGGCAAATCCAGTTACTGCAAACAATAGGATCTAATGTGGGTAGTTTGTCATATCGCGCTTGAAACCCGAGGTCAGACTGAGTTGTGGTGTAAATCTGCCCGGAACCGCCCGACATATTCAGTGACCACAACAATAGGTCTGATGTGAGAGGTTTGGATGCATTAACGAATTAATGCCATATAATAGGGTTAAGTCATGAACATGAAAGACAACACTTAACCAACTTGACACATGATTCGTAGGGCTAAGTCACGAACTTGAACGACAACACTTAGCCAATTTGACATGACACGTAGGCGGGTTAAGTCACGAACTTGAATGACAACACTTAACCAACTTGACATGCTAGACCGATAGGGGTTAAGTCACGAATTTAAATGATAACACTTAACCTACTGGACGGAAACCCTAGTTACGCGGTCCATTTCAGTAGTAACCCATTAGATGTATCATGGTACTCTGGAACTAGGCAAGGTTGGGCACGATTACTGGGCTGATTGTAAGCGACCAGAATGACGGCTGTGTTGGTGCGCCAGTGTAGGTTCAGGCGGGCTATGGTCGTGCACGTGGTCCGATGTTGAAAAAGCAGGCAATGGGCATCAGTAGGTTTATCTGTGCATGCTTGATTCGTGTCGGTGGTTGGCACCCTAGGGCTTGATACACCCTATGGTGGACCTATCACAGGTGACTACATTCGTGATAGGGCCATATGACACATACACATGATGAGCTAGAACTTGTAGGGAGCCGATCGACTAGTGGATCATTTCGTTGGACCTAGAAATGGGTCATTTCGTGATATTGGGCCAAGGGGTCATTGCATGATTTATATAAGACATGGGTTTGGGATTCTAGTACAGTTGATGCAGAGAACCATGAATATGTGATGATATACTTGATTTATCATGTTATCTTAGTCCATCTTGCCAATCTTGACAGCATCCTTATGTTTACTTTCAGTTTATACATGTCATGTTACCTTTACCTGTTTTTATGCTGAAAGTCACTAGGACTTACCAGTCTTTATGATTGACCCGCTTTCTTTCACCTCTTTTTCTTCCATTTCCCCCCACGTTCTCAGGGAGGAAACTCTAGCTCTTAGCTTGGATTTCACTTGCTTTCGGTTCAGCTCATGTACGGTTTGATCTTGAGCTATGCTATGGCTGCATTTCTGCTACCTTTGGGGAATTAAGCTACTTTTGTTGTTTTAAGATTATGCTTTTTAATTTATGCAAGACATAATTTGCTGTAATGGAAAATTATAACCTTGGCTATTTGATGTAAAAGGTTTTGACTCTTTTTGAAAGTAATGAAATTTATCTTTTGATTCTTCCGCTGTTTTATCTATGTTCTGTCTTGTGATATTTCTGTGTTTGTTTACCTCGATAATGCTCCTCCAAAACTAGTGCATTCCCTTTGTGAATGACCCTAACGGAGGTGGCGTGTTACACATATACGTATATTATCTCTCTCTGGTGACTTCCTCTAGGTTAACTACGCAACCTGGGCTATGATACCAAGTGTTACAGCCTACCCCGGACCGGCCGACATTTCCTTGAAATGCGCTGTGCCAATGCTCGACTAGCACAGAAGGTCATCAAAGAAAAATGGTTTTGAAACGATGAATCATCAAGAACCTGTAGTATATCTCACAGCATGTGGAATAAAATATAATAATAACATAAGTTGACATAAAACGAGCAAGGCAGTGCATAAGCTGAAAACTAAACCATCGTAGCAGCGGAATCCAAGATACAGCTTATGTTCCAAACCATTATTACAACTTCAAAATACTATCTCTTAAGCAAAATAAGAAATGTACACTACTAATGCCCAAAATAGTGACCGACAACAACACAGGGAGAATATATGTAAATAGTACATAGAAGCCTCATGCTCGTCTCCGAACAGCTACTTGTGCATAACCACCTAACATATCTCTAGTCTGCTCTTTTAGGAGCACCCAGAGTAATAAGAAGGGACATAAAACTCTTGATCAGACAAAAATCTATTATGAGTTATAGGAGCAAAACAAAACAATAACAGGTATAAATAATCATAGCTGAACGTGGACCTGCAACCAAAGAATTAGGACAACAAGATGTACAGTACTCTAAGGTAACACTAACATAAAGTATAAACTGGAAGTGCACATGTCATGGTGATAGCAAACATCAAACATAGCAATCATCCTCACATCTCTCAATCAGTGTGTAAAGCATACAATACCCACCACTTCGACCACCCAATCCTTTGCTATGATCACTTTGCCTATGGGAGCCACAATGACCCCATTGCACTGATCCATAGCCCATAATCTGTCTCTTAGTGGTGAACCAAAATTATGGATACCGATAACCCCTTTGCACGCATCCCGCAGCAAAGCCCAACTCTAAAAGTTAACTCATTGGTTCCCAGTTAGATACTGAGTAATACCTTCTCACTTGGACCTCTTTTGCATCTTGGGTTTTGGTTGAATTGGCTTTGATCTTCAGAAGATTTCATAATTGTCGCTGTGTGGTAGAAGCACGAATCTGGTTCAGTTTGGAGTCATCATCTTGGATGAAGTGACAAAGTATAGGAAACCTCAGATTCCATTCTCGGAATGCTGCTCTCAGGTTCCCGCTCTCGGAATCCCGCTCTTAGAATCCCGCTCTTGAAATCCCACCCTCGGAATCCCATTCTCAGAATCCCCCTCTCCCGCTCTCGGAATCCCATCGAAATCCCGCTCTCGGAATCTCGCTCCCAGAATCCCGCTCCTGGAATCCCTCTCTTGCAACCCCACTCTCAGAATCCCACTCTCGGAATCCCACTCTCAAAATCCCACTCTCGGTTTGTGACCACCCTTTCCCGCCTCATGACCCCCCTTCCCGGCTCGTGACACCCTTCCACAGTTCGGGAGTACTCATCTTGGAGCGGTTCGTGACCATCAACTTGGAGCGGTTCGTGAGCCATGCCCCCTTCAGGAATCGAAGTTCTCCTGGGCAGTTCGTGAGGCATACCCCTTTCAAAAATTGAAGTTCTCCTGGCACTTCGTGAGGCAAAACCACTTTAGGAACTGGTTTTATGCAGTTTCTCTAGAAAGCTAATTTCGCCAAACGATGGCATTTTCAACCATTCTAATCTTACTAAAAAGTTACAAAACATACCAAACGACAGTAGTAACATGTAGAATCAACCAAAAACACCAAAATATCAATAACATGAAATATTTTAGATCAAACATACCCAAAAAGGCATGATTTTCCCCTTAATCCCCTTAACCGTGTTTTAACTATAGGATTAACAAACTTAATCCAAATTAACCCAAATTTTCACTAATGGAATAAAATAATATTTTAGAATTTCTACATATTTTCAAGATTTTTATGATGCATAATTTCGCTAATTATCACTAATCACCCCTAATTAGCCGTAATTAGTGAATAAAAGTGCAAATCACTCACCTTAGCCACAAATAATTTTCAGATCTGAAACTCTAACTGATTTGGCATGGTTCCCAATGTATTCCAGCCGCTCTATCATGATATCTATGCTAATGTGCCTTAATTTAATGTTGATTTGGCTAGTATGTGATTAGAAAGTGATTTAAGATGAATTTAGAAGGTGGAGGCCATTGCTAGGTTTGAAGAAATGTTTATGGCGGTTGAGAAAATGAAAAGGAACCATTTCTAACTCATTTCAGCCCTCCCATAACCCTAATCCCGAAATGGGTTATGGGCCTAGCTGCTAACTACCCTATTAAGCCCGGTTAAGCTGTTTTTATCCTTCGAAACCTTATTTCAGCCATATCTCCCAAACGGTAAGTCCGTTTGATTAATATGACCATTCTGCAGGAAGATAAACCATCATCCGAATCCAATGGAAGTGGTTTTAGGTCAAAACCCCTTACCAATCAAAAGTTATAGGAAAAACAAGATTCGCCAGGGGTAAAACGGCCATTTGAAAATCAACAAAAATCGCGAACATGGGAAATGACCCCAATAGTCATTCCCCAAAATTACACGACCATGCGACTTCGTATGAAAAATGTAATAAATATTCTACGATCCTCCGTACGTAGAATGCAGGTCGTTACAACTAAGTTAGAATCAATGTTAAAGCTGTATAGCTGTAAAACTAGGTTTGGAATTAGCAACACTGCATTCACCAATTTTCTCACTTTTGTTGGTTCTTTCCTGCCTAAAGATCATGTGTTTCCTGGTATTACATATGAAGCGAAGAAAACTCTATCTAATTCAGGACTTGAGTATATAAAATTCCATGCATGTCCAAATGATTGCGTATTACATATGGGTATAAATCTTAAGGCCTCTAAGTGTCCCAAGTGCCATATATCTCATTGGAACATTAGAAAAGATGGTAAAGTTAGGATTAATATACCAGCAAAAGTTATGTGGTATTTCCCTATAATTCCCAAAGTTAAACGATTGTTTAAGTTTGAATGCACCTCTAAACTAATGACCTGACATGTGAACAACCGAATTGAAGATGGCCACATGCTTCGTCCAACACACTACTAGAAAATGCGTATATTCGACTCTAATATGTGTGCATTGCATGAAAAGCATGGCGAAAGCTATGATTTCTTTGATCTTCTGCAACAGTATTCGTATGTTGTTGCATTAGATGTGAATGCACTGTTGCGGTTGGAATTCTAGTGCCATGACGTGCAATGCCAGTTAAAAGCGTTGCATTACACCAATTAAAAGTATGGCTCATCAATCCACACCATCATAAACAAAAAATCACAACCATCCATTCATGTTGATCAATCCATGCTACCCTTCCTCTATTTCCTGCTAAGATTTTTATTCCCGCGGTACTTCTTTTCATTTCTCCAATCCAGATCCCTAATACCTTTTTTATTTTGCGACTAATCAACCTTTGCTCTGAAATAAATAATAATGTTATAAGAAAGGGAAAACAAAAATGGCGTCTTCTGGTTCTCCAAAATCCCCAATCCCTAAATTTAATTTCGCTATAGCACGAATTCCGATAAACGCTCGACGTTCTTCTGGAAGGCATGCAGAGCAAGGGAGCTTTCAATTTCAAGGTATTAGTTCAACTCCTGATTTAAATTCAAGAAAGGAATTCCCAGATCTGAAATCAAAAGAGTTGAATAATGTTAATCTGGTGATTCCCAAACAATCGAAAGCATGGAAGGCTATCCCCTACCCTTTTTTACTAAACTCATTCTCACTCATTTATTGTGACGACCACGCACAGCCCCCGTGTTGTACAGGATAAATAATATGCTGAAAGTATTCCAGGCAGCTATAGATGATCATCAAGGTATGGTACATAAGAGAAACATGTCGTAAATCTCACAGAGCAAGGATAAAATATAATAGAACATATACAATAGGTAATACAAGTGAAACACATTTGAGTAGAAATCTCAAATTTTCAAAACAACAAGAAAATATATCCTTACACCAGGATTGTAGCATATGTCTGTACAAATTTGCCTCATTACAACACCCAAAGTAGAATAACCAATAGTGGAAACCCAAATACTATATAGTAAGAGAGATAGTATGCTAGTCTCCTGCTCGCCATCGATCAACATCATCGTCCTCGCTAAAGCATCACTTGTCACCTGCTACTTAGTCTGCCCATCCACAACCGGATGAATAGCCCAAGGTAATAAGAGGAGACATAAAATCCTGAGTTAGACAATAGTCTTAGTGAGCAATAAAACAACAAACCTCAACAATAAAGTTTATGAGAATAGGTAGATTGACAAACCAATCTATCAAACACCAGAGAAGAACACAACTCCCATCTTCCCCCACATCGGACAGTGATAGCCTTTACAATCTATAACACCTAAGGTAACAACAATTCATCCATGGAAATCAGAACAACCATCGATAACACTCATAACATCCAGACACTACACCATGTATGCCAATTAGGCTGTGTTTTTAGCTGTATCTAAAGCATGTAGGCACGACAAAAAGCCGTATCAAAAAAATGCATGTTAAATTTTTAGATACGGTCTTAAGCCGTATCGAATTATGAATTAGATACGGCGTTAAGCCATATCTAATAGTTAAAGACGCCAAAATTTGATACAGCCCAGAGCACTGCCTAAGGCCGTAGCTATTTGAATTTTTTTTTTAATAAAAAATACAATTAGCTATGTAGATTAACACAAAAATAAACTACATCAAAACAAAATCTCACACAACTGATCAACAATCTTATATTTAAATACTGAGTACATGCTACATACACAAACCAACCCTCTTGAGATTTCAAGAAATTAATACATAATTAATATACATATACAAGGCAGATCATGCACTAGGAAAGCTTCGATGGTATCGACCCCAATATTATTCTAACAAAAAGAAACTTATCTATCTCAAATAAATTTGGATATATGGGACACTAGATCAAAAGTAAAAAAATCAAGCTCTTTTACTTGACAATTACGCCGCAATGTTTATAATTTTTGCACTTTATATGCCATACTAATGCTTTTGAACTTTAATAAAAGGTAAAACAAAGCGAACCTCCATGCTTCTTAAGGAACGAGTTGTTGGCCTCAATAAGGGTCCTTCCTTTCAATTAGCTGCAAGAAAAAAAAAGTAAAATTGATAAATTTGCATTCTACTTTTACAACCAATAGAAATATAATCATGTAAAAATTACCTTATGTCTGCTCTTTCTGCTTCTAGAACCCTTCAGATTAATTTCTATGATTCTGTCACTAGAATAAGAAGGCTACCGACCGATTTTGTGAAAGAATCTTATCTGCAGAAATGTTCATACTATTAAATTACAACTCCTTTAGCAATCCTTCTATTTTTATAAAAAAATTACCTTAAAATTATCTGTGTGAATTACTTGCCACTAAGAGGACTCTCGAGCAACGATTCTGAATTTAATCTACATTTGTACTCCTCTATCTTATGAAAAGATGAACATTCTTAACTACACGGTCTTCAACTTAAACTTATACTGCCATTTGCATTGTCTAAACATCCTACTTTCTTAGCAAATTGTATCGAGCAAATTAAAGGCCTTAGTATTAATATAACGGACACGTCATTCATATGTAAATCCATATTTGTAGTATCATTTACATCACAAGTGCCTTAGTTCTCAACAAGCTAAAGGCCATACTATTGCCAAAAATAATACATTTATATGTTGCAAGTGAGCGTAAGCAATGTTCAGTGAGATAGAACACCGATAAAAGTTAAATTAGTTGAGATGGCATACTAAACATCGTTGAGTATCATGGTAATTCTCATCCAATTTCAACAGCTGCTTGACCGCCTACAGAAGTACAATAAACAAATGTTATAAAAGCCAAAAACAAGAAAAATCATTGGTAAACCATAACAAAAAATCATGGGATTAACACAAACTTTCAAGATGAAGAGATAAAAACATTTAAAATAAGGTACAACTTGTTATCTATGATATACAATGCAGTATGTCCCTCCCCTGTTATGAGCATAAATACATAAGATACTATGAAATAAAAATACAATTATACATGATAAGAAAGAAAAATATGCATTTTTCATATATCAAGAATGTTGGATGATATAGATCTTATACCTATATTGTTATGAGCTCCACAAGTGGTTTTGCATAAAACCTTGAGTTTGAAAAGCCCAAACAATCGTACATGCTGAACAAATTTCATTGATAAGCCTTAATGTTATTAAATATACAAAGTATAGCAAAGATAAGTTGAGAAAGATAGCAACCTATTTGCTGTAAGCTTCAATGCTTGCTGTTGGATATCAAATTGCCAGTGAGCCCAGAAGCAGTTTTCATCGATGATTTGAACATCCTTCTCCTTTCAACCAATTAAAGAGTGGTTAGCCGTGTTATGTTTTTCCACTGAATTTGTAAAACTGTAATATTCAAGTGACAGATCTGTCTTTGCTGACTTCTAACTCGTAACCGAAGTTTATAACTTATAGATCAGATAATTAAAGAGTCAAAATTGAAAGAAAATTTGTAAAAATACCAGATTTTATATTGATGCGTTCGATTCGACCAAATTTCGAGGATAGTCATTCAAGATCGGAGTGGCGAGTCTCATAATCGAAGTTTCGACAAAAAACAAACTTCATTTTGACAGCGTTTTTGATTTGGATTGAAAGCAATTTTGATTTGGAGAAGAGGGGAGGAAGCCATTTTTTTTCATTTGGGGATTTTTTTTTCCAGCTAAAATGGAAAACGAGGATGGAAGGGACGAAAAATTAAAACGACAAAAATTTCATCCCGTTTTGATACGGCTCAAGGTCATAATACATGAACTTATCCTAAGCTTCGAAGATCTACGGTTATATTTTAGGGGTTGGAGGAGGTGCAGATCGGTTGAGCTGTAGCAAAAGAAATTTAATACGGCTATTAGCTGTATCAAACTCCGCCTGTGTAGTTTTCTATGCAGCCTGTCCCAAGCCAGGGTAAAGGAGGAGGGTTGTGATAGGCTTGGCGAGCCAACGTAAAAACTTAGCCACTCTTATGGATACGGAACCTTATGATATATCGTTGGGGTGTAACCCTCTTAGCGACGCGCTATATCGAGGCTCGGATATGGTGTTAAATATGCAAGGGATGGGCCGCCATTCTCTTAGTGGCGTGCTACACCGACGCCCCAGTGTAGTGATAAGTGAGCAAGGGTCCTCGCATTTTTCTCGGCGGATGCGAGGGGCAAGGAAGCTAGTCGACGATAGTAGGGTTCGGTTAGGTAGTTGGAATGTAGGGTCCTTAACAGGAAAATTAAGAGAGATAGTGGATACTATGATTAGGAGACGGGTTGACATCTTGTGCGTTCAAGAGACTAAATGGGTGGGTCAGAAGGCGAAGGAGGTGGAGAACACTGGCTTCAAATTATGGTACACGGGAGAAGTACGTAACAAGAACGAGGTAGGCATATTGATTGACAAGAACCTTCAGAACAATGTGGTTGACGTTAGAAGACGAGGGGATAGGATCATCTTAGTTAAGCTAGTAGTTGGCGAGGCAGTTTTGAATGTCATTAGCGCATATGCCCTACGTGTAGGTCTAAGTGAAGAAGCCAAAAGGAAGTTCTGGGAAGACTTGGAGTCATGGTTAGGAATGTGCATAGTAGAGAGAAACTTTTTATAGGAGGAGACTTCAATGGCCATGTTGGCTCATCTAGCGGGGGTTTTGAGCGAGTGCATGGTGGTTTCGGATTTGGCAGTAGGAACCAAGAGGGTGAAGATATTTTGAATTTCGCTCTCTCTTTTGATCTCATGATTGCTAATACCTTCTTTAGAAAGAGGCAATCACATCTGATCACCTTCAATAGTGGCCAGCAGGTTAGCCAGATTGACTTTGTCCCAACTAGAAGAGATAGTAAACGAGATTGTGTTGATTGCTAGGTCATTCCTGGAGAATGTGTCGTCTCACAACACCAGCAGTTGGTATGCGTGTTTCGTCTTCGGGTGGTGAAGGATAAGAGAGCGAAGATTAGCAGTACGAAATGGTGGAAACTCAAAGGAGATGCTTCACGGGTGTTTAAAGATAGAGTGATGGGAGAAGGAGCTTGGAATGTGGAAGGAGAAGAAAATGTCATATGGAATGCGATGGCAACTTGCATTCGGAGAGTCGCCACTGAGGTATTTGGGATAACAAGAGGAAGCAAGCGAGAACCCAAGGACTCGTGGTGGTGGAATGACGAGGTGCAAAAGGCTATCAAAGAGAAGAAGGAATGCTACAAATGCATGTACCGTCATAGAAGCGAAGAGAACATGCACAGGTACAAAGTGGAAAAGAAGACTGCAAAGAGAGTAGTGAATGAAGCAAGGGGACGAGCGTACGAAGATTTGTATCAAAGGCTAAGTACAAAGGAGGGCAAAAAAGACGTTTACAGAATAGCTATGCTACGCGAGAGGAGGACAAGGGACTTCAATCAGGTTAAATGCATTAAGGATGAGAATGATAGACTTTTGGTGCAGGAAGATGAGATAAAGAATAGGTGGAGAGAATACTTTGATAAGCTTTTCAACGAAGAAAGTGATAGCTCTTCGAACGAGTTGGAAGACGTAGCCGATAGCACCAATAGACATTTTGTGCGGAGATTTCAAGAAGCTGAGGTAAAGGGGGCATTGAAACGTATGAAATCAGGCAAGTCGGTAGGGCCTGATGATATTCCTATTGAGGTATGGAGATGCTTTGGAGATGCAGGGATAAAATGGCTAACTAAGTTGTTCAACAATATTTTCAAATCAAACAAAATGCCAGATGAGTGGAGGAGAAGCATTTTAGTTCCAATCTTCAAGAGTAAAGGAGATATTCAAAGTTGCACAAACTATAGAGGAACTAAGCTTATGAGTCATACAATGAAGCTTTGGGAGAGAGTTTGCGAGTTGCGTTTGAGGAGGTTGACAAGTGTCTCTAAGAATCAATTTGGTTTTATGCTAGGAAGGTCAACCACTGAGGCGATTTTCTTGGTTAGGAAACTTATGGAGAGATACAGGGAGAAAAAGAAAGATCTCCACATGGTTTTTATTGACCTGGAGAAAGCTTATGACAGAGTATCGAGGAGGGTTATGTGGTGGGCGCTAGAAAGGAAGAAAGTGCCATCAAAGTATATTACCCTTATTAAGGATATGTACGAGGGGGCTGTGACTAGTGTTAGGGCATGCGATGGTGAGACAAGAGATTTTCCAATTAACATAGGGTTACATTAAGGTTCGGCCTTGAGCCCCTATATTTTTGCATTAGTGATGGATGAAATCACAAAAGATATACAAAGGGAGATTCCCTGGTGTATGCTCTTTGCGATGATGTTGTGTTGATTGATGAAAGTAGAATAGGGGTTAATCGACAACTGGAGTTGTGGAAGGAGACCTTGGAATCAAAGGGTTTCAGGCTTAGCAGAACTAAAACAGAGTATATGAAGTGTGAGTTTAGCAATGTCAGGTCAGATGACGGAGATGTTACCCTGGCCGGTAGAGTAGTACCCGAGAAGGAATCGTTTCGATACTTAGGATCTATGTTGCAGTTTGATGGAGAGATTGATAAGGATGTTAGTTTTAGGATTCAAGCAGGATGGGTGAAATGGCGACTAGCATTTGGCATTCTCTGTGATCGGAAGATTCCTCAGAAGCTTAAAGGAAAGTTCTATAGGATAGCAATCAGACCTACAATGTTATATGGTGCAGAATGTTGGCCTACTAAGAGGCAACACGTCCAGAAGATAAGTATAGCAGAGATGCAAATGATGCGTTGGAGCTGTGGGCATACCAGACGAGATCGGATTAGAAATGAGGATATTCGGGAAAAACTTGGAGTTGCACCTATTGAAGAGAAGTTAGTCCAATACCGCTTGAGATGCTTTGGACATATCCAACGTAGACCATACAATGCATCTGTACGCGCTGGAATTCTAGGTCGCGCCGAAGACCCAAAGAGAGGTAGAGGTCGACCTAAAATGACATGGGAGGAGATAATAAAGAGAGATTTAAGTAACTGGAGTTTATCGGAAGAGCTGGTAGTTGATTAGAGTGGATGGAAATTGGCAATCCATGTACCAGAACCATAGGTTTTTTTTTCTTTTTTTTATATAGACTTTATTTCACGTTTACTGAACCTTTTTACTTTTTATTTACTATTTTAGATTTTATTTCACTTTTATTGAACATTTTTACTTATTATTATTATTATTATTATTAAAAAAAACCTTTATCGGACGACTTTTTATTTGATTGGTTATTTTAAACCCTTTATATATATATATATATTATTATTAATTTTAATTTAATTTAATTTTGGGTTCCATATCTAGCCAACCCTAACTTGTTTGGGATATATGGCTTTGTTGTTGTTGTTGTATTAGTTGTATCAAATTTGGCACGATTTTTAGCCGTATCAAATCTCCGCATCCTGGTGTGCTAAATTTGTTGTTTTGATGCAGTGAGATTACTTAAGTCTCATGTAGACAATCCTAATCGAGTTTAAAATCCCTCAAGCACCCTCCACAGAGGCCTAAACCAATATCAGTCAAGCACTCAAGGAACATCTCACTCGACTTTGGATAATCCACGTGAGATCCTATAAAAAGAACAACTAATCATCCATGACTGACTCTAACTACCACCGCCAATCCTGCTTTGGAACCATAAATCGTATAACTGGCCCATACCACCACCCATCAAGGGCTAACGACAACCCCGGTCCTAGCAAAGCCCTGTACATATTTGCATCGACACGTACCTAGGCCTTTTCAATGATACCTAGGGTACTCGACCTACATCCAGCCTTTTAGGTGCCCTTATTATACCCCTGTTTTGGGCCTGCTAGAACCTACGACACGATAATCCTCAGCCTTCCCATCTTTAGTCATCATCTCTTGCAACTATCCATTAGCTCATAACACCTTAGAGTGGCCATTACCCACGAACTCAATACATCCTTGAGTCGTTCTTTCCCCTTAACTCGATACATCCTCGAGTCATTCGTTCACACGAACTCAATACATACTCGAGTCATTCTCACATTCATTGTATACAACAAACAACGAACATATCACATCACTTCGAACATCCTCATCTGGACTCTCGTCGAAGCCACCATCACCGTTGAACCAAACAACTTCAATACAAGGTTCAATATAGTCTATAGCATTATCACCCCACTCAGGACACCTTTGAGTGGTCGTACCATTCATTGTCCCACGCCGATCAACAAACACTTTTCAACACTTCCAAACTTCCCAATTGAATTCACTTTGAAGTCACATCATCACCGGAAATGTCTGACCAGAAATGCCAGAAATGGATGACCAGAAATGGCTGACCAGAATAGGCTGACCTAACTTTAGGCTTACCCACTTTATACCGACCCAGTTTATGCCGACCCACTTTATGATGACTCAACTTTATGCCGACTCAACATTGGGCCGACCCAACTCTATGTCGACCCAACTTAGTGTTGACCCACTTAATGTTGAACTAAGTTTATGCCAACCCAACATTAGGCCGACCCAAATCTATGCCGACCCAACTTTAGGCCGACCCAACTCCATGCCGACCCAACTTTAGGCGACCCAACTCTATGCCGACCAAAAACCTACATATTGCAATTCAACTCCGATTTTGACCAAAACTTCGCCAAACGATAGATTCATCGAAACCAACTAATCTAATTTATCCAACATGACCACAAGCATGTTATGAAACCATTATCGACATGAATACAACAATTTTCACCAAAATTTTGCAAATCATGAAAAATCATGAAAAATGATCATATGAACAAAACTATAGTTCTAACTTGCATAAGGATATGAAATATCATGGAATTTACCTAACTGAACTTAATAAGTTATATCATAGGGTGATTTATATGAAAATGGACTTAATATGGAATAGATATGTGGGGAAATGATTGAATATGATGAAAAACAAAATCAAACACTCATGCACTTCATTGAATCCATGTGAGAGATGTAAATCACCCACTGATTCTCCAAAACAAGCTAAAATGATAGAATTATGAATCAAGACAGTGAGCAATTTGAACCAAACTCCTCGATCCGACGAATTCTTGCCACAATTGATGTAGATCTAGCCTCCAATGGTGTAAATCTATGATTGTCCTCCTTAGATTTTGATTTTTAATGGTGGAAAAGTGTTAGAGGAAGGAGAAACACAAGACCTCCCAATGAGAGAATGGAAAATTCAAACCCTTTCTCATATCCCTTACCCCCTATTTATAGTTTCCACCAACCCCCTAATTGGCCTTCCCAATTCATCCCACTTTGGCTTACCAAACCTGGACAGCCAACTAAAAAAACCTTAAAACAACGATTTCTCCCAAATCGCCAAGCCAAATCTTTAATGTAACTACTCTACGGAAAGGCAATCATCAATTCCTTTCCAATGGCATAGGTCTCACCCTCTGATTCGACATGAGTCAAATGTTATTCTCTGTACAAGACTGATAGGGTTAAAATGGTGAAAAACAAAATCAGTAAAAATTATGGACATGTCTTACATCCCCTTAAGCAAGATATCAAAAGATGAGAATGATCCAACCCTCAAGGAATAAAATAAAATATTTTACTATCTTCCGATACGTAAAATGTAGGCTGTCACGTTCTCCCCTTCCTTAGGAATTTCTCCCTCGAAATTCCAATCACACACAAGTAATCACAATAATTCCGCATGCCTATCATCCATGAGAAACCAATTCTATCATCCAAACTTGCAACCATCAAGCCATGCATCCATAGCCTTATCCTAGCACACAGAATTCTATCAAACAACAACAAGATACAACCATATAACGATGATACGATATCCAAGGGTCCTACCAACTAAGAGTTTTGGATGAGTCGACTTCATACTCTCTTCCGTCGCCAACGTGCAATCGTCACCATCTTCACTCCATTTTACTTTGACTAGTTTAATCGTCTTCCTCCTAAGTTGTTTCATGTCATTCCCCACAACACGAAGCTGCTTACAAGGTCTTGCAACTGCAGTTTCAACTTCTAGTTCTTCATACCGCTCTAGAGATACCACCACATTCGAATCATGCACGAATTTCCATAGAAACGACACATGGAAAACATTATGCACAATCGACATCTTCTCGGGTAACTCCAATTGATATGCGAGCTTTCCATTTCGCTTGGCTATCGGAAATGGTCCAACAAATCTAGGAGCCAACTTTCCTTTACTCCCAAATCGAACCACATGCTTCAATGGAGAAATCTTCACGAAAACCATGTCACCAATGTCGAATTCCAGATCTTTTCGATGCCTATCAGCATAGCTCTTATGACAGTCTTGGGCTTCCTTCATTCGTTGTCGAACAATCTCGATACAATTTGAAGTCTCTCTTATCATCTCAGGCCCAAGTATCAACTTATCCCCAGTTTCGAACCAACAAGCTAGAGAATTACATGGCCTCCATACAATGCCTTGTATGGTGCCATCCCAATGCTCGACTGGTAGCTATTATTATATGCAAACTCAACTAGATGTAGATGGTCTTCCCACGTCCTCCGAAGTCTAACACACAATCCCGCAGGAGATCTTCCAAAACTCGACTGACTCTCTCGGTCTGATCATCAGTTTGGGGATGATATGTCGTACTCAAACACATCTCGATTCCCAAAGCCTCTTGTGGCTTTTCCAAAATTAACCTAGTTCTTCTGTTCAGCTCCCACTAATTGACAGCTTATGCACATGGAAATAAACTTTCCCATATCTCGCTTCATCTCCTTCCAGTAGTACATTTGCTTCATGTTCTGATACATCTTATCACCACCGAGATGAATCGTTAACTTCGAGTGATGACATTCCCTCAGAACCTCATCTCCCAACCCGTCGATATCAGGAATAACTAACCGTCCTTGCTTTCGAAGTCAACCTTCTCGATCGACTTCGAACTCTTTATCTTCCAGTTCCAGCATCTAGATAAGCTTGACAAGCTTCACATCTCACTTTTGGCTTTTGCCAACCTTTCGACAAGAGTAGGTCTTATCGACAAGCTTACCAATATTTAAGGTTCCAACTCCTACCTTGGCTTAAAATCAAATCTTGCCAAATACTCAAGACTCTTCCACTCCAAAAACATCGCTCCCAAACTTGCATGTCTTCGACTCAACAATCTGCAACTGCGTTACTTTTGCCTGGAGTATAGGCTGTACCAAAATCATATGACGCCTGAACTCTAACTATTGTTGCTGCTAAAGGTTCAAATCCTTTTGGGAGAAAGGATATTTCAATGACTTATGATCCATAACCAACCCAAATCGAACTCCCAATAGGTAATGTCTCCATATCTTCAGAGCAAACACAATCGTCGCCAACTCCAAGTCATGAGTTGGATAGTTTTTCTCATGCGGCTTTAGCTGTCGACTCGCGTAAGCCACAAACTTATACTTCTCCAATCTCAACTTGTGGAATCCGCTGCCAGATCCATTTGAGAAAACACTCTAGCTTCATGGAGCTGATCGAACAAGTTATCTATCCTTGGTAACGGATACTTGTTCTTCTTAGTCACATAGCTCAGCTCACGATAGTCCACTCACAATCTTAACGAGCCATCTGCCTTGGTTGCAAGCATGACCGTTGCACCCTATTTGGAAACACTTCTCTGAATGGATCCCTTCCCTAGAAGGCCACGAACTCGCACCACCAACTTTCGCTGTTTCTTAGGCCACACCCGCATAAGAAGTGTTACGATTGGTCTAGCTACATCGACAAACTGTATTCTAAACTTGATCTCATGATGCAGCAGCAACTATTTGATTTTGTCAAAGACATCTTCATACTCATTAGTGATCAGCACATATGACAAGTCTTCTTGTGGAACCACAAGCGAATATACGAACTCATAAAGACACCATCCTCGGGTTTACCCCGAACCAACACCTTTCACCCTTCAACATTCCTGACTTTCACCTCTAGCTTTTCGCAATTCACACTTGCCGCATACCTCTTGGGCCAATCCATGCCCAAGATGATCCAAAACTTAGCGAAAGTCACACTAAGCATCCATTCATAAATAAGCATCTTTGATCAAACGATATTAGATGCACAAAGTATGCTAAGAGCAGATGAACCCATACTAGATTAGTTACAACTGAAGGTCTATTACAACTTCAAGTTCCAAACTTATTCGACATACAATCATATTATAGGTAAATGAAAGCGATGCTCAAGTACCAAATAGAACTCAATAACCTCCTTGGCAGAAAGTATATATCCATAACAACAACTTCTTCTAATTCTCATCAGGAAGGAAATAAGAAATCGGAATTGCTTCCATAACACATGTTTCCCCCGGTTGCTTATTCTTCAGAAAATTAGGACAATCCTTTTCTCATGCGCAGGCTTTTCACACTTGAAGCACTTCTTCTCAGCTCTGGGGTTCTTACAATCCTTGGAAAAATGGCCCTTCTGCCAGCAGTTAAAGCAAGTCACCTTTCCCTTCTTCTTTTTCTTCTTCTTATTCAGTTTCTTTCCAACTTTGGTGCCAAAAAAAGTTTCTTCCTGAGGCTCATGTCTGGCTCCAAACTCATCCCAAGCAGCACTAATTCTTTCTTCTCGCTCTTTAACTCGGCGTCGAAGTTGCTTCAGAGACCTACTTCTTCTTAACTCATCTTCTTCATCTGTAGGAGAATAATCTTTCGGTCTCTTAGCATAATCCCATTTGGGTATTTGCACAGGAACATCACGCTCCATTGTCGCTTCTGGAATGGGTGTCCTTAACATAGTCGTTGCCATCATGGCCACCCCAAACATAACCAGGTATTCCGGTGTAACTGCTAAACCTCCCAATTGGCTACCATCTCCTACTCCTCCAGATCCAAACTCACTCCTAAAGGTTTGATGACTCATTCTGAATCTAAAATAGATTGATTAGTCCACTTACAAGATAAACTACTAAAGAAGTACAAACATTACTACTATATATGCTAATATATATAGTAAATATCCAACTGAAATACACAAACATCTCTTATATGTAATTACATCTTTAAAGTTTGGATAAAATCGTTAACCAGAGCTCTGATACCAAATGTGACGACCGCCCACAACCCCCGCACTATACAGGAAAAATAATGCGCTGAAAGGTGTGCCAAGCAACTATGGACGATCATCAAGGTATGGTACATAAGCGAAACCTATCGTAAATCTCACAGTGCAAGGATAAAATATAATATGACATATACAATAGGTAATATTAGTGAAGCACATTTGAGCAGAAATCTCAAATTTCAAAACAAAAAGAAAATATATCCTTACACCAGGATTGCAACATATGTCTGTACAAATTTGCCTCACTACAACATTCAGAGTAGAATAATCAACAGCGAAAACTCAAATAATTTATTGTAAGAGAGATAGTATGTTAGCCTCCTGCTCGCCATCGATCAGCATCACCGTCCTCACTAAAGCATCAACTGTCACCTGCTACTTAGTCTGTCCATCCACAACCGGATGAACAACCCAAGGTAATAAAAGGAGACATAAAACCTTGAGTCAGCCAATAGTCTTAGTGAGCGACAAAACAACTAACAAACCTCAATAATAAAGTATATGAGAATAAGTGGATTGGCAAACCAATCTACCAAACACCAGAAAAGAACATAACTCCCATCTTCCCCTACACCGGGCAGTGATATGTTTTACAATCCATAACACCCAAGGTAACAAAAATTAATCCATGGAAATCAGAAAAACCATTGATAACACCCATAAAATCCAGATTACTTAGGTCTCACATAGACAATCTTAATCGAGTTTAAAATCCATCAAGCACTCTCCCCAGAGGTCTAAACCAATATCAGTCATGCACTCAAGGAACAACTCCCTTGACTTTGGATAATCCACGTGAGATCGTACAAACAGAACAACCAATCATACATGATTGAGTCTGACTACCACCGCCAATCCTGCTTTGGAACCATCATAATCGTATGACTGGCCCATACTGCCATCCATCAAGGGCTAATGGCAACCCTGGTCCTAGCAAAACCCCATACGTATTTGCATCGATACGTACCTAAGCCTTTTCAATGATACCCAGGGTGCTCGACCAACATTCAGTCTTTTAGGTGCCCCTATTTTGGGCCTGCTAGAATCTACGACACAATAGTCCCTCAGTCTTCCCATCTTTAGTCATCATCCCTTGCAACTATCCATTAGCTCATGTCACCTTAGAGCAGCCATTAACCACGAACTCAATACATCCTTGAGTCATTCTTTCCCCTGAACTTGATACATCCTTGAGTCATTCTTTCTCATGAATTCAATGCATCCTTGAGTCACTCTCACATTCATTGTATACAACAAACAATGAACAAATCACATCACTTCGAACATCCTCATCTGGACTCTCGTCGAAGCCACCATCACCGTCGAACCAAACAACTTGAATATAAGGTTCAATATAGTCTATAGCATTATCACCCCACTCAAGACACCTTTGAATGGTCATACCATTCATTGTTCCACACCGATCAATGAACACTTTTCAACACTTCCAAACTTCCCAATTGAATTCACCATACCAATCATTGTTCCACACTGATCAATGAACACTTTTCAACACTTCCAAACTTCCCAATTGAATTCACTTTCAAGTCACAACATCACCGGAAATGTCCGACCAGAAATAGCTGAGCTGAAATGGCTGACCAGGATGGACCATCCCAACTTTAGGCCGACCCACTTTGTGCCGACCCGCTTTATGCCGACCCGCTTTATGCCGACCCAAATTAGTGCTGACCCACTTAGTGCTGACCTAAGTTTATGTCGACCCAACTTTATGCCGACCCAACATTAGTCCGACCAAACTATATGTCGACCCAAATTTAGGCCGACCCAACTCCATGCCGACCCAACTTTAGGACGACCCAACTCTATGCCGACCCAAAACCTACATATTAAAATTCAACTCCAATTTCGGTCAAAACTTCGCCAAACGATAGTTTTGACGAAACCAACTCATCTAATTCATCCAACAAGACCACAATCATGTTATGAAACCATCATCAACATAAATACCATGATTTTCAACAAAATTATGCAAATCACTCCAAATCATGAAAAATGATCATATGAACAAAACTATAGTTCTAACTTGCATAAGCATATGAAATATCATGACAATTACCTATCAAAACTTACTAAATCATATCATAGAGTGATTTATATGAAAATGGACGTAACATGGCATAGATATCTGGGAAAATGATTGAATATGATGAAAAACATAAACAAACACTCATACATTTCATTGAATCCATGTGAAAGATGTAAATCACTCACCGATTCTCCAAAACAAGCTAAAATGATAGAATTATGAATCCGGACAATGAGCAATTCGAACCAAACTCCTAGATTCAATGAATTCTTGCCTCAATTGATGTAGATCTAGCCTCCAATGGTGTAGATCTATGATTTCCCTCCATGGATTTTAACTTTTAATGGTGGAAAAGTGTTAGAGGAAGGAGGAGCACAAGACCTCCGAATGAGAGAATGGAAAATTCAAACCCTTTCTCATATCTCTTACCCCCTATTTATAGTTTCCACCAACCCCCTAATGAGCCTCCCCAATTCAGCCCACTTTGGCTTACCAAACCTGGAAATCCAACTGAAAAACCTTAAAACAGCAATTTCTCCCAAATCGTTGAGCCAAATCTTTAATGTAACCATTCTACAAAAAGGCAATCATCAATTCCTTTCCAATGGCACAGATGTGACGGCCCGCCCCGTAGCAGCCAATATTTCCTTAGTAATGCGCTATGCCAATGTCCAACTAGCACGAGACGATCGTAAAAATGGAAAGGGATTTGAAGTTATGAACCACCAAGAACCTGTAGTATATCTCACAGCGCACAAAATAAAATATAATAGTAATATAACTTGATATAAAACAGGAGAGACAGTGCATAAGCTGAAAACTAAATCATCATAGTAGCGGAATCCAAAATATAGCTTATGATCCAAACCATCATTATCAAAACTTCAAAATACTGTCTCTAAAGCAAAATAGAAAAGGTACACTACTAATTCCCAAAGCAGCGACCAGCAACAACACAGGGAGAATATATGTAAATAGTACGTGGAAGCCTCCTGCTCGTCTCCGGATAGTTACTCGTGCATAACCACCTAACTAGTCTCTAGTCTGCTCGTTTAGGAGCACCAGAGTAATGAGAAGAGACATAAAACTCTAGGTCAGACAAAAGTATGGTATGAGCGATAACAGCAAAAAGAAACAGTAACAAGTATAAATAATCATACCTGAACCTGGACCTACAACCAAAGAGTTAGCACAACAAGATGTACAACACTCTAAGGTAACACTAACATAAAGTGTAAAATGGAAGTGTGCATGTCATGGTGATAGCAAAGATCAAACATAGCAATCAGCCTCACATCTCTCACTCAGTGCGTAAATTATATGATATCCACTACTTTGATCACCAAATCCTTTGCTACGACCACTTTTCCCTTGGGGTCCTAATGACCCCATTGCGTTGGTCTATAGCCACTAATCCCTTGATATGATAACCTTGCCCTTAGGAATCTAATGGCCCCATTACGCTGATCCATAGCATGCTACGATCACTTGCCCTTGGGAGTCTTAATGGACCCAATTCGCTGATCCATAGCCACTAATCCGTCTCTTAGTGGTGAACTAAAGCTATAGATATTGATAACCCCTTTGCACACGTCCCGTAGCGAAGCCCAACTCATGAAGTTAACTCGTTGGTCCCCATCTGGATCCTGAGTAACAACCTCCAATTTGGACTTCCTTTTCATCTCAGGTTTTGGTCATCATCTCGGTTCAGTTCGGTCTCCATTCGATTCGGGGTGCTCCACGGTTCGGATTGTGATGCTCTACTAGGGTCGGATCGGTTCGTAATGTCCTCCCTCTGGCGTTTCGGTTCGTGAGTTCGGGTCGAATTGTGATGAGCATCTGAGTCCGGTTTGTGGTGCAAGCAACTCACGGTTCAGAGCTTTTGGTTCGTGGTGCTCCGGTTTGTAGAAGGAGGTTCGGCTCGTAGGTACTTCACGGTTCGTGGTTCTGGCATCGGCTCGAGGGGTGATTCAATAGTGAATTCGGGTCCTGGCATCGGCTCGAATAATGAGGCAGTTCGTGGGTGGGTTATACCACCCGACCTGGTCCTCCTTCACTGATCCGATCCAGATTCCTGCGCTTTTTCTAGCAAGCTATTTATGCCACACGACGACGTTTTCAACCATTCTAACCTTATAAACAATAATGAAGCATTACAAACAGTAGTAATAACATATGAGTTCAATCAAAAAGATAAAAACATCAAGCATATAGGTCATTTTAGATCAAACATACCCAAAAACCATGATTTTCGCCTTAATTCCCTTAACCATGTTTTAACAATAGGACTAGCAAACTTAATCCAAATTAGTCCAAATTTATATTAGAGGCGTAAAACAATATTTAATAATTTTTACATATTTTTCCAGATTTTTAAGATGCATTTTTTCGTTAATTATCACTAATCACCCCTAATTAGCCGAAATTAGTGAATAAATGTGCAAATCACTCACCTTAGCCACAAATAAGTTTCAAATATAAAACTCTAACTGATTTGGCATGGTTCCCAATGTATACCAGCTGCTCTATCTTTATTTCTATGCTAATCTGCCTTAATTTGATGTAGATTTTGCTAATATGTGATTAGAAAGCGATTAAAAGGTGATTTGGGGGTTGGAGGCCATTGCTAGGTTTGAAGAGATGATAAGTGATGGCGGAAAAATGAATGAACTGATTTCCCAAACCTGTCAGCCCTTCCATAACCCTAATCCGGAAAATTGGGTTATGGTCTTAGCGGCTAATCACCTGGTTAAGCCCAATTATGTTGTTTTTCATCTTTCAAACCTTATTTCAGCCATATCTCCCAAATGGTAAGTCCGTTTGATAAATGTGACCACTCTACGGAAAGGTAAACCATCATATGAATACAATGGAAGTGGTTTCAGGTCAAAACTCCTTACCAATCAAAAGTTATAGGTGAAACAAGATTCGCTTGGGGTAAAACAGTCATTTAAAATTTGGTGAAAATCGTGAACATGGGAAATGACCCTAATAGTCGTCTCCCAAAGTTACATGACCATATTGCTTCATATGGAAACAAAAATCTACGATCCTCCAATATGTAGATGCAGGTCGTTGCACTCTCTCCCCCTTAAGAAATTTCGCCTCCAAAATTCCTTAACCAAAACATACAATGGTGGCCCGCATGCCTATCAACCACTTACAAACAATCAAACATACATAATAACACAACAAGCTTATCCTAGCATGTGGTTTACTAACAAGGGAATAACTACATTGCGATTTAAAATTTTACCAGGTGCAAAGAGTTCTGGATATAACTTCCTTATGCTCTCCTCTGTTTCCCAAGCACAGTCATTTTCATTATCGCCCCACTGGACCTTGACTAGTTCCACCGTCTTCCTTCGAAGTTGTTTCATATCGTGTTCGACAATACGAATTGTCCTACGACTCCCAACTGCCTCGGATTCTACCTCGATATCGTCCAACTCATCTGGTGAAAAAATCATATCAGAATCGTGCACAAACTTTCTTAATTGGAAAACATGAAATACGTTGTGAACTCCTGCCATCTTGTCAGGCAACCCAACTTTATATGCCAAATTCCCCACTTGCTCGAGGAGTGGAAATGGACCAAAAAAATCTTGGTGCCAATTTACCTCTCCTACCAAATCGAATTATATTCTTCAATGAAGAAATTTTGAAAAATACTAAGTCGCCAACGGAGAATTTCAAAATCTCTTCGTTTTTTATCAGCATAACTTTTCTGCCTATCTTGGGCAGTACTCATTCGTTGTGGATAACCTAGATTTTATCTGAAGATTTTCTTATTACATCTAGCTCAAGCACAAATTTCTCACCGGTTTCTAACCAATATGATGGTGAGTTGCACGGTCTTCCGTACAAGCATCAAATGGAGCCATACCAATAATGGACTGATAACTATTATTATATGTGAACTCAACTAGATGCAAATGGTCATCCCAGGAGCCTCCAAAATCCAATATACAAGCTCTCAGGAGGTCCGCTAATATATGATTCACTCTCTCGGTTTGGCCGTCAGTTTGAGGATGGTACGCAGTACTGAGATGTAATTCTAACTCTAAAGCCTCTTGTAAGCTCCTCCAAAACCCACTTGTAAATCATGAATCTTAGCTACCCACAATACCTCTAGGTACTCCATAAAACCTCACCACCCACTTCATATATAGTTCTACTAACTTAGCTGTCATTCTATTCGACTTGACCGGTATAAACCTTGCACTTTTGGTCAGTCGATCCACGATCAACCAAATACTATCATGACCTGATCTAGTCCTTGGTAAACCGTCGATGAAATCCATCGAAACTTGTTCCCATTTCCATTCGGGAATTTTCAGTGGTTGTAACAAACCACTAGGCTTCTTTTGCTCGGCTTTAACTAACTGGAAATTCATGCACTTGGATATAAACTTCCCAATGTCCCCCTTCATCCTTTCCCGGTAGTAGGTCATTTTCATGTCTCGATATATTTTGTTACCACCGGGATGTATAGTCAGTTTCGAGCGATGACACTCTTTCAGCACTTTATCTCTCAGTCCATTAATGTTGGGTACAACTATCCTCCCATTCTTTCGAAGCCATCCTTCTCGATCAAGACTGTAACACCCCACATCCGTTAGTATCACTCACAAAGGGAATGCATTAAGTTCTGTGGAGCATTTAGGGTAAAAGATGCAGATAAATTACAAGACAGACAGAAATTAAACAGCAGAAAATAAAACTTTGCTTTATTGATAAAATAGTTTGTACAACGATTTCTTTACAATATCAGAGTATCATCTGTCTTACAAAATAAAGAAGCATAAAACAACATTTATATTCCCCAATTTTTAGCAAGAGCCAGCCATAGCATCTGAAAAGAGAATCCAAGCAAAACTTCGACAAATCTTCAAGCTGGGGAAGAGTGACAGTCCAACTTAACCTGAGCTATACTATTCCCTCCTTTACTACCTGGGGGGGGGGACGGAAGAAAAGAAGACGAAAGAAAAACAGAGTCAGACATAAATCTTGAGTAAGTTCAGTAACTTCTAGCATGTGAATATGGAAAAACAAAACGACATGAATTAACTGAATACAAGATTACACCATGACGATAGGGTCAACAAGATTAGACAAGATAATCACAAGATATGCTAAGCTAAGATAAACTGGATATGCTCTAATACTTTCGCTGCTTCGTTATTTCCTTGTTATACTGGTTTCTTTATCTCTGCACCACCTCACTAGTGTCCCAACTAGTAACGATAACGTGATCCCAATCCCTGTATTTTCCATTGCCTTCAAACATACATTTATTATTTATTACCTAGATCTAATCTAGGGTTTTCTATCAAGTGCTTTCTAGATTCAACTAGAGTTTACGCTATCTGCTGAATGCTTCTAGGATTCAGGGTTTATGCCACCTAGTCCAACTAGGGATTATGCTACCTGTCGAATGATGCCCCCAAGTCTAGGACACACTTCATAGAGTGGTATATGTTCCTATACTTCCCCACGCATGTATCGCGAATCGTTATCGCTTGTCTAGATGCACATGTCCTGTAATGTGCGGCCCGAGTCCTGTGGCAGGGAAAATCAAGGAATACAGAACTCGGTCGGGAGCTTTCAAATATCTGCCGATGCAGATGCTAAGGTCTGTTTTTGTTCCAGTGGCTATGGTCCCACTTGATTCCTCCCTCAACTAATGAAAGGCACACCTTGAAAAATGAGAACTATACGCAGGCCCCCGGTGCCCCACTATCCTATGGCCATCCTCATCCATAACTAGATAGCAAGTATATGGTCTTTTGGAGTTCTCCGCCTTTCCGCTTCACGTATCTCGATTGACTCAAGATGGATGGTAGACGACGAGTTGCTATCGCAGGGCTACCGTTTTCTTGCCGAATCACGCCGGTCCATCCTAGTCTTTAGGTTGCCATATATTGCAACCAAGGCATACCCCTGGTTCTTCTAACGCAGACCTTAACCTCTGTGAGCCCAGGAGGATCATCTGCAGCCTCATAGAGGGATACCAAGGGTACCCTCACATCACCTCGAAGCCTCGGGTTTCGTAACCCAATTCGTTGGAGCCTTCTTTTTACTCAGACGGACATTCGCTCCTTCCCGTGTTATACTAAGAATTACTACTTAGTTCTACTAACTATGGTTTACCACTTAGTTTCCAGAATCGTTGTTTTCTTAACTAAGGTTTACTACTTAGCTCCTTCTAACTAAGGTTTACTACTTAGTTCTCTTTCCCGTCAATTTGGATTGGTTAAGTGTCATTAGTCAATTCAAGCTAACTTAACCTCCTTCATTTATCCTGTTAAACTAGTCAAGTGTTATCAGTAATTCATGTTAACTTAACCCCACCACAAACCAAGTTATATTGGTTAAGTATTTCTTATTACTTAACCCTACCGATTCACCCAGTATTGGTTAAGTGTTCCTTTTAACTTAACCTTGCCCGTCTGTTTTTAACTAACATGTTATTAACGGTTAAGTATTATCCCTTCATGTTTTAGACTTAACCCTATTCCTTTATCACTATTTGATGGTTAAGTGTTCAAGTTTACTTAACCCTACGGTCTAGCGCAGCTAACATATCAAATTGGCTAAGTGTATTGAATTTTACTTAACCCCAACCTCTAGTCTAGTTAACATGTTAATTTGGCTAAGTGTATTAACTTTACTTAACCCCACCTTCTAGTTTAGTTAACATGTTAATTTGGCTAAGTGTTTTCTTGGTTACTTAACCCCTACAAATCTTGTCTTGTTACCATGTTAAGTTGGTTAAGTGTCTTTATAGACTTAGCCCTCCCATTCTAGCTTAACTGTGTCAGTTTGGTTAAGTGTTCCTATGGACTTAACCCTTCCATTCTAGCTTAACTGTGTTAAGTGTCTGTATGAACCTAACCCCACCCACCGGTCTGGTTATCATGTTGAATCGGTTAAGTGTCTTAGTTAACTTAACCCTACCATTCTTGTTCTAGCTTTAACTAAATAAATTAAAGCCACGACCACTCACATTAGACAGATATTGTTGCGAATACTGGATATGCCGGTTGGTTCCGGGCAGGTTTACATCGCAACTCAGTCTAACCTCGGGTTAGGCATATTTGTGTTTTCTAAGTTCAAAAGGGTTTTGATTAATTTTCAAATCAGGTTTTGAAAGTAACCATCCCGTCCGTCGGATCAGTTAGGGATAGCCAGGGAGAGCAGGAAACTTGTATTTTCCAAACCCAAGCCTAGACACTATCCTCTCTGTCACCCTAGAACTTTCTGGTGTATTATTAAAAGAGATGTCGTTAATAAACCTTTAATTTGTCTAAATTTACCTTTTCTCATTTAGGACAAATTCTATAAGTAAATCATTCCTAATTTACTTATTTCCTAATTACTCTTTTACTGTAAATCGTCAACATTTATTCTTATGGCCCATTTTCCCCTCTATATCATATTTATGCCTTTTGGTATGTAAACTATACCAAATTAACTGTCACTAAACATGATTTTTGTCAAACATGACAATTACTCACAATTATGGCCAATTTCAAGTTTATGACAATATGCCAAATTAGCTAATCCAATTCTGATTTAACATTCTAATTACAGTTCAAACTAGACTTATTATTCTAGTTCACAATTCATGTAAATGCTAGATTTACAAGTCAATACTAGATTCAAGTTACACATCCTATAACTCATGTCAAATTTCTCCAATTTGCATTTCTATGAACATGCCATAATACATGTTCCCAATTTATGCCAATTTCCAAGTTTATAACTACGTTTTTAGTAAATTTCATATTTTGCCCAAATCGTATTCCCAACGTTCGTATAATCGTGATTCAACCTAGATTATAAATAAATCTAGATTCGTAGAAAATAAGGAATGAACCAAAGATGCTACGAAAAAGATAGGCATAATAACTGGCATAAGATGATAATTCATAGGCATGGTAATATTATGACATGAAAAGGCTTGAATAGTATAGGTTCAAGAACATGGGTAGACCTAACTCAATAGGTAAATTCCCAAGGTCTAAAACCAAAGAAAACTAAGAATAGACAAAATAAATAAACATGGGTAGACCTAACTTAATAGGTAAATTCCCAAGATCTAAAACCAAAGAAAACCAAGAATAGAAAGAATAGATAATCGGGTTTAGACCCAATTTCATAGTCACAAAACTTAAGCAACACTTTCCTAGTCATGAACCATAGGTGTTTAATCATAGTTGTCCAATTTATGTCATAGGCAATAATTTATGCTTCCTAATCAAAGGCATAGGCTTGTGTTCATAGTCAAGGAAATAATTCTCATAGTCACAGTCACAGTCATAGGCAACGTTCATAGTCATAGGCAATGTTCATAGTCATAGGCAAGGCCTAATTGGTCATTGAATCATAACAGTTCTTAATTAGGTCCAAAGATATAGGCACATATTCGAATAGAAAGATTTGGCATATTCTTTTATTCCTTTAATTTCATGTCGCGAATAAAGAAAACGTTCAAATCTAAAAATAACTAACTTACAGAGATTAGATTAGATTCGTAGAAAACAGTCGTTGAAGTTGTTTGAATCATCACTTGAATCCTAGCTTGTCTTGAATCTCCTTTTGAAAGTCTTTAGCAGCATTTCCTCGTCTTGATTTATTTTATATATTATTTATTTATACATTTTCTTAGAGGTAGCATAAGGATAGAAAAGAATTATGAATAGAGAAGGAGACTAAGGCTGTTTATATAGGATTAGGCGGACGAATCTAGTCAGATTGGCGTCCGGATACAGGAGAACGAACCAGGTTCAGAAAACTGGAAAAAGCGGGGGTGGGGGGGGGTCGACCCCTAGGTCGACTACCCAGTCGACCTGGGTACCCCAGGTCGACTACCCAGTCGACCTGGGTCCTGGGAGGGAATTTTCCCGCCCAGCCCAATCTGGGTCTGTTTTTTCGAATTTGAACCCGTTTCTGACCTGTTTTGAAATTTGAACTTCGCTGAATCTTCCAGAGGCCATATCTTCCTCATACGGACTCCGATTTACGCAAACTCGGACTTGTTTTCATGCAGAATTCCGAGACAAACGCAATGGCACAACCTGTTTCCCTTGATTTTGATTTTACAATTTAATCCTGCCTTGATTTGTGAATCCTAGTGTTACAGAATTACGGGGTGTTACAAAGACCATACTTGTTCATTTCCTTATCGTCTATGCCCACCTCTATTTTGGAGATGATTTCCAATAGATTAGGATCATCCCTTTGGCTGGAGCCGATCTGATCAATCAAAGTCGGTCTGATCGTCAAACTTGTTAACATCTCTAGATCCAATTCGCACTTAGGTCTGAAATCATACCCTGTGATATACTCTAGTTGCTACCATTTAAAATACATAGCCCCCAAACTGTCATGCCTCCTACTCAATGCATCAGCTACCACATTGCTTTCCCCGGAGTGTATGCGATATTGAAATCATATGAAGCCAAGAACTCTAACCATTTCTGTTGACGAAGATTTAAATCCTTTTGAGAGAAAAGATACTTCAATGACTTATGATTGGTAAACAACTCAAATCTTTCTCCCAAGAGATAATATCTCCACATCTTCAATCCGAACACGATCGCTGCGAATTCCAAATCATGGGTAGGATATCTTTTCTCATGTGGTTTCAGTTGCCGACTTGCATAAGCTACAACCCTACCTCCTTGCATCAGTACAACACCTAGTCCTGTACCACAGGCATCCGTGTATATTGTCATCTCTTCATTCCCTTTAGGAATAACCAACACTTGCGCACATGTCAACTTTTCCTTTAGACGCTTGAATGCATTCTCACACTTTTCGTCCCAAACAAAAGCGTGATTCTTCATGGTCAACCGAGTTAACGGTGCTGCTATCTTGGAGAAGTCTTGGATAAGATTACGATAGTATCTAGCTAACCCCAAGAAATTTCTCACGTCTATTACATTCTTAGGCGTAGACCAATCTTGTACTGTAGCCACCTTCGCAGGATCCACGGCAATACCATTCTCTGAAACAACATGGCCCAAGAACCTCACTTCCCTCCTCCAGAAGTGGCACTTAGAAAATTTTTCTTTCAATTCATGTTTCCTTAACACCTCCATCACTGTCCTCAAATGTTCCTTGTGTTCTTCCTCTGTCCTCGAGAAAACTGAGATATCGTCCACGAACACAAGAACAAACTTATTCAATTGAACCCTGAAAACTCTATTCATTAGATCCATAAAATATGTTGATGCATTGGTCAATCCATATGGCATGACCAACTACTCATAGAATCCAGACGGCGTCTGAAATGCCGTTTTAGGTATATTCTCAGCTGCTACCCGGAGCTGGTGAAAACCTGTTGCGAGATCTAACTAGGAGAACACTCTCGCCCCATTGAAATGATCAAACAGATCGTCTATCCTCGGAAGAGGATACTTATTCTTCCTCATCACTTTATTCAATTCGCGGTAACCCACACATAGTCGAAGGGAACCATCAGCCTTGGTAGCAAAAACAACTGGTGCACCCCACTTAGAAACACTTCTTTGGATACATTTTTCAAAAGATCGCTTACTTGCACCCTGAGCTCTCGCTGCTCCCTTGGCGCCATACGACGAAGTGGCATCACTATAGGTCTGGCATCTTTCACTAAATCAATCCGAAACTCGATCTCTCGGTGTGGTGGAAGTCCAGTCACTTCCTCGAAGATGTCCGGATACTCGCCAACAATAGGCACATATGACAACTCATCATGCGCGATGTCAAGGGAATTTAGAAAACTAGCCATTACCCCATCACTAGGTAGGCAACCAAATTATACCCTCCATCTATCATCCACTTTAATGGTCACCGAAGACCCTTCACAGTCTACCACCACCCCATACCTTTAGAGCCAATCGGCTCTCAAAA
This sequence comes from Allium sativum, assembly GCA_030737875.1. NCBI lineage: Eukaryota > Viridiplantae > Streptophyta > Magnoliopsida > Asparagales > Amaryllidaceae > Allium > Allium sativum. The sequence goes on from CM060924.1 coordinate 126,317,706, forward strand.
TAATGCCAAACCCAGTAAAGCCCAAAACAAAGCAATCACAAGAAAACATGCATCCATGACTCAATAAGACCGAATTATGAGAAGCCTAATCGAACAACCGATCGAGTTCATCACAACTAAAGGTCTATCGATAATCTCAGGTTCCTGTCCCAACCTATCTACGAGGTCACTAGATATGAAGGAACGAGAAACACCGGTATCAAACATCGCTCGAACATGAACATCATAAATAGAAAGCATACCTTGAATAATGACACCATTTTCCTTCTGTGCCGCAGTTGGGGCATTCGACGAAGAAGGAATAGTGTTGATAGCATATGCTTTTACAATCTGCTTCTCTTTAGGAGGTTGTGGACATTTATCCTTGTGATGACCCACTTGGCCGCAATTGAAGCACTTCCTGTCCGCTGGCCATGCTCGACAATCTTTAGCATAATGGCCCTTCTTGCCACAACTATAACACTCAACATATTTCTTATTCTTCTTCAGACCATCCTTTTCTTGGTTCTATTTCCTCTTATTCTACGAATTATTCTTTCCTCCACTGCTTGCCTGCGGGTTTGGCTCTACTGCAGATGTAATAGCAACCTCAGCCTTTGACTTGGGGTAAAGGCTCTCCGACCTCAATGCCTTTCCAACTATAGATTCGAAGGTCTCATCGACATGGTTTATAAGTCTTTCCCACAAGTACTCATCTAGGCCGGTTATGAACTTCTCGTTCTTCTTCTCGGCTGTATCGATAAGAGACAATCCATACTTCGATAAAGTATCAAACTCAGCAATATATTCCGAGACTGCCCTACCATTCTGCTTAAGTTCCAAGAATTTCCTAAAGAATTCTGATTTCTGAGCAGCTAGGATAAACTTGTCACTGAAGTGAGTTTTAAACTGATTCCAAGTAACTTGATCCTAGGGAGTAGCTGCTTTAATAGCATTCCACCAATTTATAGCCCGTCCTTGAAGTTGACGCGATGCTAGCTTTCTCTTCATCACATCATTGATTCCCAAATCCTCTAAGATGTGCTCTTAACTATCAAGCCAATCTTGAACATCCATATCCGATTCCGTTCCATGGAATGACTTCCCACCAAGACTAGTATAATCCTTGTTAAGCTTGGCAAAATCAGCTCTACGCGCCTGCATTACTGCACCACCACTGTTAGCAGCACTAGGAACTGCTCTCTGAACATCATTAAGCATCTCTCTCATGAAGATAGTAAACATCGTCCTCATATCAGGGACATTTCTATCATTGGTCCTTGAGCTCGTACTCCTCGTATATCGGCTCATCGTTCAATCTGTAAAAAGAAAACGATTAACCTTCTCCTTAGCGGTGCCAGTGCAGCGCGGCTTCTTCCTTAGATATACTTATAGTGGATATATATAGCTTTTGAAAACCAAAATATCACAAATACACGCTCTCATATACGTATACTATCTCTCCCTGAAGACTTCCCCTAGGTCAACTACGCAACCTAGGCTCTGATACTAAGTGTGTCGGCCCGCCCTGCACCAGCCGACACTTCCCTAGATATGCGCTGTGCCAATATCCAACTAGCACAGGACGGTAGGAAAAAAAGGAAATGGATTTGAAGCTACGAACCACCAAGAACCTATAGTATATCTCACAATGCATGGAATAAAGTATAATAGTAACATAACTTGACATAAAACAGGCAAGACAGTGCATAAGCTGAAAACTAAACCATTATAGCAGCAGAATCCAAAATACAACTTATGATCCAAACCATCATTATTACAACTTCAAAATACTGTCTCAAATAGAAAAGGTACACTACTAATGCCCAAAGCAGTGACCAACAACAACACAGGGAGAATATATGTAAATAGTACGTGGAAGCCTCCTGCTCATCTCCAGACAGCTACTCGTGCATAACCATCTAACCTGTCTCTAGTCTGCTCGTTTAGGAGCACCGAGAGTAACAAGAAGAGGCATAAAACTTTGGGTCAGACAAAAGTCTGGTATGAGTGATAGCAGCAAAACAAAACAATAACAGGTATAAATAATCATACCTGAACCTTCAACCAAAGAGTTAGCACAACAAAATTAACAATACTCTAAGGTAACACTAACATAAAGTGTAAAATGGGAGTGTGCATGTCATGGTGATAGAAAACATCAAACATAGCAATCAACCTCACATCTCTCACTCGGTGAGTAAAGTATACTATATCCACCACTTTGATCGCCATATCCTTTGCTATGACCACATTGCCTTGGGGTCTTAATGACCCCATTGCGCTGGTCCATAGCCACAAATCCCTTGCTACGATTAGCTTTCCGCTGGGAGTCCTAATGGCCCCATTGCGCTGATCCATAGCCATGCTACGATCACTTGCCCTTGGGAGTCTTAATGATCCCATTACGCTAATCCATAGCCACTAGTCCATCTCTCAGTGGTGAACTAAAGCTATAGATATTAATAACCCCTTTGCGTACATCCCGCAGCAAAGCCCTACTCATGAAGTTAACTCGTTGGTTCCTATCTGGATCCTAAGTAATAACCTCCCATTTGGACTTCCTTTGCTTCTCGGGTTTTGGTCATCATCTCGGTTCGGTTCGGGGTGCTCCATGGTTCAGATCGTGATGCTCCACTAGGGTCGGATCGGTTCGTGATTTCCTCCCTCTGGCGGTTCGGTTCGTGATCTCGGGTAAGTTGAGGATGAGCATTTAGGTCCGGTTCGTGGTGTAAGCAACTCACGGTTCAGAGCTTTTGGTTCGTGGTGCTCCGGTCCGTGGAAGGCGGTTCAGCTCGTAGATACTTCACGGTTCAGGGTTCTGGCATTGGCTCGAGGGGTGATTCATGATTGGGTTTGGTTCTTGGCATCGGCTCAAATACGTGAGGCAGCTTGTGGGTGGGTTATATGACCCGACCCGGCCCTCCTCCATCGATCCAATCCGGATTCCTACGCTATTTGCAACAAGCTATTTACACCATACAACATCGTTTTCAACCATTCTAACCTTGTTAGAAAATCATGAAGCATTCCAAATAGTAGTAATAGTATATGAGTTCAATCAAAAAGATTAAAATATCAAGCATATAGGCCATTTTAGATCAAACGTACATAAAAAGCATGATTTTCCCCTTAATCCCCTTAACCATGTTTTAACAATAGGATTAGAAAATTCAATCAAAATTAGTCCAAATTTATATCAGATGCATAAAATAATATTTAAGAAATTTTACATATTTTTCCAGAATTTTAAGATGCATATTTTGGCTAATTATCACTAATCACCGCTAATTAGCTGAATTATCGAATAAAGGTGCAAATCACTCACATTAGCCACAAATAATTTCAGATCTGAAACTCTAACTGATTTGGCATGGTTTGCAATGTAATCCAATAGCTCTTTCTCTATTTCTATGCTAATCCACCTTAATTTGATGTAGATTTGGCTAATATGTGATTAAAAAGTGATTAAAAGGTGATTTAGGAGTTGGAGGCCATTGCTAGGTTTGAAGAGATGATAAGTGGTGGCATAAAAATGAATAAAACTTATTTCCCAAATCCTATCAGCCCTCCCATAACCCTAATCCTGAAATGGGTTATGGGATTAGCTGCTAATCACCCGGTTAAGCCCAATTATGCTGTTTTTCATCTTCCAAACCTTATTTTAGCCATATCTCCCAAACGGTAAGTCTGTTTGATAAAAGTGACCACTCTACGGAAAGTAAACCATCATCTGAATCCAGTGGAAGTGGTTTCAAGTCAAAACTCCCTATAGGCGAAACAAGATTCTTCAGGGGTAAAACGGTCATTTAAAATTCGGTCAAAATCGTAAGCATGAGAAATGACACTAATAGTCGTCTCCCAAAGTTACATGACCATAAAACTTCATATGAATAAACAAATAAATATTCTACGATCCTCCGATACGTAGAATGCGGGTCGTTACAACAGGTATCACTCTCTAATTCGACCTGAGTCAAAAGTTATGCCCTGTACAAGGTTGACTGGGGTAAAATGGTCACAAACAAAATCGGTAAAAAATTATGGACATGTCTCACTTCCCCATAAGCAACATATTAAAAGATGAGAATGATCCAACCCTCAGGGAATAAAATAAAATATTTTATGATCTTCCGATATGTAAAATGCGGGCTGTTACATTTATTTTATGCAGATGATATTTAGATATTTTTAAGATCTAATATGTTTAATGGTTTAAGTAGGGAATCATTGACAAAATAGTGGGTTTGGAAATAAACGAGGAGAAATACACATTAATTTTCAAAAAGGGTCAAAATTTTAAAGTCAAATTAAGAATGCTGTAAAGGACAAATTTTACAACAATTTCATTCACATATTTGGGGTAGACGAAATACGATTACATATGGATATGACTACATACATACCTGGAGTAGACGAAATGGCACCATCAGATCTTATGTCATATCTGCAAGACATAGAAAAAAAAACCTTCCCTAATGAACCAAGTCATCTTCAAAACACTTGACGAAGCAATGTGCCTGTTAGCAAAGAAGAATTAGAAGAGCTTGTGACGTACAAACCATTAGCTCTTTGTGTGGATCTTCAAAAAGCTGCACAGTTAGCAAAGAAGAGCTCTGAGTAATATAAATGCATCTAGGAAGGGAACATGCTCGGCACTGAGGACAGCACTTCAAAAAGCTGCACAATTGCATCTAATGGTGAAAGTAAAGAACAAAAGCCCTTCCTTTGTAATGAGGATTTCTTTGAGAATCAATAGGGTAGTTTGGAGCATGTTTGTTGATGGAAAATCTTTTGTTGAAGCTGAGCTTAACGATATGGTGGGATTTACATATGAAAATTAACAACAGTCTCATTAATCATAAGTCATAATAACATTGCAATTGTGTATTGATACTTACATTGAATAAGGAACACATATTAAGTTGATACTGCACATTTTCATATTCAGTACTTTGTGCATTAAACAACAATTCACGTTAAATAATTGTATCTGGCCATGCAGATTGTTTGTATGTATAACTGTATGAGTAAATGATATAACTCAGTACTACTATTTTATCTTAGATTGGTTGTCAGGTTGGTTGCATGCATTTAGTGATAATAACATAACCAATCATGTAATGAGATTACATGTAATATTTTTTATTTGAAGAAAATGCCTAACATCCAATCATGTGGTGGTAGGGGGGGGGGGGTCTAGCAACAAAATATAACCTTCATATGTTTCATTTAGTTTCTGCTTCATATTAAAGTCTGTTTACTGTATATGAATTGACAGATATATGATTTTGACCGTGATTATAAAGATATCAGAGTTACCTTATTCACTACAAAATCCAGTGTATTGAGAAACTGTCTTCAAAATGCTAAAAGTGATATGCTGTTGTCTGCCTGGAATCCACCCTCTGATTGGGAAAAGTATGTACTTCTTTCATTTTCTTTCTAAAAGTATAGCATAAATCTATTGCTAGTCCCAACCTTTAATTGCTTGTTTTCATAAACCTGATTAACTTAACACAATCAAAAATCTGATCTTCCCTCTGTAAATATGTTACATATTAGCATAAAATCCATGAAACATCTACTAAGGGAACAAATATATTTATATGTTTTCCAATTGCTTGTAAGGGTTACGATCGTTAACCGTCTTAAGAAAAAATTCCTTTTTATTTATGTTTACGGTATGATGTACAATTGCCAAAGTATAATTACAATGTCAGTGCTTTTGGTTTTCCCAGTATTTTTGTTAGTAAACCATCTTTTGGTAGTATACACTCTCATGGTATACACTATATATTCAACTGCTGAAATGTTATGATTCATGTGCATGCAAAACAGGGAGCTCCAAAAGATGGAAACTCGCTACTTGAAAGTTTTCTGGTGACTTCATCACATACTATACTAAATAATGTAACTTTGAGATATGTGCTTCATTCACGTTTGTCCGCAAACTGGTTTTCACATCAACAGTTTTACATGCAAGGAAAATGCAGTGATGGCCAATGTGTTACTTTATCTATCAGTGCTACTATAAAATTCAAAATAACATGATTGCCTCAGTTATTGGCAGGTCATTGAGGCTATTACAAAATTTCCTAAAATGGTAAATATCATAGAGCATGTCTAGAGTAAATACTGACTAACCCTAACTTAGCCTCTGTATGGCTTTGCCTCAGTTACTCGCATGTCATCTAAGACTGTTACAAAATTTCGTTTCAACCTTATAGCTGAAGACGTGGTATGATTTATGAATCATTTATATTTGTCATGAAAAGATTTATATATGTGACTGTTGACAAACTTGTTTGATGTTTACCAACGTTGACTTGATAATTGGTTCCTTTTGTTTCGACACATTGCACTTGCTATTTGATCAAAATAAATAAATAAATAAAATATGATTTAGATGCAATGTATAACAAATGACAAAATTATTGTCTGGATATAAAAAATTATATGTAGCAACAAAGCTTTGAATGTTATGACAACACATATGAATATTTTGAAAATTATTCCAATAAATTTTCATATAGCAATAGATTCTTGATTCTCTGTCAACTCTTTATAAAAATGATACAGGCAATTTTTTTATGTGATAGAAAAATTGTCAAGGGCTGCTGGTCTAGGGGTAAGATCCTGACATTGTGCATCTAGAGATCTTAGGTTCAAATTCCTTAGATATCAACTTCAAAAATTAAATTACCAAGGATGATGATAATAATAATAGCAGGCTATTACTAATTTATGATGATTATATGAATTAGGGTTATGAGTAAACAATTCTAAGAAAAAACTAGCAATAAATTAATATTCGACATGCTCATCCTCTATTGAGCAGAAAATCATTATTTCCTCATTTCTGAAGATTAATAATGTTTTTATCACCAGGTCTTTTTATCTATCTTTATTGTCTACCAAACTTAAGATTCCTTAAATCCTTTAACATGTATCCAACCTTCATTGAATTTACATTGGTTATATCCTTGTTTTGTGTAGCGGTACTTTGATGTTTATGTAGGAAAAGGAATTTAGTTTTTTCTTTTTCATTTTGGGTGGACTCATGTGCTCAACTATTCTGATTTGAAAACATTTAGTAAGCTGTTAAGGTTTCTTACTACCCGTATTTTTAGAGCTCTAGTCGCACACATTGTTCATTTTATCTTAGACAATTATGTGACCATTCAAAATAATTGACTATCTGTTATGTTGGGATCATTGATTCGAGGATCAGCATGACTATCTGGTTGTAATGTTTAGCTACCAATAAGAGAGTGAAAAAGTTTGACGTGTGACACTCACCCCAAATGCTAATGTTCTGTTCTCCTAAAGTAAGGTTCACGTAAGGTCAGATAAAATGTAACAAGAATAGGTAATAGGAGGGGCATCACATTAAAAATAATAATCGTGTTGCTTTCTTTTGTTCTTCAACTCTTGAAGTTTACCTTTGTGTTTACTAAACAGCTTTCTATTGCACCTAGAGGAAAAATTGGAGGAAAGAATCCAAAAAGCATAGAAAGGTATTGAAATTCAAAACAAAGCCGGACATTTTTGTTGCCTTGCTTTTCTTTTTTAAGTCTACTGCATGTTCATGTAAAAAAAGGGAGGAACTGGCATCTATCCACAGAATACTGCTAATAGAGTACTTGCGTGAGCATATTATTTAAATCATACTTTTAAATTATGTACTTAATCATATGTATTGACATTTGTGGTATATTTGAATAACTGGTGTGGTATGTAGAATGTTTTCGATGGTGTGAATGTGATGATGAATGTTTTGGATGAGTTTCTTCTATGCACAAAACTAGCATTGCAAATTTTTTAATTAAAGCATTGTATTTTCTTTCTTTTATTGTAGCATTTTCCTTCTTCTACTATTGTGTTTGCCTTTTTTCTGATGTTGCATTATAAGATAATGGTGTTACGTTACATAATACAGTGGTGTTGCATTAAATAAAGTATTATTAATTCCATATGGCATGTGAGCCCCACAGCTGACGTGGCGTGTGACACATATGCAACTGACATGGATAGCTGACATGTCATTTGACACGTAGGCAGCTTATATGGAAAGCTGACGTGGCTCCACTATCATGACCTGACAGCCAGACTCAAAATAATGCATAAGGCAACGTTGTATGTTATTGCATTACTTGCAAGTATTGTTGTATTAAGGTTATAATGCAACACTTTCTTTTTGTGGTAGTAGATGGGAAAAAGCGTTGCATTAGAGGGATAATGCAATGATCGCGGATGCCATGCCCCTCTAGTGTTGCCTATTTGAAAAAATGGCCTACGACAATGCTTGTTTGATCTACGGCCACATAAAACTAGTGTCGAATATGCCCACTTTTGCAGTAGTGGCAGATTCTCCTTCTCAGAGTAATATTGATCACAAGTGGCCTGAGTTTGGTAGCGAGCCAAGAAACTTACGCTTAGAATTGGCGGTAGATGGTGTAAACCCATATATTAATGGCCTAAGTTGTGTATGAATTGCCTCCATGGTTGTGTATGAAGAGGAAGTTTATGATGCTAATGGTATTAGTTTCTGGGCTACATGAACCAGGTAATAATATTGATGTATATCTTCAACCAATGATTGATGATTTGAAGAAGTTGTGGGAAGAATGTGAACCAAATATATATATGACGCGTTTAATAAGGAATATTTCACTTTAAGAGCAGCTTTAGTGTAGATGATAAATGATTTCCCTGCCTATGGAAATTTGTTCGGTTGCGTCAATCGGGTTATAAGTGTTATCCAATATGTGGGAATGATATAGTAGCTAAGTATTTATCTGGCAGTAGGAAAACGTGTTACCAAGGCCATCGTCGGTATTTGGATTAAAATCAACCATATAGGAGGCAAAGGGTAGCCTTCAATGGAGAACAAGAGTTCGGATGCGCACCTACACCCCTTTCTGGAGAACAAGCGTTAAGGCAACAAGAACACTTGAAATTTAAGGTGAAGAAGTCAAATAAGGTAGAATTTGTATAGAAGAAGAAACAATTTTTTTCAAGTTAGAATATTGGAAGTTTCACCATATTCGTCACTATCTTAATGTTATGCACATCGAGAAAAATGTATGCGATAATTTGATAGGGACATTATTAAATTTGAAATTTAAGACTAAAGATAGTGTCGCCTCTCGTTTTGATATGGTTGAAATGGGTGTAAGGGCTGATTTAGCTCCTATAATTGGAGAAAAGAAAACGTACCTAGTCCCTACCCCTTATACTTTGTCCAAGGCTGAAAAAATAAATGTTATCGTCATTCTCTAATATGAAACTTCCCTATGGACATGCATCAAATATTAAAACTGTATATCATTACCTGATTTGAAGTTATATGGGTTGAAGTCCCATGATTGTCATGCCCTCCTTCAACAGTTACTATCAGTGTCAACACGATATGTACTTCCAAAGAATGTTTAGGTTAGTATAATCAGACCATGCTTCTTCTTTAATTCTCTGTGCAACAAAGTCGTAGATGTGTCTAAACTGAACAAGTTGCAATCAGATGTGATATTGACCGTGTGAGAATTGGAAAAAATATTTCCTCCCTCATTTTTCACTGTAATGTTACATCTCACAGTCCATTTGGTTAGAGAATTGCATTTATGTGGATAGGTGTTCTATAGATTGATGTTTCCACTTGAATGGTTCAATAAAGTCTTGAATAGTTATGTACAAAATCGATTTTCTTTGGAAGGTTGTATAGCTGAAAGTTATCTCGGAGAAGAATCAATTGAATTTTGCACGCAGTTTCTTAAACATAGTTGTACAACTTCTGGCCTTCAAAAGGATGAAGACAAACTTTTTGGTCCATTATCTGCTGCAATAATAAAGTCATTGGAAGAATGTCATCATTAATGTTTATGTTTGAGTTTCAAAAGTGGGATGCCTATTTATTTCCAATTGACTGGTGTGAGAACCAAAACTTAGTTAAAATTTAATGTTTGTGATTTGACACTGAAAATATAATATTTGGGTATATAAAATTTATATATTGAAAAGCTAATTAACTAAGTGATTGTTGGTTGTGATGTGTATTATTAGTTCAACTAATTAAATTATTGGAATGATCAAACCAATAAGAGAATGAAAGGTAAGTTAAGATAAATCGGATCAAATATTGAACTGAATTGAAAATTGATTTGAATTGGATACATATGCATGTATATATATTGAACAGGTTATAGCATGGAAGCTAAGAAGAGGAATAAAATTGTATGCTCGACAAATAGGTACATGTTTACTATATTCAACCATATATTCTCTAAGTATTCTATAATTGTATAAGTATTTAATTCTTTAAGAATTATTATTTTTTGTATATATATGTGCAATAATTATTATATTACATAATTATATTCAGGATGTATAAGGAGTATTTGGAAAGGATTTATCGAGGAAATAGAAAGAGTGTTTAGTGGTTGGTGGGAGAACATAATCGGCTGTTTGATGATTGGTTCGAAAGAAAGGTTAGTTTACATTAGATAATGTACAAATATGAAAAATCATATTAAATAGAAGTTAAATAGAAGTCGTGCTGCTTAAAAGACAATTCATTGTTGTATTATTGTGTATTCTTAGTTATGGCTGTTAACATATATGATAATTTGAAGTGTATACTACAAGAAAAATGATTTTTTGTTGCAAAAATCAGTGGCGTTTATTTGCAAATGCAAGAAAAGGTGTTTTCACTAATAATATAAACGTGGCAATTCAGGTTACCTCACTTTATAAAAATAAGTCTGCATGATTTAAAATAAACATGACCAACTATCCCGCCATAAATTTTGGGAAATTTTATTTCGGCCGCTCCTTTTTCACTTATCCTCTTTTGCAAAAACTCGTTAAGGAAAAAAGTAAAAAACAACGAAGGCAGAAGAAAAGCCGTGCAAGGAAGAAAAGGAAGAAGTGAGGCTAGGAGAGCCACACAAGCGAAGTATGCTAAGAAGAAACGAAGGATCAAATTGCTACACTAAGACAAAGAAGAAGCTGAGAGATCTCTACTCTGAAATAGGTAACCTAATTGTCGTACAAACAAATTATTAGGCTTGTACTACTTGTTTGGTTAGGGGATGAAGTGGTCAGAATTTGCTAATAGATTTTCTGCTGATTCTATGAAGGAAAATAATAGATTAAAGGAGGCAATTAACAGATCAAAACCTGAACTTAGTTTGAAAGATCGTATGAATGTTAGAGATTATCAGTATATGATGTATGTTTTACGAAATTGCTGCTGTTTGCGTCAAACTTTAAATTTGATTATACCCAAATAGACTAAAAGGGTGAAACTGCGCATTTAACTCTGAAAATTTGTTTGAGATTGTAGAAGGGTTAAAGACAGACCACAAGATCCTGCTAACTGGAGTGAAATTGCTGATGTTGTCTGATCGGTATCTATTCCTATCATAGCCAATGAAGATGTATTTAAGTATGAAGATATTGAACGCATCAGAAATGCTATAAGTAGAAATAGTACTTGCAGAACTGCTTTTATTTTTTAGTATGGATACTGGTTGTCATCAAATTTTGTATTACATTTGTTTCTAAAGGTGCACACAAAATTTCATTCTACTATCATTTTCATTAAAATTTGGTGTGTGATGTCAAAAATTCCTCATTTGGCTGCACTTCAACGTTAGTCTATCTGAACAATTTCTAACAATTCTTTTCTGTGGTGTAATAATAATTATGGCTGCAAATACCATCTATGTAATGTATAATATTTTCCTGAAATTTCCATGCTTAATAATTTATTTTAATCTGAAGATATTTTCTCATCAGAATGCATGATATTTCATTTTAGGCAACGCATCTGTAATGGTGGTTAGAGATGCAATATGGATGCTTCAGTTTTCTATGCAAAAGACAAATCATCTGTGCTTGATATCAAGCAAGAGTATGTGCAGGAGGTTTGTTTTCTTGGAATAACATAGTACAATGATGATAACAAGGATACCTTTTTTACTTGGTGCAGAAGGAGAATGGTAGTTTCATATTGCAGCTACTCATGGCAAAGGGGTGTGTTAACTTATCTATTTTCATTTTATGTACAGAGCATCTTATGGGATAATGATATTAAAGGCTCAAAATACACATTGAAAGAAATGATAATTCGATACACATATCTCGAGCAATCTGAAGGGAAGTCCATAACTAAAGCCGAGAGTAATGAAGATTTGGCATAAGTTTACCCTCGCTTTTGTGGTTTCATAGATAATAAAATAATCTTTTGTGACCTATATAACTATTGAGAATTGGAATGATTGCCTTGATTTTACATATTGTAGGATTTATACTTATTCTAGATTGCATCACAGTTTCATGACAATAAAATCATATGAATTTTGAATCAAACTTTATCTATGTATATTTAAATGAAGTGTTTTTTAAACTTGGAATTTTGAATCAAATTTTAAACTTTCAGGTATCATGCACCAGAATTAGTTCATTACTTTATGACAATTAAAGAGGATACCAATTAGCGGAGTCCTTTTATTAAGCCCCTAATGTGAAACACAGTCATGTTAATCTTGTGTTGGATGTAATACATGTATGCTATGACAGGTCAGCTAACTCAGAAGAGTGATGTGTATAGCTTTGGCGTTGTTCTTTTGGAGTTTTTAACAAGCAGAAAACCAGTTGATCATACCATGCCTAGAGGACAGTAAAGCCTGGTCACTTGATTGAGTCATAATACCTTTAATAACCACTAGCTCAATATCATTAGAATATCTTTTTCATAAGTAAGTTTCCATAATTTCACTGTAAGGGTGACGTCTACTTCAATGTTAGTAAAAGAATTTTTTATTACTCATCTAGTATCTTTCTCCTGGCTTATTATTGATTTACTTTCATTATGGAATAATAATGGAATAATCTCAAAAGAAAAGTTTTGCTGCTTGATGTCAGAAATGGTATGTTCTGTTGGTGATTCCATAACCACCCTCCCCAACCCTTTTTCGGTTTTGTTTGGGGGGATGGGGTGTTGTTTTAGGGGGGGGGGGGAGGGGGTTGTAGGCTTGTAGCATAGGTTACCATGCTGCTTGAGAGTTACGGCTATTACCATCAAACACAAACCTAAGTACATCATTCAGCTTGGTTTGGGATTTCAATTTTTCTGGTTTAAAAGCAAACATGATTTGATTTCTTCAAAAAATAAAAATAAGTAAATTTATCCAAACCAGATAAAGGCATTTGAATGTTAAATTTTATGGTCACAGCCATATTTTGCACACATTTGTTGTAAAAAGTAATACTCAAACTCAAAGGCCATAAAGGTCATGAGCTTAAGTGAAGAACATAACTGAATACTTTCTAAGTGGTATTTGGTTTTAAGGACACATTCCTCAAAAAAATTAGATCAAAGGACAACTAAGTTTGATAATTAAATGAAGGACAAAGACCAAGTTGTATTATATCAACATGAAGTTCACTTTAATTTTATCATTATTACTAAATTAATTAAAAAATAAATGATTTACCTTAAAATTGAAAAAAAAAGTGATTTCAAAATTATTTTAGTTTATTGATGTTATTATAAACATATATAAATATTCAGCTCGGAAAGCTAAGTGAATATAGCTTTATTACTTAAAAATATAGCTTTATATTGTATCACTCAAATACAAAATTAAGTCATTTTAAAGCTAATCTCATTTGCACCAGAGAAAAGCTATATCGTAAATATCGAAGCTATATGCATATAGCTTTCCGTCCTGCATTTTTTTATACTCATTTTCTCCTATATTTATGATACCAAAAACATTTCATAATTAATTTTTATTAGTTTTTAATCTTATAATCATAGAAAAGGGTTTTTGTATTAGTTTTTATTATTTGTGAAATGTAATGAGTGTCCTTAGTTTAAAATATTTGGACATTTTTCAATTAAATCATGAAAGTTGTCCTTGATTTACATTACGAAAGTAGCTTGTCCTTAGATCTAATTTTATTTTAAAATGTGTCCTTGAAACAAATATCCCCACTTTCTAATAGGCTGAAATACTTTTTAATGGTACAGTTTAACCACATCTAAAAAACCTAAGTGGGGCTAAGATTCAATAGGAATAAGCAAGAGGAGTGTTGAAACATAAATATGAGCTGTTTCTAGAGATGAATGTACACATATATTAAGTATTTACACAGTAGGTAACGACAGAATGTGCGTGGAATACGGTGCTTGTCTGTGGTGGTGTTCTACTGTTAATTAAGCATATAGAGTGTTTAATTGAAAACTTTGAACACAAATGAACCACATCAAGACAATTTAACATGATTAAGGAGGATATGCATGCACTAGATTCACCTTTTTGCTTTGTGTTGGAAATATTGGGTGAATTATTAAAATATTGAGATAAGTGTGTGAATGGCTCCTTTATTGAATAGTCCCATATCATGGGATTATATGGAAGAGGCAAGTATTTATACTTGTTTCTAAGAAATCATGTTGGGGCCTTGGGCTCCCAATACATGCTTTGTTGTGAGGAGGGAGGCCATGCATCATGACCACCACACACGCGTACGTGACCGACCGACTCGACTCGACTTGACCCGACCCAGTCCGGTTCGGACTTGGGCTTGGCTTTGTGGTGTAAGCACTTATATTTTTGGGTTAGAAAACACTACAATTTTCGAACTATGTTTTTAAATACGAAAATATTTCTGAGCCGACTTTTATTTTGAAGCGGTAAACTATTGACCCGGTATTTTAGCAGATTTTATTACTGCACAGTATTTTCGTTCAGCCCTAATTCCCATCTATATATTATCTTCAGTTGTAGACAAAAATAAGATAGCTTACTTCTGCCATTAAAATTATTATCCAGAAATCTTCGAGTAGTAATTTTATTTTCGAAAGTGCAAATCTGCACTGATTTGTTGTGCAAAGCAAATCAGTTATTAATTTCAGAGGCTGCTTTATCCTAGAGGCGGCGGCGAAAGTACGAACTGGTTTTGCACCACCGACCAGATCGCCGAATCGTCTTCAAGAAAGCGACCTAGTCCGCGACTCAGCCATTGTTCCCAACAATTTTGAAGACGATCATTGAAACAGTGGCTGCAACCAGAAAACTCTGAACTACCGAATTCATACTTCCAAGCATCCGGCTTCTAAAGCTTCGTTCTCATCATGGTGCAACAAGGCCGAATGAAACCCACTCGCTTCCATTAAAATCATTTTCGAACGGCTGTAGCAAATGGAAAAGTACGCAAGCTCAAATGGGAAGGCAGATCCAAAATATGAAAGAACCGCTAATGAGAGGAGGTGGACCATTTCGCGGATCTCAGATCATGACAGTTGCTGTGGGAATCACAATCGGTATTTTTTTAGTATAATGGATCTGTAGATTTATTTGCTGAAATTTTCCATTTTCTGCGTAAAACTAGTTTGACCTTTTCTGGTAATTTGCAACAACCGACAATGCTTGGATCGAGTATTGGTACAACTAAACCATTTTAATAACATTTTTATATGTGGAAATTTAAACGGTAGTTGCTATTAGTAGAAATTCCTTGGTGTTCATTGATAACTTGAAATTATGATTTTCTAATTGTGCATGTAACAAGAATGTGATATCTAATATCATAATAGCGTACCATGTTACCCTTGTCTTAACTTCTAATCAGTACTAGTTGGTTAGTGCTGTTACCATACTGAGGTATGATACCAAGTCAAAATGTTAGATCTGGTACGAACAGATAGAAATAGAACACTTTTGTTGCATACAAGTGAAAAGACAGAATATAGAACACCTTTGTTGCATACAAGTGAACAGATAGAATATATAACACCTTTGTTACATACATGTGAATAACTTATGTTAGTCTATAAGTTTATGTATATTTTTGTATAAGAAAAATATAAATTTTCAAACATATTAACATCTCAAGCAGTAGTAAGCCTCCACAACTAGTCAGTTGAGAATAGAATGGGAATCCATAAGGAAACCATAAAGGACAACAACAACCAACCAAAAAGAATGATTCTGAACAGTTGCTTCTATATTACAACTGTGGAAAAACAGATCATATGGCACGATAGTGTCGGAACAGGCTAAGTCTTGCACTGCAGGCTAACCTGACTGAGGAGCCTCTTACAACTATGATTGATTCACCTTGGTGGTGGACAAAGGGTTGGTGGGTAGACACTGGTGTTTCTCGCCATGTCTGCTATAATCGTGATATATTCACAATATACACGGCTGCTGATGATCGGAAAGTGTTGTTGGGAGATCCTCACACCACTAAAACTATAGAGATTGGATATGTGAAAACAAAGCTTACAATTGGACAAACAGTGATTCTGAAATATGTGTTGCATTTGACATGCTTAGATTCAAAAACTGAAATTGAGGAAAAAGAAAAATTAAGAGAATTTATAGTGACAGAGGAATAGAATATAAATTTAGTTAATTCTGATCTTTTATAAATTACATGGTATAGTACATGAGGGAACTGCACCATATTCACTTGAAATGAACGGTAAAGCTGAAAAGAATAGGACCTTTGCCGAATTAGTAATTGCCATTTTATTAAATTTTGGTGCCGGGGGGGGGGGGGGTATTTTATTGACTGCATGATATGTTATGTTTAGAATCCCTTAATCTAAGAATAAAATTTCACCTTATGAAATTTTAAAAAGAATTATAAATCCAATGTGTCATATTTTAGAACTGGGGTTTGTTTAATATATGTTTGCACTCTAAATCCTAAGATAATAAAATTGGCTAGTAGAGCATATGAATGTGTATTTATAGGCTATGCTATTAATAGCAAAGCATATAGTTTTTTTATGACCTAAATGCACATAATATAATTGAAACAAATGGTGCCGATTGTTATGAAACATTTTTTTTAATCAAGGAATAGTGGGGCACTTCTAGTATGCCTATTAGAATAGAATTTAATGAAAATTCTGAAGTTGAACCTAGAAGAAGTAAAAGAACGAGAACTGTAGAAGACTTTGGTCCGGATTTTTGTGTTTTTACTATAGAGGAGGATCTCTTAAACCTCCAAGAGGCCTTACCTACTTTAGATGCCAATTTTTTTGGCAAGAGGCTAAAAACAATGAGATGGATTCTCTGGAATCCAATAAGACTTGGCATTTGGTAGATTTACCCCCATTGTAAATCTATAGGCTGTAAATGAGTTCTTAAAAATTAAAACGTGATGGCACTATTGATAAATATAAAACATGACTAGTAGCTAAAGGTTTTAAGAAAAAAAAAAGGTTTCTTTGACACTTTTTCACCAGTAATTAGAATTACATTCATTTGGGTATTAATCTCACTTGCTTCTATTCATAGTTTACGAATACACCAAATGGATGTAAAAACCACATTTTAAACGGTGAATTAGAGGAAGAAATTTATATGGACCAGCCTGAAGGATTTGTAGTACATGGTCAAGAACATAAAGTATGCAAATTAGATAAATCATTATATGGTTTAAAACAAGTATCTAAACAATGGCATGAAAAAATTGATAACTTAATCACTTCACATGGTTTTGAAGTTAATGAAAGTGATAAATGCATTTATTACAATTCTAAGAATGACATTTGCACTATTATATGCCTTTATGTAGATGACCTACTCATCTTTGGGTCAAACATTCATGCCATAAATTCAGTCAAATCCTTATTAAGTGCCAATTTTAATATGAAAGATCTAGGTGAAGCGAGTGTAATACCTGATATTAAGATTACTAGGTCAAAAAGGGGATTTTCTTTGGATCAATCCCATTAAACTGAGAAGACTCTAAAGAAATACAATTATATTGACTGTAAACTTGCATGTACACCATATGATCCTAGTGTAAAGTTATTTAAGAACATTGGTGAGGGTGTAAGACAGTCTGATTATGAGAACATCATTGGCAATCTTCGAGATGCCACTGATCGTACTAGACCTGACATTGCCTATGTCATGGGATTATTGTGCAAGTTTACCAGTAGATCTAGTATAGAGCATTAACATGCTATTGAGAGGGTCATAAGATACCTAAAATAAACTATGAATCTTGGATTACATTATGAAAAGTTTTCAGTTGTACTAGAAGGATATTCTGATACAGACTGAAATACTTTATCTGATGATTCTATTGGGAACAGTGGCTATATATTTAGCATTGCTGGAAGAACTGTTTTTTGGGAAATCTAAGAAACAGAATATCGTGACTCAGTATACTATAGTGACTGAGATAATAGCACTAGCCACAGCTAGTGAAGAAGCAAAGAACTAAAGAAATCTGCTAGTTGAGATCCCCATAAGGGAAAAACCGACAACAGTGGTGTAATCGATTGTGATAGTACCGAGGCTATTGCAAAAAGTATAGAACCATTATTACAATGGTAAAAGACGACGTCGTAAGCACAATACTGTAAAATGATCACGTATATAGTGATGGAAAAAAATTGACGACTATTGAAAGAAGAACTATACCGATATTACAACGGTAAGAAATGACAGTCGTATGCACAGTATTATTAGAGAACATCACATTTGAAGTGATGATAATTTGGCAGATCCTTTGACGAAAGGACTGAC
This sequence comes from Allium sativum, assembly GCA_030737875.1. NCBI lineage: Eukaryota > Viridiplantae > Streptophyta > Magnoliopsida > Asparagales > Amaryllidaceae > Allium > Allium sativum. Next base: position 126,336,248 of record CM060924.1, read on the forward strand.
CAGAAAGAAAGTCCTTAATAATTCTAAAAGAATGGGACTATTGCCCTTAGATTGTTGAGTCACGCACAATGGTAACCCGACCTAAATGACCGGAGATCCCAAGAAATAGGTTCAATGGGTAAAAACAAGTTGTTTAGTGATAGGAGTTGAACAAGCTATTTAATAAACCAAGAAGCATGTATTCCTGAAGTGATTAGAGGATGAGTTGATAATAACTCTTAATGAGATCTATACTCTATTTGGAGTGGAGTACCTACCTTCAAGAGTACACTTGATAGACTCACCTATGTGAATGTGGAAATGTGGCTGTTTCCTATGGAGTTTTGGGCAAAACTTCTAGAGCGTTCACTAAACTGGGATAGACGTGCATGGCCATAAATGCACGGGCATATTTGATTGCACTATAGAAAAGATTGTGTGTGGTTTGATGTCAGGAATAGAGTTCAAGACTACGTGTCACTCTAGTAAAAACTGAATCTTATTCACTATGCAAAGGTTCAAGTCGAATGACACCTTTGTTTATGCACAGTCTTATGTTTCTAGAAAACCGCTCGATAATATTTTAAAAATTCAAGTGGGGGATTGTTGGAAATATTGGGTGAATTATTAAAATATTGAGATAAGTGTGTGAATGGCTCCTTTATTGAATATTCCCATATCATGGGATTATATGGAAGAGGCAAGTATTTATACTTGTTTCTAAGAAATCATGTTGGGGCCTTGGGATCCCAATACATGCTTTGTTGTGAGGAGGGAGGCCATGCATCATGACCACCACACACGCGCGCGCGACCGACCGAACCGCCCCGACTCGACCCGGTTCGGGCTCTGGCTTGGGCTTGGCTTTGTGGTGTAAACACTTATATTTTGGGTCAGGAAACACTGCATTTTTCGAAATATATTTTTAAATACGAAAATATTTCTGAGCCGACTTTTATTTTGAAGCGGTAAACTATTGACCCGGTATTTTAGCAGATTTTATTACTGCATAGTATTTTCATTCAGCTCTAATCCCCATTTATATATTATCTTCAGTTGTAGACGAAAATAAGATAGCTTACCTCCGCCATTAAAATTATTATCCAGAAATCTTCGAGCAGTAATTTTATTTTTGATAGTGCAAATCTGCACTGATTTATTGTGCAAAGCAAATTAGTTATTAATTTCAGAGGCTGCTTTATCCTAGAGGCGGCGGCGAAAGTACGAACTGGTTTTGCACCACCGACTAGATCGCCGAATCGTCTTCAAGAAAGCGACCTAGTCCGTGACTCAGCCATTGTTTCCCAACACTTTGTACATAGAGGTGGGAAAAATAGATCATTAAGCCTACTCGATCTAAATGCGATATGATATTATGATTATGAAGTGGACTATATTCACCTGCAATTCAGTCGGTGTACCATACTGCTTATTTCCATACAATTGATCATAAATTAATATATCCTTGACATACGTTTAAGTATGTATGTATTATTTTTGTGAAAATGATAGCAGGGAAATTAAGGACAGGCTTGACGATGTTTCCATATATCACCGTCAAGGACCATGAGTTCCAGTTGTTAGGATCAGATTTGGTATTTGCTTCTTATTTATGTCTCTTTTTTAATATTCCACGTACACATAGAACTGTACATTATTCGCAAGGCTATTTGATAATAACTTACTACGTCTATATTATTCAAAGTTTAACAAAAACAATGGATTACATGTCATAAATTGCGTCATCGATCTTAATCCGTAAAGTGTCTAGTCACATCCTCTTGGGTGCAAAATAACTGTTCAAGACCCATTTAAAAAAAAACTGTGTAATTTATGGGCAAGAGCTTACCAAGCCAATGCACAACTGATCTATAACTTCTTCTGGGAATGCTCAAAATGAGGTACATGCATTTTTCACATTTTTTTAAAAAGAAAAGTTTTGTTTTAACTATTGATTTGTCATAGCTATGAATTCTAATGCTAGATGTCCACTTTGGTCATTTCAGAATCCATGTATAGTTCACTAAGGTCAAGTCAAGTGAAGCCCCTACAAAATATCATTATCACTTGCATCTATAATTGGAATTGTTACTGGTGGTCTTGGATTGACAATATTGATTGGTGTTTTCTGTACTTATTTAATAATATACTATAAAAATACCGCAAACAAAAGTTCAGAGAGTAGTTCTTCGGATCCCCTAACACAAGGTAATTTTCTTTACCATCAGGCCCATCACTTTAAGATTTGTAGTGTGCATAAATAAATCTTAATTTGTGCAGGTGGTCGCGATAAAGGCATCGGGGGTTCTTCCACAAACATAAGATGGTAAGACAATTTACATTAGGTCAGTGTAGTGACCCGAAAATCCGGTCCAATTTGAGCTGACCAAATAACAGAAGTCCAACCCCAAATTGCAGTGAAAATTCAAGAAAACTAATAGAAAGAAGATAGAGGGTGAGGAAAGATAAGATAGAACTAATAGAATAGAAGAAGAAAAACATCATTATCAGAGTAAACATGAATCTCACAGCGGAACGAATAAAATATAACATAACTTTTGAATTACAAACAGTTATATATATAATAGCACTTATCAGAGTACAACACTTACAACAACAGCGGAAATAATAATAGCTATATAATCCAGAAGCCTCCTGCTCCAAGCTCTCTAAGTATATCTGTAAAATCCAGACTACTTGACTGCCCATACAAATTTAGGCACCCAAGAGTTTAGGGAGAACACAACAAAATAAACTCCGGGTCAGTCATGGGACTGGTATGAGTAAAACAGTTTAAAAACAGTTTGAACATGTAAACGATATCTCATAAGACCACGCCGCAAAACGGAACGGGTTTTTCCCTTATGAGAATCCAAAATATCTTTATATCAAAAACCTTTTGATATTATAATAATGTCAATGTACAAATAGATATCAATCTAGTAGAAACGCTTTCATCTCACGTTCTACATATAGTATACAATCAAAACCGCAAGCACGTATTGGGTAATGGATTTCCAACTATGACAAGGTATGGAACCACCTTCCGATCAGTGTACTCTAGGAACGATACGCTGGAGTTCAACAAGAACATCTTGCAACTCAGCCACACATGACCGACCACTCATTTCGCTTGAGTGTATCGAATGTACATCACCAACGGTTGGGATCAGCAACCGTCCCCGTATATATATATGGGACAACATTGATAGATTAAAAGAAACAAATGAATATTCTCTAGATAGGTGATTATACACCCTACTTCGGTGCGACCGACTTAGCCATGCTGCCTGCCCGATTTCTGTCATTTACCGGTTGATGAGGCTAGAAGCTACGCTTTATCATTACATCAGATTCACTTCGAATGCCACATTGTCAGATCCATCGAAAATCACTAATTGGCGTCTACAACAGTACGTTACATGTTAGCTAAAGAAGTTTCCTTCTCCGCTTCCACTCTTAGTATAGTTGAAGAAATCAATGTACGTGACCTTTCTGGAAATACTCTGTCAGACGTTCATCAACACAAGTCATCCTCATTCACTTAGAATGTCACATCGTCATACCCGCCAAATCACAAATTGATTTCCTCAAAAATACAACGGGTATACAGCTAAGAGAAACGAATTCCTCCGCCACCAACGTATATACGTTTGAAGGGATCAACTTACGCGATCCATTGGATATACTCTGTCAGACCTTCATCCATACAAGTTGTCCTGGGACTGGACAAACCGAAGGCACTATTCAGTATATCCATCTTAGTCACTGTTATCTAAGACTTATACAATAGCCCTTGCATTTTACTTCGTCTTCAATTATCTTTGGCATATATGATTCGCAACGCTTATGCCAATATAGAGTGGTTCTTCGGATAATAATCCAACCGGTCTCTCCATATTAACAATGTTAAAATGGTCAAAACTTCGATAGTCTGTGATTTAACCATCAAAGAAAAACAAGTGTGCAAACAACGATATTATTTCCAGATGGAAATTATATTGGTAAATCATCAACATATATCTATATATATATATATATATATATATATATATATATATATATATATTCACATTGCCTTATTTTCTATGTTTAGAAAATATATGTTATTAACACTAGAAAACGTTTTCCATTTGCTTATTTACAAATCACTACTCTTCCCCAACTATCAGTCCCTGACTGTGAAATAGTATGAGAACAATCCCCTAAGTATAAATCCCGAAGGCCGAAACCAACATCAGATAGGCACTTAGAAATCCATTCAATTTACTAATCTCTAGTCAGTTCTAATTTTACTTAACTCTATTTGATTAACTCTGATTGATTAACTCTAACTGGTTAATTCTAACCGATCAACTCTAACTGGTTTTACTTGGTTTGACTAACTCAATTTATTAACTCGACTGACTAATTCAACTCGATTACCCTAACTTGATTGTAACACCCTACACCCGCTAAGGTCACTCACTAAGGGAATGCCTTAACTTCGGTGGAGTATTTTAAGTGAATATAGAACAGAAAAATTACAACAAGACAGATATAAGTAATACTTGAAATTTAAAACATCATTTCATTGCTGCAGAAGGTAAACATGTTTGGTTACATATCAAAAACCACAAGAGTCCAGTACAAAATATCCATCTCGATAAAAACATAAGTACATAATCCCACTACATACTAATAGCCATAATAGAAAAGATAAGCTGGGCTTTACATCAACGGTCCAAGCTCCAAAAGATAGATAAAGCAATCTGATCAAAGTCCACTAGTGCTAGGCCCACTCTGAGAACCTAAGGGTTGGGAAGAAGATAAAAACAATGGGGTCAGACATAAGTCTGAGCGAGTCCTATAACTTTAACAATACAATCATTAAAGTAATTAGGGTATGATATAAACTTGGTACGGTAATGACTGGGGATAAATGACTACACTAAGCAGCCAACTAGACATAGGATGACTATGACAACGGTAAAGACGCATCTACCCACCCAAGGGTAATTACTACACTGCACCACACCAGTCATTCCTAACTTAAAGGTTGACCCCACCCAAGGACTTAGAAAATTTAACTAGTAGTTTCGTGTACCCCTGGCTGACCACATAGGTGCCGTCTGCCCCTATCTCCACTAGGTGTACCCACTACTCCCCAAGCGATCGACTCCCTAACGTAGATACCTGTGTTGGCCCCACAATGGGGTGTATCACTCCTCAAAGTGGCAACCCGATACAACCAACGGTGCACGGCTTATACCTACACGATGCAACAACGTCTTACCTACCAGCCCGGGCCCACACACGCATATGAAACCCGTTGGACTTGCGTTGCCACCGCTAACCCGTTTTGGCCTCTTATAGTCAAACCCAGTATGCGTGTCCCGTCCTCGACTTGGGTCGAGCCCACAAAGATACTTTTTGGGTTACTAGTTGAAATGGGCCCCCACAAGCTGCCCACCTAAGCTTGTCCCTTTTCTAGTGCATCCCACTTAACCCTTTAATCATGTTTAATTACATGTTTCCACTTGGTTAAGTATTCTAATCGTATTTTCTATTGCCACCAAAGGCAACCCACTAGATTTCCACATGCCACCCAAGGCACTTACTTGATTTCCACATGCCACCCAAGGCACCCACTTAACCCCTCATGCCCACTACATGCTTATCTGGTTAAGTGTTTCTTAATTGATAAAGAACGTAACCTTTGTAAAGACCTCTCACATTAGACTGTCTTTTATGGTAGTTGGATTTGCCGGTCGGGTCCGGGCAGCCTTACGCCATAACAGAGTCTAACCTCGTGTCTTTACACTTGTCACGTATTTAGTTTATGCCTAAGACCTCTCACATTGGGCCAATCATTTGTTGCCGCTGGATTTGCCGGTCGGGTCCGGGCAGTCTTATGCTACAAAAGGGTCCAACCTCGTGTCTTAGTCGATTAATTACACCTAATTAATCACCCCCATATTTTGAATTAATTTTTCCTAATTAATTCCAATTTAATGATGTACATAATTGACTCAATTATGTCCATCCACTTATGGTATGCAACATCATACCAATTTCACCACAATTTTGTTAACATGAATATTAACCCCATCATTCCCCACGTAATACGCTAACATGACATACTTAAAAGGGAAGATTCATCACAAATACAATGATTTCAACTTAGCATAACATTAGCATCATCATGGGTTTTAAAGGTGTCAACTTGCATATATGACCATAGCATTAAACCCAACTAACATAAATAATCAACCCAAACTTGCATGAATCACATATGTCATAAAGAGGGTAACTTGCATAGATGTTCATGTCATAGACCAATCATAAAGGGATAAACTTGCATACATGTCATAGGTCTAAAAAGGGATGAACTTGCATATGTTACTCATATCATAAAAAGGGGTAAACATGCATATGTATGCATATCATACAAAGGGGTAAACTTGCATATGTATGCATATCATACAAAGGTGTAAATTTGCACATGTTACTTGCATATAATCAAGCACCAAACTTGCATAACATGTCATATATGAACTTGCATATAATCAAACACCAAACTTGCATAACATGTCATATATGAACTTGCATATAATCAAACACCAAACTTGCATAACATTTCATATATGAACTTGCATATAATCAAACACCAAACTTTCATAACATGGTATCATAATGGATCAATGTTTATCATAGTGATTTGCATAACCAGCATCATGAACATATAGCATAAAACTTGCATAACTAGCATCATGAACATATAGCATAAAACTTGCATAACTAGCATCATGAACACATAGCATATGATAACATAACTTGCATTGATCCACATACATAACCATAACCTCATTATATCCTATCATAATTAGTTTAGAAATTGCTTGCTAAAGGCATAGAAACTCTCAACTTGTTGATTAGCACTCCTATGAAGAAGATTTAATTGCTAGAGTTGATTTGAGAAGCTATCTTCCTCTTTAATTTGATGGAGGCTCCTTCTACTTGCATTTTGACGGCATGACGACGTTGTATCCAATTTTAGTATGAATTAGGGTAGTCTTAGGGTGTATTTACAGATTTAGGATGTAGTTTAGGCCCTTAGATTAACCCTAGATTTGGTTAGAGCCGTCAGATTTCGTCACAAGCCCCAAAACACAGCCCAAACCCCTTCAGACTGCACCCAGGCCAAACTGGCTCGGCCACCTTTGTCGACTCCCAAGTCGACTGGGCAGTCGACTTGGGTCTTGTGGTGTCGACTCCCAAGTCGACACCCCAGTCGACTTGGGGTGTGGCGGGAATTTTCCCGCCTAACTCCATTTCTGCATTTAAAATCTGTTTTTGAAATTTGAATTTTCTGAAAACTTCTTCGGGCCTTAACTAGGTCATACGGACTCTGATTTTCGAAACCTCGGACTCTATTTCGCGTATTTTTCCGAGACGAACGCAATGGCATAGCCCGTTTCCCCGTATTCAGATTTTAAAATTTAATTCTTGCCCTGTTTTATATTATAGCAAGTTATTCAACATACGGGGTGTTACATTCTCCCCTACTTAAAATATTTCGTCCCCGAAATCTCTAAGTCAAGAAGAACGTATCCTACCATCCAAACAACCATCTACTAAACCATCAAACACTGGCATTCATTGTCCTTAAAGTTTCTAATGCTGTATGAACATATGCAAAAAGTGTGTGTATATGTTCCCTGTCTAATGCAAAATCAGGCGGTCTACTGATTCAGTTGACCTCCTTAATGCAAACCATGATAGTGCCATGCATCCAATATGTATGCGAAAGAACCCTATCGACACATACTATCTCTACATGTGTGCATAATCATTCACAATAAAAAAATGCATCATCCATATGATAACGCAACCATTATACATCCATTAATATAGCTACCTACACACAGTTATATGCAATATGCAACATGAAGTGACTAAGCCGATCTAGTGTCTAAAGTGTGTGTATATGCATCCACGAGCAACCACTAGCAAACACTTGCATCCATCAATCATAACATGTCTCAAACACATGTTTCAACCATAGGTTTACCCTATCTAAAGGTCAAGGGTACTAACAAGAGGACATACTAAGATAAGATAAGTACTAGACAAACGATAAAGGAGAAGTTAAAAGACATACCCTCAAAAAGAAATGGGTACAGTGAACGCATCTTCGCTTCTGTCTCCCAAGTAGCGTCGCTCTCACCATCTCCCCATTGCACTTTGACTAGTTGAACCTCTCTGTTTCTCAACTTCCTAATCTCTGACCCAAGGATGCGAGTAGGAGCTCGTCGAATCGTCGCATCACGCTCTACCTCCACTTCTCTAAGCAAGCTCGGCTCTACCACCTCTGCGGTCTCATGTAGGCACTTCCTCAAATGTGACACATGGAATACGTCATGTACACCACTAAGTCTCTCGGGCAAATCCACTCTATATGCCATCTGTCCAATCCTTTCCTTAATAGGAAATGGTCCTACAAACCTTGGTGCTAACTTCCCAACGGACCCAAAGCGAACAACATTCCGTAATGGAGATACTTTGACAAAGACCATGTCCCCAACATCAAACTCAAGATCTGTCCTCCTCTTATCCGCGTAAGATTTCTGCCTATCTTGCGCTGCTTTCATCCTTCTTCGAATCAAATCAATCTTTTCCGAAGTCTCTCTAACCATATCGGGCCCAAGCAAGATCTTATCCGTAGACTCCCACCAACATGTTGGTGATCGACAAGGCCTTCCATAAAGAGCTTCGAAAGGAGCCATGCCAATACAAGACTGAAAGATGTTATTATACGCAAACTCCACCAATGGAAGATGCTCTTCCCATGTACCTCCAAAATCTAAGATACATAGCCTCAAAAGGTTTTCTAGAACACGATTCACCCTCTCGGTCTGGCCGTCCGTCTGAGGATGATATGCGGTGCTCAAACACAACTGAGTCCCTACCGCCTCTTGAAACTCTTCCAAAACTCGCTAGTAAAGATGGGATCTCGATCACTCACTATGCTAGAAGGTACACCATGCAATCGAACTATCTCTCGAAGGTAAACTGAAGCTAGCCATGGAGCAGTCCTCTTACTCTTCACGGGTATAAAATGGGCGCTCTTAGTAAGTCTGTCTACCATAACCCAAATTCCGATTGGGGCCTTCCTCGATCTCGGTAACCCATCGATAAAATCCATCGAGACGCTATCCCACTTCCATTGCGGAACTTCCAATGGCTGAAGCAACCCACAGGGTTTCTTTTGCTCCGCTTTCACTTGTAGGCACACCAAGCATCTAGCGACATACTCGGCCACATCCTTCTTCATACCGGCCCAAAAGAAAACTCGCTTCATGTCTTGGTACATCTTGTCCCCACCGGGATGAATGGTCATCTTCGAACGATGTGCATCATCAAGTATATCCTTCCTCAAACCCTCATCTTGCGGTACACAAAGTCTACCGTCTCTACGCAACCACCCCTTATCATCTAGGGTGTACCTACTCAAATGGCTGGATGACTCCCCCCTTATGAGCCTCTCTACCGACTCAACCAACTATGGGTCGTCCCGCTGTGCCTCGCCAATCCTTCCCAAAAGAGTAGGTCTGACCTCTAAGGATGCTAGCAAACTGGGTATAAAGTCAACGGAAGGTCTAAAGTCAAACATCGAGATAAATTCCAAGCTTCGTCGTTCCACAAACAATGGACGCAAAGACAACCTTTTTCTGCTTAAGGCGTCCGCCACCACGTTACCCTTGCCAGGGGTATACGCTATCTCGAAATCATAGGATGGTAAGAACACCATCCACCTTTGCTGTCTTAAGTTCAAATCCTTCTGAGAAAACAAGTACTTCAAAGATTTATGGTCGGTGAACAATTCGAACCTCTTGCCAAGAAGATAATGGCGCCAAGACTTAAGCGCAAAAACAATAGCGGCCAACTCTAGATCATATGTAGGGTAATTTTTCTCATGCTTTCTCAACTGCCTTCCCCCATAGGCTATTACCCTTCCCACTTGCATTAAGACTGCGCCTAGTCCTGTCCCACAAGCATCGGTATAAACAACAAATGGCTTACTCCCATCTGGCAACACTAAGACTGGAGCTGTGGTTAAAGCTCTCTTTAACCGTTGGAACGCATCATCACAATTTACGTCCCATGTGAAGACTAAATTCTTCTTCGTCAAGCGAGTTAATGGGGCTGATATCTTCGCGAAGTCCTTGATAAACTTACTATAGTAGCCAGCCAACCCCAAGAAACTCCTCACCTCGGTAGCATTCTTCGGAACCTTCCAATCTTGGATGGACACTACCTTCGCGGGATCCACAGCTATCCCTTCCTTAGAGACCACGTGCCCTAAGAACCGCACTTCCTTCCTCCAAAAGTGACATTTAGAGAATTTAGCCTTAAGGCTATGCGCTCGAAGAGTCTCCAACACTTCCCTAAGATGTAGGGCATGCTCTTCTTCACTCTTAGAAAAGACTAAGATGTCATCCACAAAGACCACCACGAACTTATTAAGGTACTCCCTGAACACCCTACTCATCAAATCAACAAAGTATGCAGGGGCATTCGTCAAACCAAAGGGCATCACCAGCCACTCATAGAAACCATCCGGAGTCCTAAAGGCAGTCTTTTCTATACTATCCTTAGCCACTCTCAACTGATGAAACCCCGTGGCTAAGTCCAACTGCGAAAACACCGAGGCGCCAACCAACTTATCAAAGAGATCATCAATCCTCGGCAATGGGTGTCTATTCTTCTTTGTAAGCTTGTTGAGTTCTCTATAGTCTACACAAAGTCTGAGGGACCCATCCGCCTTCGTGGAAAAAACTACTGGAGCACCCCACTCCGATATACTTCGCTTATGAACCCCTTCTCAAGCAACTCCCCTACTTGCTTATGGAGTTCCCTCCTCTCACGAGGAGCCATGTGGCGCACTAGCAAAGATACTGGCTTAGCATTGTCTACCAGATATATTCGGAAGTCGATCTCCCGCTTCGGAGGTAAGCCCTTCACCTCCTCAAACACAACCGAGTATTCCCGGACCACTCTAACAGATCGCAAATTCTCGACCGAAGCGTCAAGCGATTCAAGATAACTTAGCATAACAGAATTCATGGGATTACAAGAGATCTCGAGAGTGTTCCCCAAGCGGGTCATGAGCCTAACAACTCTCCTTTCGCAATCAAGAACGGCCCCATTACTGGATAACCAGTCCATGCCCAAAATCAACCCATAGCCCGTGAAGCCCAAAACAAAAGTATCACATCTAAACTCAACGCTAAGTATAGAAATCTTCAAACCCAAACATATCATGGACAAATAAGTGGAGCCCCCAATTGGGTTTGAAACAACCAAGGGATCATCTACTAGACTGGTGTCTAAGTGCAGTGACTCAACTAATGATGATGAGATAAACGAATGCGATGCGCCAAAGTCGAATAAAGTACGGACATGATGATCAAACAGAAAAACCAGACTTCAACGGAAATAGTTCTACCTCTTTCCTGAATCGGTGGAACCGCGAGAGCCTGAACTTGCCCCCTTGCCTGACCTGGTGCCATAAGAATTTGCACCTGTCCTCCTGAGGTAGATCCTGTCCTCTGCCCCTTCTTAGGGCAGTCCTTTACTAGAAGCCCTGCTTCGCCACAGTGGAAGCAGCCAGTCTTCTTCTTCTTCCGAAAATCTTTGCTTAGGTGGCCTGGTGTCCCACAATTGAAGCACTTCTTCTTTCCCTTGCCACCGTTGCCTTTCCCACCCTTGTTTTGCTGTTGCTGTTGAGGTCTCTTCTGATCTCCTTTCTTCTCGGGTGCCTTATTAGCATTGGGACCCTTCTCTTCCTCATGCATGAGTGCCATGTCTACTAGCTTCTCAAAGGTGGCCCCCATAGGGATGTGATTCATAGCCAATCCATGCATCGGTTCATTCAATCCTTTAACGAACCTCAAAGCCTTCTTCTCCGTTGTATTCACCATGTCTATGCCAAATCTTGCTAGCTGATTAAACTTGTTGACATATTCCTTCACCGACAAGTTTCCTTGCTTTAGAGTCAAGAACCTTTCCATATACAGATTTTCTTCCGCCCTTGAGAGAAACTTTGCCACAAACCTTTTTCTGAAATCCGCCCAAGAGTTAACAGGGCGCTCTCCATTAGTGACCTCCCACCAGAACGAGGCCTCTCCCTTCATTAACCAAGCAGCTAACTTAACTTTCTTTCCTTCTTCCATCTCAAAGATATCTATCAACTCTTCCATCTCCTTAAGCCAATCCCTAGCTTCCAAAAAAGTTTCTGATCCTTGAAAAGGTTTCCCTCCCATAGCCTTAAATTCCTTGCAAGTCTTAGCAAAAGTATTCGCGCGAGGAGGAGGAGGGGGAGGAAGATCGGGTGCAACTGGTGGTGGAGGAACATTTGTTGGACCCGCAGCGGCGGCCCTAGCCTCCATCAATCTCATATACCATACTGGAATCGCTACACCCTCCGGAAAGTTAAGATCTTCAGCCATGCTGAAATGAAAAAGGAAAGAATCAAAACGGAGAATTCGAAAGATAAAGATATGACTATTGGGGATTATGCTTTTCTTTCAAAAACTTTTCTCTTAAAAGACATGTTTTTGAAAATACTCCTTCGAAAATGTTTTTAGAAAAATAGTTTTTCTAAAAGTTTTATCTGTTCTGGTAACCTTCAGCTCTGATACCACGTGTAACACCCCACACCCGCTAAGGTCACGCACTAAGGGAATGCCTTAACTTCGGTGGAGTATTTTAAGTGAATATAGAACAGAAAAATTACAACAAGACAGATATAAGTAATACTTGAAATTTAAAACATCATTTCATTGCTGTAGAAGGTAAACATGTTTGGTTACATATCAAAAACCACAAGAGTCAAGTACAAAATATCCATCTCGATAAAAACATAAGTACATAATCCCACTACATACTAATAGCCATAATAGAAAAGATAAGCTGGGCTTTACATCAACGGTCGAAGCTCCAAAAGATAGATAAAGCAATCTGATCAAAGCCCACTAGTGCTAGGCCCACTCTGAGAACCTGAGGGTTGGGAATAAGATAAAAACAACGGGGTCAGACATAAGTCTGAGCGAGTCCTATAACTTTAACAATACAATCATTAAAGTAATTAGGGTATGATATAAACTTGGTACGGTAATGACTGGGGATAAATGACTACACTAAGCAGCCAACTAGACATAGGATGACTAAGACATCGGTAAAGACTCATCTACCCACCCAAGGGTAATTACTACACTGCACCACACCAGTCATTCCTAACTTAAAGGTTGATCCCACCCAAGGACTTGGAAAATTTAACTAGTAGTTTCGCGTACCCCTAGCTGACCACATAGGTGCCGTCTGCTCCTATCTCCACTAGGTGTACCCACTACTCCCCAAGCGATCGGCTCCCTAACGTAGATACCCGTGATGGCCCCACAGTGGGGTGTATCACTTCCCAAAGTGGCAACCCGATGCAACCAACGGTGCACGGCTTATACCTACACGATGCAACAACGTCTTACCTACCAGCCCGGGCCCACACACGCATATGAAACCCATTGGACTTGCGTTGCCACCGCTAACCCGTTTTGGCCTCTTATAGTCAAACCCAGTATGCGTGTCCCGTCCTCGACTTGGGTCGAGCCCACAAAGATACTTTTTGGGTTACTGGTTGAAATGGGCCCCCACAAGCTGCCCACCTAAGCTTGTCCCTTCTCTAGTGCATCCCACTTAACCCTTTAATCATGTTTAATTACATGTTTCCACTTGGTTAAGTATTCTAATTGTATTTTCTATTGCCACCCAAGGCAACCCACTAGATTTCCACATGCCACCCAAGGCACTTACTTGATTTCCACATGCCACCCAAGGCACCCACTTAACCCCTCATGCCCACTACATGCTTATCTGGTTAAGTGTTTCTTAATTGATTAAGAACGTAACCTTTGTAAAGACCTCTCACATTAGACTGTCTTTTATGGCAGTTGGATTTGCCGGTCGGGTCCGGGCAGCCTTACGCCATAACAGAGTCTAACCTCGTGTCTTTACACTTGTCACGTATTTAGTTTATGCCTAAGACCTCTCACATTGGGCCAATCATTTGTAGCCGCTGGATTTGCCGGTCGGGTCCGGGCAGTCTTATGCTACAAATGGGTCCAACCTCGTGTCTTAGTCGATTAATTACACCTAATTAATCACTCCCATATTTTGAATTAATTTTTCCTAATTAATTCCAATTTAATGATGTACATAATTGACTCAATTATGTCCATCCACTTATGGTATGCAACATCATACCAATTTCACCACAATTTTGTTAACATGAATATTAACCCCATCGTTCCCCACGTAATACGCTAACATGACATACTTAAAAGGGAAGATTCATCACAAATACAATGGGTTCAACTTAGCATAACATTAGCAACATCATGGGTTTTAATGGTGTCAACTTGCATATATGACCATAGCATCAAACCCAACTAACATAAATAATCAACCCAAACTTGCATGAATCACATATGTCATAAAGAGGGTAACTTGCATAGATGTTCATGTCATAGACCTATCATAAAGGGATAAACTTGCATACATGTCATAGGTCTAAAAAGGGATGAACTTGCATATGTTACTCTTATCAAAAAAAGGGGTAAACATGCATATGTATGCATATCATACAAAGGGGTAAACTTGCATATGTATGCATATCATACAAAGGTGTAAACTTGCACATGTTACTTGCATATAATCAAGCACCAAACTTGCATAACATATTGTCATATATGAACTTGCATATAATCAAACACCGAACTTGCATAACATGTCATATATGAACTTGCATATAATCAAACACCGAACTTGCATAACATGGTGTCATAATGGATCAATGTTTATCATAGTGATTTGCATAACCAGCATCATGAACATATAGCATAAAACTTGCATAACTAGCATCATGAACATATAGCAAAAAACTTGCATAACTAGCATCATGAACACATAGCATATGATAACATAACTTGCATTGATCCACATACATAACCATAACCTCATTATATCCTATCATAATTAGTTTAGCAATTGCTTGCTAAAGGCATAGAAACTCACAACTTGTTGATTAGCACTCCTATGAAGAAGATTTAATCGCTAGAGTTGATTAGAAGTTGATTTGAGAAGCTATCTTCCTCTTTAATTTGATGGAGGCTCCTTCTACTTGCATTTTGACGGCATGACGACGTTGTATCCAATTTTAGTATGAATTAGGGTAGTCTTAGGGTGTATTTATAGACTTAGGATGTAGTTTAGGCCCTTAGATTAACCCTAGATTAGGTTAGAGCCATCAGATTTCGTCACAAGCCCCAAAACACAGCCCAAACCCCTTCAAACTGCACCCAGGCCAAACTGGCTCGGCCACCTGTGTCGACTCCCAAGTCGAATGGGCAGTCAACTTGGGTCTTGTGGTGTCGACTCCCAAGTCGACTCCCCAGTCGACTTGGGGTGTGGCGGGAATTTTCCCGCCTAACACCATTTCTGCATTTGAAATCTGTTTTTGAAATTTGAATTTTCTGAAAACTTCTTCGGGCCTTAACTGGGTCATACGGACTCCGATTTTCGAAAACTCGGACTCTATTTCGCGTATTTTTCCGAGACGAACGCAATGGCATAGCCCGTTTCCCCGTATTCAGATTTAAAATTTGATTCTTGCCCTCTTTTATATTATAGCAAGTTATTCAACATACGGGGTGTTACATTGATTTACTTATCTCGATTAACTGAACTAATCACTTTGATTAACTCAACTAATTCACTTTGGTTAACTTAACCAATTCACTTAACTAATTCACTTAGTTTAACCTAACTATTCACTTAACTCCTGTCAAATAAGCTATATTCGATAACTCCTCTAACTCTATTCGAATAAACTATATTCGATTAACTCCTTTACTCTATTCGAATAAACTATATTCGATTAACTCCTTTAATCTATTCGAATAAACTATATTCGATTAACTCCTTTAATCTATTCGAATAAACTATATTCGATTAACTCCTTTGATTTAACTCTAATCGATTAAATCCATCGAATAAACTATATTCGATAACTCCTTCGATTTAACTAATCGATAACTCCTTTCGATTAAACTATAATCGATAACTCCCTTCGATGAAACTAACATCGATACTCCTTTCGATGAAACTAACATCGATTAACTCCTTTCGATGAAACTAACATCGATTAATTTAACTCGACGAACTTAACTCGACTCACTTATCTCGATAATCTAACTCAAGAACTTAACTCCTATCGAATAACTAATATTAGATTTAACTTCATTCGCTTGACTCTAGATCGCAGCGATCACAATGGTTACGCCTGACTCCCTCAGGAAACATCCGACCGCCGTAGGCTATTTACAGCCCTGCGAATTACGCTAGCAGTCGTACGAGATGGCAACTTATCCTGAATAACTCTGTTTGACTACTCTATCTCAAATAACTATATTTGATAACTTCTACTTCGAATAAGTGGTATTCGATAACTTAACTCGATTATCAACTCGAAAATCTTAACTCAAATCGATTAACTCCAACTGGTTAACTCTGCCTGGTCAACCCTAACCGATTAACTCTACTGATTAACTCAACTGGTTAACGGACTTACTTAACCCAACTGGTTAATTCTATTGAACTGGTTAACTCTACTGAACTGGTTAACTCTACTGAACTGGTTAACTCTACTGAACTAGTTAACTCTATCGAACTAGTTAACTCTATTCAACTAACTCGACTCGACTAACCCCTTTCGAATAGCACATTCGTTTTACTAACTTTTGAATACCATATTCGATTTACTCCCTTCGAATACCATATTCGATTTAACTCCTTTCGAATACCATATTCGATTTAACTCCTTTCGAATACCATATTCGGTTTACTCCTTTCGAATACCATATTCGATTTACTTTATTCACTTTATAAAGATTTCCTTTTTGACAACGTTTTATTCATTTGAAAAGATTTACTTTTAAATAATAGTTCTACACTTTAAAAATGATTTCCTTTTTATAACGTTTCCTTTTCAATTCTATTTGTAAATGGTTTACAAATATTTCCTTTTCAAATTTATTCTTGAAATATTCTAACTCCTTAAATTCTCTGAAAAATTTGCCATAACCTCCTTTGTAACAGGAGCATCGGGAAAATCCCCAAACCCTCCACACAGGCCTTTCCATTCAAAAAGAAAATGGTTTGTAATTATTTCCTTTTTGAATATCTCCTATTTATAAATATTTCAATTTATAAACATTTCTTATTTATAAATATTCCACTTTATAAATATCTCTTGTTTATGAATATCCCATTTTATAAATATTCTATTTTCAATATCACTTTGAAAATCCCCTTATCAACATTTCGGTATGTTATGGTATTCAATCATATCAAATCACGATGTTCAATATCGTCCAAGCACATATAATTGCCCACAGATTTTATAACACATCATATAACAATATATGAAAAACAATAAAATAACTGTTGAGGAATCCAGTCGGATTCCTCCAACCTGTCTCCCAGCATCCACAGATGTTACACAATATGATTATCATCACTTTCAGTTCAATATAAATTATTCTGATAGCAGAATCAATATATATATTTAACGGTTTTATATATATATATATATAATTTTCACTAACTGACTAGCAGTTCAATCAAACAATCAACACACAGTCAAACATACAATATTTAACAGTTCTAAGAATACGTTGTAAAAATAGAACTGTTCAGAGTTGGTGAGTTTTACTCACATTGGCAGTTCATCGTTAAAGAACGATAAACTGTTGTTTGATTTGAATCAAACAATTAAATTCGCCGTAAATTCAGACGAGCTCCAATCCACTCCCAGTCAGTTCCAATATGGAGTTCTCGTCCATACAATCCTAACGGATCCAACCTTTCGAATTTCTGATCATGTATGAAATAGATATACGCTTTTGAAGTTTGGACTAATTTAAAAAAAATAAAACAAACTTAATTGATTTATTTAGCGGGCTTTACCACTTTGCTCCTCTTCGGCTCATCAAGACCAAACCCAAACCCGTGTTTACCATGTTCTTTCCCAGACCAAATATCCCGCTCCAGACTTCAATCCGTCCATTCCCACGACTTTGAACCTCCGAAACTCCATCATCTCCCCACCGTAATTCAAACCGTCTTCACCATGTCGATCTCCTTTGAAAACTCAACAAACTCATATCCTCTTTGCTTAATTCGAACACCATTCTTGAGTTCGTTCGAGACCCCAAAACAGTCGATCCCAGAGAGGACATCGAACTCTTTCATCGCCGAACACCACAAAACTTTTCCACTTGAAAGTTCTTTCCACCCCAAACGCAAAGCCTCCCATGAAAACGCCTAACTCCGCCTACAGTCGAGCCTAGCCTGAACCCTAGCGTCGACCTGTAGGAACTAGACCCACCAAAAACTCGATTGCACTCAGTTCGAAGGGTATCAACAGGGAGCTCTCGAGCACAGCAGCACAACGGATCCAACAATGTCTGATTCCGTTGAGTGTTTCTTTTTCTTTTGATTATTACAACCTGAGAAATTTTTTGTAAGAAGGAAAAAGAAGAACGGCGGTAGAAAGGAATTGTTGACCAGAGAAAGAGAAGTGAATTAGGTTGGAAAAGGTTAAAGGGTTTTTATAAGAAGTTTTTAAATATTTTTATATTCATTTTATATTGAATCGTTAGTTCAATTCGTCCTTTAAAAATTCCTGTGACCACACACGTTACCCAAAAATCACGAAAATGGACATGCAGCTACAGCTCGACATTACGGTCCCAACGAAACTGGTTTCGTCGAATTCCGACTCCGTATGCTCACACTGCGTATTTTTAACTGTCAAAACACTGACTGTTTCTCACTCTAAAAATCCGTATGGCCACACAGTGACTCTAAAAATCACCAAACTTGGAATCTAACAACTACTTGACATTGCGGATCCCACAAAACTGGTTTCATCGAATTCCGACTTCGTTTGCAAAAGTGTCTATTTTTAACGCTCTAAATAGCATATTTAAATATATAAATATATTTAAATTAAATATAAATAAATTTATATTATCGTATATCTTCACATATGATATCGTACAGCTCCAGAATATCATATCAGAATTTACGGTTTGATATTTCAGATTTTAGATTTATCGATATTTAGTTTATATCGAAAATTCTTTTATAACGTAAATAAAGCGTTGCAAATTATAAAGGAAATCCACAGCGACTTTTCTGAAATTTGATTTGGACGTATCTCAAAATCTACACGACGAAATCTCGATTTTTCTCTTCCACTAGAAAGATATACTCCACCAGCTCCACACGTTTCTTGTTTCACAAAAATCCGGCTTAAAATGAATCATGTACATTCAGTTGAAGTTCAAATCACCAAATAGCGAACTGCCGCGCCATTTCAAGCTCAATTTTAATTATATTATAATTATACGTTCAAACTGTCGTCGATTGAATATATTCGTCACTATAATTCAAATCTAAGCTGAATTAAATTTAAGGGACGACCCCGTTCACAGAATATTGTGATTTCCAATAATTTTGATTATTTCTGAATTAAATATATTAATTTAATTATTTAAATTAATTAAGTAATCCATATAATTTAAATTAATTAACCATTTAATTCTCTAAACCACCATTTATATAATTAAATTAATTAATTATATACCGCAGAAAATGCGGGTCATTACAGTCAGTTTCCTGTAAGCAGATGATGTCATCGACCATAGACTCATCTTGCTGGATTGATTGTACTTTGCAAAATTGTATGTACATGTTGATTAGGTTTTGAAAGAAGATGCCTTTGCAGTCGATTATTTCATCAGGTTTAGTGATCATATATCTTATGATAATGTGGCATATAGGATGGGTAGGAGTGTGCAATGCTATTCGACACACCCACGTTTGCAATGTATTATTCAGCGGCTTCTTGGAATTGTGGGCTTCAGCGTTGGTTCAAGCTTTGTGTGGTACATTTCATAATTGGTACACATGTATTTGAGTACTTCATGTAAAAAATATGACTAGTTGATTATATTATTTATTGTTATAAAAAAAAACAGTTAGTAATACCTGGACACTAGATATTTTTGCACTCTATACTTGTAGTAACAACTTTGACTTTTTTCTATCTTGGATATGCAGAGTACAAAAAACAGTTAGTAATGCCTGGAGACTAGATATTTTTGCACCCTATACTTGCAGTAACTACTTTGACCTTTTGCTACCAGCGAAAATATGCGTTCTCGAGCTATAATGATGGACTGCAAATCTAGCACCAATCTGCTTATGTTAACATATATTGCATGCTTTATTACACCCCGATTATACATATTTGTTTTCTTTGAGTTTTGGGCTTTGTGATAGGTAATGTGGTTGCAGTCAAGATGCGTCATGGACCTGCAAAGCTAGATTTCATCGAAGAGGTAACCATTGCTTATGTGTTTCTTTTAATGTATATATAGTATATGTTATATCACTAACGATTTCTTGAAACTGATTCATATCACCCTGTTTCGTAACCTTATCACATTTTTTACCATTTCTTGTAAATTTGATACCAGTGTAAGCTATATGATCATGTTAGCTTCCTCTAAAGCAACAAAATCCTTGTATGAAAAGGAAAAATATATATTGCAGAAGTGGGATATAAAAGAATTGCTTCAAAGTAACAAAGCTTATGTAACATCTCGAGATTTTGCGATAATTTATATTATTAAATTTAATGTTTATTTTGGATAACAATGGATAAATGCAAGGTTAATAAAAGTTATCAAGTGAATTTAATTGATATAAATTTGAATAAGCTTATTAAACGGTGAATTCAATAGGTTATTAATATAATAACTTGTATATAATTGTAGATATAAGATTTGGTTATTAATTGAAATAAAAGAAATTAAACCAAATGTTGTAAATAAATAGCGAGATTTCACATGACCATATTGAAATGTATGAAGGATAATTAACTGGTATGTGAATGCATTTGCTTATTTGTTTACAACAATAAGCTTATAATATTTAATTAGAATTTGTAACTAGTCATAGATTGCAAAACCCAATATTAATGCACTGAAATAAAGTGGGAACAAATGGTAATAAAGACAATTGAATGGTGTAATTAATGGAAATTAAGGATGGTAATTGAAGAAATAAACTGAATGTTTAACTAATTGTTAAAATAACGATTACAATAGATTAATATGTTAATATGTGAAATCATTTGCCTTTGTTATAAAAAAACAGATATACAAACGCATTTGAATTGATAATTTATAACAATTCTTAAGTTTCAGATTTATTATTTAATGCATTGATGATAAATTGGAAGTAAATGAAAACTAATGCACACAACTAATGCAGTTAAGGTGAATAAAAATTTGTAGTAGTAGAAGACTAACATAATAGATTTTAAAACAAGCGTTAGGTAGGACCAAAATGTAATGATTTATGGAATAATAAAGCAAATATCGAATGTATGATACTTAATCAAATTTAAGTTATAACAAATAAATTGATTCCTATTAATTATAACTAAGTATTTTATTGTTGTACATTAAACAATAAATGGAAGTTACTAACATGATAGGATATAAACAAAAATATCAACTATATTCTTAAATAAATAGAATTGAAATTAAATCAAACCATCTTATTGGGATTAAATATATACCGAACTTCTAAGACTTAAAATAAGTTGATTATTTTAAAATTTAATGTTCAAACGGAAATTGGAAAAATAAATGAATGTGAGATTTTAGTGTACGTAATTCATTCCTATAACTAAATGTAAATCCTATTTTGGATAAGGATGTAGTTAGCACCATTGGAATTGAATTAAAGAAGAATAACAATAAACCCAATGCTCTATTTATGTAATTAACCATTGAAATTCCTTTCCTATAAATAATCTTCAAGTAGTAATCTAATTTTATCATTTTCTTATATTCCAACTACTCAAACACGCCGTCACCTCTTGTATCATTCCTCTACTCACGTTCACAGTTAAAGAGAAAAGAAATGAAGCAAAAATTCATATCTCAAAATATTATCCATGAAAAACCATGAAACAAGCTTCTCCGAGTCGACAACTATTAGATCTTCTACCCTATATGAGTTGTGAAATGTGTGGCGTCATCTGGCTATGTTGGCAAAGAAAATTGTTGCATTGTTCCCTATAGCATGCATGATCGGAGGTCGAAATTTTTTGAGGCATGCATGTTCATCGAGATGATGAAGGAGCCGTAGACTTTTCGAAGAGAGGATCGATGGAACTGATGGTGGTGGATTTCGCTGAGGATTGACGGATGTTTTGAGGAGAGAAATCATGTATTGGATGGGTTTCTTTTTTGTATCGTGTTTGTACAAAAATTCAAAAGTAGAGGAGGAAGAAGCAAGTAACGTGGCATGTTAGTGGGAGTTATTTTTGTTTTATTATTATTTTTATTCATTTAAAATTCTTATGCTTAAACGTTTATAACTTTCTGCTACGAGGTCGGTTTTGGATGAAATAAATTGCTTTGGAATCGTATCGATCTTCGAGATTACGTGGATTTGGACATATTCTAAGACTGTTGATTTTTGGGCTAAATTTTGGATGTTAATCTCGTTTGAAATCAAGGTGAGTGAATTTGTCGCTCATAATTAACTGAATTATTCCCATATTTATTAAATAAAATTATGAAATAAAATTGATTGTCTGGTTGTGATTGATTGTTGATGGTTGTTTAAATTGACATACAAGTTAACTAAAGTGTTAATTTAGAATCAACATTAAATTATTTATTCGAAATTAAATTGCTAGTCTGAAACCCCGATGTTTGTTAACTAGTGAAACGACATAATATTGACTGTCCTGATGAAATGGTTGTGATGTGTGACTTGAACTGATTACTACATGGATATTGTTGATGTAAATTGTCAGTTATTCAGTTTATGATGTGTATATTTATTTGTGCTAATAAATTCATATTTTAAGAAGAACAATTATGGTTTAAAAATTAGCTAACTATATGTATACCTATATTTTTGAAATAAATTATGTTTTATTAATTATTATTAAAAAGAATTTTTTATGTAAAACATTTAATATGTGTATATATAGTGATTTATAATATTTTATTATACTCTAATTATTTTAATATAAATATTTTGATAAAAAGGTTTTATTTATAATCAATTGTATTTTTTTCAAGTTATTTAAATATTTGTAATGCTTATTAAATTGGATTTTTTCTTAATTAAAATCGTTTGATTCAAATTGAGGTTTGAAATAAATTTTTGTTCTCCTTTGAATAAAAATCGATGTTTTAAATAATCATGGTATTGATATGAAATTTCATTCTAATTTGAATTTGAATTTGGACGGAGATTTAAATGGGAAATCTGAAATGATCCATAACTATTGTCTAAAAATGCGCTTATTACTTGGGAAGATCGGGATCGAATATATGTTCAGAAACCATTCCAAGTAATAAAACGACATTATAAAGAAATCGAAGACTTGGAAATTGACAAGCAAAGACCGAGAATATTTGAATAGTTTGGATTGACTGATGATGTCTCAATTGGGATGATCACCCAATATGAGGTAATAAGTGGCATGAGATCTGAATATATTTAGAGATTTTCGGATTCTGTTCCGTTCAAACCTAGAATGGACTTGTATGGATTGTGTGTCTGACATTGTAATTGACTGCATAGCATTGATTTCTGTTAATATATATTGGACTGTGGCAATTAATTATTCCCGTCTCTAAGTTTTACGTGCTTAGAGGCTATGTATTGATAGAAATTAGGGACATGTTGTAAATTGACAATGTGGCATACTCAAGTTATGAAATGAGCCAGTGATGATCAAAGCTTGGTTTATTGAAGCATAACATTGTGCATATCGTGACCTCGACGAACCTCACACCCCGGGTTTATGGTAAACTGGCGGTTAGGTTGTATACATGTCTTTAATGAACTTGAAAGCTTTGGCAGTAGATCTACTTTGAAACCTGGAGAAAATAAGGGTATGTTCAGTGTCCGTGACTGGATGATAACCTGTGAATTACCTGGTGTTTGGTGTCCGTATCTGGATGAAAACTATGAGATCCACCTTGATCGCGTTCCCGATTGATCTTTCATATCAGGAACCATCATATTGGAAGCCAACAACCAATACGAGCCTTTCGTTTTGTTTGCAAACTATGTATGTGGGCATAGCCACTATGCTTGCTAAGATTAATATATTTATTTACGAAACGGTTTTCAACACTATGCGCTAATAATAGTGTTGGAAAAAAGATTTTCATGTATGAAAGCATGCTTGGTTATTATAAGACAAAACTCTCCCATTTGGCGTGCGCTTTCATTGTGTGATGTGGGATGAGCTTATGATAGCTTCATTTTTCCAAAATCATTTGCGAATTTTCCATAATACTTCTTTAGAATACAGCACCCGTAACACTCATGTTATTTCATATTTTAATTTGACTAATATGTGATTGATTTAGTTCTAATCCGAGTGTTTGTTGTGTTTTCTTTTTATGCAATACGCTCCGGTCAGATGCAGTTAGCGAAGATTACCTTGCCTTGGAGAACAAAGACGAAGATTTGGTATACATCTATTATATGTGATTTATCCGCTGCACTTTGTTTCCGCTGCCTTGTTGTATATGTCTGTGTACGTGTAACTCTGATAATCATTGTATATTATAGTTATATATATATATATTTCAACTGCTTTTGAACTATTATTTATTTATTATATTTTGTCTTTTCACCGCAAGATTATGTATTTGTTTTCTTCTTTCTTCTTTTACTTATATAAATCCCAATAACTATCTGTAATTTTGATTTGTTTAAGTTGACATTGAGGATCATTGTCGATTTGAACGGTCAAAAATCTAGGTCGTTACAATTTGGTATCAGAGCTGGTTAGAGAACGTGATAGGAGGTTCTCGCTTGGCTGTTTGGTGGCGAGCAAGAGATTCTTACCCCTACACGTCCCAATGGGAAGATTGGGTTGATCGTTGCAGTTGAGAAGCTGGCCGTAAAATCAATTCTGAGGTATCACTGTATGTCACGGTAGGAGGTTAGCCCACTGCCTGATGGTTCCAATGCCTAGGGTCGTTACAGCTTATATATATATATATATATATATATAGTTGTGTGTGAAAAGTTAATGTACAAATTTGTGTATCGTGTTGTGAGATCAGGGAAGAGCTGTCAGGCTATATGTTGTGCTTTCACTTGTGCAAGCATTGGACGCTCAAAGAGCAAATTTAAACTATTATGGTGCTAGGTTTCACTTGTGTATACAACAAAGAATTATGGGTAATCAAACGTTTTGTAAGTACTAGTTAGGAATAACATTTTCTTTGTACTAGGTATGCAAATTTGTATATCAATGGTTACTTTATGCGAGTTTGGTCATTTATTCAGAGAACTATTGTATTGAAATGGTTATGCATATTCTATTTGATTGTATGATTAATTAATTTTTTAATTGTTTGAACATGATGATTATGTGAATGATTATTGATTGATATTGTAGAAACAAAATAGACTATTGACAAGAAATAATTGCATGAAAAAATACAACAAATTAATAAATAATTTTTAGTAGCCTTTTAAAAATGCTATAGAAATACATGTAGTGGCGTTGAGTAAACGCAACCATAAATCAAGGGTAGAATTGGAAATTTTATTAATAGCATCAAAATGCTTTTTTATGGCGTTTTTAAAGCGCTACAGAAATATTTATGGTGGCGTTTGGAAAAAGTTATAATAAAAGTATTTACAGTGGCGTTTATTAAAAGTGCAACAAATATTTTTTATTTTTAGTGGCATGTTTTCTCGTAATGATTATCGAAACGCCACCAAAAATGATTGGTGGCATTTTTTGAGCGCTACAAAAAATCATTTTTCTTGTAGTTGTATTTACATTGCGTTGGCAATTATATTTGCAGGTCAGTAAGAAATAATGGAAAATGGGGACGAAGCTGTTTCTGAAACGATACTTTGGTTGGTAGGCAAACCAACATTTTCTATTTTAATTTACGAAGTGAAACACCCCACCTTCGTTAAGGTCACTCACAAAGGGAATGCCTTAACTTTGGTGGGGCATTATAGGTAAAAGATACAGATAATTTACAAGACAT
The DNA here is from genome assembly GCA_030737875.1 of Allium sativum. Lineage (NCBI taxonomy): Eukaryota > Viridiplantae > Streptophyta > Magnoliopsida > Asparagales > Amaryllidaceae > Allium > Allium sativum. The sequence goes on from CM060924.1 coordinate 126,362,458, forward strand.
ACATATAAACAGCGGAAAAACTAAATTTATTTCATAAGTACGTGGTTCAGGTAAAATATTACAACAACTATCTCAAACCAACTTCCATACTAATACAACAAAAACTCTATCTTGAATTAAAACCTAAAGAAGCATTAAAACAATAGTAAGGTAGCATAAATCCCCAATAAGAGAGTATCCAAAGCCATATCCCAACGAAAAAGATTCCAAGCAATATATCAACTCTCTACAAGCTGGAAATTATCCAATCTAAGCTTAAGTATTCCCTCCCTGCGGACCTTGGGGGGGGGGGGATGGGGGGACGAAAGAAAAGAAGACAAAAGAAAATGGGTCAGACATGAGTCTGGTAAGTCCAATGACTATTTAGCATGTAAACAAGAAAAGGGTTATGACAGGAATAAACTGAATCTAGGTCAACACCATTGAAATAAGATAATAAGGCTGAATATGCTATCGCACCCATTTTACTTCTCTGCACCCCCTTACAAGTGTTTCAACTAGAACCATGTGTTCAAGATAAATGATCCCTTTTTTATCGATCGGCTCCTACTCATATACGTTTACCATAGAAATAATATGGAGAAGACCACCAGGCTTCTTCTGCTCCGCTTTAACTTGTTGGCATATAAATCACCTAGCGACGAACTCAGCTACATCCCTCTTCATGCCATTCCAAAATAAAATCTTTTTTATGTCTTTATACATCTTGTCTCCGCCTGGGTGTATGGCCAGCTTAGAGCGGTGTGCTTCTTCGAGAACCGTCTTCCCCAAATCCCTTGCTTGTGGGATGCATAGTCTTCCATCTCGTCTCAACCAACCCTTATCATCGATGGAGTATCTATTGAGGTGATTAGAAGTCTCACCCCTAATTAGATTATCCATTATATCAACTAGCTGAGGGTCTTCACATTGCGCGGTTCATATTGACTCCAAAAGAGTAGGCCGCACCTCTAGCGATGCTAACAGACAAGGTACAATTTCAGAGGAGGGCCTAAAGTTAAAGTTTGCTATGTACTACAAGCTTTGCCTTTCTACAAAGAGAGGACTTAAGGTCAACTTCTTTCTACTCAAGGCGTTTGCTACTACAGTGCCCTTGCCAAGGGTATAGGAAATCTCAAAATCATATGAGGCCAGAAATTCCTTCCACCTTTGTTGTCTTAAGTTAAGATCTTTTTGTGAGAAAAGGTGCTTTAATGATTTATGGTCAGTAAACAATTCAAACCTTTCTCCTAGTTGATAATGACGCCATGACTTAAGAGCAAAAACAATGGCAGCTAGCTCCAAATCATGAGTTGGGTAGTTCTTCTCACGTGCATTTCCCCATAACAAACTACCTTGCCTTCTTGCATCAAGACAGGGCCTAATCCTATACCGCATGCATCTGTGTATACGGAAAACATTTTGCTCACATCAGGCAATGTCAGAACTGGGGTTGTTGTTAGAGCCCTTTTTAAACGTTGGAAAGTAATAGTGCAATCCAAATCCCAAGCGAAAGTTAGGTTCTTCTTTGTCAATCTTGTGAGTGGGTCTGAGATTTTCGCAAAGACTTTAATGAAATTTCGGTAAAAACCCGCAAGCCCGAGAAAGCTTATGACTTCGGTTGCATTCCGTGGAACCTTCCAATCTTGCACCGCAACTACTTTTGCGGGGTCCATAGCTACCCCCTAATTGGACATGTCCAAGAAACCTCACTTCTTCTCTCCAGAAATGGCATTTGGAGAATTTGGCTTTCAGCTAATGCGCACGAAGAGTATCCATGACTTCCCTTAAATGAAAAGCATGCTCTTCTTCATTCTTCGAGAAAATCAAAATGTCATCTACGAAGAGCACCACAAACTTATTAAGGAACTCCCTGAACACCCTGCTCATCAAGTAAATGAAGTAAGCTGATGCGTTTGTCAAGCCGAAAGGCATGACAGGCCATTCAAAGAAACCCTCCGGGGTTCTAAATGCGGTCTTATAAATGCTATCTTCAACCTCTCTTAGCTGATGGAACCCGGTAGCCAGATCTAGTTGGGAGAAAACCGACGCACCTACAAGTTGATCAAACAAGTCGTCTATTCTTGGAAGTGGGTGCCTATTCTTCTTGGTCAGTTTGTTTAGCTCCCTATAATCAACGCATAGGCAAAGTGAACCATCCGCTTTGGTTGCGAATACTACTTGAGCACCCCACTCTGAAATACTCCGCCTTATAAACCCTTTTTCAAGCAGCTCTTTAACGTGCTTCTTGAGCTCTTTTCTCTCCCTTGGAGCCATTTTTCTAATGGGTAGAGCTATGGGTTTTGCATTATCAACAAGGTATATGCGCAAGTCTATCTCCCGCTTCGGAGGTAAGCCCTTCACCTCTTAGAATACATCTGAGTATTCACGAACTACTCTAACAGACTGCAAATTTTCAATAGACGCATCAAGAGATTCTAGGTAGCTAAATATAACAGAGTGTATAGGATTACATGAGATTTCGAGAGTGTTACCAAGGCGAGTCATAAGTCTAACCACTCTCTTTTCACAATCGAGGATGGCACCATTACTGGATAACCAATCCATGCTTAGAATCGACCCATAGCCCATGAAGCCCAAAACATAGGCATTACATCTAAACCCAACACTTAGTGTAGAAATTTCCAAATCCAAACAAATCATAGACAAATAGGTCGAGCCTCCAACTGGATTTGAAACAACCAAGGATCCTCTACTATACTGGGGTCTAGGTGCAGAGATTCAACTAAAGTAGTGGATATAAAAGAGTGCGATGCACCAGAATCAAAGAGTGTACGAACAAGATGATCAAAAAGATAAACTAAACTCTCAATAGAAATATTTCTACCTCGTTCTTACGAAGGTGCCATGAGAGCGTGAACCTGCCCTCCAGAAGTAGATCCAGTCCTCTGCCCTTGCCCTTGCTTTCATGGGCAGTCCTTAGCCATGTGTCCTGTCTCGCCACAGTGAAAACAACCACCCATCTTCCTCGTTTTCTTTCTGCAGTCCTTAATCAGATGTCCAGGAATGCCACAAAAATTACACTTCCTCTTGTCACGGGGTTTTTTGTTCTTCCCGCCCTTCTTTTAGTCTCTCTTCTTATTCTGGGATCCCTCCACTTTTGTATTTTGAGGTACTTCCACCTTCGCCTCTTTCTTGCCATCCTTGTCTTCCTCCTGTAGTAGTGCCATGTCCACTAGTCTCTCATAAGTTGCACCCATAGGTATATGGAACATAGCTAGGCTATGCAGTGTCTCATTCAATCCTTTAACAAAACGGAGAACCTTCTTGTGGGGAGTGTTCACTAACTCCAATCCAAATCTAGCCAGCTGGTTGAATTGGTTGACGTATTCCTTGATCGACATACTTCCCTGTTTGAGAGCTAAGAATTTCTCCATCTGTAGGCTACGTTCAGCTTGTGAGAGGAATTTCATTTCAAACCTCATTCTATAATCCTCCCAAGTTTCAACTAGTCCCTCAGCATTAGTAACTTCCCACCAATAAGAGGCTTCGTCTTTAAGCAACCAAATGCCAATTGTATCTTCTGCCTATCGTCCACTTCGAAGATAAGAAACAGATCCTCGGTTTCTTTGAGCTAGTTTCTTGCTTCTACAAATGACTCATTTCCATTAAAGTTCTTTCCACCCATGGCTCGAAAATCCCTACATATCTTGGAGAAAGCATTTGCACAAGGAGGAGGAGGAACAGCTGTAACTAGGGGAGGAGTAACATCTGCTGGGCCTGCATCATTAGCCCTAGCCTCTAGGTACCTTCTGAACCAGCTAGGTTTCGGTACACCCTTTGGAAGGTTAAGAATCCCAGACATGCTGAAACGAAAAAGAAAAGATCCCAAACAAAGGATAAGAAGATAGTGCATATGGCTTTGGGGGAAAATATGCCTTTTAAAAACAACACTTTTTCTTGAAAACGCTTCTTTAACATTCTTTTTGAAAATTAGTTTCCAAAATTTTATCTGATCTGGCAACCATCATCTCTGATACCAAGTGAAACACCCGGCCTCTGTTAAGGTCACTCACAAAGGGAATGCCTTAACTTTGGTGGAGCATTGTAGGTAAAAGATACAGATAATTTACAAGATATACATATAAACAACGGAAAAACTAAATTTATTTCATAAGTACGTGGTTCAGATAAAACATTACAACAACTGTCTTAAACCAACTTCCACATTAATACAACAAAAACTCTGTCTTGAAATAAAACATGAAGAAGCATTAATACAACAGTAAGGTAGCATAAATCCCCAATAAGAGAGTATCCAAAGCCATAGCCCAAGGAAAAAGATTCCAAGCAATACATCTACTCTCTTCAAGCTGGAAATGATCCGATCTAAGCTGAAGTATTCCCTCCCTACGGACCTGGGGGGAGGGACGGAAGAAAAGAAGACGAAAGAAAATGGGTCAAACATGAGTCTAGTAAGTCCAGTGACTAATTAGCATGTAAACAAGAAAAGGGTTATGACAGGAACAAACTAAATCCAGGTCAACACCTTAGAAATAAGATAATAAGGCTGAATATGCTATCGCACCCATTTTACTTCTCTACACCCCCTTGCAAGTGTTTTAACTAGCACCATGTGTTCAAGATAAATGATCCCCTTTTTATCGATGGGCTCCTACTCGTATACGTTTACCACTTGTGTCATTCGGCCCCGCATGATATGTATTGTTGCAGTTGCTGGATGCGCCGGTCGGTTTCGGGCAGTCTTACACCGCAACTAAATCTAACCTTGGGTTCTTTTGGGCTTGATGCACTAACCTCTCACATTAGGTGTATATTGTTATGGTTGCTGGATGTGCCGTGCGGTTCTGGGCAGTCTTACACGGTAACTCAATCTAACCTCGGGTTAGGCATATTCGTCTTTTTCTTAATTTACATATTTATCTTTCAAATTTATATTTAAATTATCCATAATTATTGTTATTCAAGTCATGCCCCAATTACCCTCTAAATCATATTCAAAATTTTTGGTATATAAATTATACCATTTTCATGCCACTAACCATTCATTTATTTAAGGATCAAATTATGCCAATACTAGTAATTTTTAAGGTTTTCCCAACATTACCCCCATCATACGTTCGCAAAATTGACATAAAATTTTAGGCTCATAACTTGGCCTAACTTATATACAACAGGGGAAGGGAGGGAGCATGTACAATTCACACCACATAAAATAATAAGGAGCAAACTAAACATGTGTAATGTAAATGTGGCATAAAATAATGAACTTGCATTTTTGGGTCCAACTAACATGAGTCTTTTAAGCATATGAAATTACCCAATTCTTACTGGGCATGTAAATGTAAACTTTTCTTTTGGGTCCAATAAACATAATCCTTAAGCATATAGAATTACACAGGTTTGAAATGAAATTCCTCTCACAGGCTGAACGTAGCCTACAGAAGGAGAAATTCTTACCTCTCAAACAGGGAAGTATGTCGGTCAAGGAATATGTCAACCAATTCAACAAGCTGGCTAGATTCGGACTGGGGTTAGTGAACACTCCCAATAAGAAGGCTCTCCATTTTGTTGAAGGATCGAATGTGCCATTGCACGGCCTAGCTATGTCCCATATACCTATGGGTGCAACTTATGAGAGACTAGTGGACAAGGCACTGCTACAGGAGGAAGACAAGGATAGCAAGAAAGAGGCAAAGGTGGAAGTGCCTCAAAATAAGAAAGTGGAGGGATCCCAGAATAAAAAGACAGACTCAAAGAAGGGCGGGAAGAACAACAAACCCCATGACAAGAGGAATGTAATCTTGGTGGCATTCCTGGACATCTGATTAGGTATTGCAGAAAGAAAAAGAGGAAGATGGGCGGTTGTTTTCCTTGCATCAAGACAGAACACATGGCTAAGGACTGCCCAAGAAAGCAAGGGCAAGGGCAGAGGACTGGATCCACTTCTGGAGGGTAGGTTCACGCTCTCATGGCACCTCCGCAAGAACGAGGTAGAAATATTTCCGTTGAGAGCTTAGTTTATATTTTTGATCATCCTGTTTATGCACTCTTTGATTTTGGCGCATCGCACTCTTTTATATCCACTGCTTTAGTTGAATCTCTGCACCTGGACACCAGTATAGTAGAGGATCCCTTGGTTTTTTCAAATCCAATTGGGGGCTCGGCCTATTTGTCTATGATTTGTTTGGATTTGGAAATTTGTATACTAAGCGTTGGGTTTAGATGTAATGCCTATGTTTTGGGCTTTACGGTCCATGGGTTGATTCTAGGCATGGATTAGTTATCCAGTAATGGTGCCATCCTCGATTGTGAAAAGAGAGTGGTTGGACTTATGACCCTCCTCGGTAGCACTCTCGAAATATCTTGTAATCCCATACATTCTGTTATGCTTAGCTACCTAGAATCTCTTGATGCATCTGTTGAAAACTTACAATCTATTAGAGTAGTCTGTGAATACTCAGATGTATTTGAAGAGGTGAAGGGCTTACCTCCGAAGCAAGAGATAGACTTGCAAAACCCGTAGCTCTACCCATTAGACACATGGCACCAAGGGAGATAAAAGAGCTCACAAAGTAAGTCAAAGAGCTATTTGAAAAAGAGTTTATAAGGCAGAGTATTACGGAGTGGGGTGCTCTAGTAGTATTCACAACCAAAGCAGATGGTACACTTTGCTTATGCGTGCATTATAGGGAGCTAAACAAGCTGACCAAGAAGAATAGGCACCCACTTACAAGAATAGGCGACTTGTTTGATCAGCTTGTAGGTGCGTCGGTTTTCTCCCAACTAGATCTAGCTACCGGGTTTCATCAGCTAAGAGTGGCTGAAGATAGCATTGATAAGACCACATTCAGAACCCCGGGTGGTTTCTTTGAATGGCTTGTTATGCCCTTCGGCTTGACAAACGCACCCGTTTACTTCATTGACTAGATGAGCAAGGTGTTCAGGGAGTTCCTTAATAAGTTTGTGCTGGTCTTCATAGATGACATTTTGATTTTCTTGAAGAATGAAGAAGAGCTTGCTTTACATTTAAGGGAAGTCATGTGTACTCTTCGTGCACATCAGCTGAAAGCCAAATTCTCCAAATGCCATTTCTGGAGAGAAGAAGTTAGGTTTCTTGCACATGTGTTGTCCAAATAGGGGATAGCTATGGATCCCACAAAAGTAGTTGCGATGCAAGACTGGACGGTTCCACGGGATGCAACCGAAGTCCGAAGCTTTCTCGAGCTAGCGGGTTTTTACCGAAAGTTCATTAAAGACTTTGCGAAAATCTCAGCCCCACTCACAAGATTGACAAAGAAGAACCTAACTTTCGCTTGGCATTTGGATTGCAATATTGCTTTCCAACATTAAAGTACCTTTACTCACAAAAAGATCTTAACATAAGACAACAAAGGAGGATAGAATTTCTGGCCTTATATGATTTTGAGATTTCCTATACCCCTGGCAAGGGAAATGTAGTAGCAGACCCCTTGAGTAGAAAGAAGCTCACCTTATGTCCTCTCTTTGTAGAAAGGCAAAGCTTGGAGTACATAGCAAACTTTAACTTTAGGCTCTCCTCTGAAGTTGTACTTGGTCTGTTAGCATCACTAGAGGTGCGGCCTACTCTTTTGGACTCAATAGGAACCACGCTGTGTGAGGATCCTCAGCTAGTTGACATGATGATAAGCTAATTAGGGGTGAGACTTCTAGTCACCTAAATAGATACTCCATCGATGATAAGGGTTGGTTGAAACGGGATGGAAGACTATGCGTCCTACAAGCAAGGGATTTGGTGAAGACGGTTCTCGAAGAAGCACACCAACCTAAGATGACAATACACCCAGGCGGAGACAAGATGTATAAAGACATAAAAAGGGTTTTCTTTTAGAATGGTATGAAGAGGGATGTAGCTTAGTTCATCGCTAAGTGCTTGATATGCCAACAAGTCAAAGCGGAGCAGAAGAAGCCTGGTGGTCTGCTCCATCCTCTAGAGGTCCCACAGTGCAAATGGGATAGCATTTCGATGGACTTTGTGGACGGGTTGCCTAGGTCAAGAAGGGTCAATACTAGTATTTGGGTAATAGCGGACATGCTCACTAAAAGCGCTCACTTTATACCTGTTAAGAGTATAAGGACTGCTCGTCCCAAGCATCCATTTATCTTAAAGATATATTTCAGCTCCATGGGATACCCTCCAGCATAGTGAGTGATCGAGATCCTATCTCTATGAGCGAATTTTGGAAGAGTTTGCAGGAGGCTATAGGCACACAATTATGCTTAAGCACGACCTATCACCCCCAAACTGATAGTCAGACCGAAAGGGTGAATAGAGTATTGGAAGACCTCTTGAGATTGTGCATTCTCGACTTTGGTGGAACATGGGAAGATCATCTTCCTTTGGTGGAATTCGCTTACAACAACAGCTACCAAGCCACCATAGGCATGGCACCCTTCGAAGCTTTATATGGAAGACCATACCAATCACCAACTTGTTGGTGGGAGTCTACAGAGAACCTCGTACTTGGGCCAGATTTGATTAGAGAAACCTTAGAAAAGATGGACTTGATAAGAAGACGGATGAAAGCTGCACAAGATAGATAGAAGTCCTACGCAGAAAAAATAAGGACCGACCTTGAGTTTGAGGTTGGAGATAGGGTGTTCCTTAAAGTATCTCCTTTGAGGAATGTCATTCGCTTTGGGTCCGTAGGAAAGCTAGCACCAAGATTTTTAGGACCATTTCCTATCATTGAAAGGATTGGGACGATGGCTTATAGAGTAGAGCTACCCTAAAGACTAGCTGGAGTTCATAATGTTTTTTATGTTTCTCAACTACGAAAGTGCTTACATGAATCTGCGGAAGTTGTGGAGCCAAGTATGCTAGAGGAAGTAGAAGTGGAACGAGAAGCGACTGTGAGAAGAATTCCAACACGTATCTTGGGTACGGAAGTCAAAAAGCTATGCAACCGAGAAGTTAAGCTTGTTAAAGTTCAATGGAGTGATGACGAGGAAGACGCTACTTGGGAAACTGAGAGAAAAATACGCGCAGCATATCCTTTTCTTTTTGAGGGTACCTCCTTGATCTCTTTTTTTCCATAAGTTTATTCATGCTTATATCTATCTTTTAAGTATATCTCCTCGGTCCTATTCTTTATCCTTAGGTAGAAACTAATGGATGTAAACATGAATTTGAAACATGTTATGATTGATGGTTGCGAGGGGTTTCAAGTTGTTGCTAGTGGTTGCTCATGGATGCATATACACACATTAGGTACTAGATCGGCTCAGACACTTTCATATTGCATATGCATATATGTATTTGTATATGGATTGGACTTGATGTGTTATCATGTGGACTTTGCATTTGTATGAATGACTGTGCACTCATGTAGAAAGTATGATTAGGAATAATTGCATGCATAATGGACTCATGGCACTGACATAATTCACATTAAGGAGGTCAACTGAATCAGTAGACCGCCTAATTTTGCATTAAATAAGGACATGTACACACACTATGCATACAATCATGAAAGCATTAGAAGCTTTTTAAGGACAATTGACGCCTGTGTTTGATGGTTGAGTAGATGGACGATTGGATGGTAGGATATACATTCTTCTTGACTTGAAGATTTCGGGGATGGATTCCTTTAAGGAGGGGAGAATGTAACACCCTGAATTTTCTATGTCTATTAAAAGAACGTATTAAAGAATACTTAAATTTAAATGAGAATTAAGGGAAACTGGTTACGCCATTGCGTTCGTCTCGAAAATCTGCTTGGAATAGAGTCCAAGTTTTTGTAGATCGGACTTCGTATGAGGAAGTTATGGCCCTCAGAATTTTCAAAAATTTATATAAATTAAAATCAGTTCCGTTAATAATTCAAAATTCAAACGAAAAGCAAAGAAGCGGGCTGGGCGGGATTTCTCCTGCCCCAGGCTAGGTCGACCAGGGGGATGACCTCCTCTATACAGGTCCCAGAAAACAAGACTTTCTTTTGTCTGTAAGTCCTATTATTATTTAGATGTGAACGATTAAAAGTTATGATTTGTAATAAAATGAAAACTAGTGTTATTCCTAGTTGTAAGATAATGATGATGCTGATTCATGCCTATCTTGTAACGATTCTATTGTATATGCTTATGAGAATATTGTGGTTATTATGTTGGTGTTAAACCAATCATGTATTATGTAAAGTGTGGTGACTTATTCATGTTATGTTACATGCAAATTGTTAGGCTATTGTGGTTATTATGTTGATATAAACTAATCATGAAAAATTGTTGACTTATTCATGTTATGTTACATGCAAGTTGTTAGGCTATTGTGGTTATTATGTTGATATAAACCAATCATGTAAAATTGGTTACTTATTCATGTTATGTTACATGCAAGTTGTTAGGCCAAGACATGTATAATGTTTAGATCTACATTTAGACCTATGAAAATTGGATCCAAAAAAAAAGTTCATATTTACATGCCTATTGAACTTGTGTAATTCCATATGTTTAAGATTCATGTTTATCGGATCCAAATTAAAATTTCACATTCACATGTCTAGTTAAACTTGTGTAATTCTATATGCTTAAGGATTATGTTTATTGGACCCAAAATAAAAGTTACATTTACATGCCTAGTTTGAATTGGGTAATTTCGTATGCTTAAAAGACTCATGTGAGTTGGACCCCAAAATGCAAGTTCATTATTTTATGCCACATTTACATTACACTTGTTTAGTTTGCTCCTTACTATTTTATGTGGTGTGAATGTTACATGCTCCCTTCTATCCCTGTTTGTATATAAGTTAGGCAAAGTTACGAGCCTAACATTTTATGTGAATTTTGCCAACGTATGACGGGGGCAACGTTGAGAAAATCTTAAAAATTATTATTATTGGCAAATGAATGGTTAGTTGCATAAAAATGGTATAATTTATATACCAAAAAATTTGAATATTATTTAGAGGGTAATTGGGGCATGACTTGAATGGCAATAATTGTGGATAATTAACATAAAAATTTAAAAGATAAATATGTAAATTAAGAAAAATACGAATATGCCTAACCCGATGTTAGATTGAGTTACGGTGTAAGACTTCCTGGAACCGCCCGGCACATCTAGCAACTGTAACAATATATATCTAATGTGAGAGGTTAGTGCATCCCAAAAGAATCCGAGGTTAGATTGAGTTGCGGTGTAAGACTGCCCGAAAATGACCAGCACATCCAGCAACCGCAACAATACATATTTAATATAAGTGGTTGGTGCTTTAATGAATGAATTAAAGCTAAGACAGGAATGGTACGGTTAGGTTAATAAAGGCAACACTTAACCAATACAACATGTTAACTAACTGAGGGGTGGGGTTAGATTAATTTTAGAACACTTAACCATTTTAACATGTTGATTAGGAAACCCTAGTAACGTGTACCCATTTTAGCAGTAACCCACATAGATGTATCATGGTACCCTGAACTAGGCAGGGTGGGGCACGATTACTGGGCTGATTATAAGCGGTCAAAACAGCGCCAGGTGGTGCGTCAGTGTATGTTTCGATGGAGTGCGGTCGTGCACATACTCCGAAGTGGAAAAGGCAGGCACTAGGCATCAGCAGTTATACTCTGTGCACCTTGAATTGTGTCAGGTTGACACCATAGGACTTGATACACCCCATTGTGGGATTAGCACAGGTATCTACATTCATGCGGGGCCGAATGACACAAGTGATAAACGTATACGAGTAGGAGCCGATCGATAAAAAGGGGATCATTTATCTTGAACACATGGTGCTAGTTGAAACACTTGTAAGGTTGTGTAGAGAAGTAAAATGGGTGCGATAGCAAATTCAGCCTTATTATCTTATCTCTAGGGTGTTGACCTAGATTCAGTTTGTTCCTATCATAACCCTTTTTTTGTTTACAAGCTAAATAGTCATTGGACTTACCAGACTCATGTCTGACCCATTTTCTTTCGTCTTCTTTTCTTCCGTTTCCCCCTCCAGCTCCGCAGGGAGGGAATACTTCAGCTTAGATCGGATCATTTCCAGCTTGAAGAGAGTAGATGTATTGCTTGGAATCTTTTTCCTTGGGCTATGGCTTTTGGATACTCTCTTTTTGGGGATTTATGCTACCTTACTGTTGTTTTAATGCTTCTTTATGTTTTAATTCAAGACAGAGTTTTTGTTGTATTAATGTGTAAGTTGGTTTGAGACAGTTGTTGTAATGTTTTATCTGAACCACGTATTTATGAAACAAATTTAGTTTTTCTGCTGTTTAAATGTCTGTCTTGTAAATTATCTGTATCTTTTACCTATAATGCTCCACCAAAGTTAAGGCATTCCCTTTGTGAGTGACCTTAACAGAGGTGGGGTGTTTCACTTGGTGTCAGAGCCAGGTCACTCACAAAGGGAATCCTTAACTTTGGTAAGAATAACATGTTTATACGAACAACTATTTTCCTTAATCGGGTTTATGACTTGTTCTTATCTATAAGGTCAGTTTAGTCTCCTACTACAAGGTGCCAACATCCACTCTATTCTCATTTTCTACAACTAATTTTGTCCACCCAACAATATTCTCTTTTAAACAATTTATCAAAAATAATTGTCAAAAGAATAAAGACTTCAAAACTTTCTTGATTAAAAATTCTTGTATGAATTATAACAAGAAAAATTAGAGAGCTTTACATGCTCTATGTTATGCTCCTTATACTGAGAGAATCTTACTTTAAAACTCAATATGTACTTCTTTACATATTTTAAAACTTTAACTTCTAAGATTAAAAATTGAAAACACCATAAACTCTCTTGGCATAACTTTTATAATCTTAAGTTTTCAAAAGTTAATAATGGGGTTAGACTCAAAATGGGTTTCCAACTTTTCTGGGTTCTCCTAGACACTCTCCAAGGTCAATTCTCTCAACTATATATATTTCTAATCCATCTTTCTCTGTTCTACCTTATTATTAATACTGCCTAACTAGTATCCAAAGCTATCATGTCTCTGCCACTATCTAACCTGCGAGTGTGTTATGAGGAGGGGGTCAGAACACAAGTTCTGGTGATTAGATTTAAACTATACATTTTGGATAATCTTACATATACCGTTCAATTATATTTTCTTATTTATTAGGTTACTTAGGTTAACAACACTCAAGGCTTACACACAGGTCGTACCCATTTACTTCCCAGTGAATTAACCTGATACAGTATATGTAGCTATCTCTCAATATTGAGATACATCCCATGGTACCCCACTTACACGGTCTCCACCATATCATCGCAGGAGTATAGCAGTCCCTAATCCTACGCCCGAATGTCGTATGGATTTCTGAATATATGTCAATGCTATGTCCACAAAGAACCACTACTTCTATATTACGTAAGTGTTCGGATTGCCATCTTTGAACCATTCGATCGAATTAGGTTGTATCCTCGAATAATGCCCTCTAGTCTTATGAAACACCACCTAGAGCGACATAAGTGTACCTAGACTTTCCCACGTACGTATCATCAATCGTTCTCGATGTCTATTACACATGTTCTCTATATGTGCGCCCAAGTCCCATGGCAAGGCTAATCAAGAAACACGGAACCCGGTCGGGAGCTTTTAGATATCTGCCAATTGCTGATTATAAGGTCTGCTTTTATAATGGCTATGGTCCCACTAGACCCCTCCCTCAACTAATGAAAGGCACCCAAGAATATCAAGAATGAGAATTTAACCCCGACCCCCTACGCCCATCAAACCTATTCGCCGACCTCACCCATAACTAGATAGCAAAGTATATGGTCTTTTGGAGTTCTTCGCCTTTCCGCTTTACGTACTGACTGAAGATGGTAGGTAGACGACGAGTTGCTATCACAGGGCACTAACTGGTCTTGCCGAATCATGCTGGTCCATCTTAGTCTTTTGATTGCCCCTTATTATTGCAATCAAGGCATACTCATTGTTTCACCCACGTAAACCTAACCTCTGTTAGCACAGGTGAATCATCTGCCACTCACAGAGGATACCAAGAGTACCCTATGTCCTCGGAAGCCGCATGCTTCTTAACCCAGTCCGTTGGAGCCTACAAGAATATCTAGATGGACATGCACTCCACTTTGTGTCTTTTGACAGACCGATGATCTACCCCTTAGGGTTTTTCATCCTCTAACGTATGGAATGGTCCAAGCACCTCAGTTTTATGTCATTAGACCCTACGTCTAACCATTAATTACATGCTTGCCTCAACTCACCAGGTTTCCAGTTAACTTGGTTATTCCAATTCATATTGAATTCTTATTCAAATTACCAAGTTTCTCTTGCTTATTAATTTTAGTCATACAACTTAATTCATTTAAGTTTATTAATAAGCTTACAACATGTTATTCTCTAGATTGTGGGCCAAGGTCTGTGATCCACAATCCCTTTTATATTCTTGCTTGATTTCAATAACATGTTTTACTTAATATGTAATTAAGTATATCCAATTCACATGTTTCCAATTAACATGTCACTTACCATTTATGATTAAATATAACTTATTTCATTTCATAAGTTTTCCTCATCCTTTTTCATTTAATCATAATTCCACTTTACCTCGTCAATACGACTTACCGTTGTAACACCCCACTCCCGCTATGATCACTCACTAAGGGAATGCCATAGCATCGGTGGAGTATTTTAGTGAATATAGAACAGAAAAATTACAACAAGACAGATATAAATAGTACTTGAAATTTAAAACATCATCTCATAACAGCGGAAGTAAAACATGTCTGGTTACATCATAAAACCACAATAAAAGTCAAGTACAATATCCATCAAAATAAAGAAGTACATAATCCCACTCTCATACAATAGCCATGACAAAAGAAAAGATAACTGGGTAACTGGAGCTTTACATCTATCCAAGCTCCTAAAGACTGGAACAGCAATCCGATCAAGCTCCACTACTGCTAGGATCCACCGTAGGACCTGAGGGTTGGGAAAAAGATAAAAACAACGGGGTCAGACATAAGTCTGAGCGAGTCCTATAACTTTAACAATACAATCGTTAAAGTAACCAGAGAAGACATAAACTGATATACGGTAACTAATGGGGATGAATGGCTACACTAAGCAGTCAACTAAACTAAGATAAAAGATAAAGACGCATCTACCCTTCCAAAGGTAAATTACTAAACTGCACCACACCAGTCGTTCCTAACTTAAAAGTTGATCCCTCCCATGGACTTATAAAATTAACTTAATGGTTCTCGCGTACTCCTAGGTGACTAAGTAGACGCCACGGGGCCCTACAATCCACTAGGTGTACACACTACTCCCCATTCGATCGGCTCCCTAACGTAGATACCCGTGCTGGCCCCACCGTGGGGTGTACCGTTGAGACGACCCGATTTCCCGTTCTCACGGAAACAAGGTTATCTTTGGAATATAACACAGAAACAGATAATAGCAGAACAGAATTAAATAAATACACCAGATATGAACAACAAAATATACTGGATAAAATTAATCATCAGAGTTACACAGTATACAGGATCTTACTTAGTACAAATAGAGTTCAGCTATACATAAATGTCTACAGCGGAAATAAACAAAATATGTACAATAGGCGCTGAACAGCATAAAAAGAGATAAATGATAGAATCCATCTTCAGCTCCAGCTATCCAGAAAGAACCAGCTAAACCTGAATACAAGGCTGCCCGTGTAGAAAAAGGGGCACCCGAGTTTGAAAGTGAAACAAACTACGAGTCAGTCATGGGACTGGTATGAGAAATCCACTCAACACATATATAATTGGCTAATCACAGGACCACGCCACTTTCGTGGAACGGGTTTACTCCATTGGATCGCCA
Source organism: Allium sativum (assembly GCA_030737875.1). NCBI lineage: Eukaryota > Viridiplantae > Streptophyta > Magnoliopsida > Asparagales > Amaryllidaceae > Allium > Allium sativum. The sequence continues at coordinate 126,378,244 of CM060924.1, forward strand.
GTGCTTTAAAACAAATCTTTCTTTTAAACATCGCTATGCTTTTTATAAAAATGAAGCCGTTATAAGACTCAGTTCCCATCACACAATGCAACGCAAACCGGAGGATAGAGTTTTACCTTATAATGGCCAAAATATGATTGATACGAATAAAACAAAGGCAATTGATATTATTGCTAGTGTCTATATGTTTTTAAAACACTTTCAAATCATAACTATCAATCATAGACGGCATGGGTACCATATATCATGTCGCCATATATATATACAATCAAAACCGCACGATGTCGTATTTGGAAATTGGATTTCCGTCATGAACCAAGGCAAAAGATAGTCCTTACCGAATTCGAGACAATCTAGCCTACCATGTCTCAGGAACAGCCGCAACTGCCCCCTGGATCGTCAGGGCCGGTCCACCGATGTGGATTATTATACATGAACAATACGTCTCCCCGCCCTTTGGGGCGCAAACGAGCCAACGAATGACTCCATCGGACCCGGATCGTCCGATCAAACCGAGGCGCCTCGCAACAGCAACAACCACATAGGTGAAAAGTATATAAATGTCAGGGCTGGTAGGTCACTGACACCACCCTAGCTAGAAAGAAACGCATGCCCTCCCTGATGTCCTCTCCCGTTTTAGGTTCATACCGAGGTGTGAGGCTCTCGAATTCACGTTATACACAAAGCTACGCCACACAGGCGGTGCTTTGATCATCACCACAAGACCTTGCTTTTCAACAGAAGCCCTGATCACTGCATCTTAGCATGCCACACAGGCAATTAACGCCATGCGACTGATGTCCATCGATATACAACCTCTGAGCTCGTGCGTCTCAGAGAAGGGCGTTAAGCAAAAGAATAAATTCTCCGCCGCCAAACAGATGTATATTTAACAGAAATCAATCAACACAGAATAAATTCTAATGTCAGACACACAGTCCATTTACAAGTCCGTTCTGGGTCTGAACGAAACAGGAGGCACTAAATACCTCGCAAACCCTTCGATCAACACGTACGTCTGAACGATCACCACTCATTATCCATATTTCGGGATGCCTCCCAATCAGGACCTCGGTTACCATCCAAACGAGGTGAAGATCTCCGGCCTTCGACCATCGTCTTCATCTTCGACTTTCAATCGTCGGTCAATTATTCGAAATGAGAATTAACTCGGCCTTTTCAAATAATTCACGTATATTTAGAATTTCAAATCGATTTATTTCAATGGTTAAATTATTTGACAACATCACGTTTGTTCTTTAATGTAATTTTCACACCAAACACATTCAACCATCAAATATCACATAAATCAAGCAAATTCAGTTTATTTCCATTCCATATCGCCTATGATATTTTATAACTATTTATCGCTATTTTTATTTATTTTAAAATAGCCATTTTATTCAAAACGACGCTTCGGGCCATAAGGCGGCCGTGGCGCTGTTTTTCTTCAGATTTGATTTACACATATCTGAAAATCTAACCGTTGGATCTTCACAAAATTTACATCATTAGAAAGGTCTTTTCAAAATGAATCCAACGGTTCCAGTTTTGGGAAAATCCGACGGTCGGATCTCCCGGTACAATCGTTTGAAGTTTCGATTTCAAAATACGAACTACAGCGTCGTTATTCGATTAAATATAATTATATTTATATATATAAATAAATATAATCATTTCTGGCGCTGTTTTTCTTCAGATTTGAATTAAACATTCCAGACAATCCAACCGTTGGATTTCTACAAAGTTGGTGCCGTTGGGAAGATATTTCCAAGGCGAACCCGACGGTTGAGGTTTCGGGAAAATCCAATGGTCGGATTTCCCGCACTAGTCGTTTGAAATCACGGTTTCAAAATACGAACTGCACGGCTTCGTTTCGTTTTAATTTTATTTATATTTATATATTTATATAAATATAGTTCATTCAACAATTTCAATATCGTTTTCACTTCAAATATTTTTCTAACACCTTAAATTTTGGAAAAATTTCGCCATAACCTCCTTTGCACCGGGAGCATCGGGAAATCGCAAATAGCGTCCCCGGTCCTTCTAATCTCAGAAAGAAAAAAGAAAAATCCAAGCGGCTAGCCAACAGGCTCAAAATCATCACCCAAACAAATCAGTAAATGTGTACCTATTTGTCGAGCACAAAATTTTATTCCTCTTCTCTAGCCCCTTTGCTACAACCTGTTCAATGAATATTGCATGTACATATATATACAGTTCTTATCATTTATCAATTTCTATTCGACTTCATATTTGATTTCTATTTGGTTTAAAAACTCCATTCATTCTAATGTTACATAAATAGGTGCAAATCATTTCATTAGCTAATTAATGAATATTTCAACTCATATATGTTTATTTTGAACAAGTGGCTATTTTTAACACTTCACATTTCAACGATTTATGCATACAATAAAAATGTGATTTTTATTGTAAAACAATTCATTTCAAAACACTACTTTTCTATATAGTTCATATAGTCGATAAAAGGTGATTTTTATTCTCAAACAATTTATTTCAAAATATGAATACCATTCAACACATGAATTTCTAATCAACGAATGAATATCAATTCAACACATGAATGTTTTCTATAGTTTCTATATATAGATAAAAATGTGATTTTTATTATCGAACAATTTATTTCAAAATATGAATACCATTCAACACATGAATTTCTAATCAACGAATGAATATCAATTCAACACATGAATGTTTTCTATAGTTTCTATATATAGATAAAAATGTGATTTTTATTATCGAACAATTTATTTCAAAATATGAATACCATTCAACACATGAATTTCTAACCAACGAATGAATATCAATTCAACACATGAATGTTTTCTATACAATGAATAAATATAGTTTAAGCATATGAAAATAATTCAAACACACGAATATTATTCAAAATTTCGGCAGCATAACGGCAGGGTAGTTACACCGGCACCGTCCCTAGTACGGCTCCTCGCTCTACCTTAAAACCTCGCGGTTTTTGACAATGGGGATCATGCATCTAGTTCGCACGCAGGCGGCATGTATATATTTATTTCATTTCCACAAACTAATCCTATGTGGTTTCAACCAAATATTTCACAACCACAAATGGGTATTTTTCAACCTCAAACAACCAATATCAATCACAAACAATCCCAAACAACCATTCGTTATCAACCAATTATCACAACCATTTCAATCAATAAATATCGTCCATGGTTTGTGGACGAGGGGCGTATATATATATAGATATATATTTATATATAGCTATTCACTTTCATTTCACACATATATAATATTTTTAAAACAGAAATCTCACCAATAGCTATCCAACACTACGATTCTTCCTTTAGAGAAATCTTCGCCAATCTCGCCTTTTGTCGCTTTGTTGCCCTTATTCTCTACATATGTAAAAATTGAATTTTTACTATGTTATTCAATATATAAAAATCGAATTTCAAAAATATAGATTCTGCCTTTTCAAAAATAAAGATTATATTTTTGACATTCCTATGATGTAAAAATTATATTTTTATTACTTCTTCTACTTAATAAAAATCCCGTCTTTTCTATTTTGAAAATATGATCTTTATTTTTGAAAGTTCAAATCTTTTCCTATTCGAAGTTCAAATCTTTTTCTATTCGAAGTTCAAATCTTTTTCTATTCGAAGTTCAAATCTTTTTCTTTTAAAAAGATTAAACCTTTTTTTTTTTATAAAAATTAAATCATTTCAAAATCAGTTTTTAATGTTTTTTTTAAACAAAAATCAGTTTTTTATACTTTTAAACATTCAGTTTTATACTTTTAAAAATTCAGTTTTATACTTTTAAAAATTCAGTTTTATTTACTTCTTAAAAATTCAGTTTTTAGTTTCTTAAACAAATCAGTTTTATATATCTTAAAAAAAATCAGTTTTAACATCTTTTAAAAAAAAACAGTTTTAACATCTTTTAAAAATCATTTTACTTTCTTAAAAAAAAACAGGTTTTAACATCTTTTAAAAATCATTTTACTTTCTTAAAAAAAAAAACAGGTTTAAATTATTAAACTAAAATAACAAAATACTTACAGAGGGGGGGGGGGGGGGTTTGGAGACATCGGCGGCAGCTTCGAGGTGGCAGGATGCTCCGCGAGGGGGGAGGCTCGATTTGATTCGACGGGGGGGGGGGGTTGGAGACGTCGGCGGCAGCTTCGAGGTGGCGGCGTTCGGGGTTCGAACGGGGAGGCGATGGCTTCGGGGCGTCGATCGATTTAGATTTTAGGGTTTTCTCTTTTTTTTTTTTTTTAATTTCTGTATAAATGAAATCGGTAATGAACGGGGGGGGGGGGGGGGGGGGCAGGGTATAGGAGGGAATTGAGAGATTTTTTTATTTAATTTTGCAAATAGGTTGACTTTTACATACGACCTCGAAACGAGGCCCACCGCCTGTCGCCCATAGCGTTTTACCCCCATTCCGAACACAATGGGATATGTATCGCAAGCTGATTCGATTGTTACAATCAGTTTCCTTTTGAATTTTCATTTAAATCACTATATTGAATTTTAAACGTACATTTCAAATTACCGGGGCCACATACTAACTAGAAAAATTCTCGAAAAATATTTTCTAGCTTTGTATTGACGATACAGTCCTAACAAAACTAGTTTCGTCGAATTCTGAGACCGTTTGAAAAATGGCCAATTTCCATTCGATTAAAATCAACAGAAACTGGTCAAACGTGTTTTCCTTTGCCACGCTCACATATTGATTCGAAAAATTATGAAATTTGAAACCTAGCAATAACCTGACACTGCGGATCTAACAAAAGTGGTTTCGTCGAAATCTGAGGTCATTTGCAAAATGTCCATTTTCGAGGGTCTGAATTCCATAGCGACTATTCAGAATTTTCAACTGGACATACCTTTTGATTCCCGCTATCAAATTTCGATTGGTCGGATTCGTTAGAAAGATATTATCAATTAGATCCTAATGTTTTTGGTTTCACTAAATTCCGGATTGTTTTGCACCCGGTATATTCAATTGAAGTTTGAAATCGAATTATCGAACTACCGCGCCATTTTCAATTCTATATATAATTATAATTAATTATATTCGTTTTCAAATGTCGATTCAAACTCAGTTTTCATTGCCATTATCTAAAATATTTATTTTAAATATTTAAAATCCATTATTTTAGCCAATTTAAAAATTTTAAATTGGTTCAGATTTTCTGGGTCGTTACAACCATTCCCCAACGTGGCAACCTGATAAAATTAACGGTGCACGGCTTATATCTACACGATGCAACAACGTCTTATTTACCAGCCCGGGTCCACACACGCATATGAAACCCGTTGGTCATGCGTTGCCACCGCTAACCCATTTTGGCCTCTTATAGTCAAGCCCAATATGCGTGTCCCGTCACTCGACTAGAGTCGAGCCCACTAAGATACGTTTGGGATATTGGTTGAAATGGGCCCCCAGCACAAGCCATCCCCCTAAGCTTGGCCCACACACTAGTGTTTCCCACTTAACCCTTTAATCATGTTTAATTACATGTTTCCTCTTTGTTAAGTATTTAATCATATTTTCTATTGGCAACCACTAGCAATTTCCACATACCACCCAAGGTACCCACTTAACCCCCATGCCCCACTACATGATTATCTGGTTAAGTGTTTCTTAATTGATTAACACCGTAACCGTGTAAAGGACCCCTCACATTGGACCGTTATTTGTAGATGCCTGGTTAAGCCGGTAGGTTCCGGGCAGTCTTACACTACAAACGGGTCCAACCTCGTGTCATTTACCCTTGTTACGTATTTAATTTATGATTAAGACCCCTCACATTGGACCGTCATTTGTAGATGCCTGGTTAAGCCGGTAAACTCCGGGCAGTCTTACACTACGAACGGGTCCAACCTCGTGTCTTAATCGATTAATTATTCCTAATTAATCGCCCCCATAATTTGTGTTAATTATCTTGTTTATTTTAGGAATATGGGTACACCTAACTTAATAGGCAAATTCCCAACTCCAAAGTGTGGGTACACCTAACTTAATAGGCAAATTCCCAACACATAGTATGGGTACACCTAACTTAATAGGCAAATTCCCATACTATGTTCATTTATTTTATGTTATACATAATTATATTAATTTCACACAATCTTATTAACATGTGTATTTAATTAACCCCATCGTTCCCACGTAATTTCGTTCTCATGACATAACACATATAAAAGGTGTCAACTTGCATATGTATGAACATGTTTCAAAGGTGCCATCTTGCATATTAACAAACACATAACTTGCATATGAACTTGCATAACATGTCACATAGCTTGCATATAATCTTGTATAATATGTCACATAACTTGCATATAATCTTGTATAACATGTCACATAACTTGCATATAATCTTGTATAACATGTCACATAACTTACATATTAACAAACACATGACTTGCATATAATATGTCACATAACTTGCATATGAACTTGCATAACATACTTGCATATAAACTCATAAACTTGCATATGAACTTGCATAACATACTTGCATATAAACTCATAAACTTGCATATGAACTTGCATAACATACTTGCATATGAACTCATAAACTTGCATATGAACTTGCATAACATACTTGCATATAAACTCATAAACTTGCATATGAACTTGCATAACATACTTGCATATAAACTCATAAACTTGCATATGAACTTGCATATCAACTTGCATAACATACTTGCATATGAACTCATAAACTTGCATATGAACTTGCATAACATACTTGCATATAAACTCATAAACTTGCATTTTATCATACATGTAACTTGCATATTAACATATGATCACAAAACACAAAACTTGCATAACCCACATACATTAGCTAACATCATGTCATATGACTTAAAATCCATTAATCCCCAAACAAAACCATATGATCTCATCATATCTCATCTACTTAGTTTAGCAATTGATCATTAAAGTGATAGAAACTCACAACTAGCAAATTTGCACTCCAAATGAAGAAGATTAAGATGCTTAGAATGGATTAGAGGTTGATTAGAGAGTGATTAGCTTGCAACACTCTTCATAAATTAGTGGAGGCTCCTTCTAAGATTTAATTTGGCGGCATGTAGCCCTCAATTCTATTTTTAGTATGGATTAGGGTAGGTTTAGGGTGTATTTATAGATTAGGTGAGTGTTTTAGGCCCTTAGATTAACCCTAGATTAGATTAGGACCCTTAGATCTCGGAAATCTCTAGAACACAGCCCAAGACTAACCCAAAAACCAGATCTGGTGCACCCAGATCAACAGGGCCGACACCCTGTGTCGACACCCCTGTCGACAGGGCTGTCGACACCCCTGTCGACATGCCTGTCGACACGGGGCTAGGCGGGAACTTTCCCGCCCTTTCCGCTTTTGGCTCCAAACTTGTTTTAGAACTGAATTTTAAATCTGTTTTTAACTTTGAATTTTCTGAAAACTTCTTTGGGCCATAACCGGGCCATACGGACTCCGATTCTCGAAAACTCAGACTCTATTTCGCGTATTTTTCCGAGACGAACGCAATGACGCAGCCCTTTCCCCCAATTCTCACATCTGAGATTATTTATTATGTAATTAGTGAATTTTAGCATTAACCGAAATTCGGGGTGTTACATTCTCCCCTCCTTAAAGGATTTCGTCCCCGAAATCTCTAAGCTAAGGAGAATGGATATCCTACCATCCAAGCAACCATCTACTCAATCCATCAACCACAAGCAACCACTATCCTTAGAAACTTCTAATGATGTATGAACATATGAAGAAAGTGTGTGTATATGTCCGTATACTAATGCAAAATCAGGCGGTCTACTGATTCAGTCGACCTCCTTAATGCAAACCATGATAGTGCCATGCATCCAATATGTATGCGAAACCCTATTGACACATACAATTTCTATATGCGTGCACAACCATACACAAAAATGCATCATCCACATGATAACACAGCCATGATACATCCATCAATCTAACTACCACATCCATTTATGCGATATGCAACATGAAGTGACTGAGCCAATCTAGTGCCTAATGTGTGTGTATATGCATCCACTAGCAACCAATTGCATCCACATGCATCCATCAACCATAACATGTTTCAAACACATGTTTCAACCATAGGTTTTACCCTATCTAAAGGTCATAGGTACTAGCGAGAGGATATACTAAAGATAAGATAAGTACTAGACAAGCGATAAAGGAGAAGTTAAAAGACATACTCTCAAAAAGAAATGGATACAAAGAACGCATCTTCGCTTCCGTCTCCCAAGTAGCATTGCCCTCGTCTTCTCCCCATTGCACTTTAACTAGCTGAACTTCTCTGTTCCTCAACTTCCTAGTTTCTGACCCAAGGATGCGAGTAGGAGCTCGTCGAATCGTCGCATCACGCTCTACCTCTACATCTTTAAGCAAGCTCGGCTCTACCACCTCTGCGGTCTCATGTAAGCACTTCCTCAAATGTGATACATGGAATACATCATGAACACCACTAAGTCTGTCGGGCAACTCCACCCTATATGCCATCCGTCCAATCCTTTCCTTAATAGGAAACGACCCAACAAACCTCGGTGCTAACTTCCCAACGGACCCAAAACGAACAACATTTCTCAACGGAGATACTTTGACAAAAACCATGTCCCCAACCTCAAACTCAAGATCCGTCCTTCTCCGATCCGCATAAGATTTCTGTCTATCTTGCGCTGCCTTCATCCTTCTTCGAATCAAATCAATCTTCTCTGAAGTCTCTCTAACCATATCTGGCCCAAGCAAGATCTTATCCGTAGATTCCCACCAACATGTAGGAGATCGACAAGGCCTTCCATAAAGAGCTTCGAAAGGTGCCATGCCAATACTAGACTGAAAGCTGTTATTGTATGCGAACTCCACCAAAGGAAGATGTTCTTCCCATGTACCTCCAAAATCCAAGATACAAAGCCTCAAAAGATCTTCTAAGATACGGTTCACCCTCTCGGTCTGACCGTCCGTCTGAGGATGATATGCGGTGCTCAAACACAACTGAGTCCCTACCGCCTCTTGCAAACTTCTCCAAAACTCACTAGTGAAGATAGGATCTCGATCACTCACAATGCTGGATGGTACGCCATGCAATCTAACAATCTCTCTAACATAGACTGAAGCTAGCCATGGAGCGGTCCTCTTACTCTTCACGGGTATAAAATGGGCACTCTTGGTAAGTCTGTCTACCACAACCCAAATTCCCGTATTGCCCTTCCTCGATCTCGGTAACCCATCGATGAAATCCATCGAGACACTATCCCACTTCCATTGCGGAACTTCCAATGGGTGTAGCAACCCACCGGGTTTCCTTTGCTCCGCTTTAACTTGTTGGCACACTAAGCATCTAGCCACATACTCGGCCACATCTTTCTTCATACCGGCCCAGAAGAAAACTCTCTTCATGTCTTGGTACATTTTGTCTCCACCGGGATGAATAGTCATCCTTGAACGATGTGCATCATCCAAAATAGCCTTCTTCAAACCCTCATCTTGCGGTACACAAAGTCTACCGTCTCTATGCAACCATCCCCTATCATCTATGGTGTATCTACCCAAATGGCTGGACGACTCCCCCCTTATAAGCTTCTCTACCAACTCAACCAATTGTGGGTCATCTCGCTGAGCCTCGCCAATCCGTCCCAAAAGAGTAGGTCTAACCTCCAAGGATGCTAACAAACCAGGTACAAAGTCAACAGAAGGTCTGAAGTCGAACAAAGAAAGAAACTCCAAGCTTCGCCGTTCCACGAACAATGGACTCAAAGATAGCCTTTTTCTACTCAAGGCGTCCGCCACCACGTTACCCTTGCCAGGGGTATACGCTATCTCGAAATCATAGGATGCTAAGAACTCCATCCACCTTTGCTGTCTTAAGTTTAAATCCTTCTGAGAGAATAAGTACTTCAATGATTTATGGTCCGTGAACAACTCGAATCTCTCACCAAGAAGATAATGGCGCCAAGACTTAAGTGCGAAAACAATCGCGGCCAACTCTAGATCATGGGTAGGGTAATTCTTCTCATGCACTCTCAATTGCCTCCCTCCATAGGCTATTACCCTTCCCTCCTGCATCAAGACAGCGCCTAATCCTGTCCCACAAGCATCGGTATAAACAACAAACGGCTTACTCCCATCTGGAAGCACTAAAACTGGAGCGGTGGTCAAAGCTCTCTTTAACCGTCGGAAAGCATCATCACAATCTACGTCCCATGAGAAAACTAGATTCTTCTTCGTCAAGCGGGTTAATGGGGCTGATATGTTCGCGAAGTCTTTGATGAACTTCCTATAATATCCTGCCAACCCCAAGAAACTTCTTACTTCGGTAGCATTTCTAGGAACTTTCCAATCCTGGATAGGTACTATCTTTGCGGGATCCACAGCTATCCCTTCCTTAGAGACCACATGCCCTAAGAATCGCACTTCTCTTCTCCAAAAATGACATTTAGAGAATTTAGCTTTAAGACTATGTGCTCGAAGAGTCTCCAACACTTCTCTGAGATGTAAGGCATGCTCTTCTTCACTCTTGGAAAAGACCAAGATGTCATCCACAAAGACTATTACAAACTTATTCAGATACTCTCTGAACACTCTACTCATTAGATCAACAAAGTATGCAGGGGCGTTTGTCAACCCAAATGGCATCACAAGCCATTCATAAAACCATCCGGAGTCCGGAAAGCAGTCTTCTCTATACTGTCCTCCGCCACTCTTAACTGATGAAACCCTGTAGCTAAGTCCATCTGCGAAAACACTGAGGCGCCAACCAACTGATCAAAGAGATCATCTATCCTCGGTAATGGGTGTCTATTCTTCTTCGTGAGCTTATTAAGTTCTCTATAATCCACACAAAGTCTGAGGAACCCATCCGCCTTCGTGGCAAACACTACTGGAGCTCCCCACTCCGATATACTTCGCCTTATGAACCCCTTCTCAAGCAACTCCCCTACTTGCTTATGAAGTTCTCTTCTCTCCCGAGGAGCCATGTGGCGCACTGGCAAAGACACTGGTTTGGCATTATCCACCAAATAAATTCGGAAATCTATCTCCCGCTTCGGAGGCAAACCCTTCACCTCTTCAAACACATCCGGATATTCCCGGATCACTCTGACAGAACGCAAACTCTCGACCGAAGCATCGAGCGATTCAAGATAACTTAGCAGAACAGATTCCATGGGATTACAAGAGATCTCGAGAGTATTACCCAAGCGGGTCATAAGCCTGACAACTCTCCTTTCACAATCAAGAACGGCACCATTACTGGATAACCAGTCCATGCCCAAAATCAACCCATAGCCCGTGAAGCCCAATACAAAAGCATCACATCCAAACTCAACACTAAGTATAGAAATCTTCAAACCCAAACATATCATAGACAGATATATGGAGCCCCCAATTGGGTTTGAAACAACCAAGGGATCATCAACTAGACTGGTGTCTAAGTGCAGTGACTCAACTAATGATGATGAGATAAAAGAATGCGATGCGCCAGAGTCAAACAAAGTACGAACTGGATGATCAAACAGAAAAACCAGACTTTCAACGGAAATAGTTCTACCTCTCTGCTGAATCGGTGGAACTGAGAGAGCCTGAACTTGCCCCCCTGCCTGAGGTGGTGCCATAAGAGCTTGCACCTGACCTCCTGAGGTAGACCTCGTCTTCTGCCCCTTCTTTGGGCAGTCCTTCACAAGATGTCCTGCTTCACCACAATGAAAGCAACCGGTCTTCTTCTTTTTGCGACAATCCTTGCTGAGGTGGCCTGGGGTCCCACAATTGAAGCACTTCTTCTTCTTCTTCTTCCCCTTGTCACCATTGCCTTTTCCACCCTTGCCTTGTTGTTGTTGCGGTTTCTTCTGATCCCCCTTCTTCTCTGGTGCCTTAGAACTCTTATCATCCTCATGCATAAGTGCCATGTAGACAAGCTTCTCAAAGGTGGCCCCCATAGGAATGTGAGTCATAGCTATTCCTTGCAATGGTTCGTTCAAGCCTCTAACGAACCTCAAAGCCTTCTTCTCCGGTGTATTCACTAACTCTATGCCAAACCTTGCTAATTGATTGAATTTGTTGACATATTATTTCACCGTGAGATTCCCTTGCTTCAAATTCAAGAACTTCTCCATAAACAGATTCTCTTCCGCCCTTGAGAGAAACTTAGCCCCAAACCTTTGCTTGAAATCTGCCCAAGAGTCAACAGGGCGTTCTCCATTAGTGACCTCCCACCAGAATGAGGCCTCTCCCTTCATTAACCAAGCCGCCAACTTGACTTTCTTTCCCTCTTCCACTTCAAAAATATCTAGCAACTCTTCCACTTCCTTAAGCCAATCTCTAGCCTCTACGAAAGTCTCTGAACCTAGAAAAGGTTTTCCTCCTATAGCCTTGAACTCCTTGCAAATCTTAGCAAAATTATCCACTCTAGGCTGAGGAGGAGGAGCGGTTGCCTCTGGTGTAGTAGCATTGGCTGGACCCGCAGCCGCGGCCCTAGCCTCTTGTAACCTCCTATACCTTAGTGGTATAACTAAGCCCTCCGGGATGTTAAGATCTTCAGCCATGCTGAAACGAAAGAGGAAAGATTCAAAAAAAAGGAGATTCCGAAAGATAAAGATATGGCTATTAGGGATTATGCTTTTCTTTTTCAAAAACTTTTTCTCTTAAAAGACATGTTTTTGAAAATACTTTTTCCAAAAATAACACCTTTACTATTTTCTAAAAAAAAATGTATTTTTCTCAAAAATTTATCTGTTCCGGTAACCTTAAGCTCTGATACCACGTGTAACACCCCACTCCCGCTATGATCACTCACTAAGGGAATGCCATAGCATCGGTGGAGTATTTTAGTGAATATAGAACAGAAAAATTACAACAAGACAGATATAAATAGTACTTGAAATTTAAAACATCATCTCATAACAGCGGAAGTAAAACATGTCTGGTTACATCATAAAACCACAATAAAAGTCAAGTACAATATCCATCAAAATAAAGAAGTACATAATCCCACTCTCATACAATAGCCATGACAAAAGAAAAGATAACTGGGTAACTGGAGCTTTACATCTATCCAAGCTCCTAAAGACTGGAACAGCAATCCGATCAAGCTCCACTACTGCTAGGATCCACCGTAGGACCTGAGGGTTGGGAAAAAGATAAAAACAACGGGGTCAGACATAAGTCTGAGCGAGTCCTATAACTTTAACAATACAATCGTTAAAGTAACCAGAGAAGACATAAACTGATATACGGTAACTAATGGGGATGAATGGCTACACTAAGCAGTCAACTAAACTAAGATAAAAGATAAAGACGCATCTACCCTTCCAAAGGTAAATTACTAAACTGCACCACACCAGTCATTCCTAACTTAAAAGTTGATCCCTCCCATGGACTTATAAAATTAACTTAATGGTTCTCGCGTACCCCTAGGTGACTAAGTAGACGCCACGGGGCCCTACAATCCACTAGGTGTACACACTACTCCCCATTCGATCGGCTCCCTAACGTAGATACCCGTGCTGGCCCCACCGTGGGGTGTACCATTCCCCAACGTGGCAACCTGATAAAATTAACGGTGCACGGCTTATATCTACACGATGCAACAACGTCTTATTTACCAGCCCGGGTCCACACACGCATATGAAACACGTTGGTCATGCGTTGCCACCGCTAACCCATTTTGGCCTCTTATAGTCAAGCCCAATATGCGTGTCCCGTCACTCGACTAGAGTCGAGCCCACTAAGATACGTTTGGGATATTGGTTGAAATGGGCCCCCAGCACAAGCCATCCCCCTAAGCTTGGCCCACACACTAGTGTTTCCCACTTAACCCTTTAATCATGTTTAATTACATGTTTCCTCTTGGTTAAGTATTTAATCATATTTTCTATTGGCAACCACTAGCAATTTCCACATACCACCCAAGGTACCCACTTAACCCCCATGCCCCATTACATGATTATCTGGTTAAGTGTTTCTTAATTGATTAACACCGTAACCGTGTAAAGGAACCCTCACATTGGACCATTATTTGTAGATGCCTGGTTAAGCCGGTAGGTTTCGGGCAGTCTTACACTACAAACGGGTCCAAACTCGTGTCATTTACCCTTGTTACGTATTTAATTTATGATTAGGACCCCTCACATTGGACCGTCATTTGTAGATGCCTGGTTAAGCCGGTAAACTCCGGGCAGTCTTACACTACGAACGGGTCCAACCTCGTGTCTTAATCGATTAATTATTCCTAATTAATCGCCCCCATAATTTGTGTTAATTATCTTGTTTATTTTAGGAATATGGGTACACCTAACTTAATAGGCAAATTCCCAACTCCAAAGTGTGGGTACACCTAACTTAATAGGCAAATTCCCAACACATAGTATGGGTACACCTAACTTAATAGGCAAATTCCCATACTATGTTCATTTATTTTATGTTATACATAATTATATTAATTTCACACAATCTTATTAACATGTGTATTTAATTAACCCCATCGTTCCCACGTAATTTCGTTCTCATGACATAACACATATAAAAGGTGTCAACTTGCATATGTATGAACATGTTTCAAAGGTGCCATCTTGCATATTAACAAACACATAACTTGCATATGAACTTGCATAACATGTCACATAGCTTGCATATAATCTTGTATAATATGTCACATAACTTGCATATAATCTTGTATAACATGTCACATAACTTGCATATAATCTTGTATAACATGTCACATAACTTACATATTAACAAACACATGACTTGCATATAATATGTCACATAACTTGCATATGAACTTGCATACTTGCATAACATACTTGCATATAAACTCATAAACTTGCATATGAACTTGCATAACATACTTGCATATGAACTCATAAACTTGCATATGAACTTGCATAACATACTTGCATATAAACTCATAAACTTGCATATGAACTTGTATAACATACTTGCATATAAACTCATAAACTTGCATATGAACTTGCATAACATACTTGCATATGAACTCATAAACTTGCATATGAACTTGCATAACATACTTGCATATAAACTCATAAACTTGCATTTTATCATACATGTAACTTGCATATTAACATATGATCACAAAACACAAAACTTGCATAACCCACATACATTAGCTAACATCATGTCATATGACTTAAAATCCATTAATCCCCAAACAAAACCATATGATCTCATCATATCTCATCTACTTAGTTTAGCAATTGATCATTAAAGTGATAGAAACTCACAACTAGCAAATTTGCACTCCAAATGAAGAAGATTAAGATGCTTAGAATGGATTAGAGGTTGATTAGAGAGTGATTAGCTTGCAACCCTCTTCATAAATTAGTGGAGGCTCCTTCTAAGATTTAATTTGGCGGCATGTAGCCCTCAATTCTATTTTTAGTATGGATTAGGATAGGTTTAGGGTGTATTTATAGATTAGGTGAGTGTTTTAGGCCCTTAGATTAACCCTAGATTAGATTAGGACCCTTAGATCTCGGAAATCTCTAGAACACAACCCAAGACTAACCCAAAAACCAGATCTGGTGCACCTAGATCAACAGGACCGACACCCTGTGTCGACACCCCTGTCGACAGGGCTGTCGACATCCCTGTCGACATGCCTGTCGACACGGGCCTAGGCGGGAACTTTCCCTCCCTTTCCGCTTTTGGCTCCAAACTTGTTTTAGAATTGAATTTTAAATCTGTTTTTAACTTTGAATTTTCTGAAAACTTCTTTGGGCCATAACCGGGCCATACGGACTCCGATTCTCGAAAACTCGGACTCTATTTCGCGTATTTTTCCGAGACGAACGCAATGACGCAGCCCGTTTCCCTAATTCTCACATCTGAGATTATTTATTCTGTAATTAGTGAATTTTAGCATTAACCGAAATTCGGGGTGTTACATTAAATTCGGGGTGTTACAACCGTTGTTTACTTATTACCTTAGTTCTATTAACTAAGGCCCATTAATAAGTTTCTCTACCCATTTATTATAACCTATGTTATAATTTCCCCTTATCCCTAGGACAAGTCTAAACATGTTATTCTTACCAACGGGTTTCAGACTCCCAGACTATTTAATTTATAATTAAGTACAATATATTTTAATTTCAGAATAGATTTGAGAAGAGAGAGAGAGAGAGAGAGGGAGCACCACGAACTTTTGTAATTCCATATGTTTAAGATTCATGTTTATCGGATCCAAATTAAAAGTACACATTCACATTTCTAGTTGAACTTGTGTAATTCTATATGCTTAAGGATTATGTTTATTAGACCCAAAATAAAAGTTTACATTCACATGCCTAGTTGGAATAGGGTAATTTCATATGCTTAAAAGACTCATGTTAGTTGGACACAAAAATGCAAGTTCGCTATTTTATGCCATATTTACATGACACATGTTTAGTTAGCCCCTTATCATTTTATGTGGTTTGAATGGTACATGCTCCCTTCTTTCCCCTTTTGTATATAAGTTAGGCTAAGTTACGAGGCTAACATTTTATGTGAATTTTGCGAACGTATGACGTGCGTAACGTTAGGAAAAGCTTAAAAATTATTATTATTGGCATAATTTGGTCCATAAATAAATGAATGGTTAGTGGCATAAAATTGGTATAATTTATATGCCAAAATTTTTGAATATGATTTAGAGGGTAACTGGGGCATGACTTTAATGACAATAATTATGGATAATTTACATATAAATTTGAAAGATAAATATGTAAATTAAGAAAAAGACGAATATGCGTAATCCGAGGTTAGATTGAGTTATGGTGTAAGACTGCTCGGAACCGCCCGACACATCTAGCAACTATAAAAATATATATCTAATATGAGAGGTTAGTGCATCAAGCCCAAATGAACCCGAGGTTAGATTGAGTTGCGGTGTAAGACTGCCCGGAACCGACCGACATATCTTGCAACCGCAACGATACATATCTAATGTGAGTGGTTGGTGCTTTAATGAATGAATTAAAGCTAAGACAGGAATGGTAGGGTTAAATTAATTAAAGCAACAATAAACCAATACAACATGTTAACTAAACTGATGGGTGGGGTTACGTTAATTTAAGAACACTTAAACCATTTTAACATGTTGATTAGGAAACCCTAGTAACGAGGACCCATTTCAGTAGTAACCCACATAAACGTGTCATGGTACACTGAACTAGGCAGAGTGGGGCACGATTACTGGGCTGATTATAAGAGGTCAAAACAACGGTGGGTGGTGCATCAATGTAGGTTCCGACGAAGTGCGGTCGTGCACGCACTCCAGAGTGGAAAAAGCAAGCACTGGGCATCAGTAGTTATACTCTATGCACCTTGAATTGTGTCCGGTTGCCACCATAGGACTTGATACACCCCGTGGTGGGACCAGCATAGGTATCTACAGTCATGCAGGGCCGAATGACACAAGTGGTAAACGTATACGAGTAGGAGCCGATTGATAAAAAGGGGATCATTTATCTTGAACACATTAGTGCTAGTTGAAACACTTGTAAGGGGGTGTAGAGAAGTAAAATGGGTGCGATAGCATATTCAGTCTTATTATCTTATTTCTAGGGTGTTGACCTAGATTCAGTTTGTTCCTGTCATAACCCTTTTCTTGTTTACATGATAAATAGCCATTAGACTTACCAGATTCATGTCTGACCCATTTTCTTTCGTCTTCTTTTCTTCTGTCCCCCCGGTCTGCAGGGTGGGAATACTTCAGCTTAGATCGGATCATTTCCAGCTTGAAGAGAGTAGATGTATTACTTGGAATCTTTTTCCTTGGGCTATGGCTTTGGATACTCTTTTATTGGGGATTTATTATACCTTATTGTTGGTTTAATGCTTCTTTATGTTTTAATTCAACATAGAGTTTTTGTTGTATTAATGTGGAAGTTGGTTTGAGAGAGTTGCGGTAATGTTTTGTCTGAACCACGTACTTATGAAATAAATTTAGTTTTTCCGCTGTTTATATGTCTATATTGTAAGTTATCTGTATCTTTTACCTACAATGTTCCACCAAAGTTAAGGCATTCCCTTTGTGAGTGAGCTTAACGGAGGTGGGGTGTTTCAATATACGTTTAGAATTCCTATATAAATTGTGAGTGGGTTTAAGCTATAGCTTTTAGGTAATGTTATGACAGCATTCCCCTTTTTAATAAATTTTGAAATGGCCTGTTTAAGTATAAATTGCTTTTGTAACGAATTGAAATGCTGATATGAATATGTCAGGATATTCTTACGTTTAATTGGCTAAGTTATTGAATGTTTACATGTTGGAGAAAATAAACTTGTTAGGATATAAATAGCTAATTCAGTGATTGTAATTACATGCTTTACTTGGGACATATTATTGATTGAACAACATGTTAAAATAATTACCAGATTGAATGTTTACATGTCCTATTAGAATTAAACATATGTTGAAAATTCATTCCAAATATATATATATATATATATATATACATATTTTTGTTACAACTGGTATCAGTTTTACATGAAGTTCAAATTAGACAGCACTTAACCAATATTACTGAGTCAGTAAACCGCCTAATTTTGCATTAGATAAGGACATGTACACACACTATGCATATGATCATGAAAGCATTAGAAGCCTTTTAAGGACAATGGATGCCTGTGTTTGATGGTTGAGTAGATGGACGATTGGATGGTAGGATATACATTCTTCTTGACTTGAAGATTTCAACAAAGAAATTCTTTAAGGAGGGGAGAATGTAACACCCTTAATTTTCTGTGTCTATTAAAAGAATGAATTAATGAATACTTAATTTTAAAATGAGAATTAACGGTAACGGGTTACGCCATTGCGTTTGTCTCGAAATTCTGCTTGGAATAAAGTCCATGTTTTCGTAAATCAGACTTCATATGAGGAAGTTATGGCCCTCAGAAGTTTCAGAAATTTATATAAATTAAAAAAAGTTCAGTTAAAAATTCAAAATTAAAACGAAAAGCAAAGAAGCGGGCTGGGCCGTATTTCTCCCGCTCCAAGCCAAGTCGACCAGGGGGTCGACCTCCCTTATATAGGTCGACCTGGGAGGTCGACCTACCCTCCTCGCCCAGATCCAAATCTGAGATGATTCTGACTTGTTGCTAAGTCCTTTTTGACCTATTGCTGAGTCACTAGGGCATAAGTGGAGATTCTGGATAACTCTATCTAGTCTGGACGGTTGTGATTGCTCCTAGAATGATCTAACAGCTCACATAAGATTAAACTTCTATAAAAGCAACCCTAATCCTCAAACCCTAAATCACACAAATTCATTCCAAGGAGCCACCATGCTGTTTATGATCGTTCTAGCCTAGCCACCATTTCTTCTTCAATTAGAAAACAAGTTAAAAGCTACGAGTCAAAACTAACTTAGAGAATTGATAGTCTTCTTCAAGGGATTGTTTTCAAATTCAGAAAGTAGGTCCCAGAAAACAAGACTTTCTTTTGTCTGTAAGTCCTGTTATTATTTAGATGTGAATGATTAAAAGTTATGATTTGTAATAAAATGAAAACTAGCGTTATTCCTAGTTGTAAGATAATGATGTTGCTGATTCATGCCAATTCTTGTAATGATTCTATCATATATGCTTACGAGATTATTGTGGTTATCATGTTGGTGTTAAACCAATCATGTATTATGTAAAGGTTGGTGACTTATTCATGTTATGTTACATGCAAATTGTTAAGCTATTGTGGTTATTATGTTGATATAAACCGATCAAGAAAAATTGGTGACTTATTCATGTTATGTTACATGCAAGTTGTTAGGCTATTATGGTTATTATGTTGATATAAACCAATCGTGAAAAATTGGTGACTTATTCATGTTATGTTACATGCAAGCTGTTAGGCAATTGTGGTTATTATGTTGATATAAACCAATCATGTAAAATTTGTGACTCATTCATGTTATGTTACATGCAAGTTGTTAGGCCAAGACATGCATTATGTTTAGATCTACATTTAGACCTTTGAAAATTGGATACGAAATAAAAGTTCATATTTACATGCCTAGTTGCACTTGTGTAATTCCATATGTTTAAGATTCATGTTTATCGGATCCAAATTAAAAGCTCACATTCAAGTGTCTAGTTGAACTTGTGTAATTCTATATGCTTAAGGATTATGTTTATTGGACCCAAAATAAAAGTTTACATTTACATGCCTAGTTGGAATTGGGTAATTTCATGTGCTTAGAAGACTCATGTTAGTTGGACCCAAAAATGCAAGTTCATTATTTTGTGTCCTATTTACATGACACATGTATAATTAGCTACTTATTTTTTTTTGTGGTGTGAATGGTACATGCTCCCTTCTTTCCCCTTGGGTATATAAGTTAGGCTAAGTTACGAGCCTAATATTTTAGGTGAATTTTGCGAATGTATGACGGGGGTAATGTTGGGAAAACCTTAAAAATTATTATTATTGGCATAATTTGGTAAATAAATGAATGGTTAGTGGCATAAAAATGGTATAATTAAATTATACCAAAATTTTTGAATATGGTTTAGAGGGTAATTGGGGCATGACTTGAATGGTAATAATTGTGGATAATTTACATATAAATTTGAAAGATAAATATGTAAATTAAGAAAAAGTCGAATATGCCTAACCCGAGGTTAGATTGAGTTACGGTGTAAGACATCCCAGAACCGCCCGGCACATCCAGCAACCGTAACAATATATATCTAATGTGAGAGGTTAGTGCATCAACCCCAAAAGAACCCGACGTTAGATTGAGTTGTGGTGTAAGACTGCCCGGAACCGACGGGCACATCCAGCAACCGCAACAATACATATATGATGTGAGTGGTTAGTGCTTTAATGAATGAATCAAAGCTAAGACCGGAATGGTAGGGTTAAGTTAATTAAAGCAACACTTAATCAATACAACATGTTAACTAAAATGATGGGTGAGGTTAGGTTGATTTGAGAACACTTAACCATTTTAACATGTTGATTAGGAAACCCTCGTAACTGGGACCCGTTTCAGCTGTAATCCGCATAGATGTATCATGGTACACTGAACTAGGCAGGGTAGGGCACGATTGCTGGGCTGATTATAAGCGGTCAAAACAACGGTGGGTAGTACGTCAGTGTAGGTTCCAACAGAATGCGGTCGTGTACGTACTCCAGAGTGGAAAAAGCAGGTACTGGGCATTAGTAGTTATACTCTGTGCATCTTGAATTATGTCGGGTTGCCACCATAGGACTTGATACACCCTATGGTGGGACCTGCACAAGTATCTATAATCATGAGGAGCCGATTGACGCAAGTGGTAAACGTATATGAGTAGGAGCCAATCAATAAAAAGGGGATCATTTATCTTGAATACATGGTGCTAGCTAAAACACTTGTAAGGGGGTGCAGAGAAGTAAAATGGGTGCGATAGCATATTCAAACTTATTATCTTATTTCTTTGGTGTTGACCTAGATTCAGTTTGTTCTTGTCATAACCCCTTTCTTGTTTACATGTTAAATAGTCACTGGACTTACCAGACTCATGTTTGACCCATTTTCTTTCGTCTTCTTTTCTTCCCCCCCCCCCCCGGCGGGTCCACAGGGAGGGAATACTTCAGCTTAGATCGGATCATTTCCAGCTTGAAGTGAGTAGATGTATTGCTAGGAATCTTTTTCCTTGGGCTATGGCTTTGGATACTCTCTTATTGGGGATTTATGCTATCTTACTGTTGTTTTAATGCTTCTTTATGTTTTAATTCAAGACAGAGTTTTTGTTGTATTAATGTGGAAGTTGGTTTGAGACAGTTGTTGTAATGTGTTATCTAAACCACGAAACTATGAAATAAATTTAGTTTTTCCGCTTTTTATATGTCTATCTTGTAAATTATCTGTATCTTTTACCTATAATGCTCCACCAAAGTTAAGGCATTCCCTTTGTGGGTGACCTTAGCGGAGGTGATACCAGATGTGACAATCCCAATTTCGATAGACCGATTTTTTTTCAAAATTCCAATCTATCGAAACTCAGTTTGGTTTGCTCTGGTATCCTGCAGAAAAGACAGAAGCATAAAACATGTCAGAGCTCAGAAAAATATCTCATAGCGGAAAGGATAAAATATAGTATAATCAAAATATAGCCTTACTGTATTATTAATACTTCCTAACCAGTATCCAAAGATATCATGTTTCTGCCACAATCTAACCTGCGAGTGTGTTATGAGGAGGGGGTCTGAACACAATTTCTGGTGACTGGATTTAAACTATACACTTTGGATAATCTTACATATACCGTTCAATCCTATTTTCTTATTTATAAGGTTACTTGGGTTAACAACACTCAAGGCTTACACACTACCCATTTACTTCCCAGTGAATTAACCTAATATAGTGTATGTAGTTATTTCTCAATATTGAGATACACCCCCATGGTACCCCATTCGCATGGTCTCCACCGTATCATCGCAGGAATATAGCAGTCCATAATTCTACGCCCAAATGTCGTACGGATTTATGTATATATCTCAACGCTACGTCTGTAAAAAACAACTACTCCTATATTACGTAAGCGTTTGGACTTCCATCTTTGAAGCATTCGATCAAATTAGGTTCCAACCTCGAATAATGCCCTCTAGTCTTATGATACACTACCCAGAGCGACATGAGTGTACCTAGACTTTCCAACAGACATATCATCAATCGTTTTTGGTGTCTATTGCACATGTTCTCTATATGTGTGCCCGAGATCTGTGATCCACAATCCCTTTTATATTCTTGTTTGATTTCAATAACATGTTTTACTTAATATGTAATTAAGTAATCAGAAAAGAGGAAAACTTATGAAATGAAATAAGTTACTCCCTTGCCTTCTTGCATCAAGACAACGCCTAATCCTGTACCGCATGCGTTTATGTATACGGTAAACATTTTGCTCCCATCAGGCAATGTCAGAACTGGGGCTGTTGTTAGAGCCCTTTTCAAACGTTGGAAAGCAATATCGCATTCCAAATCCCAAGCGAAAGTTAGGTTCTACATTGTCAATCTTGTGAGTGGGGCCGAGATTTTCGCAAAGTCTTTAATGAACTTTCGGTAAAAACCCGCTAGCCCGAGAAAGCTTTGGACTTCGGTTGCATTCCGTGGAACCTTCCAATCTTGCATCGCAACTACTTTTGCGGGGTCCCTTTGTGAGCGACCTTAACACCAACATAATAATCACAGTAATCTCATAAGCATATACGATAGAATCGTTACAAGAATAGGCATGAACCAACATCATCATTATCCTATAACGAGGAATAACGCTAGTTTTCATTTTATTACAAATCAAAACTTTTAATCGTTCACATCTAAATAATAACTGGACTTACAGACAAAAGAAAGTCTTGTTTTCTGGGATCTGTTTTCTGAATTTGAAAAGCAATCCCTTGAAGAAGACTATCAATTCTCTAAGTTAGTTTTGATTCGTAGCTTCTAGCTTGTTTTCTAATTGAAGAAGAAATGGTGGCTAGGCTAAAACGATCATGGACAACATGGTGGCTCCTTGGAATGAATTTGTGTGATTTAGAGTTTGAGGCTTAGGGTTGCTTTTACAGAAGTTTAGTCTTATGTGAGCCGTTAGATCGTTCTAGGAGCAATCACAACCGTCTAGACTAGATAGAGTTATCCAGAATAGCTACCTATGCCCTAACGACTCAGCAATAGATCAGAAAGAACTCGGCAACAAGTCAGAATCGTCTCAAATTTGGATCTGGGCGAGGGGGGTAGGTCGACCTCCTGGTCGACCTGTATATGGGAGGTCGACACCTAGGTCGACCCCCTGGTCGACCTGGCCTGGGGCAGGAGAAATCCTGCCCATCCCTCTTCTTTGCTCTTCGTTTGAATTTTGAATTTTTAATTGAACTATTTTTTAATTTATATAAATTTCTGAAATTGTACCTGGTCAATTAGCATCACTAGAGGTGTGGCCTACTCTTTTGGACTTAATAGGAACCGCGCAATGTGAAGACCCTCAGCTAGTTGATACGATGGATAAGATAATTAGGGGTGAGACTTCTCATCACCTCAATAGATACTCCATCGATGATAAGGGTTGGTTGAGACGGAATGGAAGACTATGCATCCCACAAACAAAAGATTTGGTGAAGTCGATTCTCGAAAAAGCACACCACTCTAAGATGACCATACACCCAGGCAGAGACAAGATATATAAAGACGTAAAAAGGTTTTCTTTTGGAATGGCATGAAGAGGGATGTAGCAGAGTTCGTCGCTAAATGCTTGATATGCCAGCAAGTCAAAGCGAAGCAGAAGAAGCCTGGTGGTCTGCTTCATCCTCCAGAGGTCCCATAGTGGAAATGGGATAGCATTTGGATGGACTTTGTGGATGGGTTGCCTAGGTCAAGAAGGGGCAATACCAGTATTTGGGTAATACTGGACAAGCTCACTAAAAGCACTCACTTTATACCTGTTAAGAGTAGAAGGACTTCCTCGTCCCTAGCATCCATTTATCTTAAAGAGATAGTTCGGCTCCATGGGATACCCTCCAGCATAGTGAGTGATCGAGATCCTATCTTTACGAGCGAGTTTTGGAAGAGTTTGCAGGAGGCTATAGGCACACAATTATGCTTAAGCACGGCCTATCACCCCCAAACCAATGGTCAGATGGAAAGGGTGAACAAAGTATTTGAATACCTCTTGAGATTGTGCATTCTCGACTTTGGAGGAACATGGAAAGATCATCTTCCTTTGATGGAATTCGCTTACAACAATAGCCACCATAGTCATGGCTCCCTTCGAAGCTTTTTATGAAAGACCATGTCGATCATCAACTTGTTGGTGGGAGACTACAGACAAGCTCGTACTTGGGCCTGACATGATTAGAGAAGCCTCAGAAAAGGTGGACTTGATAAGAAGATGGATGAAAGCCGCAGAAGATAGACAGAAGTGCTACACAGGCGAAAGGAGGACCGACCTTGAGTTTGAGGTTGGAGATAAGGTGTTCCTTAAACTATCTCCTTTGAGGAATGTCATTCGCTTTGGATCCGTAGGAAAGCTAGCGCCAAGATTTGTAGGACCATTTCCTATCATTGAAAGGATTGGGACGATAGCTTATAGAGTAGAGCTACCCGAAAGACTGGCTGGAGTTCATAATGTTTTTCATGTTTCTCAACTATGAAAGTGCTTACATGAATCTGCAGAAGTTGTGGGGCCAAGTATACTAGAGGAAGTAGAAGTGGAACGAGAAGTGACTGTGAGAAGAATTCCAACTTTTATCTTGGGTACGGAAGTCAAAAAGCTACGCAAACGAGAAGTTAAGCTTATTAAAGTTCAATGGAGTGACGCTGAGGAAGACGCGACTTGGGAAACTGAGAGAAAAATACGTGCAGCCTATCCTTTTCTTTTTTAGGGTATCTCCTTGATCTCTTTTTTTCCATGAGTTTATTCATGCTTATATCTATTTTTTAAGTATGTCTCCTCGGTCCTATTCTTTATCCTTAGGTAGAAACCAATGGATGTAAACATGTATTTGAAACATGTTATGATTGATTGTTGTGAGTGGTTACAAGTGGTTGCTAGTGGTTGCTCGTGGATGCCTATACACACATTAAGTACTAGATCGGGTCAGTCACTTTCATATTGCATTTGCATATATGTATTTGTACATGGATTGGAACTTGAAGTGTTATCATATGGACGTCGTATTTGTATGAATGATTGTGCACTCATGTAGAAAGTAAGATTGGGAATAATTGCATGCATAATGGACTCATGGCACTGACATAATTCGCATTAAGGAGGTCAACTGAATCAGTAGACCGCCTGATTTTGAATTAGATAAGGACATGTACACACACTATGCATATGATCATGAAAGCATTAGAAGCCTTTTAAGGACAATGGATGTCTGTGTTTGATGGTTGAGTAGATGGACGATTGGACGGTAGGATATACATTCTTCTTGACTTGAAGATTTCGGGGACGAAATCCTTTAAGGAGGGGAGCGTGTAACAACCTGAATTTTCTATGTCTATTAAAAGAACGAATTACAGAATACTTAATTTTAAAGTGAGAATTATGGGAAACGGGTTATGCCATTGCGTTCGTCTCGAAATTCTTCTTGGAATAGAGTCTAAGTTTTCGTAAATCGGACTTCATTTGAGGAAGTTATGGCCCTCAGAAGTTTCAAAAATTTATATGAATTAAAAATAGTTCAGTTAAAAATTCAAAATTCAAACGAAAAGCAAAGAAGCGGGATGGGTGAGATTTCTCCAGCCCCAGGCCAGGTCGACCAGGGGGTCGACCTGTTGGTCGACCTCCCCTATACAGGTCAATCAGGGGGTCGACCTGGGGATCGACCCTCCCCCCCCCCCCCGATCCAAATCTGAGACAATTCTAACTTGTTGTTGAGTCCTTTCTGACCTATTGCTGAGTCACTAGGGCATAGGTGGCAATTCTAGATAACTCTATCTTGTCTGGATGGTTGTGATTGCTTCTAGAACGATCTAACGGCTCACATAAGATTTAACTTCTATAAAAGCAACCCAAATCCTCAAACCCTAAATTACACAAATTCATTCCAAGGAGCCACCATGCTGTCCATGATCGTTCCAGCTTAGCACCATTTCTTCTTCAATTAGAAAACAAGTTAAAAGCTACAAATCAAAACTAACAAAGAGAATGGATAGTCTTCTTCAATGGATTTCTTTTAAAATTCAGAAAACAGATCCCAGAAAACAAATCCCAGAAAACAAGACTTTCTTTTGTCTGTAAGTCCTGTTATTATTTAGATGTGAACGACTAAAAGTTATGATTTGTAATAAAATGAAAACTAGGGTTATTCCTAGTTGTCGGATAATGATGATGTTGATTCATGCCTATTCTTGTAACGATTCTATCGTATATGTTTATGAGATTATTGTGGTTATTATGTTGGTGTTAAACCAATCATATATTATGTAAAGTTTGGTGACTTATTCATGTTATGTTATATGCAAGTTGTTAGGCTATTGTGGTTATTATGTTGATATAAACCAATCATGAAATATTGGTGACTTATTCATGTTATGTTACATGCAAGTTGTTTGGCTATTGTGGTTATTATGTTGATATAAACCAATCATGTAAAATTGGAGACTTATTCATGTTATGTTACATGCAAGTTGTTAGGCCAAGACATGTATTATGTTTAGATCTACATTTAGACCTATGAAAATTGGATCCAAAATAAAAGTTCATATTTACATGCCTAGTTGAACTTGTGTAATTCCATATGTTTAAGATTCATGTTTATCGGATTCAAATTAAAAGTTCACATTCACATGTCTAGTTGAACTTGTGTAATTCTATATGCTTAAGGATTATGTTTATTGGGCCCAAAATAAAAGTTTACATTTACATGCCTAGTTGGAATTGGTTAATTTCATATGCTTAAAAGACTCATGTTAGTTGGACCCAAAAATGCAAGTTCATTATTTTATGCCACATTTACATGACACATGTTTAGTTAGCCCCTTATTATTTTATGTGGTTTGAATGGTACATGCTCCCTTCTTTCCCCTTTTGTATATAAGTTAGGCTAAGTTGCGAGCCTAACATTTTATGTGAATTTTGCGAACTTATGACATGGGTAACGTTGGGAAAAGCTTAAAAATTATTATTATTTGCATAATTTGGTCCATAAATAAATGAATGGTTAGTGGCATAAAATTAGTATAATTTATATACCAAAAATTTTGAATATGATTTAGAGGGTAATTGGGCATGACTTGAATGGAAATAATTGTGGATAATTTACATATAAATTTGAAAGATAAATATGTAAATTAAGAAAAAGACGTATATTCCTAACTGGAGGTTAGATTGAGTTACGATGTAAGACTGCCGGAACCGCCCGGCACATCCAGCAACCGTAACAATATATATCTAATGTGAGAGCTTAATGCATCAAGCCTAAAAGAACCCAAGGTTAGATTGAGTTGCGGTGTAAGACTGCTCGGAACCGACCGACACATCCAGCAACTACATCAGTACATATCTAACGTGAGTGGTCGGTGCTTTAATGAATAAATTAAAGCTAAGACAGGAATGGTAGGCTTAAGTTAATTAAGGCAACACTTAACAAATACAACATGTAAAATAAACTGATGGGTGGGGTTAGGTTAATTTAAGAACACTTAACCATTTTAACATGTTGATTAGGAAACCCTAGTAACGGGGACCCATTTCATCAGTAACCCACATAGATGTATCATGGTACCCTGAACTAGGCAGGGTGGGGCACGATTACTAGGCTGATTATAAGCGGTCAAAACAATGGCGGTTGGTGCTTCAGTGTAGGTTCTGACACAATGCGGTCGTGCAGGTACTCCAGAGTGGAAAAAGCAGGCATTAGGCATCAGTAGTTATACTCTGTGCACCTTGAATTGTGTAGGGTTGCCACCATAGGACTTGATACACCCCACGGTGGAACCAGCACAGGTATCTAAAATCATGCGGGGTCGAATGACACAAGTGGTAAACATATACGAGTAGGAGCCGATCGATAAAATGGGGATTATTTATTCTGAACACATGGTGCTAGTTGAAACACGTGTAAAGGGGTGCAGAGAACTAAAATGGGTGTGATAGCAAATTCAGCCTTATTATCTTATTTCTAGGGTGTTGACCTAGATTCAGTTTGTTCCTATCATAACCCTTTTCTTGTTTAAATGCTAAATAGTCACTGGACTTACCAGACTCATGTCCGACCCATTTTCTTTCGTCTTCTTTTCTTCCGTCCCTCCCCCCAGGTCCGCAGGGAGGGAATACTTCAGCTTAGATCAGATCATTTCCAGCTTGAAGAGAGTAGATGTATTGCTCGGAATGTTTTTCCTCGGGCTATGGCTTTGGATACTCTCTTATTCGGGATTTATGCTACCTTATTGTTGTTTTAATGTTTCTTTATGTTTTATTTCAAGACAGAGTTTTTATTGTATTAATGTGGAAGTTGGTTTGAGACAGGTGTTGTATTGTTTTATTTGAACCACGTACTTATGAAATAAATTTAGTTTTTACGCTGTTTATATGTCTGTCTTATAAATTATCTGTATCTTTTACCTATAATGCTCCGCCAAAGTTAAGTCATTCCCTTTGTGAGTGACCTTAACAGAGGTGGGGTGTTTCACCATATGTGACAACCCCAATTTCGACAGACCGAGTTTTTTTCAAAATTCCAACCTATAAAACTCGGATTGGTTTGCTCTGGTATCTTGCAGAAAAGATAGAGTCATAAAATATGTCAGAGCTCAGAAGAATATCTCACAGAAAAAAGGATAAAATATAATATAATTAAAACATAACCTTACTGTATTATTAATACTACGTAACCAGTATCCAAAGCTATCATGTCTCTGCCACAATCTAACCTGCGAGTGTGTTAAAAGGACGGGGTTAGAACACAAGTTCTGGTGACTGGATTTAAACTATACACTTTGGATAATCTTACATATACCGTTCAATCATATTTTCTTATTTATTAGGTTACTTGGGTTAACAACACTCAAGGCTTACACACACGTCGTACCCATTTACTTCCCACTGAATTGACCTAATACAGTATATGTTGTTATCTCTCAATATTGAGATACACCCCATGGTACCATACTCGCACGGTCTCCACCGTATCATCGTAGGAATATTGCAGTCCCTAATCCTACGCCCAAGAGTCGTATGGATTTTTGTATATATGTCAACTCTACGTCTGCAAAGAACCACTACTTCTATATTACGTAAGTGTTCGGAATGCCATCTTTGAACCATTCGATCAAATTAGGTTCCATCCTCGAATAATGCCCTCTAGTCTTATGATACACCACCCAGAGCAACATGAGTGTACCTAGACTTTCCCATATACGTATCATCAACCGTTCTCGATGTCTATTGCACATGTTCTCTATATGTGCGCCCGGGTCCCGTGGCAGGGCAAATCAAGAAACACGGAACCCGGTCCGGAGCTTTCCGATATCTGCCAATTTCAGATGCTAAGGTCTGCTTTTACAGTGGCTATGGTCCCACTAAATCCCTCCCTCAACTAACAAATGAAAGGCACCCAAGAAAATCAAGAATGAGAACTGTAACCCTGACCACTTATGCCCTTCAATCTTATTGGCCAACCTCACCCATAACTAGATAGCAAAGTATATGGTCTTTTGGAGTTCTCCGCCTTTCCGCTTCCCGTACTGACTATCACAGGGCACTAACTGGACTCGCCGAATCACGCTGGGCCATCTTAGTCTTTTGATTTCCCCTTATTATTGCAATCAAGGCATACTCATTGGTTCACCCATGCAGACTTAACCTCTGTGAGCACATGCGGATCATATGCCACTCACAGAGGAATACCAAGAGTACCCTACCTCCCCGGAAGCCGCGTGCTTCTTAACCCAGTCCGTTGGAGCCTACAAGAATATCTTGATGGTCATGCGCTCCTCTTTGTGTCTTTTGACATCCCGATGATCTAACCTTCATGGTTATTCATCCTTTAACGTATGGACTGGTCCAAGCGCCTCAGTTTTATATGTCGTTAGATCCTATGTCTAACCATTAATTACGCGCTTGCACCACCTCGTGAGTTTTCACATTTAACTTGGTTATTCTCCTTCTCATTAATTTCCTTTTCAAGTTTACCTAGTTACCTCGCTTATTAATGTTTCATATATGACTCGTTGCTTGTAAGTTTCATTAATAAGCTTTGTACACCATTATCCATCTTAACTTATATAAGTTTTTCCTCATATCTATCTTCTTATTCAGTTATACTTCCATCTATTGATGTCGCCACAATCCATCATTGTTTGCTTAGTTTTCTTCACCTAAAACTATGGCGATGCCATGAAGCTACTCCAACCTATTCTTCTTCTTCTTCTTCCTCTACTTCTTCAACTAAAACAAAAGGAGATTAAAGATCTATAATTCAACATCTGCAACTACTCTTCTCTTAGGTCCAATCAAAGTGAGATTCAAAATCCAATTAGAAGAGAATAATAGCATGTTAAACCAGATCCATAATTCGGAAAGCAAATCATTGTGAGTGGAATTAAACTATGACTTTTTTGATAATGTTATAGCTATTGTTTAGCATTCCCCCCCACACACCCCCGTATATATATGTAAATTGTGAAATTGCAAGTTTAACTATAAATTGCGATTATAACAAGTTGAAACGTAAAAATGAATAGATCTGCGAATTCATGTCTTGAATATAGTAAATTATGGGAATGGTTAGCATGTCATGACATCAATAATTTGTTTATTTAACCAGTTGAACGTTTACATGATTTATAGAATAACATTGGACATGTAATCAGATTAGTCGGAGTATTATATCGTTCACATGGAAAACTATCATATTTATGTACAAGAAATGGCTTGAGTAAGTGTATGACTATATTGACCAAATTATGTTTAGAGATCTGAAATTTGATAATTTGGGTATGAAATGGGACATGTATAAATAGTGATTTGGGATATAAATTAGTACGTATGTGAATATGAATTTTAGGCATAAATTGGAAAATATGTG
The DNA here is from genome assembly GCA_030737875.1 of Allium sativum. Classification (NCBI taxonomy): domain Eukaryota; kingdom Viridiplantae; phylum Streptophyta; class Magnoliopsida; order Asparagales; family Amaryllidaceae; genus Allium; species Allium sativum. The sequence continues at coordinate 126,409,821 of CM060924.1, forward strand.
TGGGTTTGGGTTGGTGCAATATATATATATATATATATATATATATATATATATATATATATTTGTGTGTGTGTGTGTGTGTGTGTGTGTGTATGCCTTAATTTATGATATGGACATAATTAAAAGTGAATTAAAAAAAGGCATAAAAGTCTATTATTTGAATAGTGAATTAGGCACAATTCAAATGGGGAAAGGTTTAATTGATTAATTAATTAACTACTTAATAACGGAATTTTTAGTAATTACAGTTAGGAATTAAAACATAGAGAAGCATTAAAACAACAGTAAGGTAGCATAAATCCCCAATAAGAGAGTATCCAAAGCCATAGCCCAAGGAAAAAGATTCCAAGCAATACATCTACTCTCATCAAGCTGGAAATGATCCGATCTAAGCTGAAGTATTCCCTCCCTGCGGACCTAGGGGAGGGGGGAACGGAAGAAAAGAAGACGAAAGAAAATGGGTTGGACATGAGTCTGGTAAGTCCTGTGACTATTTAGCATGTAAATAAGAAAAGGGTTATGATAGGAATAAACTGAATCTAGGTCAACACCCTAGAAATAAGATAATAAGGCTGAATATGCTATCGCAGCCATTTTACTTCTCTGCACCCCCTAACAAGCTTTTGAACAAGTACCATGTGTTCAAGATAAATGATACCCATTTTATCGATCGGCTCCTACACGTATACGTTTACCACTTGTGTCATTCGTCCCTGCATGATTGTAGATACCCGTGCGGGTCCCACCATGGGGTGTATCAAGTCCTATGGTGGCAACCTGACACAATTCAAGGTGCACAGAGTATAACCACTGATGCCCGGTGCCTGCTTTTTCCACTCTAGAGTACGTGCACGTCCGCACTCCGTCGGAACTTACACTGATGCACCACCCGCCGTTGTGTTGACCACTTATAATCAGCCTAGCAAACGTGCCTCACCCTTCCTAGTTTAGGGTACCATGATACATCTATGTGGGTTACTAATGAAATGGGTCCCCGTTACTAGGGTTTCCTAATCAACATATTAAAATGGTTAAGTGTTCTCAAATTAACCAAACCCCACCCATCAGTTTAGTTAACATGTTGTATTGGTTAAGTGTTGCCTTAATTAACTTAAGCCTACTATTCCTGTCTTAGCTTTAATTTATTCATTAAAGCACCAATCACTCACATTAGATATGTATTGTGGCGGTTGCTGGATGTGCCGGTCGGTTCCGGGAAGTCTTACACCGCAGCTCAATCTAACCTCGGGTTCTTTTAGGCTTGATGCACTAACCTCTCACATTAAATATATATTGTTACGATTGCTGGATGTGCCGGGCGGTTCCGGGCAGTCTTACACCGTAACTCAATCTAACCTCGGGTTAGGCATATTCTTCTTTTTCTTAATTTACATATTTATCTTTCAATTTTATATGTAAATTATCCACAATTATTGCCATTCAAGTCATGCCCCAATTACCCTCTAAATCATATTCAAAATTTTTGGTATATAAATAATACCATATTTATGCCACTAACCATTTTATTTATGGACCAAATTATGCAAATAATAATTTTTTTTAAGGTTTTCCCAACGTCATACGTTCGCAAAATTCACATAAAATGTTAGGCTCGTCAATTAGCCTAACTTATATACCAAAAGGGATAGAAGGGAGCATGTGCCGTTCACACCACATAAAATAATAAGGAGCTAACTAAACATGTGTCATGTAAATGTGGCATTAAATAATGAACTTGCATTTTTGGGTCCAACTAACATGAGTCTTTTAAGCATATAAAATTACCCAATTCCAACTAGGCATATAAATGTAAACTTTTATTTTGGGTCCAATAAACATAATCCTTAAGCATATAGAATTACACAAGTTCAACTAGACATGTGAATGTGAACTTTTAATTTGGATCCGATAAACATGAATCTTAAACATATGGAATTACACAAGTTCAACTAGTCATGTAAATATGAACTTTTATTATTTTCATAGGTCTAAATGTAGATTTAAACATAATACATGTCTTGGCCTAACAACTTGCATGTAACATAACTTGAATAAGTCATCAATTTTACATGATTGGTTTATATCAACATAATAACCACAATAACCTAACAACTTCCATGTAACATAACTTGAATAAGTCACCAATTTTTCATGATTGGTTTATACAACATAATAACCACAATAGCCTAACAACTTGCATGTAACACAACATGAATAAGTCACCAAAGTTTAATAATACATGATTGGTTTAGCACCAACATAATAACCACAATAATCTCATAAGCATATACGATAGAATCGTTACAAGAATAAGCATGAATCAACATCATCATTATCTTACAACTAGGAATAATGCTAGTTTTCATTTTATTACAAATCATAACTTTTAATCGTTCACATCTAAATAATAACAGGACTTACAGACAAAAGAAAGTCTTGTTTTCTGGGATCTGTTTTCTGAATTTGAAAAGCAATCCCTTGAAGAAGATTATCAATTCTCTAAGTTAGTTTTGATTGGTAGCTTTTAACTTGTTTTCTAATTGAAGAAGAAATGGTGGCCTTTCTACAATGATCATGGATAGCATGGTGGCTCCTTGTACTGAATTTGTGTTAGGGTTTGAGGATTAGGGTTGCTTTTATAGAAGTTTAATCTAATATGAGAGGTTAGATCGTTCTAGGAGCAATCACAACCGTCCAAACTGGATAGAGTTATCCAGAATTGCCACCTATGCCCTAGTGAATCAGCAATAGGTCAGAAAGGACTCAACAACAAGTTAGAATCGTCTCAGATTTGGATCTTAGCGAGGGGGTTGGGTCGAACCCAGGTAGACCCACTGGTCGACCTGTATAGGGGAGGTCGACCACTAGTCGGCCTAGCCTGGGGTGGGAGAAATCCCGCTCAGCCCACTTCTTTGCTTTTCGTTTGAATTTTGAATTTTTAACTGAACTGTTTTTAATTTATATAAATTTCTGAAACTTCTGAGGGCCATAACTTCCTCATACAAAGTCCGATTTACAAAAACTTGGACTCTATTCCAAGCAAAATTTCGAGACGAACGCAATGACTTAACCCGTTTTCCTTATTTCTCAATTTAAAATTAAGTATTCTTTAATTCGTTCTTTTAATAGACACAGAAAATTCAGGTTGTTACATTCTCCCCTCCTTAAAGGATTTCGTCCCCGAAATCTTCAAGTCAAGAAGAATGTATATCCTACCATCCAATCGTCCATCTACTCAACCATCAAACACAGGCATCCATTGTCCTTAAAAGGCTTCTAATGCTTTCATGATCATATGCATAGTGTGTGTACATGTCCTTATCTAATGCAAAATCAGGCGGTCTACCGATTAAGTTGACCCCCTTAATGCGAATTATGTCAGTGCCATGAGTCCACCAATTATTCCTAATCATACTTTCTACATGAGCGCACAATCATTCATACAAATGCTACGTCCATATGATAACACATCGGTTCCAATCCATACACAAATATATATATATATATATATATATATATATATATATATATATATATATATATGCATATGCAATATGAAAGTGATTGAGCCGATCTAGTACCTAATGTGTGTGTGTATGCATCCACGAGCAACCACTAACAACCACTTGCAACCACTAGCAACCATCAATCGGAACATGTTTCAAATACATGTTTACATCCATTGGTTTCTACCTAAGGATAAAGAATAGGACCGAGGAGATATACTTAAAAGATAGATTTAAGCATGAATAAACTTATGGAGAAAAAGAGATCAAGGAGGTAACCTAAAAAAGAAAAGGATATGCGGCGCGTATTTTTCTCTCAGTTTCCCAAGTCGCGTCTTCCTCAGCGTCACTCCATTGAACTTTAACAAGCTTAACTTCTCGGTTGCGTAGCATTTTGACTTTCGTACCCAAGACAAGAGTTGGAATTCTTCTCACAGTCGCTTCTCGTTCCACTTCTACTTCCTCTAGTATAATTGGCTCCACAACTTCCGCAGATTCATGTAAGCACTTTCGTATTTGAGAAATATGAAAAACATTATGAACTCCAGCTAGTCTCTCGGGTAGCTCTACTCTATAAGCCATCGTCCCAATCCTTTCAATGATACGAAATGGGTCCACAAATCTTGGTGCTAGCTTACCTATGAACCCAAAGCGAATGGCATTCCTCAAAGGAGACACTTTAAGGAACACCCTATCTCCAACCTCAAACTAAAGGTCGGTCATTCTTTTGTCTGCGTAGGACTTCTGTCTATCTTGTGCAGGTTTCATCTGTCTTCTTATCAAGTCAACCTTTTCTAAGGTTTCTCTAATCATGTCTGGCCCAAGTACGAGCTTTTTTGTAGACTCCCACCAACAAGTTGGTGATCGACATGGTCTTCTATATAAAGCTTCGAAGGGTGCCATGCCTATGGTGGCTTGGTAGCTATTGTTGTAAGTGAATTCCACCAAAGGAAGATGATCTTCCCATGTTCCTCCAAAGTCGAGAATGCACAATCTCAGGTGGTCTTCCAATACTCTATTCACCCTTTCCATCTAACCATCAGTTTGGGGGTGATAGGCCGTGCTTAAGCATAATTGTGTGCCTACAGCCTCCTGCAAACTCTTCTAAAACTCGCTCGTAAAGATAGGATCTCGATCACTCACTATGCTGGAGGGTATTCCATGGAGCCGAACTATCTCTTTAAGATAAATGGATGCTATAGACGAGGCATTCCTTCTACTCTTAACAGTTATAAACTAAGCGCTTTTAGTGAGCCTGTCCACTATTACCCAAATATTGGTATTGCCCCTTCTTTACCTAGGCAACCCATCCACAAAGTCCATCAAAAAGCTATCCCATTTCCACTGTGGGACCTCTAGAGGATGGAGCAGACCACCAGGCTTCTTCTGCTCCGCTTTGACTTGCTAGCATATCAAGTACTTAGCGACGAAATCAGCTACATCCCTCTTCATTTCATTCCAAAAGAAAACCCTTTTTATGTCTTTATACATATTATCTCCTCCTAGGTGTATGGTCAGGTTAGAGTGGTGTGCTTCTTCAAGAACCGTCTTCACCAAATCCCTTACTTGTGGGGTACATAGTCTTCCATCCCGTCTCAACCAACCCTTATCATCGATGAAGTATCTATTAAGTTGACTAGAAGTCTCGCCCCTAACTAGCTTATCCATCATATCAACAAGCTGAGTGTCTTTACGTTGCGCGGTTCCTATTGAGACCAAAAGAGTATGTCACACCTCTAGCGATGCTAACAGACCAAGTATAATTTCAGAGGAGGGCCTAAAGTTAAAGTTTGCTATGTATTCCAAGCTTGGCCTTTCTACAAAGAGAGGACTTAAGTCAGCTTCTTTCTACTCAAGGCATCTGCTACTACATTGTCATTGCCAGGGGTATAGGAAATATCAAAATCATATGAGGCCAGAAATTCCATCAACCTTTGTTCTCTTAAGTTAAGATCTTTTTGTGAGAAAAGGTACTTTAATGATTTATGGTCTGTAAATAATTCAAACCTTTCTCCTAGTAGATAATGACGCCAAGACTTAAGAGCAAAAAAAAGGCAGCTTGCTCCAAATCATGAGTTGGGTATTTCTTCTCATGTGCCTTTAACTGCCTTCCCCCATAACAAACTACCTTGCCTTCTTACATTAAGACGGCGCCTAATCCTGTACCGCATTCGTCTGTGTATACAATAAACATTTTGCTCCCATCAGGCAATGTCAAAACTAGGGCTGTTGTTGGAGCCCTTTTCAAAGATTGGAAAGCAATATCGCAATCCAAATCCCAAGCGAAAGTTAGGTTCTTCTTTGTCAATTTTGTGAGTGAGGCTGAGATTTTCGCCAAGTCTTTAATGAACTTTCGGTAAAACCCGCTAGCCCGAGAAAGCCTCGGACTTCGGTTGCATTCCGTGGAACCTTCCAATCTTGCACAACTACTACTTTTGCGGGGTTCACAGCTATCCCCTCTTTGGACACCACATGTCCAATAAACCTCACTTCTTCTCTCCAGAAATGGCATTTGGAGAATTTGGCTTTCAGCTAATGTGCACGAAGAGTATCCATGACTTCCCTTAAATGCAAAGCATGTTCTTTTTCATTCTTCGAGAAAAACAAAATGTCGTCTACGAAGACCACCACATACTTATTAAGGAACTCCATGCTCATCAAGTCAACGAAGTAAGCGGGTGTGTTTGTCAAGCCGAAAGGCATGAAAAGCCATTCGAAGAAACCATCCGGGGTTCTGAACGCGGTCTTATCAATGTTATCTTCAGCCACTCTTAGCTGATGAATCCCGGTAGCCAGATCTAGTTAGGAGAAAACCGACGCACCTACAAGCTGGTCAAACAAGTCGTCTATTCTTGGAAGTGGGTGCCTATTCTTTTTGGTCAGCTTGTTTAGCTCCCTATAATCAACACATAGGCGAAGTGAACCATCCTCTTTGGTTGCGAATACTACTGGAGCACCCTACTCCGAAATACTCCGCCTTATAAACCCTTTTTCAACCAGCTCTTTTACTTGCTTGCTGAGCTCTTTTCTCTCCATTGGAGCCATGTGTCTAACCGGTAGCGCTACGGGTTTTGCATTATCAACAAGGTATATGTAGAAGCCTATCTCCGACTTCGTAGGTAAGTCCTTCACCTCTTCGAATACATCTGAGTATTCACGAACTACTCTAACATACTACAAGTTTTCAGCAGACGCATCAAGAGATTCTTGGTAGCTAAGCATAACAGAGTGTATTGGATTACAAGAGATTTCGAGAGTGTTCTCGAGGGGAGTCATAAGTCTAACCACTCTCTTTTCACAATCGAGGATGACACCATTACTGGATAACCAATCCATGCCTAGAATCAACCCATAGCCCATGAAGCCCAAAACATAGGCATTACATCTAAACCCAGTGCTTAGTATAGAAATTTCCAAATCCAAACAAATCATAGACAAATAGGCCGAGCCCCCAATTGGATTTGAAACAACCAAGAGATCCTCTACTATACTGGTGTCCGTATGTAGAGATTCAACTAAAGCAGTGGATATAAAAGAGTGCGATGTGCCAGAATCAAAGAGTGTACGAACAGGATGATCAAAAAGATAAACTAAACTCTCAACAGAAATATTTCTACCTCGTTCTTACGGAGGTGCCATGAGAGCGTGAACTTGCCCTCTGGAAGTTGATCCAGTCCTCTGCCCTTGCCCTTGCTTTCTTGGGCAGTCCTTAGCCATGTGTCCTGTCTCGCCGCAGTGAAAACAACCACCCTTCTTCCTGTTTTTCTTTCTGCAGTCCTTAATCAGATGTCCAGGAATGCCACAAAAATTACACTTCCTCTTGTCACGGGGTTTGTTGTTCTTCCCGCCCTTCTTTGAGTCTGTCTTCTTATTCTGGGATCCCTCCACTTTCTTATTTTGAGGTACTTACATCTTTGCCTCTTTCTTGCCATCCTTGTCTTCCTCCTGTAGCAGTGCTATATCCACCAGTTTCTCATAAGTTGCACCCATATGTATATGGGACAAAGCTAGGCTATGCAGTGGCTCATTCAATCCTTTAAGAAAATGGAGAGTGTTCACTAACTCCAATCCGAATCTGCCTAGCTGGTTAAACTGGTTGACGTATTCCTTGACCGACATACTTCCCTGTTTGAGTGCTAAGAATTTTTTTGTCCGTAGACTACGTTCAACTTGCTAGAGGAATTTCATTTCAAACCTCATTCTGAAATCCTCCCAAGTTTCACCTGGTCCCTCAGCATTAGTGACTTGCCATCAATAAGAGGCTACGCCTTTAAGCAACAACACGGCCAACTGTATCTTCTACCTATTGTCCACTTTGAGGATAACAAACAGACCTTCGGTTTCTTTGATCCAGTTTCTTGCTTCTACAAATGACTCAGTCCCATTAAAGTTCTTTCCACCCATGGCTCAAAAATCCATACATATCTTGGAGAAAGCATTTGCACGAAGGGGAGGAGGAACAGTTGTGACTGGGGGAGTAGTAACGTCTGCTGGGCCTGCATCATTAGCCCTAGCCTTTAGGTACTTTCTGAACCAGCTAGGTACCGGTAGATCCTCTAGAAGGTTAAGAACCTCAGACATGCTGAAACGAAAAAGAAAAGATTCAAAATAAAGGATAGGAAGATAGTGCATTTGGCTTTGGGGGAAATTATGCCTTTTAAAAACATCACTTTTTCTTGAAAACGCTTCTTTAAACTTCATTTTGAAAATTTGTTTCCAAAAATTTTATCTGATCTGGCAACCATCACCTCTGATTTTTATATAACCAACTCCAACCCTCAACCCTAGACCTCATAACCTTGCTCAAAGTAGCCACCATTTCTTCTTCAATTAGAAAACAAGTTAAAAGCTACGAATCAAAACTAACTTAGAGAATTAATAGTCTTCTTCAAGGGATAACTTTTCAATTTCAGAAACCAGATCCCAGAATACAAGATTTGTTCTTTTGTTTGTAAGTTCAGTTATGGCTTAGATTTGAACAGGAAAAGGTTCATGACATGAATAAATTGAACATAGGAAAATAGCGTAATAACGAAATAACATAAGATTAGCATAAAGGCAAGATAAACTGAATGCGCTTCGATTCTTTCTCTGACTTCCTACTTTCTCTGCAACACCCAACCAACATCCTAACTAGTGTATTTTGTAGAATGTTTCGCATCCCGTACTAGTGTTCCAACTAGTATCCTGACTTATATAATAAGGTGATCCCAACTCCGCAATTGTGGTAGCCTTCAGGTGTACATCTAGTATGGGGATCTTACCTCAATCAGCCTAATTGCCATGGATATGTTAGATGTACCCTTACTACCCAATCGATCGGATCCCTACTTGTATTAATTTTCCTTGCGTCAGCGTAGGTTCCGACGGAGTGCGGTCGTGCATGTACTCCGGAGTGGAAAAAGCAGGCACTGGGCATCAGTAGTTATACACTGTGCATCTTGAATTGAAACACCCCACCTCCGTTAAGGTCACTCACAAAGGGAATGCCTTAACTTTGGTGGAGCATTATAAGTAAAAGATGCAGATAATTTACAAGACAGACATATAAACAGCAGAAAAACTAAATTTATTTCATAAGTACGTGGTTTAGATAAAACATTACAACAACTGTATCAAACCAACTTCCACATTAATACAACAAAAACCCTATCTTGAATTAAAACATAAAGAAGCATTAAAACAATAGTAAGGTAGCATAAATCCCCAATAAGAGAGTATCCAAAGCCATAGCCCAAGAAAAAAGATTCCAAGTAATGCATCTACTCTCTTCAAACTGGAAATGATCCGATCTAAGTTGAAGTATTCCCTCCCTGTGGACCTTGGGGGGAGGGGGGACAAAAGAAAAGAAGACGAAAGAAAATGGGTTAGACATGAGTCTAGTAAGTCCAGTGACTACTTAGCATGTAAATAAGAAAAGGGTTATGACAGGAACAAACTGAATCTAGGTTAACACCCTAGAAATAAAATAATAAGGCTGAATATGCCATCGCACCCATTTTATTTCTCTGCACCCCCTTACAAGTGTTTCAACTAGCACCATGTGTTCAAGATAAATGACCCCCTTTTTATCGATCGGCTCCTACTCGTATACGTTTATCACTTGTGTCATTCGGCCCTGCATGATTGTAGATACCTGTGCTGGTCCCACTATGGGGTGTATCAAGTTCTATAGTAGCAACCCGACACAATTCAAGGTTCACAGAGTATAACTACTAATGCCTAGTGCCTGCTTTTTCCACTCCGGAGTACGTACTCCATCGGAACCTACACTGATGCACCACCCGCCGTTGTTTTGACCGCTTATAATCAGCCCAGTAATCGTGCCCCACCCTGCCTAGTTCAGGGTACCATGATACATTATGTGGGTTACTGCTGAAATGGGTCCTCGTTACTAGGGTTTCCTAATCAACGTGTTAAAATGGTTAAGTGTTCTCAAATTAACCTAACCTCACCCATCAGCTTAGTTAACATGTTGTATTGGTTATGTGTTGCCTTAATTAACTTAACCCTACCATTTCTGTCTTAGCTTTAATTCATTCATTAAAGCACCAACCACTAACATTAGATATGTATTGTTGCGGTTTCTGGATGTGCCGGTCGGTTCTGGGCAGTCTTACACCGCAGCTCAATCTAACCTTGGGTTCTTTTGGGCTTGATGCACTAACCTCTCATATTAGATATATATTGTTACGGTCGCTAAATGTGCCGGGCGATTTCGGGCAGTCTTACACCGTAACTCAATCTAACCTCGGGTTAGGCATATTCGTCTTTTTCTTAATTTACATATTTATCTTTCAAATTTATATGTAAATTATCCACAATTATTGTCATTCAAGTCATGCCCCAATTACCCTCTAAATCATATTCAAAAATTTTGGTATATAAATTATACCATTTTTATGCCACTAACCTTTTATTTATTTATGGACCAAATTATGCTAATAATAATAATTTTTAAGCTTTTCCCAACGTTACCCCCATCATATGTTCACAAAATTCACATAAAATGTTAGGCTCGTAACTTAGCCTAACTTATATACAAAAGGGGAAAGAAGGGAGCATGTACCATTCACACAACATAAAATAATAAGGAGCTAACTAAACATGTATAATGTAAATGTGGCATAAAAAATTGAACTTGCATTTTTGGGTCCAACTAACATGAGTCTTTTAAGCATATGAAATCACCCAATTCCAACTATGCACGTACATGTAAACTTTTATTTTGGGTCCAATAAACATAATCCTTAAGCGTATCAAATTACACAAGTTCAACTAGACATGTGAATGTGAACTTTTAATTTGGATCTGATAAACATGAATCTTAAACATATGGAATTACACAAGTTCAACTAGGCATGTAAATATGAACTTTTATTTTGGATCCAATTTTCATAGGTCTAAATGTAGATCTAAACATAATACATGTCTTGGCCTAACAACTTGCATGTAACATAACATGAACAAGTCACCAATTTTACATGATTAATTTATATCAACATAATAACCACAATAGCCTAGAAACTAGCATGTAACATAACATGAATAAGTCACCAATTTTTCATGACTGATTTATATCAACATAATAACCACAATAGCCTAACAACTAGCATGTAACGTAACATGAATAAATCACCAATTTTTCATTTTATTACAATTTTTCATTATACAAGTCAAGGGGCTACTCGAAAAAGGGTTTATAAGGCGGAGTACTTCTGAATGGGGTGCTCCAGTAGTATTCACAACCAAAGCAGATGGTTCACTTCGCCTATGCGTTGATAATAGGGAGCTAAACAAGCTGACCATGAATAATAGACACTCGCTTCCAAGAATAGACGACTTGTTTGATCAGCTTGTAGATGCGTCGGTTTTCTCCCAACTAGATCTGGCTACCGGGTTTCATCAGCTAAGAGTGGCTGAAGGCAGCATTGATAAGACCGCGTTCAGAACCCCGGATGGTTTCTTCGAATGGCTTGTCGTGCCTTTCGGCTTGACAAACGCACCCGCTTACTTCATTAACTTGATGAGCAGGGTGTTCAGGGAGTTCCTAAATAATTTTGTGGTGGTCTTCGTAGACAACATTTTGATTTTCTCAAAGAATGAAGAAAAGCATGCTTTGCATTTAAGAGAAATCATGGATACTCTTCGTGCATATCAGCTAAAAGCCAAATTCTCCAAATGCCATTTCTGGAGAGAAGAAGTGAGGTTTCTTGGACATGTGGTGTCCAAAGAGGGGATAGCTGTGGACTCCGCAAAAGTAGTTGCGGTGCAATATTGGAAGGTACAACGGAATGCAACCTAAGTCCGAAGCTTTCTCGTCTAGCGGGTTTTTCCGAAAGTTCATTAAAGACTTTGCGAAAATCTCAGCCCCACTCACAAGATTGACAAATAAGAACCTAACTTTCGCTTGGGATTTGGATTGCAATATTTCTTCCCAACGTTTGAAAAGGGCTCTAACAACAGCCCCAGTTCTAACATTGCCTGATAGGAGAAAAATGTTTACCACATACACAGACGCATGCTGTACAGGATTAGGCGCTTTCTTGATGCATGAAGGCAAGGTAGTTTGTTATGGGGGAAGGCAATTGAAGGTACATGAGAAGAACTACCCAACTCATGATTTGGAGCTAGCTGCCATTGTTTTTGCTCTTAAGTCATGGCGTCATTATCTACTAGGAGAAAGGTTTGAATTGTTTACTGACCCTAAATCGTTAAAGTACCTTTTCTCACAGAAAGATCTTAACTTAAGACAACAAAGGTGGATGGAATTTCTGGCCTCATATGATTTTGAGATTTCTTATACCTCTGGCAAGGGAAATATTGTAACAGATGCCTTGAGTATAAAGAAGCTAACCTTAAGTCCTCTCTTTGTAGAAAGGAAAAGCTTGGAGTACATAGCAAACTTTAACTTTAGGCCCTCCTCTGAAATTGTACCTGGTCTGTTAACATCGCTAGAGGTGAGGCCTACTCTTTTGGACTCAATAGGAACCGCACAACGTGAAGACCCTTAGCTAGTTGATATGATGGATAAGCTAATTAGGGGTGAGACTTCTAGTCACCTTAATAGATACTCCATCGATGATAAGGGTTGGTTGAGACAGGATGGAATACTATGCGTCCCACAAGCAAGGGATTTGGGAAAGATGGTTCTCGAAGAAGCACATCATTCTAAGCTGACCAAACACCCAGGCGGAGACAAGATGTATAAAGACATAAACAGGGTTTTCTTTTGGAATGGCTTGAAGAGGGATGCAGCTGAGTTCGTCGCTAAGTGCTTGATATGCCAGTAAGTCAAAGCGGAGCAGAAGAAGCCTAATGGTCTGGTCCATTCTCTAGAGGTCCCACAATGGATATGGGATAGCATTTCGATGGACTTTGTGGATGGGTTGCCTTGGTCAAGAAGGGGCAATACCAATATTTGGGTAATAGTGGAGAGGCTCACTAAAAGCCCTCACTTTATACCTGTTAAGAGTAGAAGGACTGCCTCGTCCCTAGCATCCATTTATCTTAAAGAGATAGTTCGACTCCCTGGGATACCCTCCAGCATAGTGAGTGATTGAGATCCTATCTTTACGAGCGAGTTTTGGAAGAGTTTGCAGGAGGATGTAGGCACACAATTATGCTTAAGCACGGCCTATCACCCCTAAACCAATGGTCAGACGGAAAGGGTGAACATAGTATTGGAATACCTCTTGAGATTGTGCATTCTTTACTTTGGAGGAACATGGGAAGATCATCTTCCTTTTGTGGAATTCACTTACAACAATAGCTACCAAGCTACCATAGGCATGGCGCCCTTCGTATCTTTATATGGAAGACCCTGTCGATCACCAACTTGTTGGTGGGAGACTACAGACAAGCTCGTACATGGGACATACATGATTAGAGAAACCTCAGAAAAAGTGGACTTGATAGGAAGACGGATGAAAGCTGCATAAGATAGACAGAAGTCCTACGCAAACAAAAGAAGGACCGACCTTGAGTATGAGGTTGGAGATAAGGTGTTCCTTAAAGTATCTCCTTTGAGGAATGCCATTCGCTTTGGATCCGTAGGAAAGCTAGCGCCAAGATTTGTAGGACCATTTCCTATCATTGAAAGGATTGGGACGACGGCTTACATGGTAGAGCTACCCGAAAGACTGGCTGGAGTTCATAATGTTTTTCATGTTTCTCAACTACAAAAGTGCTTACATGAGTCTGCAAAAGTTGTGGAGCCAAGTATACTAGATGAAGTAGAAGTGGAATGAGAAGCGACTGTTAGAAGATTTCCAACTCGCATCTTGGGTATGAAAGTCAAAAAGCTACGCAACTGAGAAGTTAAGCTTGTTAAAGTTCAATGGAGTGACGCTGTGGAAGACGCGACTCGATAAACTAAAAGGAAAATATGCCCATCCTATCCTTTTCTTTTGGAGGGTACCCCCTTGATCTCTTTTTCCATTAGTTTATTCATGCTAATATCTTTCTTTTAAGTATATCTCCTCATCCATATTCTTTATCCTTAGGTAGAAACTAATGGATGTAAACATGTATTTGAAACATGTTATGATTGATGGTTGCGAGCGGTTGCAAGTGGTTGCTAGTGGTTTCTCGTGGATGCATATACACACATTAGGTACTAGATCGACTCAGTCACTTTCATATTGCATATATGTATTTGTATATGGATTGGAACTTGATGTGTTATCATATGGACGTTGCATTTGTATGAATGATTATGCACTCATGTAGAAAGTATGATTAGGAATAATTGCATGCATAATGGACTCATGGCATCGACATAATTTGCATTGAGGAGGTCAACTAAATCAGTAGACCGCCTGATTTTTCGTTAGATAAGGACATATACACACACTATGCATATGATCATGAAAGCATTAGAAGTCTTTTAAGGACAATGGACGCCTGTGTTTGATGGTTGAGTAGATGAACGATTGAATGGTAGGATATACATTCTTCTTAACTTGAAGATTTCGGGGTCGAAATCTTTTAAGGAGGGGAGAATGTAACACCCTAATTTTCTGTGTCTATTAAAAGAATGAATTAAAGAATAATTAATTTTAAAGTGAGAATTAAGGGAAACGGGTTACGCCATTGCGTTCATCTCAAAATTCTTCTTGGAATAATGTCTAAGTTTTCATAATTCGGACTTCGTATGAGGAAGTTATGGCCCTTAGAAGTTTCAGAAATTTATATAAATTAAAAACAGTTCAGAGTTAAAATTCAAAATTTAAATGAAAAATAGAGAAGCGGGCTGGGAGGGATTTTTCCCGCCCCAAGCCAGGTCGACCAGATGGTCGACCAGGGGGTCGACCTCCCCTATACAGGTTGACCAGGTGGTCGACCTACCCCCTCGCCCAGATTTAAATCTGAGACGATTCTGACTTGTTGCTGACTCCTTTCCAACCTATTGCTGAGTCACAAGGGCATAGGTGGCAATTCTGGATAACTCTATCTAGTCTGGACAGTTGTGATTGCTCCTAGAATGATTTAATGGCTCACATAAGATTAAACTTCTATAAAAGCAAACCCAATCCTCAAACCCTAAATGACACAAATGCATTCCAAGGAGCCCCCATGTTGTCCATGATCGTTCTAGCCTAGCCACCATTTTTTCTTCAATTAGAAAACAAGCTAAAGCTACGAATCAAAGCTAACTTAGAGAATTGATAGTCTTCTCCAAGGGATTGCTTTCCAATTTCAGAAAACAGATCCTAGAAAATAAGAATTTCTTTTCTTTGTAAGTCTTGTTATTATTTAGATGTGAACGATTAAAAGTTATGAATTGTAATAAAATGTAAACTAGAGTTATTCCTAGTTGTAAGATAATGATGATGTTGTTTCATGCCTATTCTTGTAACGATTCTATCATATAAGCTTATGAGATTATTGTGGTTATTATGTTGTTGTTAAACCAATCACGTGTTATGTAAAGTTTGGTGGCTTATTCATGTTATGTTACATGCAAGTTGTTAGGCTATTGTGGTTATTATGTTAATATAAACCAATCATGTAAAATTGGTGACTTATTCATGTTATGTTACATGCAAGTTGTTAGGCTATTGTGGTTACTATGTTGATATAAACCAATCATGAAAAAATGGTGACTTATTCATGTTATGTTACATGCAATTTTTTAGGCCAAGATTGTATTATGCTCAGATCTACATTTAGATCTATGAAAATTTGGACCCAAGATAAAAGTTCATATTTACATTCCTAGTTGAACGTGTGAAATTCCATATGTTTAAGATTCATGTTTATTGGATCCAAATTAAGAGTTCATATATACATGCCTAGTTGAACTTGTGTAATTCTGTATGCTTAAGGTTTATGTTTATTGGACCCAAAATAAAAGTTTACATTTACATGCCTAGTTGGATTTGGGTAATTTCATATGCTTAAAGACTCATGTTAGTTGGATCCAAAAATGCAAGTTCATTATTTTATGCCACATTTACATGACACATTTTTAGTTAGATCCTTATTATTTTATGTTATGTGAATGGTACATGCTCCCTTCTTTCCCCTTTTGTATATAAGTTAGGCTAAGTTACGAGTCTGACATTCTATGTGAATTTTTCGAACGTATGACCGGGGTAACGTTGGGATAATCATAAAAATTATTATTATTGGCATAATTTGGTCCATAAATAAATGAATGATTAGTGGCATAAAAATGGTATAATTTATATACCAAAAATTATGAATATGATTTAGAGGGAAAAAAATTGGGCATGACTTGAATGGCAATAATTGTGGAGAATTTACATATAAACATGAAAAGTAAATATGTAAATAAAGTAAAAGACGAATATGCCTAACCCGAGGTTAGATTGAGTTACGGTGTAAGACTGCCCGGAACCACTCAGCACATTTAGCAACCGTAACAATATATATCTAATATGAGAGGTTAGTGCATCAAGCCCAAAAGAACCCGAGGTTAGATTGAGTTGCGGTGTAAGACTGCCCAGAACCAACCGGCACATCCAGCAACCACAACAATACATATCTAATGTGAGTGGTTGTTGCTTTAATGAATAAATTAAATCTAAGACAAGAATGGTAGGGTTAAGTTAATTAAGTCAACACTTAACCGATGCAACATGTTAACTAAACTGATGGGTGGGGTTAGGTTAATTTGAGAACAGTTAACCATTTTAACATGTTGATTAGGAAACTCTAGTAACGGAGACCCGTTTCAGCAGTAACCCACTTAGATGTATCGTGGTACCCTGAACTAGGCAGGGTGGGGCACGATTAGTGTGCTGATTATAAGCGGACAAAACAATGACGAGTGGTGCGTCAGTGTAGGTTCCGACGAAGTGCGGTCGTGCACATACTCCGGAGTGGAAAAAGCAGGCAATGGGCATTAGCGCACCTTGAATTGTGTCGGGTTGCAACCTTAGGACTTGATACACCCCATGGTGGGACCAGCACAGGTATCTACAATCATGCGGGGATGAATGACACATGTGGTAAACGTATACGAGTAGGAACCGATCAATAAAAAAGGGATCATTTATCTTGAACACATGGTGCTAGTTGAAACACTTGTAAAGGGGTGCAGAGAAGTAAAATGGGTGCGATAGCATATTCAGCCTAATTATCTTATTTCTAGGGTGTTGTCCTAGATTCAGTTTATTCATGTCATAACCCTTTCCTGGTTTTCATGCTATATAGTCACTGGACTTACCAGACTCATGTCTGACCCATTTTCTTTCGTCATCTTTTCTTCCGTCCCCCCCTCAGGTCCGTTGGGAGGGAATACTTCATCTTAGATTAGATCATTTCCAGTTTGAAAAGAGTAGATGTATTACTTGGAATCTTTTTACTTGGGCTATGGCTTTGGATACTCTCTTATTGGGGATTTATTCTGCCTTGCTTTTGTTTTAATGCTTCTTTGTGTTTTAATTCAAGACAGAGTTTTTGATGTAATAATGTGGAAGTTGGTTTGAGGCAGTTGTTGTAATGTTTTATCTGAACCACCTGGCACATGCAGCAACCGTAACAATATATATCTAATGAGAGAGGTTAGTGCATCAAGGCCAAAAGAACCCTAGGTTAGATTGAGTTGCGATGTAAGACTGCCCGGAACCAACCGACACTTCCAGCAACCACAACTATACATATCTAATGTGAGTGGTTGGAGCTTTAATGAATGAATTAAAGCTAAGACAGGAATGGTAGGGTTAAGTTAATTAAGGCAACACTTAAGCAATACAACATGTCAATTAAACTGATGGGTGGGGTTAGGTTAATTTGGGAACACTTAACCATTTTAACATGTTGATTAGGAAACTCTAGTAACGGGGACCCATTTCAGCAGTAACCCACATAGATGTATCATGGTACCCTGAACTAGGCAGGGTAGGGCATGATTACCAAGTGAAACATCCCGCCTTTGTTAAGGTCACTAACAAAGGGAATGCCTTAGCTTCGGTGGAGCATTATAGGTAAAAATACAGATAATTTACAAGACAGACATATAAATAGCGGAAAAGAAAACTAAATGTATTTCATTAGCACGTGGTTCAGATAAAACATTACAACAACTGTCTCAAACCAACTTCAACATTATTACAACAAAAACTCTATTTTGAATTAAAACATAAAGATGCATTTAAACAAAAGTAAGGCAGCATAAATCCCCAATAAGAGAATATCCAAAGCCATAGCCCAAGGAAAAATATTCCAAGCAATACATCTACTCTCTTCAAGCTGGAAATGATCTGATCTAAGCTGAAGTATTCCCTCCCTGCGGGCCTTGGGGGAAACGGAAGAAAAGAAGACGTAAGAAAATGGGTCAGACATAAGTCTGGTAAGTTCAGTGACTACTTAGCATGAAAAAAAAGAAAAGGGTTATGACATGAATTAACTGAATCTAGGACAACACCCTAGAAATAAGGTGATAAGGCTGAATATGCTATCACACCCATTTTACTTCTCTGCACCCCTTACAAGTGTTTCAACTAGCACCATGCGTTCAAGATAAATGATCCCCTTTTATTGATCGGCTCCTACTCGTATACGTTTACCACTTGTGTCATTCGGCCCCGCATGATTGTGATACCTGTTCTCGTCCCACCATGGGTTGTATCAAGTCCTATGGTGGCAACCCGACACAATTCTAGGTGCATAGAGTATAACTATTGATGCCCAGTGTCTGCTTTTTCCACTCCGGAGTACGTGCACGATCTCACTCCATCGGAACCTACACTGACGCACCATCCGCCGTTGTTTTGACCGCTTATAATCAGCCCAGCAAACGTGCCCCACCCTGCCTAGTTCAGGGTACCATGATACATCTATGTGAGTTACTACTAAAATGGGTCGCCGTTATTAGGGTTTCCTAATCAACATGTTAAAATGGTTAAGTGTTCTCAAATTAACCAAACCCCACCCATCAGTTATTTAACATGTTGCATTGGTTAAGTGTTGGCTTAATTAACTTAACCCTACCATTCTTGTCTTAGCTTTAATTTATTCATTAAAGCACTAACCACTCACATCAGATATGTATTAATGCGGTTGCTGGATGTGCCGGTCGGTTCCGGGCAGTCTTAAACCGCAACTCAATCTAACCTCGGGTTCTTTTAGGCTTGATGCACTAACCTCCCACATTAGATATATATTGTTACAGTTGCTGGATGTGTCGGGCAGTTCCGGGCAGTCTTACATCGTAACTCAATCTTACCTCGGGTTAGGCATATTCGTCTTTTACTTAATTTACATATTTACTTTTCATATTAATATGTAAATTTTCCATAATTATAGCCATTCAAGTCTTGCCCAATTTTTTCCCCTTTAAATCATATTCATAATTTTTGGTATATAAATTATACCATTTTTAAGCCACTAATCATTCATTTATTTATGGACCAAATTATGACGATAATAATAATTTTTAAGGTTTTCCCAACGTTTCCCCCGTCATACGTTCGCAAAATTCACATAGAATGTTAGGCTCGTAATTTAGCCTAACTTATATACAAAAGGGGAAAGAAGGGAGCATCTCCCACTGACACAACATAAAATAATAAGGATCTAACTAAACATGGGTCATGTAAATGTGGCATAAAATAATGAACTTGCATTTTTGGATCCAATTAACATGAGTCTTTAAGCATATGAAATTACCCAAATCCAACTAGGTATGTAAATGTAAACTTTTATTTTCGGTCCAATAAACATAAACCTTAAGCATATAGAATTACAAAAATTCAACTAGGCATGTAAATATGAAATCTTAATTTGGATCCAATAAACATGAATCTTAAACATATGGAATTACACAAGTCCAACTAGGTATGTAAATATGAACTTTTATCTTGGGTCTAATTTTTCATAGATCTAAATGTAGATCTAAACATAAAACATGTCTTGACCTAACAACTTGCATGTAACATAACATGAATAAGTCACTAAGTTTTCATGATTGGTTTATATCAACACAATAACCACAATAGCCTAACAACTTGCATGTAACATAATATGAATACGTCACCAATTTTACATGATTGGTTTATATCAACATGATAACAACAATAGCCGAACAACTTGCATGTAACATAACATGAACAAGTCACCTAACTTTACATAATACATGATTGGTTTAACACCAACATAATAGCCACAATAATCTCATAAGCATATACGATAGAATCGTTACAAGAATAAGCATGAATCAACATCATCATTATCTTAAAACTAGGAATAACGCTAGTTTCCATTTTATTACAAATCATAACTTTTAATCGTTCACATCTAAATAATAACAGGACTTACAAACAAAAGAAAGTCTTGTTTTCTGGGATCTGTATTCTGAAATTGAAAAGCAATCCCTTGGAGAAGACTATCAATTCTCTAAGTTAACTTTGATTCGTAGCTTTAACTTGTTTTCTAATTGAAGAAAAAATGGTGGCTAGGCTAGAACGATCATGGACAGCATGGTGGCTCCTTGGAATGAATTTGTGTGATTTAGGGTTTGAGGATTAGAGTTGCTTTTATAGAAGTTTAATCTTATGTGAGCCATTAGATCGTTCTAGGAGCAATCACAACCATCCAGACTAGATAGAGTTATCCAAAATTGCCACCTATGCCCTAGTGACTTAGCAATAGGGCAGAAAGGACTCAGTAACACGTCAAAATCGTCTCAGATTTGGATCTGGGCGAGGGGGGTAGTTCGATCCCCAGGTCGACCCCCTGGTCGACCTAGCTTGGGGCGAGAAAAATCCCGCCTAGTCCGCTTCTCTGTTTTTCGTTTAAATTTTGAATTTTAACTCTGAACAGTTTTCAATTTATATAAATTTCTGAAACTTCTAAGGGACATAACTTCCTCATACGAAATCCGATTTATGAAAACTTGGACTTTATACCAAGTAGAATTTCAAGATGAACGCAATGGCGTAACCTATTTCCCTTAATTCTTAATTTAAAATTAAGTATTCTTAATTTGTTCTTTTAATAGGCACAGAAAATTCAGGGTGTTATATTCTCCCCTCGTTAAACGATTTCGTCCCCGGATTCTTCAAGTGAAGAAGAATGTATATCCTACCATCCAATCATTCATCTACTCAACCATCAAACACAGGCGTCCATTGTCCTTAAAAGACTTCTAATGCTTTCATGATCAGATGCATAGTGTGTGTACATGTCCTTATCTAATGCAAAATCAGGCGGTCTATTGATTTAGTTAACCTCCTTAACGCAAATTATGTCAGTGCCATGAGTCCATTATGCATGCAAATAGTCCTAATCATACTTTCTACATAAGTGCATAATCATTCATACAAATGCAACGTCCATATGATAACACATCAAGTTCCAATCCATATACAAATACATATATGCATATGCAATATGAAAGTGACTGAGCCGATCTAGTACCTAATGTGCGTGTATATGCATCCACGAGCAACCACTAGCAACCACTCAGAACCATCAATCATAACATGTTTCAAATACATGTTTACATCCATTAGTATCTACCAAAGGATAAAGAATAGGGCTGAGGAGATATACTTAAAAGAAAGATATAAGCATGAATAAACTTGTGGAAAAGATATCAAGGAGGTACCCTCCAAAAGAAAAGGTTATGCTGTGCATATTTTCGTCTCAGTTTCCCAAGTCGCATCTTCCTCAGCGTCACTCCATTGAACTTTAACAAGATTAACTTCTCAGTTGCATAGCTTTTTGACTTCCGTACCCAAGATACGAGTTTGAACTCTTTTCACGGTCGCTTCTCATTCCATGTAACACCCCGTAGTTCTATAACGCTAAATTTCACAAATTAAAGTATGGATAATTCTAAATGTAGGAATTAAGGGAAACGAGTTACACCGTTGCGTTCGTCTCGGAATTCTGCTTGAGATAGAGTCTGGGTTTGCGTAAATCGAACTCTGTATGAAGGAGTTATGGCCTTCCGAATTTCCAAAATAAAATTTAAAATTCAAACAGCTCGGTTTCACGTTCAAAATTCGAAAATAAGCTCAAACTGGCTGGGCGGGAAAATTCCTGCCCAGGGACTAGGTCGACCATAGGGTCGACTATGGTGTCGACCTGGTCACCCCCAGGTCGACCATAGTGTCGACCTGGGTGTCGACCAGCCTGGTCAGCCTGGTTTGTCCAGTTGGGTCCTGGCTCGAATTTCTGGGTCTTATCTTGTCACTAGGGCTGAGTTGTCTTCTTTTGATTGGCTTCTCCTTAGAGCGGATGGCTTTGATTAATCCCGGCTTCATCGACGACTCTAATTAACTTGCAACTCTATGAAAACACCCTAGGTCTCCAACTAAAATTCACACAAAAATAAGAACTTGAGCCGCCATACTATCAGAAGAAAACTAAGGAGAGCCTCCTCCGCTTGAAAAGACACGAATAATGATTCAAGAAATAAAAGTCTAATCTAATTTCTACGCAACGTTTTCTACTCCAAGGGAATGCTTTGCAAATTCAGAATAACAGAAACCAGAAAACAAGTTTCAGCGCCCGTTGTAAGTATAGTGTTTTTCTGAATATGAATAGAAATTGCGATGTGATTCGATATAAATGAAATTGGGGTTATGCTATTGTAAAATATTGATGTAAATTCTGTGTTTAGTGTTGATTATGTCATATTTTGTATTAGGTGTTTGTGGCATAAATTGGTTAATGCGAGCCAATTGACATTTGTATATGAAAATAAATATCACTTGCAAGTTTGTAGTAAAACTAGAATTGACATCTTTATGTTATGTCGTTAACATGGTTAGCGTACATTCTTTTTAGGCCTAAGTTGAGACTCATGTAAACATGTTCCAATTTGAAACCTTTTATGCCTACATGACTCAAAACCTTTGTATACATTATTATGTTTAATTGCAAGTGATAATTGGGTTTATGCAAGTACCTTTTGGTTACACAAATTATACTAGTTTCATGTTGAAATATGCTACTTGATGTAAAGTTAGTTTACACCTTTGGGTTATGTCAAAAAGTGGACATTTTTATGCTAGTTTGGTGTTTGACATTATGCCTAGTTATATGTGTATAAAACCATGTTTAAACAAGTCTAAAAGTATGTCATTTCATGTGACACCAATTTAGTTATATCCTTATTGAATACAAGTTCACATGACCCACAATCTATGTTAGTGAAAACGCTATGTTGCAAGTTCATGCGCCACACACTTTTATGTATTCTAGAACAATTCATGATTTTGTGCTTCCCCTTTTTATGTTTATAAGTTGGGCTGAAATGTTAAGCCCAACTTATGTTATAATGCAGCGTACGTACAAAACGTAGGAAACAAACGTTGGGTTTAAAACAAAATACATGTATTGGAATGTCTAACACATGCCAATAACTAGTAACA
Organism: Allium sativum; assembly: GCA_030737875.1. NCBI lineage: Eukaryota > Viridiplantae > Streptophyta > Magnoliopsida > Asparagales > Amaryllidaceae > Allium > Allium sativum. The sequence continues at coordinate 126,433,180 of CM060924.1, forward strand.
TTTAAAGCGGTGTAAATTATACCCAAAATTAGTGAATTTGGATAATTGGGCCATAAACATTTACATATAAAAATGAAATGTGACAAATATGTAAATCTAGAAAATACGAGCATGCTTAACCCGAGGTTGGATTGAGTTGTGATGTAAATCTGCCCGGACCCGCCCGGCTATCCAGTAATCACAATAATACCTATCCAATGTGAGAGGTTAAGGCATTGAGCCCAAAAAAGACCCGAGGTTAGACTGAGTTGTGGCGTAAGACTGCCCGGAACCGACCGGCATACAGGCAGCCACAATAATACCTGTCTTATGTGAGTGGTTGGTGCTTTAATAAGACAATCAAAGCTAAGTTTGGATTGGTAGGGTTAAGTTAATCTGAACACTTAACCAACTTAACATGTTAATAAGACAAGACTTGTAGGGTTAAGTAACTAAGAAAACACTTAGCCAATTTAACATGTTAACTAGACTAGAAGGTGAGGTTAATTAAAAGTTAATACACTTAACCAATTTAACATATTAACTAGACTAGAGGGTGAGGTTAAGTAAATTCAGGACACTTAACCATTATAATCTGATAATTAGATAAGTGGGTGAGGTTAAGTAAATTTAGAAAACTTAACCATTATAACACGTTGGCTAGATAAGTGGGTAAGGTTAATGTTAGACCCAAATGTGGTTCTAACACCCAAATTGATTAGAAACAAGATAAAGTAAAGCAGAAATAAAAAAGAACACACAAGATTTATAGTGGTTCGGCGAAGAAATGCCTACGTCCACTTAGTTTTCACTATATTCAGTAATTCAATTACAAATACAATGTAAGATTCGCTCTCAACTCACTTTTGTTCACTCAGAAAGATTAAAACAGGAAATGAAAGATGGTTTGGATTTTCCGGGAGTGAAGGAATTCGAATGATGGAGGTACTTGGATTCTCAAAAGTGCTGAAAAAGATCCTTCTCTTTGTCTCTAGCTGGGGTATTTATAGGTGTGAATTTGCCTGAAATGCAATCCGGGTCGGAACACGTGTCATCCATCGCCCTCTCTTCGGGTTCGGATGGGCCATCAAGCAGACAACGCATCAATGAGATGGACGTTAGGGGTAGGAATTGGTCACATCCGGTCCGGTTCTCCAGGCGACTTTATAGGAGATTTTTCTGGATCATGGGTGCGGGTCGGAGACATGCAGGTTGGGGGGTTCGGATCGGAATACCCGACCCGAACCGGAGTAGCTTGGACGTCTCTTCTTCTCTAATCATACTCCGCTCCGCTCCGAAGTCGTGGCAAGCAGACGGCTTTCCGATCCACCTGAGATTCATTGGCCTCCCGATCCGATCAGGTATGCTTTGCCAATTTATCCAGTAAGAGATATCCGATCCGAACAGAGAATTTTACCCGATCCGAACCGATACGCTGCTATCAATCTGAATTGTGGAGCTTCCTTCCGATCCGAACCGGAGTCGCATAACTTGAAATATTCTTCAACAGTTGGTTTCTTGACTTTGTGTTGCCTAGTTCACAAAGTAGGCTAACATTTTGCCCCCTCAAAGGATGCTTTCGTTGTACAAAGCGTCCTTTGATGTCGTTCAACCAGAATTGTCAAGAGTAACGCATCGATTTCCATTCGGTTCGGCGTCCGATCCGAGTGGCTTTTCTTCATTTCTGAGCAAATTTGGGAACTCTACTAGCCGTGTTATGCTTCTTGTAGGTATGCCCCTTTTACTTCCCTTCTCTTCAATTCGAGTCGGATGCTAAATCAACGTGTGAAATTTCCACTCGGCTCGGATTCCGATCCGAAGCGTGTTCGTGGATTTAGCTCTTAAACACTGGGCCTTCAGAGAGAGTTGTGCTATTGGGCTTCCACCCCGGTCCGATCGGGCGAGACAAAAAAGGGAGACGAAGAGCCAACTCCATTCTTTATATAAACTCATCACCGTCTTCACTTCTTTCTTCTTCGTTTCTATTGCGGCTCGGACCCAAGCATCGAAAATCTTAAAAACTCTAAAACTCCGAACTCCTTTCTTGTTGATTCCTCAAATCAATCACATAGGTAGCTTTTTAAACTCGAATAACATCGTAATAAACGTTCTTGATTTCAATTAGCGTTGGATTAGGATGGTTTAATCGTAGGCTTTGCTTGAACCCCCCGCCGCCGCTGGTGGATGCGCTATCGCTTCAAGACATTGCGAGGCTGGAGAGGGCAAATTTTATCCTCAACGATGGCCTTGATGATAAAATGGACCTGTTTGTGAGAAAGGAGGGAAAGAGGAAGAAGATGAGGAGCGTGGTGACTATCTGGAGTCGGTTCGGGTAGAAGACGGAGGACCAAAAAAGGAAGGAGAAGGAAAGGGGATCGGCTCGGATTGCACACCTTAGAAAGACGGGAGGAAAGAAAATGTCGGCTCGGGTCTCGTTCTTAGAAAAGATGGAAAGGAAAGGGAAAGGCGGTTCGGGTCGGAAAAGTGAATGGGATAAGAGGCTGAAGTAAACGGGTCGGTTAGGTGATGCTGGTTCGGTTCGGATCGGGCTACCCGACCCGAACGGATCAGTTCCGCTTCTGCATCCGTTGCTTCCCTTGTCTTGAACTGACCACGCTTTAATGAGGCATCCGAACCGACTGTTATCTTTGCCTGCGTCGAGCTAGTCATCATATGTATATCCGAACCGACCCGAACATATTGAACTTGACACATAAAGACCACTCAACTAATTCAACTAACACTCATTCTAGACGAATATGCCTCGCGGACAGTTAGGATAGTGCCTTGTAAACATGAACGAGAATTAAGAACAATTCTGACTATCACCTTCTCTTTAAAGCTTCGTCTTACACTGCTGTACTCTTATTTTGTACTTCCCGCATTTGTTGCACACACTTTAGTTCACACACATACACAAAAAGGGGACACGGGATAATCCACTCTAATTCGTGCTATTGCTTCTTCAATAGTTCCATGACAATGAGGCCCAGACGCTCTTCTCGTCTAGCTGAGAGGAAAGAAGCTCCAGAAACTTCCCACAAAACCACTCTCGAGGATATATCTTCTTCATCTGACCCAGAATGGGACAGCGAGGGTCCGGATTACGGAACTGGTCATCGGGAAAGCGGTGAAGTGTCTTCAGAAAATGAAGTTTCCCTAGGCTTTGAGGAGGAAGGAGGGATTGGTGACACCCGAGCACCCGATGAATTCGACTCAGCCATTATATTGGAATCACCTCCAGATTCCGTAGAGTCAACAATTGACAATGACCGACTCGTGAGAATTTGCTTGAAGTATGGAATAATGAAGAAAGACACTCTAGTGCCCTCACGTTCTGATCGTCCACATAACCCTCCAGAAGGATATATGACGGTCACTCGTCTGATGTGCATGGTTGGCGCTATTCCTCCTTTCTCGCCTTTCATCGTCGATTTCTTAAGACAAATGCGGATTGCCCCCATGCAACTGCATCCCAATTCATATGCCTATTTGCATACCTTATTCATAGCATATCGTGAAATTCTAGGCGTGGAGCTTACGTTTGACGACGTTCATTTCTTCTATAATTTCAAACACCGGACTAGAGAAACCCCTTCTTTCTGTTACTTTGAGTCGGTCCCAAAGAGGAAGATAATCTCTACGCCGTTTAGCAGCAAGGCTGGAGATTCCAGACTGGAGTGGTTCTATATAAAGCAACAGCCTGGATGCGCCAGAAGATGGATAAAATCAAGTAAAGCACTGATTTTCTGACCCTGGATTCTAGACACTTGAATCATCACCCTGACCGGTTTTTCCTTTTTATTTGCAGTCGATAATCCCAAACAGGTATCAGACCAAGTGTTCTTTGATCGAATGCACCGTCTCCTCAATGGCGACCAAAAATTCCTTACTATTGACGAGGTTCTTAAAGATGAGTACCTTCATTTTCACGGGCTGCTATCCGTCCACCGTAGCATCGGTCACGGGACAGTCCCTTATGCATATATCCCTCCAGTGGAAACAGTTCCAGAAATAGGAGAAGGCTCGGGGATTCCTGCAGCTTCTCTTCAAACTTCACCCTCTCCCTCTTCCACTCAAGACGATGAGCTGGCTAATCTGGCCAAAAAACATCGTGAAGGGTACGTTGCCCCCGAGGAAACTACCTCGGCAGACAAATCAAAATCTCCCCAAGGGTCGCCACTTCACGCTTCCGAAGGGGATGTTCCTAGCGCCGACGAGCACATATTTCAGGGTTTGGGGGATCTCCCTTTACCCGAGACTATATACACCTCGGAAGATTTCAGAAAGGACCCTCTAGTCTTCACTTCTTCTGAAGAGACTACTCCTGCTAAGGCCAAAGAGCCTGCCCGCACCACTTTAGCCTCAGACTCGGGTTGGTCGGGGGGACACGTACACCACAAAGAATGCACTTTGCACCGTAGCACTAGCATTCATTGCACTTCTCTTTCCATGGATCCGCTGATTCTAAACTTCGTTTAACTTATCGTGCAGGTACAATGTCTCGATCCTCTTATGACATAAGGAAGCTTCGCCGCAGCATGTCTAATCCTCCCCAGGATGCCGAATATAACCGCCGGGATGACCGCGGCAGGGAGGAAAGGAGACCCTATGATCCTTATCGATCTCGATCCTCACGCTCCCGCTCACCAGTTCGACCGGAACAGGAAAAATACAAAAGCTATCAAGGTCGTAGGGAGGAGGATAGACCACAATCTAGGGATTCCACTTCCTCCCATGAAAAGCGAAGCAGAGAGAAAACACCTCCAAAGGAAACTGGGGCTAGAAGCAAGCAAAAAGTCCCTGCTACTAAGCGACCTCGGACAGACAAGGGTTCTACAGAATCTTCTTCGAGAAGGGACGCTGAACTAACAATCCTAGCCCCTCCTCCACCAGATGCGGGAACCGCCGTAAGGCTGGCATACTTAAAGGAGCAATTTCCCGAGCACTACTTCGAGACTCTGACCTTTCTACCTTCCCTTGAACCTATTTCTTCTAATTGGGCAGAGGAAGCCAGAGCAAAGATTGATTTGGTGGAAAAACAATATACCGAAATGTTCAAGTATTCCCGCACTCTCTCTAGGATCATCCGCACGCTAATGACAAATGCTGACTCAATGCACAAAACTGCAGAGGAAGATGCTAAGGCCCTAAAAACCTTAGGAAAAAATTTAGAAGATACTCAAGCTCAACTAGCTGTTGCTCAGAAGAACGCTTCTAACTTCAAACAACAGTTTGAGGACATGCAAAAGCGCTATCATGATTTGCTAGAATCCCACACTCAGGAACGCTCCGAGTTGAAGAAGCAAGCTGACGAAGCCAAGTCAGAGGCTGCTAAGACACGTCTCGCTTATGTTGAGCTTGAGCAAAAGAATGCCGAGTTAGCGAAAAGGAGTGCTGAGTTAGAAAAGAAAAACGCTGATTTGGCTTCAAAATTGTTAGAGGCGGAAAACAGGGCTGCTCTGGCTGAGGGCAACGTTGAATGCGCTATTAAATCTGCGGAGGAAACCCGCAAACAGCTATCAGAGGCGGAGGCCGATATTCAGGGCTTCGGGGAGCTAATGATCGAATTTTTTGCGCACATTATTCGTCGTCGAAACATTTCCTGGATCGAGGACTATCCATCCACCTTGGTTCATGTGTGGAATCAAATCGTTGAGTGGGAAAAAGAAGAGCTTAAGGTCGATTCCCTCGACGAAGATAAGTTGATGGAGAAGTACTTGAGAGACGACGAACCAGAGCGTCTAGCTGAAGGTCGCCGCCTAATTGCTGAGGCCATGGAAGAAGAGAGGCGGAAGTCTAAACAGAAAACCATTCCTGAAGCTGGCTCCTCTTCTTCTGCTCCTGTAACTCCTGAAGTGGAAGGGTATGATCCCGAAAACCCGGGAATTCCCCGATCAACTTTACTATCTCCCATTCCTGAAATAACTCCAGAGGTAGTAGTCACCCCCGCTGAGAAGTCTTCAGAAGGTATCCCTGTCTTTTCTCCTCAACTTGTCAAGGCTACTACTACCTTTGGCTACACGATTGAACGTTCAATGAGAAATCCTTTGCTCTTGCCTGAGTTGATAACCGATGTTTCTCATTTTGTAGGCGTTGAATCCTCCGCGAAGACAGATGTAGTTCAAGGAGCTACCACTGGGACAAAGCCCGCTGATAGGGTCAAAGAAGGAGAAGACAAGGCTGCTTCCACAGACTTGGGGAAAAGGAGTGAATCAACTAAGGTGACTACTCCCCATGACGAAGAAATGATTGCAGCGTTAAAAGACGACGGAGGAGACGAGGGGCATGATGAGGAACCAGAAGTTACCATAACCGGGGAGTCGAAAAGCGCTGAGGACATTACCTTGGCTGCCATGAAGGCTGATCAAGACAAGCGCTTGCAATTAAAGGCTGAAGAATTAGACCCTGAGGTCCTCAAGCCCCTCGCTGTTGTGGATGCAGGTTCAAGGTTAGTTGTTAAGCTTTCCACTAGATCTATTACCGAAGAACTTGCTAAAAAATCTTCTCTCGATTCCAGTGCCCCGCCCTCCGGGAAAAAGTCTGCTGGCCCCAGTACTACATCTTCAGGGAAAAAGAAACCAAAGCGGATCTTGACTGAAGCCGAGAAGGAAGCAAAAGATGCAGAAAAAGCTGTCAAGAAATCAAAGGCTCATTCCAAGCCCAAATAGTGGGTCCTTCTGTGTCCTTTTAGCATCTTTGTAAATCAATAAGTGCTGCTACATCAGCAGCTTTCGCACTTTCTTTTTCAGTTATTTCCCTGTACAAATTCATTCATTCGTAAATAAAAATAATTCACTTTCTGCAATGTTTATTTGTTAGCAGTTCTGCACTTATGTAAAAATGCATATCTATAGTTATGAAACAAAGTTGTGAAGAGGGGAGATATGTGTATGGGCATGTGTCCCCAGTCAATCTCCGTAAGTTATTCAGTGCCTAACTATGCAATCTGGGTGCTCCCGATTCTCTAACGGGATAGCGTTTCCTGTATCATCAATACCTGTTGTTTTTCCTGGCATTTCTTTTATACTCTTTCTCACTCTCTTGAGAGTTAGAGTTCGAGTTCAGTTATTCATTTATCCCCCGGTCGGTCAACGGGAAAAGATTTCTTTTTCGGCGCTCGGTCGGAGACGCCTTTATACTCTCTTTCTCTCTGGAAAGTTAGAGTTCGGAGTTGAACCTCTTTCTCAGCGCTCAGTCGGAGACGCTTTTATACTCTCTCTCTTTCTCTGGAGAGTTAGAGTTCAGAGTAGAATTTCTTTTTCAGCGCTCAGTCTGAGACGCTTTTATACTCTCTCTCTTTCTCTGGAGAGTTAGAGTTAAGAATGTCGTTTTCTCATTCTTTTATGTCTTATTGCACAAATAATCATTGTGCTTCTTTTTATGCCCAAACTGTTTCAACCCTTTTAGGTTCTAAGTTGTCCTGTATTTTATAATCACAACAGAACAACTAATGAATGTAAATGCATAAAAGTAAATAACACACAATATTTTTATAGTGGTTCGGCTAAGTCATAGCCTACATCCACTTTATAGTTCTTTATTCATATCACCGGATTCTCCCAAGGCAAGTCGTGCCTTATTACAGAGTTTACAGGAAAAACAGCAAAAAGTATAGCATTTCTAATCCAAATATCGCATTAAGTGTTGGGCATTCCATGCTCGAGGGACTTCTTCGCCATCTACGGTCGTTAACTTGAATGTTCCTTTATCAAGTTTCCGTAGGATGACAAAGGGTCCCTCCCATTTTGGGCCGAGGTGAGGAAGGGATGGAAAAACTCTCTTGAGCACCAAATCTCCGGGTTCAAAAGTTCTGAGGCGAACTTTTTTGTCATAATAGCGCGCTATCTGACGCCGATGTCTTGCTGCACGCAAGTCTGCTTCGTCTCTTTTCTCTTCGACTTCATCAAGAGACTCAAGTAAAAGTGCCCGATTCGTCATCGGGTCATAATATGTCACCCTGTGGGAAGGAACCTCCAGTTCAACTGGAATTACTGCTTCTGAACCAAAGGAGAGGGAGAAAGGGGTATGACTAGTAGCCGTTTTAAACGTTGTTCGATATGCCCACAAAGCTAGGGGCAGTTCATCCACCCATTTTGCCTTTGCATGCTCTAATCGCTTTTTGAGGATGGATTTTATTACCTTGTTTATTGCCTCTACTTGCCCATTAGATTGTGGATAGGCAACTGCAGTATATCGTTTGTCTATCTTATATTTCTGGCAAAAGTTTCTGAATTCAGTGCTATCAAATTGAGTCCCGTTATCGGTAATAATCGTCCTTGGGATTCCGAATCGGCATATAATATTTCGGACCACAAAACTTATCACCTTTCTTGTGGTGATCTTAGTCAAGGGTTCAGCTTCCACCCATTTCGTGAAATAATCCACGGCTACTATGGCATACTTAGCTCCCCCTTTAGCAATCGGTAAAACTCCAATGATATCTATTCCCCATGTGGCAAATGGCCAAGGACTCACCATCGATTTAAGCTGGGTTGATGGTGCCCTGGGGATTTTGGCGAATCTCTGGCACTTATCGCAGCGTCGTGAATAATCAGCTGCATCCTTGTTGATCGTAGGCCAGAAGTATCCGTACCGCAATATTTTCTTTGCTAAAGTTTGACCTCCTGTATGATCTCCACACTCACCTTCGTGTACTTCTCTCAGTACACGCTTGATGTCGTCGTGTGCGATACATCGTAACAGGGGCATAGAAAATCCTTGCCTATAGAAGGTATCGTCTTGCATAACATATCTGGCAGCTTTACGAACTACAGCTCTCTTCTCACTCTTCTTCGATGGGAGAGTCCCGTTCTTAAGAAAACTCTTGATTGGAGTCATCCATGACTCCTTCTCTGGTTTCGCTTCAAAAACGAATTCAGTTTCCATTGATTCGAAGCTTGGCGATTCCAATGTTTCAATTGGAATTACCTCAGTCCCTTCTGGATTGTCGGAACTAGCCAACTTTGCTAATCTATCCGCTTTCTGGTTTTCTGCTCTGGGAATATGTGTTATGTTGTACCGTTCTAAGCTATTCAATAGCTCTTTCACTTTCTTAAGGTATGTAATAAGTCGAGGTCCTCGAGCTGCGAACTCCTCTCGCACTTGACAAACAACAATCTTAGAGTCACAAAATATATCCATCACTTTTACTCCGAGGTCTTTAGCGAGTTTCAGCCCGGCAATCAGGGCTTCATACTCAGAGTCGTTGTTAGTGGCCGAAAATTCTAACCGTAGGGCGTAATATAACGATCGTCCCTCCGGAGTGACTAAGACAATTCCTGCTCCGGATCTTCGGTCATTTTTAGCTCCATCTGTATATAGTCTCCACGGATTCATCTCTAGCTTATCCTCAGATTTGACCGCTTGGTCATTGATTATTTCTTCTTCTGGAATGGTGAACTCCGCAATAAAGTCTGCTAGAGCTTGCCCCCTGATTGACTTTCGTGGTTGAAAATTCAAATCAAACTGGCTTAGTTCTATGTTCCATTTAATCAACCTTCCCGACGCTTCGGTTCTCTGCAGCACTTGTCTTAACGGCTGATCGGTGTATATGGTTATTGGATGGGCTTGGAAGTAGTGACGAAGCTTTCGGGATGCAATCAGGAGGCTATAAGCAAGCTTCTCGATCTTTGGGTAGTTGCGCTCTGCCGCTGGTAATTTCTTACTCACATAGTATACTGGCCTTTGTACTTTATCTTCCTCTCGAACCAGAACTGTGCTGACAGCGTGAGCCGAGACTGCTAGATAAACAAATAGTTCTTCATGGTCTACGGGCTTTGATAAGATTGGCGGTTTTTCTAACAGTTCTAACAGATTTTGAAAAGCCTCGACACAATCGGGAGTCCACTGGAAGTTCTTCTTTCCCCTTTTTATCAAATCAAAAAATGGAACACATTTATCGGTGGCTTTGGAGATGAATCTACTTAGCGCCGCTACCTTCCCTGCCAGACTTTGGACGTCTTTAATTTTCCTTGGTTCTTTGATATTTCTAATCGCCGCTATCTGGCTAGGGTTGATCTCAATTCCTCGGGAACTCACAATGAAGCCAAGGAACTTTCCCGACGCCACTCCAAATGAACATTTTAAAGGATTCAATTTCATACGGTATTTTCGCAAGATACCAAACATTTCTGCTAAGTCTTGCGTATGACTGGAGGACTGCTTTGATTTAACCAGCATATCATCCACATAAACTTCCATGGTTTTTCCTATCTGATCGTAAAACATTCTATTTACCAACCGCTGATAAGTAGCTCCAGCGTTTTTTAATCCGAATGGCATTACAACATAACAATATAATCCCAGATTCGTAATGAAACTTGTATGCTCTTGGTCTGGTACATGCATAGGAATTTGATTGTATCCAGAATATGCATCCATGAAAGAGAGAAGTTCATGACCTGCTGTCGAGTCTACAAGCTGGTCAATCCTGGGAAGTGGGAAACTATCTTTTGGGCAAGCCTTATTTAAATCTGAAAAGTCAATACAAGTTCGCCACTTTCCGTTTGGCTTCTTTACCAGAACGGGATTCGATATCCAGTCGGGATAGGTCGAATCTCGAACAAATCCATTTTGCTTCAATTTCTCTACTTCCTCTTTGAGGGCAGCCGACCTCTCTGGGCCCAGCATGCGTCTCTTTTGCTTTACAGGTGGATGCTTCGGATTTACATTCAATTTGTGACTGATAACGGAAGGCGATATCCCACACATGTCAGCATGGGTCCAGGCGAACACATCTAAGTTCGCTTTTAAGAAGTTCGTCAGCTCTTCAGCACGACGTGGATCCAATTGGGAACCAATCTTCAAAACTTTCGTCGGATCTGCTTTATCAACAGGAATTTCCACTGTTGCTTCATTAGGAGTTGCATTCCTAGCCTCCGGTTCCTCGTCTTTTCTAGGATCCAGGTCTTCAGGCGTTCCTTTTCGCAACTCCCTTGGGTTCAACCTCTCTAATTGCTATGCCGAGTCCCCCTTTGAGGGAGATGAGGCATCCTTATTCTCAGCATTAACTCCTTTCATCAACATCTTCAGTTCGGCCACATAGCAGGCCCGTCCAGAAACCTGATCCCCTCTTATTACTCCAGTCCCGGCTTCGGTTGGGAACTTTAGTAACAAGCACCAAGGGGCGATACAAATTCTAAACTCAGCGAGGGCAGGCCTCCCTAAAAATGCGTTATATGGCGAATCTACGTCCAGTACTACAAACTGAAGCATTCGCACTCTTCTACGTTCTCCTTGCCCTAGGGTCACAGGCAACTCTATATATCCCATAGGAGCTGTCGTCGCTCCGTTGAAACCTCTAATCCATCCTTCACAAGGTTTCAGATCTTCAGGCTCAAGCTTCATCTGATCAAATGACTTCTTGAACAAAATATTAACGGAACTTCCGTTGTCTACTAATACCTTATGGACCAACGCTGGCCCAATAGCGGTAGTAATAACCAACGGATCATTGGTGGGAGATTGTATTCCCGTGTTGTCTCGGCTGCGAAACACCACGTCATCGAACATGGTTTTTTGTTGTTTGATGGGGGTAACATCTTCCAAATCGTCACCTTCATTCATATCTAGATGCTTGGCCGCATTCACATATTGGTCCATTGACCTAAAGCTTCGGATTGCCGGGTGAGGTCCGCCTACTATGGAGTTGATGACAATCCCTTTACCTTTCTGCTGCGCGGTAGGCTTAGGAGCAGGTAGGATTTGCTTTGGAGCCTGCTCTCCTTGCCCCCTGTCCCTCGGGGCAACCTTGTACTCATCCAACTTTCCTTCACGCAGCAGCTTTTCAATTACATCCCTCAAATGTCGACACTCATTGGTTGAATGTCCATGCGTTCCGTGAAACAAGCAAAATTTCCCTGTCGCCATTTCTTTCTCGGTCGAATCACGAGGTGGCGGTCTTTTGTATTGCAACACATTATACGTGTCCAGGTAAATATTTTCCAACGTGTCATTCAGTGGTGTGTAGTTCTCGTAGTTCTGGAATCGGGGCCTTTTGTTTGGGTCGCTTCCCCTATTTCTGTTTCTCCTGTTACCGTTCGAATTACGGTTGTTGTTGTTTCCCCCGCTTCCAGTATTGCTGTTTCCACCCTTGTTTCCCACATTTACTTCAACCTTGCCAAAACTTTCCCCAGACTGCTTCACTGCAATATTGCTCTGCACATTCTCCTTTGAAGCTGTCTCAGACTTTCTCTTCCGGTTTGCCCGGGCCTCCTCTCGTCTTAGATAAATATCGGCTTTTTCGTAGAATATCGCCCTTGTCGGGGGTGTCCTCCCAGAAAGGTAGTCTCCAAACTCAGATTCGGGATCGACTCCTTCCTTCAATGCCATCAGAATAGTGGGCTCATGCGGGTCACTGACCTCAGTTACAGCTTGGTTAAATCGATCTAAATATGCCCTTAAAGATTCTCCTGGTGCTTGTTTGATCCTTGACAATTCAATAACGCTCTTGGACTTTCGAGCATGTAATCGGAACTGGTTCATGAAACGCTCGCTTAGTTCTTTGTAATTAGAAATTGAACGAGGAGGAAGTCGGGTAAACCAAAATAAAGCCACATCTTCTAGGTAGATTGGGAACGCTTTGCATTTTACTTCATCGGGGGCAGCAGCTGCATTCATAAGCCACGAATACCGCATCAAGTGCTGTCCTGGATCAGTCCTTCCATTATATTTATCCATCTGTGGCAAATTAAAGCGTCGGGGGAACTGGAAGTCTAGGATGTCGTCAGTGAACGGAGTATGGCTTCGCTCTATACCGTAGTCTTCATTTGTATAATTCCGGCTTTCGGACATAATTCGACGAACCATCGCCTGCACATCGGCACTAGTTAGGGGCTGCTCAGGTTCCCTGGCCCTAGTGTCCGAGTTCCTCCGGGGCTCTTGCTCAGGAGACGCCCTTCTTCTTCGAGCTGCCTCTGCTCGATTCCTTTCCCTGCGTTCCCGGTCGATCTCGGGAAGAGGGGACTGGAGTCTTTGCCCCCGAGATGGGCTATCGTTTCCTAATGCTCGTGCGATATCCTCGCGAGATCCCAAAGATCCAAACGTTAGCTGCTCCACGTTCTGAGGTCGTTCGAGTGGCCTTCGCTCACGGGGCCTCTCTTCCTCAGAAGATGAAGATTGATCTACTGGTGTATGACGAACTGGCGACGGAGTTCTTTGCCGGCGGAGCTCGCTGATTTCCCGACTCATGAGCCTCATATTTTCCTGCATCATGAGATTGGTGCGCTCATGAACTCTCATAGCTTCCCTCGTGCTCTCAAGCATATCAAGCAAGCGCGAGAAATCTCCTTGAGTGATGGGAGCAGATGGATTGGCCTGGTCTCCAACCCTGGCAGCTGGAATTGGAGCATTCGCGGGGACTCGAGTAGATGTTCCAGCTTCACCAAGCATCGGGTCGGATCGGAGGTAGGAAGTCGGGTCGGATCGGAGCTGGGGTGTCTGTTCGGATCGGTGTGCAGCGAGCAAGTCGGGTCGGTTCAGACTGGGGGAGTGCACTGCTTCAGAGTCTCCAACCCGGATCGGATCAGAACTTTCCACTTGCTGTCGGTTCGGATTTCCTGCGTTGATTCTCCCTGCTGCTGAACTCTGCCCCCTAGACCTTGTTACAACAGCATGTTGCTGATCTTCACCAGCTCCATTTCCTTGAACAGACTGGACTTCCTTGCCTTTTCCTCTGGCCATTAGTCTTTGACAATTACTTCAACGAATGTAAGAAAGTGGAGAAGCTTAAGGATTCACTTCTTTGAACTCAACGGTCCAAAAAGTAGAAAGAGATCCCGGAAAATAAAGAATTTAGATGAGGGTTCTCAGTGAAAGCACCAAAATGTTAGACCCAAATGTGGTTCTAACACCCAAATTGATTAGAAACAAGATAAAGTAAAGCAGAAATAAAAAAGAACACACAAGATTTATAGTGGTTCGGCGAAGAAATGCCTACGTCCACTTAGTTTTCACTATATTCAGTAATTCAATTACAAATACAATGTAAGATTCGCTCTCAACTCACTTTTGTTCACTCAGAAAGATTAAAACAGGAAATGAAAGATGGTTTGGATTTTCCGGGAGTGAAGGAATTCGAATGATGGAGGTACTTGGATTCTCAAAAGTGCTGAAAAAGATCCTTCTCTTTGTCTCTAGCTGGGGTATTTATAGGTGTGAATTTGCCTGAAATGCAATCCGGGTCGGAACACGTGTCATCCATCGCCCTCTCTTCGGGTTCGGATGGGCCATCAAGCAGACAACGCATCAATGAGATGGACGTTAGGGGTAGGAATTGGTCACATCCGGTCCGGTTCTCCAGGCGACTTTATAGGAGATTTTTCTGGATCATGGGTGCGGGTCGGAGACATGCAGGTTGGGGGGTTCGGATCGGAATACCCGACCCGAACCGGAGTAGCTTGGACGTCTCTTCTTCTCTAATCATACTCCGCTCCGCTCCGAAGTCGTGGCAAGCAGACGGCTTTCCGATCCACCTGAGATTCATTGGCCTCCCGATCCGATCAGGTATGCTTTGCCAATTTATCCAGTAAGAGATATCCGATCCGAACAGAGAATTTTACCCGATCCGAACCGATACGCTGCTATCAATCTGAATTGTGGAGCTTCCTTCCGATCCGAACCGGAGTCGCATAACTTGAAATATTCTTCAACAGTTGGTTTCTTGACTTTGTGTTGCCTAGTTAAGTAAATACACTTAGCCAAATTAATATGTTAGCTAGACTAGAGGGTAGGGTTAAGTAAACTTAGAACACTTAACCGTCATAGTGTGATAAATTGAACATGGTTAAGTTGAAACATGAAGGGACAATACTTAACCATTAGGACATGTTAATTAAATAGATGTTAGGGTTAAGTTAACTAAGGGAACACTTAACCGTTATAACATGTTAGTTAAAACAGATAGGCAAGGTTAGGTTAAAAGGGACACTTAACCAATACAAGATGAATGGGTAGGGTTAAGTAATAAGAAATACTTAACCAATATAACTTAGTTTGTGATAGGGTTAAGTCAACATGAACTACTGATAACACTTAGCCAGTTTAATATGACAAAGGAATGGGTTAAGCTAACTTGAATTGACTAATGACACTTAACCAATCCAACTTGACGAGAAAGAGGGCTAAGTAGTAAACCCTAATTAAGAAACAATCGAGAACGGAAGCTAAGTTGAAATCCCCAGTTAAAGAAACTAAGTGATAAACCTTAGTTAACACGATTTAGGGGAAAAGAAACTCAGTGGTAAACCTTAGTTGAAAACAACTAAGTAATAACTCTTAGTCAAGAAAACTGAGCCGGTCCATAATAGATGAATAACCCGATATGGTAGATCATCGCTTAACAAGTACATGAGAAGGAGCAAACGTTTATCCGATTTCGAAAAAGGCTCCAGCAGACTGGGTTTAGAAGCACGTAGCTTCGAAGGACGTGAGAGTACTCTTGGTATTCCTCTGTGAGGCTGCAGATGATCCGCCTGGGCTCACAGAGGTTAAGGTCTGCGTCAGAAGAACCAAGGGTATGCCTTGGTTGCAATTTAAGGCAACCTAAAGACTAGGATGGACCAGCGTGATTTGACGAGACCAGTAGCCCTGTGATAGCAACTCGTCGTCTACCTACCATCTTCAGTCAATCGTAGTACGCATGCGGAAAGGCAGAGAACTCCCAACAGCCCATATACTTGCTATCTAGTTATGGGTGAGGCTGGCCTATAGGAAAGTGGGGCATAGGTGGTAGGAGTATAGTTCTCGTGCTTGATTTTCTTGGATTGCCTTTCATTAGTTGAGGGAGGGGTCACGTGGGACCATAACCACTGGTAGAAAAACAGACCTTAGCATCTGCATTGGCAGATATCTGAAAGCTCCCGACCGAGTTCCGTGTTTCTAGAATAGCCCTACCACGGGACTCGGGTCGCACATTTCAGGAGATGTGCATCTAGACAGCGATAAACGATTCGCGACACATACATGGGGAAAGTCTAGGAACATATACCACTCTAGGTAGTGTGTCCTAGACTAGGGGCATCGTTTGACAGGTAGCATAATCCCTAGTGGACCTAGGTAGCATAAATCCTGAATCCGAGAACATTAGATAAGTCGCAAAAACCCTAGTTGAATCTAGGGAATGCTCGATAGAAAACCCTAGATTAAATCTAGGTAATAAATAATAGATAAGCGCCTTATGGCAACCACAGTTACAGGGACAGGGATCACGTTATCATTTTATACACATTACTAGTTGGGATACTAGTTAGGTGGTGCAGAGATTAGTATGAGGTGCGATAGTAATTTCGATTCTAAACCGCTTTGCCTTAGTTTATGGTATTTTCCCATTTTCAGTTTATGCCTGTCATGTCCTTTTCCTTATTTATATACCGAAGCACCACTAGACTTACCAGGCTTTATGTCTGACTCTTTGTTTTCTTTCGTCTTCTTTTCTTCCGTTCCCCCCCCAAGGTAGTCAGGGAGGAAATAGCTCAGACTTGTATGGACCTGTTACTCTTTCCAAGCTTGAAGACTCTTTGATGTGCTGCTTTGGACTCTCTTTTCCACCGCTATGGCTGGCTAATGTTTTATTGGGGAATATCATTGTATAATTATGCTTCTTTATTTTATTAAACAAGATAGATACTCTGGTGTTGGAAAACAATCTTTGTACAAGCTGTTTATAAATGAAATAAAGTTTTTATTCACTTTTCCGTTGCTTTATTTATCTGTCTTGTAGTTTATCTGCATCTTTTACCTATAATACTTCACAGAACTTAGTGCATTCCCATTGTGAGTGACACTAACGGATGTGGGGTGTTACATTCCACTTCTACTTCCTCTAGTATACTTGGCTCCACAACTTCCACTGACTCATGTAAGCACTTTCGTAGTTGAGAAACATGAAAAACATTATGAACTCCAACCAGTCTTTCGGGTAGCTCTACTCTATAAGCCATCGTCCCAATCCTTTCAATGATAGGAAATGATCCTACAAATCTTGGGGCTAGCTTCCCTACGGATCCAAAGCGAATGACATTCCTTAAAGGAGATACTTTAAGGAACACCTTATCTCCAACCTCAAACTCAAGGTCGGTCCTTCTTTTGTCTACTTAGGACTTCTGTCTATCTAGTGCAGCTTTCATCCGTCTTCTTATCAAGTCCACCTTTTCTGAGGTTTCTTTAATCATGTCTGGCCCAATTACGAGCTTGTCTGTAGTCTCCCACCAACAAGTTGGTGATCGGCATAGTCTTCCATATAAAGCTTCGAAGGGCGCTATGCCAATGATGGCTTGGTAGCTATTGTTGTAAGCAAATTCCACCAAAGGAAGACGATCCCATGTTCCTCCAAAGTCGAGAATGCACAATCTTAGGAGGTCTTCTAATACTTTGTTCACCCTTTCCGTCTGACCATTGGTTTGGGGGTGATAGACCGTGCTTAAGCATACTTGTGTGCCTACAGCCTCCTACAAACTCTTCCAAAACTCACTCGTAAAGATATGATCATGATCACTCACTATGCTGGAGGGTATCCCATGGAGTCGAAATATCTCTTTAAGATAGATGGATGCTAGGGACGAGGCAGTCCTTCTACTCTTAATAGGTATAAAGTGAGTGCTTTTGGTGAGCCTGTCCACTATTACCCAAATACTGGTATTGCCCCTTCTTGACTTAGACAACCCATCTACAAAGTCCATCGAAATGCTATCCCATTTCCATTGTGAGACCTCTAGAGGATGGAGAAGACCACTAGGCTTCTTCTGCTCTTTGACTTGCTGGCAAATCAAGCACTTAGCGACGAACTGAGCTACATCCCTCTTCATGCCATTCCAAAAGAAAACACTTTTTATGTCTTTATACATCTTGTCCCCACCTGGGTGTATGGTCAGCTTAGAATGGTGTGCTTCTTTGAGAACCGTCTTCACCAAATCCCTTGCTTGTGGGACGCATAGTCTTTCATCCCATTTCAACCAACCCTTATCATCGATGGAGTATCTATTGAGGTGACTAGAAGTCTCACCCCTAATTAGCTTATCCATCGTATCAACGAGCTAAGGGTCTTCATGTTGCATGGTTCCTATTGGGTCCAAAAGAGTAGGCCGCACCTCTAGCGATGCTAATAGACCAGTTATAATTTAAGAGGAGGGCCTAAAGTTAAAGTTTGCTATGTACTCCAAGCTTTTCCTTTCTACAAAGAGAGGACTTAAGGTCAGCTTCTTTCTACTCAAGGCGTCTGCTACTACATTGCCCTTGCCAGGGGTATAGGAAATCTCAAAATCATATGAGGCCAGAAATTCCATCCACCTTCGTTGTCTTAAGTTAAGATCTTTCTGTGAGAAAAGGTACTTTAACGACTTATGGTTAGTAAACAATTCAAACCTTTCTCCTAGTAGATAATGGCGCCATGACTTAAAAGCGAAAACAATGGCAGCTAGCTCCAAATCATTAGTTGGGTAGTTCTTCTCATGTACCTTCAATTGCCTTTCCCTATGACAAACCACCTTGCCTTCTTGCATCAAGACAGCGCCTAATCCTGTACCACATGCGTTTGTGTATACGGTAAACATTCTGCTCCCATCAGGAAATGTCAGAACTGGGGCTGTTGTTAGAGCCCTTTTCAAACATTGGAAAGAAATATCGCAATCCAAATCCCAAGTGAAAGTTAGGTTCTTCTTTGTCAATCTTGTGAGTGGGGCTGAGATTTCGCGAAGTCATTAATGAACTTTTGGTAAAAACCCGCTAGCCCGAGAAAGCTTCGGACTTCGGTTGCATTCCCTGGAACCTTCCAGTCTTGCACCACAACTACTTTTGCGGGGTCCATAGCTATCCCCTCTTTGGACACCACATGTCCAAGAAACCTCACTTCTTCTCTCCAGAAATGGCATTTGGAGAATTTGGCTTTTTGCTAATGTGCACAAAGAGTATCCATGACTTCCCTTAAATGCAAAGCATGCTCTTCTTCATTCTTCGAGAAAATCAAAATGTCGTCTATGAAGACCACCATAAACTTATTTAGGAACTCCCTGAACACCCTGCTCATCAAGTCAACGAAGTAAGCGGGTGCGTTTGTCAAGCCGAAAGGCATGACAAGCCATTCTCTGAAACCATCCGGGGTTCTGAACACGGTCTTATCAATGCTGCATTCAGCCACTCTTAGCTGATGAAACCCGATAGTCAGATCTAGTTAGGAGAAAACCGATGCACCTATAACCTGATCAAACAAGTCATCTATTCTTGGAAGTGGGTGTCTATTCTTCTTAGCCAGCTTGTTTAGCTCCCTATAATCAATGCATAGGCGAAGTGAACCATCCACTTTGGTTGCGAATACTATTGGAGCACCCCTTTCAGAAATACTCCGCCTTATAAACCCTTTTTCGAGCAGCTCTTTGACATTGCTTGCTGAGCTCTTTTCTCTCCCTTGGAGCCATGTGTCTAACGGGTAGAGCTACAGATTTTTCATTATAAACAAGGTATATGCGGAAGTCTATCTCCCACTTCGGAGGTAAGCCCTTCACCTCTTCGAATACATCTGAGTATTCACGGACTACTCTAACTTACTGCAAGTTTCCAATAGGTGCATCAAGAGATTCTAGGTAACTAAGCATAACAGATTGTATGGGATTACAAGAGATTTCGAGAGTGTTATCGAGGCGAGTCATAAGTCTAACCACTTTCTTTTCACAATCGAGGATGGCAAAATTACTGGATAACCAATCCATGCCTAGAATCAACCCATAGCCCATGAAGCCCAAAACATAGGCATTACATCTAAACCCAACGCTTAGTATAAAAATTTCCAAATACAAACAAATCATAAACAAATAGGCCAAGCCCTGGGATCCTCTACTATACTGGTGTCTAGGTGTAGAGATTCAACTAAAGCAGTGGATATAAAAGAGTACGATGCCGCAGAATCAAAAAGTGTACGAATAGGATGATCAAAAATATTGCTAGTTGGATTTGGGTAATTTCATATGCTTAAAGACTCATGTTAGTTGGATCCAAAAATGCAAGTTCATTATTTTATGCCACATTTACATGACACATGTTTAGTTAGATCCTTATTATTTTATGTTATGTGAAAGGTACATGCTCCCTTCTTTCCCCTTTTGTATATAAGTTAGGCTAAGTTACGAGCCTAACATTCTATGTGAATTTTGCGAACGTATGACGGGGGTAACGTTGGGAAAACCTTAAAAATTATTATTATAGGTATAATTTGGTCCATAAATAAATGAATGATTAGTGGCATAAAAATGGTATGATTTATATACCAAAAACTATGAATATGATTTAGAGGGAAAAAAATTGGACATGACTTGAATGGCAACAATTGCGGAAAATTTACATATAAATATGAAAAGTAAATATGTAAATTAAGTAAAAGACGAATATGCTCCATTAAAGTACCTTTTCTCCCAAAAATATCTTAAGTTAAGACAACATAGGTGGCAATTCTGGATAACTCTATCTAGTCTGGACGGTTGTGATTGCTCCTAGAACGATCTAACGGAACACATAAGATTGGAAGGTTCCACGGAATGCAATCGAAGTGCGAAGCTCTCTCAGGCTTGCGGGTTTTTACCAAAAGTTCACTAAAGACTTTGCAAAAATCTCAGCCTCACTTCCAAGAATATACGACTTGTTTGATCAACTTGTAGATGTGTCGGTTTTCTCCTAATTAGATCTAGCTACCGGGTTTCATCAGCTAAGAGTGGCTGAAGATAACATTGATAAGACCGCGTTCAGAACCCCGGATTGTTTCTTCGAATGGCTTGTCATGCCTTTCGGCTTGATAAATGCACCCACTTACTTTGTTGACTTGATGAGCAGGGTGTTAAGGGAGTTCCTTAATAAATTTGTGGTTGGTGCTTTAATGAATGACGGGTTGGAATTAATAGTCCCACATCATAGAATAAATTGAAGGGGTTGATTACAAATATGAGTTGGTTGGCACGTAACAATAGGGATTCCTTTTGTTATATTGGAGTTGTGTGCCAGCTCATATACGTGAAAGGAAGGGGGCTTTGTTCCGACCGTCGTTACATAGGGTATCTAGTTAATGGGGTCCAATACTACACAAAGAACCAAGCTGATGCAAGGGTTGTACAAAACAGTGGGGTGTTATTAGCAGCTAAGACCATCCAAGTCACTAGTACTAAAGATTTAAATCCCGTGGAAGGTGATCTGATTATGGTATAATCGAATAAATATGGGAGTTGGATTACCACACATTCAAAGCCCCCTTGTTTTAGTGTAAATGGGCAGCAAATGATAGAGATATCAAGGTTGATGAGCTTGGATTTACACTTGTAAACTTTAGTCGACAAGGCCACAAGAAGGACAAATATGTGTCTTTTGACCAAGTCTAACAAGTTCCTTATGTCGAAGATCCAATTGATACTATCTGGTCTGTTGTGCTTAAGTCCACGACTCGAGACTATCGTGAGGTATACTACGAAGATGGTCTAGGAGACTCCTTACGAAATCCACCATTCTGCTCTGAAATCCTTTTATGTGATTTCATGGATGACGTTGAAGCTAGTGCTAGTAATCAAAGACAGAATGTTTAGAGGAATTAGGTGAAAATGCGAATCGCATAGTGTAGTCTACATTAGGTCTTATGTATTAGTTAGAATCTATTTCCAGTTAATTTGCTATTTTCTTCTATATCGTTGTTATCGTAGTCCTTTGGTATGAAAATTTTCCTTAAATAGTTTATTTTTAGTTTCTTATTTATATATGATTCTTATATTAATACGAGTCTTCATAATTGTCTAGTTAATTTGTTCCATCATGTAATTGTCTAATTAATTTGCTTCATTATGTTTTGTAACTTTGTAGTTTGAACAAAGATGAGTGAAATGGCATTATCAGACTCCGAGCAAGCATTTAAACCTACATTATAAAACTTGGCGCAACCAACGATCACTACTACTGATTCTACACAAAGGAAATCTGGCGGTGTACGAAGTGTATGTGCCATGCACAAAGTGGTAGTGATAAAAGATCAAGGAAAAAAGTTAAAAGTTACCTGTAATGCACTTGGTGTCCCCAAAAGGGATACTCGGAAGATATTGCAGTCCTACATAGGCATGTTAACTAGAACAATGGTACCCATAGACATTACAAGCTGGCTAAAAGCGGATCGTGATTTGAAAGAAAAAAATAGGGCTCGATGTTCAGGTAGTTTGTTTTTCTTTGAATTCGTGATGAGATGGAGAATATTGAACTTATGGTATATATATAAAAGATGTATATTTAAATGTTGTGCAGGATACATTCAAAATTATCCCATACTCAAGAATTTTGTGTTAAAATCTGTAGGATGTAAATGGAGACAGTTCAAGACAAATTTGACTCGTAGATTTGTGCTACCATTTGTTGGACAGAAGAAGAAGCTTGCTAGGCCACTGAAGCAATATGCGTTTGTAGGTAAGTCGAGTTAGAGAAAATTTGTTGCACAGGAGATTTCTTCAAGTTGGCAGGTATATACACTTAAATTAACTTGTTAGTTCTGTATTTATAAATTCCATGGCATACATAAGTATATCATAAATATGAATATTAATAAGTAGATAACAATAGCAAGGTAATAAAAAATATAAAAATGTTAAGTTACATATTACTTATTAATAATTTTATAAATAATAAAAAATAAAAATAAAATCAAAAAATTCATATTTATATTTTTGGTTGCAACCAAATCATGAGAAACTAAGTGTTGTGGTTGGTAAGAGGAAATATCATTATCGCTTGTCAAGAAAAGGATACATTGGTTTGAAGAAAGAGGAAGTAAGAACACAACTAAATAATAAATTGCAATTTTCATCATTTTCTCGAGGACTTGAAATATTGCTTCCTCTTAAGTATATAAATTGGGAAAGCTAGAGGTTGGTGAAGAAGTTGATCGAGCAGCTTTCTAGAAGAAGACTCGAAAGCCAAAGGATGGCATGGAAGTAAATAATAATAGGCTAAGACGAATGAAAAAATGTAAGCTTCCTATGATAATTTTGTTTTTGTTTTTTTTCAAACTCACCCCAAACATGGTTTATCATTTTATTTTGTGTGTGCATAGGATGCCTTGCTTGAAAAGAAATAGAAGGGGGAGTTTAACTCTTGTGGAAGTAAAGATATTCTATGCTGGGCCAATCTTCAGATGCCAAATTTTTCCGACAAAGCAAGTTTCCAACCACTAGGAGATCAAGATGAATAGAAACCAAAATCTGCAAAAGGATTGGTTTTAGATAGTGATCTTAATGACTGTGCAACTATTGTTAATCTATTAGTTCCAGAGAACACGGTAATAATTAGATTTATATAATTTTCATCTTAATTTTTTTCTTATGATTTATATAATTGGATTTATGTTAATTAAAATTTATATAACACACTTACCATGAGAAAAAGATGGGGAGACCTTTTATTTCGACCTTTTATTTATTATTCGTAGGTTGTACGAAAATGTGAGTTGTCGGTTGGTAGTATAGACACCAAGGTTTCATTTGGAATTGCTTTCCCTATTGACGATGAATCGAGTATTAAAATACATGGAAGGGATATGCCACCTGGTTGTCTTCGTGATTCAGTGGATGGATGTACCAACTCAGATGTGTTGCTTCCTGTGCCGGTACCTGGTGAAATGGAGGTTGTACATCAAGCTGTTGGCTCTCTTGTACCCTTTTCTGGAACTGATCAACTTCCCACAAAATGTGGTATGTGCTTACCTAAATAATATATGTTTATTCTGTGTGCATGAAATGAGGAAATAGTAATGTGTTTGATGTTTGTATGATGGTTGATTATTTTTCTATAGATTAAGCAAAAGAACTTGCCGCCACCAAAAACAGGTGAGTCATTGCAGAGATTATAGATTTTGTATTCTCAAGCAGAGCCGCGTAAGAGTGTGCCAGAGAGGTGGAGGTTGATATATAAACATGCAATGACCTTGATGAAAAATGGTGGAGCCTCGATCCAAATTCCATAGGATGCCGAGGTTTTTGGGAAAGAGAAGACATAGTTTTTGTTGCATGCGAATGTGTTAGCATTATTGCAGTTTGAAGTGATCGGACAAGCTGTTATATCAGCCGATATGATGTTAGTATTTTTTTATTTTATTTTTCAATACTGCATGTTCTGGTTTAAATGTTTATATTTTATTTATCTAGGATCTTGTTTACTAAAATACGCGAGGCAAATGATTTGGACACATTTGGTTTTTTCATCCTGGACAGACGGTTAAGCTCGACAGAGATTTTGAATGTGACGTTGAGGCCAGTGATCGCATATATTTCGTACCGCATAATAGTAGGTAAGTGTTTGATGAAACTTATATATGTATATATTTCAGCATATAAACATTGATGTGAATATGTATTACTATGACTTTGAAATATTTTTATGATAACAGCATGCACTGGATTTTGAGTATAATATGGGATGGTGATATTTATATTCTCAATCCATTATCTAATTTGAGTCATTTTTCGACTTTAGAAAAAGCATTAACGAAGTAATTTTTCCTAACTGATTTTTTTATCGTCATCAATACTTTTTTGAGTTTGACACGATGAAGCATTTCTATATAATTTACAGGGCAGTTAACATTTTCAATTCCCAATCAGGCAAGGGCAATAAAATGCTTAAAGCGAATCTCACTGTATGTATTTTTCCACTTCTAACTATAGCATACTTGAATTAATGTTTAATTAATTTGGCAGCTGATATATATGTCATTGCTTTATTGGAATAGGGATGTCCAAAATAGTCTGGTGGCCAAGAGTGCGGTTACATGGTGATGCACTACATGAAAGAAATCATTGAAGATAAGGAATTTACTTTTCTTTAGAAGGTAAAATATATTGAATCTGGATTTACTTTGCAGAACCATTGAATGCTGTAAAACAAATAGCATTTATATTATATATACAAGGTGTACTCTGTTTATTAAAACCACCATTTGGAATTAATGCTCAAAACTATAATTTTAAGCTATAACTACAACTTCGGTTTTGTTGAACTGCAGTTTTATTGAACTTCAGTTGCACACTATAGTTGAACATTGCAGTTTGTGATCTCGACTGTAGGAATATTGTTGTATTGATGGATTTTGTAATATATTTTATTATGCTTGTCCCAAGCCAACTAAAATGCCATCAATTAGATTTTGTAACTGCTGGCATTTCAATTACAAACTAATCGTACATTACTGGATTATCAACTTTGCAGTGGAGTGTGAAGAATCGAAAGTGTTACACTGTGGACCAGTTGGAGGAGGTGCATAATGAGGCGCTCGGTTATATTGAAGAACACTTGTAAATCTTGTTTAATGTTTCCTTGAGTGGAATTTAATATATGTGTGCTTGTTGGTGTTAGATGAATTATTGGTGTTTGTTGTTTTGCTTTTGTTGATGTTGGGATAGTATCAATGACAAGTTTAATTTCAGTTATTTTTTTGGTGTTAGCAAGAAACTTTTGGTTTTGTCTTTGATATTTCATGTTTGTGGTGGATGATCTATAGCAGGAAACTTTTATTTTTGGTATTGGTATTGCATTTTTGTGGTAGGGCATATATTAGGAAAAATATTGATATCTAAAATCATAACTGACATCAGTTATGTAGAATAAAACAATGTATAAACAAAACAAAGACATCGCCTCCTTTAAAGGGAAATGATGTCTAAACATGACACAGACATCATTTCACTGAAAATGAATTGGTGTCTGTTAGGTGTATAGACATCACTTCTTTTAGAAATAAATAATAAGGTAAAACATTTATTACAACAGTTATTCGCAACAAAACCTATGTATTACTTATTTTATAATACTTGCATGATATGTTTTTAGTAATTCAAGACTGATAATAAGCCATTATCAATATTCAGTTGATGAAAATAAAAAAAGGGTTAATACATCGTTTTTAAATTAATTTATGATGTCTTAATGCTCCTTTGACATCTTTTTTTAACTGATGTAAAAAGTGGTACTTTAGACATCACCGACAAAGACATCGCTCTGGAAAATGAGGACATCGTTTTTTAGTCGATGTCTAAGTGAAGTTTTCTTGTAGTGGAGATGGCATTAGTATAGGACGACCAATTCTTTTTCATCAGATGCCCTGCTGGCATTTTAGGCAACTTTGCAGATTTTTGTGAGTACCTCTATTTTTCCATGAGTAATCATACATTTCCTGGGCATTATTTAACTTTACTTGCTTTCCCAATACTGCTTACGAGAGAGTTGCTTTAACGAAGAGTGAGTCTCGCGCACTTGAAATTATTTCTAAAGGATTTGATGAACCGCAGAGTCAATCAGTTATGTTGACTTTGGAAAAATTGTGTTAATATAACCTTCTCCCTGATAGGCAAAAGATCTTGGGGCGCCCACTCATCCATTTATCAAGATCCAAGCATTTGACTTTAGGTTCGAACACGTTCACTATTTCTTCTCCTTTGTTTCCTGGTATCCTTATTGGGATTGTTACTTTCTTTTTAAAGCATCTTTAATTTACAAGATATTCATTCTTGAATTTACCTTTGTATTTTACATTTGATCAGGGGCGTTGGCTTCTGAAGTTGTAAATATTACCAATGCTCTAGATCAATCCACCGCCATCGCTATCAAGAGGCTGGCCGAATCAACTGTTGAGCTACCGGCTTAAAGATTAAGACTTGACACTTATGTTCCTCTTTCTCAGGATACCACGGTTGAGGTTGTTGATCTAGAAGTTTCTGTCTCTACAGCCCCTGTTGTTGATTCTACCATGGTATCTATTATTGTCTCTCCTGAGGGTACCCTTGGTTAAGAATGTAAGGGTTGTGCTGTGCCGTCAATCTTTCCAAGTACGTTAGAAGTCAAGAAGCATGCCATGGCCCAAACTTTCGATTCTCAACATGTCAAGCCCTCAAGGTTTCCTATACCCCCCAATAAGCTATGATGACGTTATGAGGCATACTCTTTCTTGTCCTGAAGCTACGGACATTTTGTTATCTTTCACTTCTTCAGACGGGGAGGATTTTTATCAGCATTTAATCAGTTGGTAACTCTTGGTATAGATTTTTCTTTCCTAATCCTTCTTTTATCTTTAACTTGATATGATAGCTAATTGGATCCTACTTCTTTCCTAGGATACCAAATGATGGTTTTTGTAAATAAATTCCTTCTTCCTCTTCTCCTGAGGTTACTCGACTCCAGGAAACTAATGAGGCTTTAAGTGATGAATTCGAGAGGCTGAAAGCTTCCCTTGAACATGCCAAAGCAGCTCTCAAAAAAGAAAGGCACACGAAGAATTCATTACCTGACCAAGTTTTGGCCTTAGAGCACCAAATAGCAGAAAATATGGTTAGTCATGCCGACGAACTTAAGAGGAAGGACGAGAAGCTCTCCCATGTTGCACAGATGATTTATGAGGCTAAAGGATAAATTTTTGACTTTTTCCAAGTTCATCTTTTGCAAATCAAGAATGAGTACTATTTGGATGCCTTATTTCATGTTTTTTCTGATAACCTTCGGATTCTTCTTGATATTCAAACTACTACCATCCCTCCTTTCATCAAAGATACAGTTATGGAAAGGATTAGGTCGAGCAAGCAAGGAGTCGAGATGTCATAGAACGGCAAACTCAAAGCCGAAGATCTCTTATATATTGAGGACCTTTCTGACAATTCTAGTGAGGAAGAGGAGCATTCGGCTTTGCTGATGATAAACAGAGACGATGGTAGTGACAATCCCATTGGCAGTGACCGTCGAGATGAGCGTGATAAGGACGGGAGCGATACTTCTGCAGCTCCTGATGCCTCACATGATTCTACAAGACATAGTCCTCATGTTGCAGGTACTCATGTTGCTCAAGACTCCGAGACTCCTCCAGTCGTGGAAGGTAGTACTTCTGGGCCCTCAGGAAGAGAACAACTTACCAACCTGGGGTTTCTCCTTCTTAGGTATAGCTTTTGTTTCCGTAACGCTCTTCCCTTTCTCAAGACCTTGAGGGTAACTAGTTTCCTGTCATTATAATGAATAGACCAAAAGATTGTTTCCCGCCTTGGAGCATAATTAGATAAAAAACAAAGGGAAATAAATCGATCCTATGTAAAAGAAGGAAGGTTGTTAAAAGACTATAATGCTTTATCCTAGAGATATCATGATTTAGAGAAGAGCGCGTTTAAGCTTATGTATTACAAGGAGCACCAGGCTACACCGAGATTAAGGTAAACCCGCAAGCATAGGGAAGTCCTTCGGGAGGAAAACAAGGAACTAATGACCCTATTTTAGATGTTGATTGAGGATATAGATATCTTAGTTAACATTTTGTATGAAGTCTATAAACGATACACAACGGTGGATTTTTCCTTCCTAGGGGAACATATTGGCGGTTTAATACGTCGCCTTTATTGGCTTTATCTAGATGAGTTTGGAGTTGACCCACATCCCGGGGTTTGTTGGAACCTTGAAAGGGTTCATACAATTCCTAGGGAACTTCCCCCAGAAAAACTTGAGTATAACAAGGATAGGTTTATTACTGAATTGTTTAAGAGGTCGATTTTGTACTAGCAGGAAGAGTATCTGTAAGCTTGTTACTATAAATGTATGAAATGTGCTTGTAACTCTACTTGTTATTTACGGTTGCTGATTTTCTTATTTATATTATGATACAATTTCATTTATCATGAAGACGCATTACATTTGATCTGTTAGATGAGAAAGGAATTTCAACATTACCTCACATTTTCGGAAGTGGGCG
Source organism: Allium sativum (assembly GCA_030737875.1). NCBI lineage: Eukaryota > Viridiplantae > Streptophyta > Magnoliopsida > Asparagales > Amaryllidaceae > Allium > Allium sativum. The sequence continues at coordinate 126,461,882 of CM060924.1, forward strand.
TTTTCTAAGAAAGCTTAAGAGTATTTATGCAAAATTCCCTCATCTCTCCCTTAAATTCTTGGGTAAAGACTGTGAGATGACCTTAAAAATGCTTAGGATTGAACATGCCGAGTTGATATGTAAACAATAGGTGCATCGATACATGAGTTTGAACCTTTGTAACCCCATTTTGGCTTAAATGTGTATTTAAGCAATTACAAACTGGCTTTGAATAAATTTTATGTAAAAAAATTATCCAAAAGATTGATACTACCCCTTTGGGTAAAAAGACATGCATAACCGAGTTTTTTTTTGTGAGCAGGCGGATCAACATGAGGTTTTTCCTCCTCAAGATGAGCTGCCATTAGTTATTGAGAAAATGAGTAGGACAAATGAGGTACTCTTTGCATCTCGAGAGTGAACGATCTTTCTTCCAGATTTATTTATCTAGCATTTGAATGAGAGAATAGATGCTCTGCAAGGTCAATTAAAAAGGAAAGACAGACTTATACTTGGATTGAAGATGTATATAAAGACTAAACCCTCTATTGAGTTCGAAGATTAGTTAAGAGGTTTACGCCAATGCGTCATTAACTTGGAAATCGAGTTAGACAATGTTAATGCAAAATGTAAAACATAGGCACACTCCTTCAAAAATATTCCTATTATAACGGTGTCCCAGCCTTTTAGTGCTGTGACTGCGCCTAGGGCCTCTTTTTCTCAAAAGCACTCTTGTTTGAAGAACCCCCATTGAGGGTTAGACGAATCAGTCATTTCTGACTGGTGCAAGAAGTTAATAGCTAAGATGAAGAGTATCTACGACACCAAATTGATTAAGGATTCATTCAACTATGTTAGGCGGTACGTTGACCAAATTAGGCATTTCCCGGGGGAAACATGATTTGCATATAAACATTTTTGATTTATAGAAAGACAACAAGTCTCTTAGGTCCATGTGTAGAGCTTATGATAAGGCTTTGAATTCTTAGGTTAAACCTTCTAATAACCTGGATGAACTTAGCAGAAAGGGACATAAACTTATCGAGCTCTTACGCATCGCAATTCGTCATGCCATCAATCTCCCTTTACCCGAGGTTGATGGAAATAAGGATATTTAATTGTGTTTGTAATTGTAATGTGTACGTTTCCACATTTAAATAGCTAATGATACAATTTTTGTAAATGACCTTGTAGATCGTGTGCTACTCGTCATGTGATTTATTGTTTGTATTGAATAGAAATAAATATGTTTTGTACATAAGAGATTTAAATTTTTCCCTGAACGAGATGGAAGATGGTTATCTTTGTTCGAAAGCCTTTAAATAATAGACTTTGAATTTCCCTCTATGTTTTATTTTGCTAATCCCTCTTCGGGGGCGATGTTCTAAGTCTTTGTGATCCAAATAAGAGTGCTAACAGAAGATGGCCAGAGCGCCCTTTCCGGTAATGACCAGAAGCTTTAGTCAATGCTCTAAATAAGCATTTTAGGATGAACTCCAGGAATTCCTCTCTAGTAATAATAAAATTTTAGATCCAACCTAAACTTAGGTCACTTAATAGAGAACCATGAACTCGCTTCTGGTGTTTTAATAGGAATCTAGGATTAACCCAGATTTGAGTATTTAATAGAAGTCCTGAACTAACCCTGATTCAGGTATTAATAGAAGTCTCAAACTAACCAAGATTCGAGCATTAATAGAAGACTAGAAACCCATTTCTAGTAATTAGTTTTGTTTCCCTTCTGGGTTTGATTTTAGAAGCAGAGGATGTATGTGCTTCCTGATCCACTCTCTGAGCTTTTGGTTATCAAAGCAGAGGATGTACGTGCTTTATTGGTCACTCGATGGGCCTGTGCGTCCAGTGTGCTTGGCTACCTTACCCACAGGCAGGGCCCAAGGACTTACCTGACCTCTCTCCAGAAGGTGCCTTATCCTGGCCATCGTAGGCGATGATAAGGTCTTAGATGCTTAAACCGGGCCATCGTAAATGCGGAATTAAGGCTTACTCTTTTGATGCTCTACCGTGGCCATCGTAGGTGTTGATAGAGGATTGCACTCCACCCCCTCCAAGGGGTGCCATATCCTGATCATCATAGGCAATGATAGAGATTTGTGTTCCCTTCTACGGGTAACGCGAAACATATGAAGAGGTAGGACACGCTTAGTTCATAGTAGAGGTTGGGCGTACTCTTCTACGAGCAGAAACATGGCATGCTAATTAGATGCTCCGTCCGACCATTTCTGGTGTGGGTCGGAGGCTTACGCTTTTGATGCTTTAACCTGGCCCTTTCTGATTTGGGCGTGGAGAAAGTCTTACACACCACTCCCCTCCGGGAAGTGCCTTGCCCTGGCCAACTCGGTGGTGATAAAAGTTTTTATCCATTTGTGATTTGACCCACCTTTGTGCATTTCAAGTTTTGAGTTGGTTTCCATCCCTGTAATTAGGTAGACAATCCTTTTCTCAAAGAATATACTGTTGTAGTTGGCTATGTTCTCTTTACATATCTATGTAGCTTTCCTTGGCTTAAGAAGTTGATAATCATTCCTTCTAAAACTCTGTAATGATTAGTCCCATGTCCATTCATCATATGGTAGTAGCAATAAGGTCCTCCTAACTTGGTTTCATTCTTGCATTTCTTCTTTGATGAAGGCCAAAAGTTTAACTCACGCTTAGTTAGGAAGTAGATGTCCTTAATTGAGGTAGTAATCTCACAACCTTTTGGTAATCTTGATTCGAAGGCTTTCTTTCGATGTTGGAACTTAGCCTTTTTACCACTCGATTCCACTGTTTCGTCTTTGTCCTTAAACTTTCTTTTAGTCATGCCTTGATGCAAGGGCGTACTCCTTTTAGAATCTTTTGTTGTAGTATAAGCAGAACCTTTTTCAACCCTTTGCTCGAATATTGTTCCTTTAGCTTGTGTTTGGATGGCTTGCTTGATACGAAGAAAAGAATATGTTCTTCTGTTGTAGAATTTCTTAGGGAAAATATCGGGGTCGGTCCCAAATGGAAAGGGTTAATGCTTCAATGATCAGGATCATAAGGCTCTGCATCTCCTTCTTTATGTTGAATGCGTAAGGTTTCCAAACTAACCATTTCGAATGTCCATGGCCCATTAATGCTTGATGTAGCCATGGGAAGCTCACTAGTTACTCGTAGAGACCTTGTATTCATGATTTTCGCTTTTTCAAAGCCTGGTCCAACCTTGGATGGAACAACGCAGTTAGATGTGGGATAAGGTTCACCACAAGGTTGGAGGTTCAAGCCCCCTTCCCATGCCAAAATGTTAACAAATTTTTCGTCAACACCGGAGATAGGTCTATGGAAATGGACCTAAGGGGAAAATGCGGTTATTTAGCTTTCGTAAGTCTAAGTTAGTTCACCATTTCCTAGATATCAAGGCTTGGAGCTTGATAGATTAGTTACTCTTCCCTCAATAGGGTGAGCATCACGCTTAAGCAACTCTAAAACCAATAGTTATCTTGGGACAAGGCTTCCCTAAGCATAACCTTCGACAAAAGGCTAAGCAGCTTATAGGAAGGGTTTCTGCAAGGAACTCCACAGAAAGGTCTAAGCTGGGGTAGGAACCCGTGACCATGTTGTAAGTCTATAATAGGATGTATAGGAAATATCTAAGAAATTGCATAAGGAACTAATAAGAAAATATGCTAAGTGTCGACCTACTCTTTATTGATCTTTGATTTGGAGTACATTAGTGATTACACTGGAAATCCCCAAATTGATTTAGAAATTAGGTTTACTCTAGAGAAAAAGAGTACAAGAATGAGGAATGATATATATCCCCGAAAATGAGACCCCTGAGGTCCTATTTATAGACAAATCGGGGGCCCTTCTGCTATTGTGGGCATCAGAAGCCCCTGTCGGGCTCCTTCCCCTTTGGTCCCGATTGTTTTGGCTTTCGGCTGCTCTTTTGACCCTTCTTGTTGATATTTAAGGTACCGGTCTTGACTCTCGGAAGAATGGTTTTGGTTGCCGGAGCATTTCTTTGGAGTTTCTTCTACCTTCTTTGTATTAATACTGAGCATGTCGGTATGGATAGCTTTAGGGAGGCTTTAAGCTTCCGGACAAAGGCTTTCGGATAGGGCGTCCAGTCATGGACTCTCAGTCTTTTTATTAGCAATTTGTAGAGCTTGCCTTCATGATTCAAGTGAATAGTTGCCAGATCCGCCACCCCTGTCAATATCGACATTAAGCAGACTAGTGTGGATAAATTGTCTCTTGTCAAGGTTTTGGCTTTCCTTTTGGTTGATTCAAGAAGTGTATCTTGGCTTTCTGGAGGGTTTCTTTTGGTGTTTTGTTAGTTGCTTACTAAAGTGGCCTCTCGATATCCATCTGACTGATGTTTCGATAGATGGTTCATGGATGATCCCCTTATGTCATTTTTCTTTGATGTATCAGTATTAAGCGAGTTAATATCGATAGCCTCTTCACCCTTCTATGTCTCGTGTTGCAATGCCCTTTGCTTTCCTCTTTATTAGTTCTCGGTTTTGGATGACTTCTTGTTGGTTATCCCTTCTGCCGCAAGTACCATGCCGAAAGTTTCCCTTTGTACTGGATTTTGAGGTTCCTTCTTTATTGATGGTGCTGGTTGCTAGCCCTTCTGGAGACTTCTCATAGGCTTTCAGTTTTACCCTGTTGTAACACCCCACCTCCGCCAGGGTGGCTCTTGCAAGCACTCTGACTTTGGAGGGGCGTTTGAATCAGGTAAACATGCATAATGATATATCAAGGCAGAACAAGAACATATGTATATATGTAAACAGAGTAAATAAGATAAGTAAAACAGCGGAAGATTTCAAACTATTTCAAAACAAGTCTGGTACAACATAATGTCAACTTTCCAAATACACAAGTCTAGATAAAAACAACATCACTGAAAAACTGAAATACATAAGTACTATCCCCAAAATAAGTGATAACCATAGCTAGCTTCATGTCAAGACCGTACATGAGCTAAAATCCCACAAGCAAGCGTTCATAAATCCAAGCTAAGCTCCAATATTCCCAACCTGAGAACCTGGGGGGGGGGGAACAGAAGTAAAGAGGCGAAAGGAAAACAGGTCAGTAAAAAAGACTGAGTAAGCCCTACTACAATCAATGTAAACTGATAAAGTTAACTGGCATGAGAAGCAGGGATGAACATAAGGATAACAACATACTAGCATGATGATTAACTAACAAGGTAGATAAAGGTGTCATCGCATAATCAGGTTTAAGGTTTTTGCACCACAGGTGTACTAGCAAACTAACATGACTTGAATAAACAAGTATTGATCCCTTGGCCCAAGCTTTGGCCCAATAACATGAAGTGACCCTAATACGCGGTCCAACCAAACGGTCTAGTCGATCGGCTCCCTATAAGCCTAACTCGTCACGTGTTGGTGTCAATGCGGCCCAAACATAATTGTAGTCAGACTGTGCAGGGTCTCCCGTCGGGTGTATCAAGCCCTAGGGTGTCAACCCCTGGACACCATAAACATAAGTGCACAGTCTCGATCTACTGGTACCCGTGCATGTTTTCCCCGGCTTCGGACTATGTGCACGACCATAGTCCGCCCGGAACTACACCGGCGTACCACTCTGTCATCGTTTTTTGTCTCTTACCTCAAGTCCAGTAATTGTGCCCCCCACCCTAGCCTAGACCCTATGGTCTTAATGATACGAACTTGGGATTACTGCTGGAGTGGACCCCCATTGCTAGGATTTTCTAGTGGGTTAAGTACGGTTTAACCCTTTTACTAATCATGGATTAACTTGGTTAAGTGTAACGATGAGTTCACGACTTAACCCTGATTAATCTACCAAGCCCAAATTGGTTAAGTATTAAGTGGACTATGACTTAACCCTAATCATGAGGCATTAATTAACTTAATGTGCCTTAACCTCTCACATTAGACCTTGTTGTGGTTACTAGTTAAGCCGGGCGGGTCCGGGTAGCTTTACACCACAACTTGGTCTAACCTCGGGTTCAAGGTACAACATGACCAACTTCTCACATTAGGTCCTATTGTTTGTAGCAACTAGTTAAGCCGGTCGGTTCCGGGTAGTTTTACGCTACAAACTCAACCCAACCTCGAGTTGGTCACACTTATATTTTCTAAGTGTCATGTCCATCATGTTTCCAAAACATGTTACAAGTTTTCAAGAATTTGGGTAGACCTAACTTAATAGGTAAATTCCCAATGGGTAGACCTAACTTAATAGGTAAATTCCCAATCTTATGTTTTTATGTCTTTTAAGTTTACCCAACCCCAAACGCAATCCCATTGCTTACATATCGCAATAGCGCATAAAGGATAGAAAGAGGGAACTTGGCATAATCATGACATAAAGGTGTTGAAGCCACAAGTTTAACATGGTGGCATATGAAATGTACATATGTTCATATACTTGCATATTACATTTTTAGGCCTCAAAAGCATGCATAAAACCAAAACTAGCATATTGGTGATACATGGTGATAAATGACAAGTAGAAGTTGCCATAAGTTCGCATTTAGCCTCACATGCAAGTTATCATAAGAGGTATGATAACTTAAATGTTGCCAAAATGCAACCTTTAGCATAAAGCTTGAAGCTTTATGTTCATATACTAAAGATAAGCTTGCATAACATGACAACATGAGTAAAATGATTCACCCAAACTTGCATAACATACATGGCAAACTTGCATATCATAACATAGCAAACTTGCATAACGTAACATGGCAAACTTGCATATAAACTTGCATATCATAACATGATAAACTTGCATATCATAACATGGCAAACTTGCATAACATAACATGATTAACTTGCATATCATAACATGGCAAACTTGCATAACATAACATGATTAACTTGCATATCATAACACGGCATACTTGCATAACATAACATGATAAACTTGCATATCATAACATATCAAACTTGCATAACATGACATGGTAAACTTGCATATCATGGCAAACTTGCATATCATAATGATCAACCAAACTTGCATCATTCATTTAACTTTAGAGTTTAAATATGAAAGTAGAAAAGGGCTTACAATGCTTATGAAGACATAAAAATATGACAAAGCCCTTATGCAATCAAATAGACCCAAAATGCAAGCTCTAATAGAAAAATCCTTGAGCAAAAATGATCAAAACCCTTGCTTTATGATGTAAATGTGGAAACTTGACTTGAATGCAAGTTAATGATGCTCATACAAGCTTGAAAACACTTGTATGCATGGAAAATCTCTCATAGAAATAATTTAGAAATTTTATGAAGAGAGTGGAGGCCATGAGAGGATTGATTTTGCCATAGTTTAGTTACTAGAATGAATAATGATGATTTAGGCTTAGGTTAGGGTCTTATTTATAGAGATTAGGATTAGTTCTAGCCTTAGGATTAAACCCTAATTCCAATCTCAGCCCTCAAAACCGAATCTGGCCCCCAAACTCAACACAAACCCAAAATGGTGCACCAGGCAAAACTGCCCGGCTGAGCCAAGTCGACAGGGCTGTCGACTTGGGTCCAACCAAGTCGACTCCCAAGTCGACAGGGCTGTCGACTTGGGTGCTCTGGCGGGAAGTTTCCCGCCTGGCCCAATCTGACCGAATTTTCAAATTCAAACTTGAATTTGAAATCTGTTTTTACTTTGAATTTTTCTGAAAACTTCGTTGGGCCTTAATCGGGTCATACGGACTCCGATTTTCGAAAACTCGGACTCTATTTCGCGTATTTTTCCGAGACGAACGCAATGGCATAGCCCTTTTCCCTTGATTCAGATTCATAAATTAAATTCTGCCTCGATTTATGTTATAACAGGTTATTGAAAATACGGGTTGTTACATTCTCCCCTCCTTAAAGGATTTCGTCCCCGAAATCTTCAAGTTAGGAAGAATGTATCCTACCATCCAACATCCATCTACTCAAAACATCATCCACGAGCAATCATTGTCCTTACAAGATTCTAAATGTTGTACGAACATATGCAAAGGTGTGTGTATATGTACTTATCTAATGCAAATATCATCAATGCAAATTATGTTAGTGAAATGAATCCATATGTATGCAATTCCTAACATAATGTATAACATCTATATGTGTGCACATAACATACATCCATATGCAACATCCATGTGATAACACAAAAATTTTCATCCATGAATAAGCTTAAACACTCATGCATATGCAATATGAGGAGTGTGTGAGCCGATCTAGTGCCTAACGTGTATAATGCATCCACGAGTAACCACTTGCAAACACTTGCAACCACTTGCAAACATCAAGCATAACATGTTTCAAACACATGTTTCATCCAAAGGGTTTCTACCTAAGGTTCTCATAACAAGATTAACACGATGTACTAGATAATCAAGACAAACATGGATAGCAAAAGATATGCTACAAAGAGATCGGGAAGATAAGCAAGATATACTCCTTTTGGATTACAAGAAACCCCTTCGTAACTCAACCCATATTCTATAAAAGCCCAAAAGGTTTAATCAAGCTAACGGACCCCTTCAAACCTTGACATGTATTACTAACCGATGAGTCATACCCCCTTATGGAGTTTACAACAGAAATGGGATCGAGAATGGGACCGAGAGGATATATGTAAAAGATAACATGCAAGTAAGTTCCACAGGAAAACAAGGATCAAGAATATACTCTTAAAAAGAGATATGATGCGCGTATCTAGCCTTCAGTCTTCTAAGCCACATTTCCTTGAGCTTAACTCCACTATGCTTTGAACGTCTTTTACCTCATGATTTCTTAGCTTCTTAACTCTTATTTCCAAATATGAGTTGGAACCATTTCATTGTCGCCTCTCGTTTTCCTCTTTCACTTACTCTTCTATCATTCTTGGCTTAAACATAACTATGACCTTATGATTTCATGCAAGCTCTCTAAAATTCACTAGTGAATCCTGGATCTCGTTTACTTACTATAAAGTATTCCACGCAGCAGAACTTTTCTTGGAAATACCAATCCACGTTGCCAATTGTTCTTACCAACGTGATTTTCTATAACTCATGCTTGAACGAAATGAACCATTCGCCTGTGAATGATAGGCCGTACTTAGATTCAGTTGCTTGCCCATGACTTCCCGTAGACTATCCCAAAACTGGCTAGTGAAGATTGAGTCATGGTTACTAACTATACTTTAGGGAACCTCGTGCAACCGCTTTATTTCTTGAAAGTAAACTGTCGCTAGCTATGATGCAGTCCTTTCGCTCTTTACCGGAGTGAAATGAGCACTCTTCGTGAGTCTACTTACTATGACCCACATGCTCTTATTCCCTTTCTTGATCTAGGTAGTCCATCCACGAAATCCTTCGTGACGCTTTACTACTTCCATTGCGGGGACCTCCAATGGATATAATAGCCCACCGGGCTTCTATGACTCGGCCTTTAACCTGTTGGCACAACATGCACCTTGGGAAAAACTCGGCCACCTCCTCGGGTGATGTGCATCTTCAAGAACCTTCTTTCTCTCATCGCGTCTTAGCCATCCCTTGTCATCTATAGCGAGGTGACTTACCATCTCGCCTCGAATCAACTTGTCCATGATCTCGACTAACTGCGGGTCTTCCTTCTGTGAAGTCCCTACTTGATCCAGAAGGGTAGGTCTAAGCTCAAGGGACGCTTACTAACTAACTAAACTGAGAGAACTTCTTACTTCGGTTGCATTCCTTGGAGTCTTCCAATCCTGAACTGCAACTACCTTAGCGGGATCCACCGCTAAGCCTTACTTAGATACCATATGCCCAAGGAATCTAACTTCTTTTCTCCAAAATGACATTTGGAGGACTTGGCTTTCAACTGATGCGCTCTAAGCGTATCCATCACCTCCTTGAGATGTCTAGCATGTTCTTCCTCGTCCTTAGAGAAGATCAGAATATCATCTACGAAGACCACGACAAACTTGTTCAAGAACTCCCTGAACACCCTACTCATCAAGTCCACGAAGTAGGCGGGTGCATTAGTCAAACCGAATGGCATGACTAGCCATTCTAAGAATCCATCTGGAGTTCTGAACGTAGCTTTGCCTATACTATCCTCAGCTACTCTGAACTGATGGAATCCAGTAGCAAGATCAAGAGAAAACAGATGTTCCTACAAGCTGATCAAACAAATCATCGATCCTTGGCAATGGTTGTCTATTCTCTTTGTTTAACTCACGATAATCAACACAAAGTCGAAGAGAACCATCTGCCTTGGTAGTAAATACTACAAGCGCTCCCCATTCAGATATACTTCGTCTAATGAAGTTCTTCTCAAGCAACTCCTTGACTTGCTTTCTTAACTCTCATCTTGCGGGGCCATGTGCCTAACCGGCCACGAAACTATCTTGGCATTATCAACCAGATAAATGCGGAAATCTATTTCTTGTTTAGGGGTAACCCCCTTCACTTCACCCAAGATATCAGGATATTCTCGGACCACCCTCACCGATTACAAACTATCGATAGACGAGTTGAGGGATTCAAGATAACACAACATGACGGGACTCGTAGGGTTACTAGAAATTTTTAGGGTATTACCGAGGCGAGTCATGAGCCTCTCAACCCTATGCTCAAAAATCAAGAATGGCTCCAAAACTGGACAACCAATCCATGCCCAAAATCAACCCATACCCCATGAAACCGAGAATATAAGCATCACGCGAGAACTCTATACTCAAGATAGAGATTTTCAAATCCACGTAGATAATAGACAAATGGGCGGAACCCCCAATTGGATTTGAAACACACACGGGATCATTAACTAGACTAGTACTTAGGTGCAAACTTTCAACTTAACCAGATGAAATAAACTATGCGATGCACCAGAATCAAACAAGGTACGAACTGGGAAAATCAGAAATATATACAAGACTTTCAACAGAAATACTACCTCGATCGGGAACTGGAGCGGCATTGAGAGCATGAACTTGCCCTCCTGAAGGTCCAGCACGCTGAGTCTGACCCTGGCCTTGCCCTTGCTTCTTCGGGCAATCTTTGATGAAATGTCCAGTCTCACCGCAGAAAAAGTATTCACCATTCTTCCTTTTCCTCTTCTTACAATCCTTAATAAGATGAGTCGAACTTCCACAAGAAAAGCACTTCTTTTCCTTCTTATCTTTAGACTTCTCCTTCTTCTTTTTCATTTCCTTTTTGGGCCCCGTTTTCTTGTTTTGAGACTCATTCACCTTGATTTCCTTCTTGTCACTCCTACTCTCTTCATTGAGTAGGGCCACATTCACCAAACTCTCGAAGGTCGCTCCGATGGGTATATGAGATATGGCCAAACCGCGCAATGGCTCGTTTAGTCCTAGAGCAAAGTGCATGGCCTTCTTCTGAGTTGTGTTAACTAAGTCTAAACCGAACCGAGCAAGTTGATTAAACTTATCCACGTATTCCCTAATGGTCATGTTCCCTTGATTTAGTGATAGGAACCTCTCCACCTGAAGGTTCTCCTCTACTGACGATAAAAACCTCAGTCCAAACCTTCTTTTAAACTCATCCCAAGTCTCAATTGGCCTAGTAGTGGTGGTGACTACCCACCAATAAGCAGCTTCCCCTTTCAATAACCATACCGCCAACAGAACTTTCATATGATCTTCTATATCTAAGATAGCAAAGAGGTTTTCAGTTTCCTTTAACCAGTTTCTTGCCTCAACAGAAGTCTCCATCCCAACAAAATTCTTGCAACCCATCGCCTTAAGGTCTTTGCAAATCTCCGCGAAATCCTCTTGTGGATGCTGAGGGGGAGGAGGAAGAGGAACCTCAGTGACAGGAGGAGGAGGAACATTAACTACTGGAGGAGGAGGAGGAGGGACATCTGCGGGGCCGGCTTCGGTCGCCCTAGCCTCCAAAAGTCTCCTATACCAAACATGTACGTGCACTCCCTCCGGAATAGTAAAGTTATCGGCCATACTGAAAACGAAGAAAAAGACAGATTCAGAATGGAGAAAAACGAAGGAGTTTTTGCTAATGGCTTTTTGGGGAATAACCTTTAAAGTAAACTAGACTTTTCTTTAGAAAATACTTTATACTTGGTTTTGAAAATAGTTTTCCAAAAGTTTCGAAAACCTTTTTTTTTTGTTCCTTCTCATAAACCATATGCTCTGATACCAAATGTAACACCCCACCTCCGCCAGGGTGGCTCTTGCAAGCACTCTGACTTTGGAGGGGCGTTTGAATCAGGTAAACATGCATAATGATATATTAAGGCAGAACAAGAACATATGTATATATGTAAACAGAGTAAATAAGATAAGTAAAACAGCGGAAGATTTCAAACTATTTCAAAACAAGTCTGGTACAACATAATGTCAACTTTCCAAATACACAAGTCTAGATAAAAACAACATCACTGAAAAATTGAAATACATAAGTACTATCCCCAAAATAAGTGATAACCATAGCTAGCTTCATGTCAAGACCGTACATGAGCTAAAATCCCACAAGCAAGCAATCAGAAATCCAAGATAAGCTCCAATATTCCCACCCTGAGAACCTGGGGAGGGGGGGGGGAACGGAAGAAAAGAGGCGAAAGGAAAACAGGTCAGTCAAAAAGACTGAGTAAGCCCTACTACAATCAATGTAAACTGATAAAGTTAACTGGCATGAGAAGCAGGGATGAACATAAGGATAACAACATACTAGCATGATGATTAACTAACAAGGTAGATAAAGGTGTCATCGCATAATCAGGTTTAAGGTTTTTGCACCACAGCTGTACTAGCAAACTAACATGACTTGAATAAACAAGTATTGATCCCTTGGCCCAAGCTTTGGCCCAATAACATGAAGTGACCCTAATACGCGGTCCAACCAAACGGTCTAGTCGATCGGCTCCCTATAAGCCTAACTCGTCACGTGTTGGTGTCAATGCGGCCCAAACATAATTGTAGTCAGAATGTGCAGGGTCTCCCGTCGGGTGTATCAAGCCCTAGGGTGTCAACCCCTGGACACCATAAACATAAGTGCACAGTCTCGATCTACTGGTACCCGTGCATGTTTTCCCCGGCTTTGGACTATGTGCACGACCATAGTCCGCCCGGAACTACACCGGCGTACCACTCTGCCGTCGTTTTTGGTCTCTTACCTCAAGTCCAGTAATTGTGCCCCCCACCCTAGCCTAGACCCTAGGGTCTTAATGATACGAACTTGGGATTACTGCTGGAGTGGACCCCCATTGCTAGGATTTTCTAGTGGGTTAAGTACGGTTTAACCCTTTTACTAATCATGGATTAACTTGGTTAAGTGTAACGATGAGTTCACGACTTAACCCTGATTAATCTACCAAGCCCAAATTGGTTAAGTATTAAGTGGACCATGACTTAACCCTAATCATGAGGCATTAATTAACTTAATGTGCCTTAACCTCTCACATTAGACCTTGTTGTGGTTACTAGTTAAGCCGGGCGGGTCCGGGTAGCTTTACACCACAACTTGGTCTAACCTCGGGTTCAAGGTACAACATGACCAACTTCTCACATTAGGTCCTATTGTTTGTAGCAACTAGTTAAGCCGGTCGGTTCCGGGTAGTTTTACGCTACAAACTCAACCCAACCTCGAGTTGGTCACACTTATATTTTCTAAGTGTCATGTCCATCATGTTTCCAAAACATGTTACAAGTTTTCAAGAATCTGGGTAGACCTAACTTAATAGGTAAATTCCCAATGGGTAGACCTAACTTAATAGGTAAATTCCCAATCTTATGTTTTTATGTCTTTTAAGTTTACCCAACCCCAAACGCAATCCCATCGCTTACATATCGCAATAGCGCATAAAGGATAGAAAGAGGGAACTTGGCATAATCATGACATAAAGGTGTTGAAGCCACAAGTTTAACATGGTGGCATATGAAATGTACATATGTTCATATACTTGCATATTACATTTTTAGGCCTCAAAAGCATGCATAAAACCAAAACTAGCATATTGGTGATACATGGTGATAAATGACAAGTAGAAGTTGCCATAAGTTCGCATTTAGCCTCACATGCAAGTTATCATAAGAGGTATGATAACTTACATGTTGCCAAAATGCAACCTTTAGCATAAAGCTTGAAGCTTTATGTTCATATACTAAAGATAAGCTTGCATAACATGACAACATGAGTAAAATGATTCACCCAAACTTGCATAACATACATGGCAAACTTGCATATCATAACATAGCAAACTTGCATAACGTAACATGGCAAACTTGCATATAAACTTGCATATCATAACATGATAAACTTGCATATCATAACATGGCAAACTTGCATAACATAACATGATTAACTTGCATATCATAACATGGCAAACTTGCATAACATAACATGATTAACTTGCATATCATAACACGGCATACTTGCATAACATAACATGATAAACTTGCATATCATAACATATCAAACTTGCATAACATGACATGGTAAACTTGCATATCATGGCAAACTTGCATATCATAATGATCAACCAAACTTGCATCATTCATTTAACTTTAGAGTTTAAATATGAAAGTAGAAAAGGGCTTACAATGCTTATGAAGACACAAAAATATGACAAAGCCCTTATGCAATCAAATAGACCCAAAATGCAAGCTCTAATAGAAAAACCCTTGAGCAAAAATGATCAAAACCCTTGCTTTATGATGTAAATGTGGAAACTTGACTTGAATGCAAGCTAATGATGCTCATACAAGCTTGAAAACACTTGTATGCATGGAAAATCTCTCATAGAAATAATTTAGAAATTTTATGAAGAGAGTGGAGGCCATGAGAGGATTGATTTTGCCATAGTTTAGTTACTAGAATGAATAATGATGATTTAGGCTTAGGTTAGGGTCTTATTTATAGAGATTAGGATTAGTTCTAGCCTTAGGATTAAACCCTAATTCCAATCTCAGCCCTCAAAACCGAATCTGGCCCCCAAACTCAACACAAACCCAAAATGGTGCACCAGGCAAAACTGCCCGGCTGAGCCAAGTCGACAGGGCCGTCGACTTGGGTCCAACCAAGTCGACTCCCAAGTCGACAGGGCTGTCGACTTGGGTGCTCTGGCGGGAAGTTTCCCGCCTGGCCCAATGTGACCAAATTTTCAAATTCAAACTTGAATATGAAATCTGTTTTTACTTTGAATTTTTCTGAAAACTTCGTTGGGCCTTAATCGGGTCATACGGACTCCGATTTTCGAAAACTCGGACTCTATTTCGCGTATTTTTCCGAGACAAACGCAATGGCATAGCCCGTTTCCCTTGATTCAGATTTATAAATTAAATTCTGCCTCGATTTATGTTATAACAGGTTATTGAAAATACGGGTTGTTACACCTGTACTTAGCTCCCACTTACGGATTACTTTTCTTTGTCTGTGATGATCCGATACCCCTTCACCGCCATATCGTCTCAGAGTTAATTTTGGTAGTAATAGTTATTGGTGCAATCAAAGTTGCAAGCAAAGTACTGGGAAAAGGCATTATAGAACATACATTCACCGCTGGTAAAGTTCTTACATTAGTTAATGTATTTTATGCATCTAATATGTGTAATAATTTGGTTTCTGAATACCTTCTTAATAAAGGAGGATTCAAGATGGTGATGAGCCTGGTAAGTTAGTGTTTTCCAAGAACAACAAATTTATTGGGCAGGGATATTATTTTAACGAAATGATTAAGTTGAATTTAATAAAGAAATCTTCTAGTTATATTGTTGATTCTGTTAGTTTATGGCATAGTAGATTAGGACATGTTAATTATAAATCTCTTTAAAATATGCATAAATTAGGAATATTTTTTGATTTTGATTTCGATTCTATCTCTAAATGTGAAATATGTGTTCAAGCAAAAATACATCGGTAATCCCTTAAATCTGTAGAAAGGAAAACTAGTTTACTTGATTTGGTATATAGTGATGTGGGTGACTTCAAAAGTCTTATTGCCTATGGTGGTAACCAATACAATATAACATTTATTGATGATTATACTAGATATGCATATGTAGATTTAATGAAAACTAAAGACAAGGCTTTCGATAAATTTTAATTTTACAAAGCAGAGGTCGAAATACAATTAGGAGTAAGAATTAAAGTGTTACAATCAGATCGTGGTGGTGAATATTTTTCAAATAAATTTACCTTGTTTTGTAAAAAAAATGAAATAATTCACTAATGTACTGCCACATATACACTACAACAAAATGGCGTCGCTGAAAGGAAAAATAGAATTTTAGTAGAAATGGTTAATGTCATGCTCATAAGTTCAAATTTATCTTATAACCTATGGGGTGATATTATGTTTTCTGCATGTTACCTTTTAAATAAAGTACCACTTAAAAGAATAATATTTCCCCTTACAAATTATGGTTTAATAGAAAATCTAACCTTAATAGACATATAGTTTGGGGTTTCTTAGCATATGTTAGAAAACTAGACCCTAAACGACCAAAGTTAGGAAATAGAGCATTTAAATGTATTTTCAAAGGATATTCTCTTAATAGTATAACTTACAGGCTCCTTATTCTTGATACCTTAGATGTTATAGAATCTATAGTTGTACAACTTTGAAAATAAAACCATTAAGACTCCATTGAGATCATCTAGTCCAAATCCTATTATGACTGATGATATCAATGATGATGAATATGCTACTGCTCGAAACAGCAAAGAAGTTTCAATACCAAATAATAATACTGAATATTGGAGAAATAAAAGAGTGAGAATAGAGAAGGACTATGGTCTTGACTTCATAACATATCTTGCAGAAGGCAATAAGGACAAAGTTCTTAATGTGACAAGACATAAACGATTGTCGATGACAATGCCAAAACTTATTCTGAGGCTATGTGTTCCAGAGATTCTTATTTCTGAAAAGAAGCTATCAGTGATGAAATGAATTCCATAACGTTAAACCAACATGGGTTTTAACTGATTTACCTCTAGGTGCTAAACCTATAGGATGTAAATGGATATTCAAGAAAAATTTGAATACAAATGGATCAATTGATAAGTTCAAAGCTAGATTAGTTGCTAAGGGATATAAGCAAAGACAAGGAGTAGATTATTTTGATGCGTATGCTCCAGTTGCTCGCATATCTTCTATACGCGGTTTAATAGCACTTACATCAATTCATAAATTGGTCATATATCAAATGGATGTAAATACAACTTTTCTAAATGAAGATTTAGAAGAAGAGATATATACGGAACAACCTGAAGGTTTCATAACTCCAAGCTAAGAAAAGAAAGTTTGCAAATTAGTAAAGTATCTTTATGGCCTGAAGTAAGCACTCATGTAATAGCATGAGAAGTTTGATAAAGTTGCACTGTCATATGGATTCATTGTTAATGTTGCTGATAAATGTATTTATTGCAAATCAGATAACAACAGTTATGTTATAATATGTTTATACATTGATGACATGCTGACATTTGGTTCCAGTATATCTTGTGTGAATGAAACTAAGAAGTTATTGTCTTCTAAATTTGATATGAAAGATCTAGGAGAGGCTGATGTAATTATGGGAATTATAATCATTTGGAAAGAGGGAAGTTATTACTAACTCAATCTCATTACATTGATAAGTTCCAAAAGAAGTATGGTCATCATAATGACAAACCAGCACCAACTTCTTTAGATCCCAGTATTAAATTTGAGAAGAACACTGGATGTACCATCCTCAACTAGAGTATTCAAGTGTTATTGGGAGTCCTATTTATGCTATACATTGCATTAGACCAGACATCGCACATGCTATAAGTGTACTATATCAATTTACGAGTAATCCAGGTTTCAAACACTGGAAAGCTATTTCCAAAGTTTTAGCTTATTCGAAAGGTATCATTACCTCTGGTTTGTCTTATAAAGGATATCTTGTTGTAATAGAAGGATATAGTGATGCAACTTGGAACAATGTAGAATCCAAATCCAAGTCTACGAATGGATGAATATTTACATTAAGAGGCATAGCTGCTTCATGGTCTACCAAGAAGTAGACATGTATGTCTGACTCAACAATGTTGTCAGAATTTATTGCATTAGCAGATGCATGTAAGGAAGAAGAGTAGCTTAAGAATTTGTTAATGGAACTCCCATTATCGAAGAAGCCATCTCTAGTAGTCTTGATCAACTGTGATAATCAAGCAACGATATAATGTCTCCGTTGACATGCTTTTTGGTCAAAGCTGTCACGCGTCAGCAAACACAACAATTTGGTCGAAGTCACGACGCAGACTTAGAATGGACCGAAACCCTTTTTTATATGACTTCTTTTGGGCCAGAAAACATGAATTACGGTGCTTCGCACTTATAACTCTTGTAGCCCATTGAGTTAGCTTCAGGTGCAACTTTTGTTTGGCCCAAACGACCTTACAGTTTGAAAGTTGCACCCATTTTCGTAAACACGAGTCGATCTCTCAAAACTGCTCGCGCAACTCAACATGGCAAGCTCCATAAATTTCGCATCGCATCACTGGTATTGCCACAAGTCGCATCGCATCGCCCTTCACACCACATCACCTACTCCACACCGCATCACCCACTCCGCACCGCATCCCTCCGCTTTGCATCCTTAATCCTACCCCACATCCTCCAAAAATTGCATCCCCCTCCCAATTCCCTATAGTTCGCATCCCTCGGGGATGCGAGCGCACTGACTTGCATCCCTATAGGATGCGATTTCGCATCCCCCGGGATGCAAAATTCGCATTCACAGAAGGGATGTGAAACTAGCATTCCCAGAAAGGATGCGAAATTTCCTGAAAACGCAGCTATGGGATGTGATTTTTTCGATTCTAAAGGATGTGATGCGATTTTTCACAATTCGAAAGATGTGATGTGATTTTTTGTGAGTAGGCCATGCAGGATGCCATTTTTTGGTGTGTGGTCCCCAAATCTCACCAACTCCTACTTAACCCGCTACTATAAATGCCCCCTTATCTCATTCATTCAAGGGGTTGGATTTATTTTGCACTATTGAAGCTCTCAAGCACCATTAATGGCTTCTATCTTCTCCTCCAATATTATTGGACATAGCTTTGACCACTAAAATGTTACACAAATGTTTTCCATCAACTTTTGGATATTTACAAGGATAATTACTGTAACACCCCCCCTCCGTTACGGTCACACAAAAAGGGAATGCCTTAACTTTGGTGGATCATTTTAGGTAAAAGATGCAGATTAATTACACGACAGATAGATAATGCAGCGGAAAATAAGGTCATTTTATAAACAATGTGGTTCAGTCAAGCTTTTACAACAATTTATCTCAATCATACTTAAAAACAATACATAGAACTTCTGTCTTTATTCAAAAACTCCCAAGTATAAAAGAAGCATACAAATAACAATGATATTCCCCAATAAAGCATGAACCAGCCATAGCAGTGGAAGAGAGAGTCCAAAGCAATACATTGACTATCTTCGAGCTTGGAAAGAAAACTAAGCTAAGTGGTAATATTTCCTCCCTGTGAACCTAGGGGTAGGGGGAACGGAGGAAAAGAGGCGAAACAATCTAGGTCAGACATAAGTCTGGTAAGTCCAGTGACTTTTAGCATGTAAATAGGCAAAAACATCATGACATGAATAAACTGAATATAAGACAATACAGTGATAACAAGGATAACAAGATAACATATGATTAGCATAGATATGATAAGGCAAGGTAAACTGAATGCGCTTCTACTCTTTCTCTGCTTCGCTAGTACCTTTGTTATTCTGATTTTAATACCTCTGCACCGCCTAACTAGTGTCCCAACTAGTAATATGTGTAAAATGATAATATTACAACGTGATCCCAATCCCTGCAAATATGGTAGCCTTCAGGTGCACATCTAATATGAGGATCTTACCTCAGTCAGCCTAATCGCCATGAAGATGTTAGATGTAACCTTACTATCCTATCGATCAGCTCCTTACTCATATTATTTTTCCTTGTGTTTATGTCAATCGGCCCTCTCTTGCATGTAGATACCCTGTGCTGGTCCCACCATAAGGTGTATAAATCCTTATGATAGCAACTTGGCAGGATTCAAGATGCACATTGTATAACTACTGGTACCCAGTGCCTGCTTTTTCCCACTCCGGAGTACGTGCACGCCCGTAAACCGTCGGAACCTACACTGACGTACCCCCACCGCTATTTTGACTGCTTATAATCCGCCCAGTAATCGTGCCCCACCCTGCCTAGTTTCAGGGTACCTTGATACATCTATGTGGGTTACTGCTGAAATGGGTCCGCGTCCCCGTTACTAGGGTTTATTATTGGTTAAGTTTGTGGGCCTATATTTACTAATATTACCCATCAACCCGATATGTACTTAGCCGTCCCACTGATTCAGACATGTTTACTTAATGGTTAAGTTTGTGGGCCTATATTCACTAATATGACCCACCAACCCGATATGTACTTAACCATCCTACACATTCTGTCATATTGGTTAAGTGTTGTCCATTCATGTTAACTTAACCCACCCACTCATCATGTCATGTTGGTTAAGTGTTTCTTATTAACCCTTCTCACTAGTCATGTTGGATTGGTTAAGTGTTTCCGATTAACTTAACCCCATTCATTCATCATGTTATATTGGTTAAGTATTTCCCATTAACTTAACCCCATTCGTTCATCAAGTTACATTGGTTAAGTGTTTCTTATTAACTTAACCCCATGCGTTCATCATGCTATTTTGGTTAAGTGTCATCAATCTATTCAAGTTAACTTAACCCACCCATTTTTCATGTTACATTGGTTAAGTGTTGCCTTCTTGTGTTAACTTAACCCTTCCACGCATCCTGTTATATTGGTTAAGTGTTGCTCTCTTGTTTTAACTTAACCCTACCCATTCATCATGTCATATTGGTTAAGTGTTTCTTATTAACCTAACCCTACTCATTCATCATGTCATGTGGGTTAAATGTTTCTTATTAACTTAACCCTGCTCATTCATCATGTCGTAGTGGTTAACTTAACCCTGCTCACTTGTCTAATTAACATGTTATAACGGTTAAGCACTCTAAATTTTCTTAATCTCACCTTCTTGTCTAATTAACATGTTATAACGGTTAAGTGTTATAAATTTACTTAACCCCATCTTATTGTCTAATTAACATGTTATAATGGTTAAGTGTTGCCTTAGTTAACTTAACCCTACCATTCTTAACATGTCTTGTTCATTAGCATTAACGGATTTATTAATGCACGAATCTCTCACATTAGATCTATGTTGTTGTGGTTACTGGATGTGCCGGGCGGTTCCGGGCAGTTTTACACCATAACTCAATCTAACTTCGGGTTTTTCTTGGGCATGATGCACTAACCTCTCACATTAGATAGGTGTTGTTGCGGTTACTGGATGTGCCGGGCGGTTCCATGTAGTTTTACACTGCAACTCAATCTAACCTCGGGTTAGGCATGTTTATCTTTTAGTATATTTACCATACATGTCCAAGTCTAGATTTTATATGCTAATTATCCCAAATTCACAAAATTAGTCATGTTCCAATTCTCAAGTTATACCTCCCCAAAATTCAAGTTATTACTCAAAATAGGTTACACCCAATTTTCCCAAATTTGCAATAATAGTCATGCCCAAAAAAAAAATCACAATATAACACATGCCCTAAGGTTTAGTCATACTGCATCATACAAAATATTCTCCAAAAATCTCCAATCATGATTCATAGTATAAACTATGCCAAATTATAGCCTTTAATTACAGTGCATGCCAATTACCCAAAATCCCGTTTTAGGCGCGTTCACATTTAACATTTATCCCTACCTTACTATAGGTTTTTCATGCCTAAGCCATACATCATTATACACAATAATCTCCTTCTTCCAGTCATAAACTATCATATATATATATATATATATATATATATATGCCCCAATTTTAGGTCTTAGACCGCAACATGTACTATGCCTTACATGTTTACAGTTCAATTTTCGCCCCAAACCCCAAGTCATATATCCAATATACATTATGCCTCAAATCACAAGTCATATGTTCGATACACTTTATGTTTTTAAATACAACATGCGTTATGTCCTCAAATCAGTTATGCCCAATTATACATAATTAAATAATTTTCCTAATTTTAGCGCTGGCCATGTCTAAATCATATATTATGTCAAATTTTTCCCAACGTACGTTCATCTCTTATGAGATTTGGCTCAGGCTCGCCATAGCCTGGCTATAAAAACAAAAAGGGAAGAAGGAAAGAAGAGATAAAGAATGGACATAATAATATCAATGAGATAGATCCAATGGATATAGAAAGACAGATAGAAATAGGCATAATCTCAGATTCAGATTTATTACAATATCAAAATCACAATTTATATTTTACTTCTGAAAGTAACATGAACTTACAAAATACAGAACAGTCTTGAATTCTGGGATCTAATTTCTGAATTTAAATAGCTATTAGTTTGATGTAGACTTTGATTTTTAACTTGAAAATTCTAATTTGATTGATTAAGGTGGAGGCTAGGTCACTTCAGGTTTTGCTTTAGCATATAAACGCTTATGAATTCGTATGGAGAAAACAATAGGTTTAAGGGTCTTTTTATAGGTGTATAGGGACACTTAGAGCCTTCAGATCAGTCTAGAAGACATCAGAATCGTCCAGAGCAGAATATCGCGTCACACAGCAAATCAGAGAGTGACACGTGGTGAAACACGTCATTGGCCAGATCTGGGCCAACAGGGGTCGACACCCCTATAGGGGGGTCGAAAACTATGTCGACTCCCTCTGAGGGGGTCGACACCCTGAGTGAGAATTTTCCCGCTCAGCCCATTCTCTTGAATTTCGAATTTTGAACTTGGTTTGAGATGTTTAATTATTATTTATATTTTCTGTTTAAACATGAAATCTTCTGAACTCCATAACTTCTTCATACGAAGTCCGATTCACGCAAACTCGGACTCTATCTCAAGCGAGAATTCCAAGACGAACGCAATAGCATAACCTATTTCCCTTAATTCTCACTTTTAAAATTAAGTATTCTTTAATTCGTTATTTTAATATTCATAGGAAATACGGGGTGTTACAATTACACTACTCTTGGACTATTTTGGACATATCTGTATTTCTTGGACACTGAAACTAAAATTGGACATTGTTAACCAAGTCAACACCCTCTTCACTCAACAAAAAAGATGACGAACATTTCAGACAAAGTTTAGAATTAACATACATTTTGTTATTTTATTGTAACGCTTTGTACTCAAACATAGTCTGAACTTGTACATCACTGTAATCTAAAAATATATGATGAATGATTACTATAAAGTGATGTAGGTGTTTACGCCAAACCATTATAAAAAGTTGTGTCCTCTCGCATTGCTTTTTTTCATTTGGATTATTGTGTTTCTATGACACGTAAACTTGGGTGTTAGCGTGTGTTGAGTCCACAACAACTTTCAACCTTAATAGTCTCTAATAAGACATATAATGGAAAAATCTAGATGTGTGAGTCTAACACATCAAATGGTGAGACAATTGCTCAAAAGTGGAGTTATAACTATTGACTACATAGAAACAAAGAAAAATTTGGCTGACCCACTCACAAAAGGTCTTCCAAACGCAATGGTTTCTATGAAGTCAAAAAAATGGGACTAAGGTCTTTGAATGAAGATTGATCATCCTTAACACCAACCCAACTTGTGTCTTGAAATGGATATACAAAGTTCAATGAGTACCAACAAGTTAAGAGTATGATTATGGAACACTAAATCAATATTCTCATAATTTTAAGTATTGGATTCTGTAAGAACAAAGGATGGATAAATATCCATAATAAGTCTAGAAACCTTAAAAGGTGTAACGCATAAACACCTTAAGAGACTTACCTATATAAGTATGGAAATCAGGCCATTTCTTAGGAAAGTAAAACCTCTTTCTAAAGTAGACTCATGAACAAGGATAAAAAGCACATGGTTGTACTACACCATAAATGGGAATATTCGACGCTTTTTGTGGGTGTTGCAAGAAAAGCATTGCAAAAGGTATGCTTCCTTTTGATCTTCTACAACAATACACAAACGTTGTTGCATTAGACATGAATGCACTGTTGCAATAGGAAATTTAGAGTTGTGATGTGCAACACCAGTTGAAAGCATTGCATTACATATATACAATCCTGCTCATCAATCCGCATTATCAGTATAAACAAAGCTGCAACTGTAGATGCATGATTAATCCAACAGTTCAAACCAATTCGTTATTCCGCTATGTGAAATTTTGGTAGGGCGTTTCCCCCTTCACGAAATACTTCCCTGCTATGTGAAACACTCTTCCTTCCCTTCCTCTCTCCAATAGGGGAGAGGAAAGGATGACCCCTAAAAGAAACGAAACCGCTTCGGTTTCAAACCATAAACAAAGTAAACTCATCGATTAATGGGAAAATCACGTCCCTCTAATCTATGAAAGCCTTATTTTTCTCTTAAAATCTATTTCCACCATCTATGGAACATAAATCAAAAAAAAATTCATCTCTAACCCTTCAAGAAGTCATTTTTGGAAGTTTCAATGCTGGTTATGTATGTTCAAGGTCAAGCCATCAAGATTTGGATCTTTCGATGAAATCATTTCCAATTTTCTCATGCTGAAACATCCATCTCTCCAATCGATCCATTTCAGACATTGCAATCTTGGCGCCACTTCCATTCGATTATGATGGGTAAGAATAAAAATTGGTTTCATAGTAATCGATATGGTGGATTCTCTTTATAGGCTATAGTATTTGATTAATGATCATATGGGTCACTTGCAATAAATCCTTCAATTAAGTAGTCAAATTTCTGTCGACTAGTTGAATATGATATCTACAAATGGATTTATAGAATCCATTTCTTTTTATATTTTAGGAAGACTCACTGTAAAATGGACTAACTATAAAATGGAATATAGGGTACTGGTAGTTATTGTTCACGAATGGGTTCAGTTATGATTGTACTTTAATGTAGTGAAGTGGGTTATTCCTATAACTAAACCCAGATATTGCTGGCGGTGAATGATACTGGAAAATAGTCTTGAACAAGGTGAAATAACTCAGTTTTTATTTGTTGGATTATATTCCTCTAATGTTTGCTAATGCTTCAAAAATAGTTGTTTTATTTTTCCTTTTAATTTATGGGTTTGATTCGACCTGCCAATTGAATAAATTACAGGAGCATTTTCTTTATGATTATGTTTTCATCTATTTCTACCTTTATTCTAATCCGTTGCAACCATTGTATGAAGCAACAATGCTCAGTTGATTAAATATTATACCTCATGGAATCACATCTTAGCAAAAAACGATGTTAGCTCTATGAAATCATGATTTATCAATGTTTTCCTTGTAACATAATTCTTTTTGGTTTGACTAAGTGACATCCTTTTTTCTCAGAAAGGTGTCGCCACAGGTAGTGAAGAAGAAGAATGTTTGTCTAGTTATGGTTGCTTAATTTATTAAAAGGTCGTTTTTCTACAACATCATGGGATTCCTTTCTAGTCTTTCATTTTAGATGAGTTTTTATTTCATGTTTTTTTCACTCTTGCTTTGATTATTTCCATGATGACAACATTTGCATTATTTTTAGTGTTTTTAAATAGTGTGCCAACTTACTTTTTTTACTCATATCAAACTCCTCCTTCAACACAGTAAAGCTTCACTTAATGATTAGTAATGAAAAATCATTGGTTGATTAGTAATGTACGGTGAGTCTTTTTTAACCTTTGAAAACCTCTATACCCGAAAAAATGAAATGAATGGGTATGCTTCTTCGAATTCTTCTCTATGAATGGTAGTAAATAAATGTAAATGTAACCACTAAAATTACCTTTTAACAGTCAGTTTTTTAAGTGCTAAGAAGCCCTTAATGAAAAAAATTCCTTTTATACAAAAGCATTGTTTTATCAGTAAAACATCTCTTTAGAGTTCTTATATTTACAGAGTTGTGAAGTCTTAATAATTCGATTTTACGGTTACACCAATAAAATCCATATAATTGAGCCTATACTTTTCTTTAGAGACATTGTTAGACTATTATGTATTGGAGAAAATTCATGCAAGATGGTTTGGAAGAATTTTAACAAACATGTATGTGCATGTGTTGTGATTGTGAGATTCCTCACTTTTGGTCAAATGCCATATACTCAGCCAAATCAGATGCCTCAGTTTTCCACCAACCATATGGCCAATCAAGGTGGTGCAGGTATGCCTCTTTCTTCGTCATTCACTATAAGAAAATCACTTACCTTTCTCATATGTATTTGTGTGATACATATTATTAATGTAAATTTTTACCATAGCTATATCATATGGGCCATAATGCAATAAAATTAATTTAGAGTCATGCCGGTCTTAAGATCAAAAATTCAATTTTTTTTTTTATTTCAGTACCTTTTTACTATGTGAATTTATATTTAGGGTAGGAATGTAAAATGTTTAGTTACAGAACATGAAATGCCATACCTGCAGCTTATTACAAATACTGTAACACACCGCATTTTTTAAAAGTTAAATAATAAAATAAAATTTGAAAAGCTTTCAGAATTTGTTTACGGAATTAGCGTCATTGCATTCGTGGAAATTTTCTGATCAATTTGGACCTATGGTTTGTAGAAAACGGATTTAAGATAAAAAAAGATAACTTTAAATGAAATATTACAACAAACCTGAAAAGAAGGTATAAGAAAAGAACAATGACCACCACTTTTTTTATTCTTGTTAACAAAAATTTATGTAGCTCGGTTAGTAAAGACATTTCTCTCCCAAGTGTGTAACGCAAGTTCGAGTCCCACTGGCGCAATATTTTTATTTTAGAGGGACGACTAAAATAATACATATTCTAAAAGAAAATATGTATAATTGCACACATAAGGAAAATTATACATAAAGGTGAGTATAAAAATATATGTATACATGCATATATTAATATGTGTGTATGTACGAAAAAATAAATATATAAAAGAAATCTAAAATAAACCTACAATCAATAAAAATAGTTAAAAATCAAATGATGGTATAATGCTGTTTGAATTTTGAAAATGAAATAAAAGTTTCACGTATATATACGCAAATATTCTAATATTGAGATAAAAAGTACAAGTTAAGAGCAGAATATAATTAATGCATAATAAATAGAAAATGGAGAAGAAATAGGTTGGCTTTGAAATTAGAGTGCATTAAAAAGAAATAAAACAAAGCATTATTAGTTGCATTGATTAACAGATAAGAATCTGGAAGCTTATATGAGTGTATACACACATAAATTTGAAATTCTATATGTGTTATAAACGGATAATTATAATTAGGATAAATTATAATAGAAAGATTGTAAATCTGCCAAGTTATATGAAGAAGAGAATTAATGTTATTAATTAATCTTTAAAAATCAGAAACCACAACAGGGCAGAAATCTCGCTAGGACCCAAGATGGGCCGACCCAAGCTGGCATGGGTCGACCCACTCCAGATTTGTTCTTGTACAGACGTGTTTTTTTGTATAAATGGTTCAGATTTTTTTCAGAAAATTCAATGATTCAGACTTTCTTGTAATCCTATAAATAGACTAGCGGAGCCTAGCTCTAAACTCATATTTTTTGAGATGCCGCCTAGGCTCTTCCATTCTCTCCTTCCTTCAAATCTTTTCAAAAAATAAGAATATTAGTTTTAGGAAAATCTAATTCAAGATTTGAAGAAAAAATAATGAAAATCTATAAATAGGTGTTCAGCATTCTGATTAGGGTAAGTTCTTGAATCTGATTTATTTAGGTTTCTCTCTTCCTTTCCTTCTTCTTTTAGCATCATATTTGTGAATCAGTGATTGTTTTAATAATAGATTCAGCTAGGGATGCCATGTAACAACAAATCTGGATCAGATTCATGGATTGGAAAGTTGTTAGGTGAGTGGATTCAAATTATACCTTTTTGAATAATAGTATATTTACCATATACATTCCCCATCATTCTTAATATGTTAAATAACTGTAAGTTATGATAATTGTGGTATAATTCATTTTCAGTTACATTAAGAATATGACTATTGTATATATCTATTCTAGGAATATGCTTATTGGATTAAAATTGCTGTAATACTGAGTTTGCGAGATTTACAATAAAAATGAATATGTTACAAAAAATATTGTTAATGACAAATTGGATATTGTAAATCAAATTACAGTGAAATTGAGAATAATTATGGTAATTGAGATTAAATTTGCGTAGAATTTATTAAGAAAATTTCTGTTGTATAAAGCATATTTCATTAATCATCCGTCTGAATTGAGAATTACTGTAAACACTATAATTATGGAATTTACAATAAACAAGAATATTTTCTCTAGAAAATTATTATGCCAAAAGCTTGTAAATAAAATTACAGTAAAATTTGGGAATAATGAAAAAGAATAGATATGCCTAATTTGTATGTAAATTTTAATGTAACCGGGAAATTGTAGATAACTACGCTAAGACATGAGGTTAAGTTCAACTTGTGGTAGAGTCTTCCAGGAACCGCCCGGTAAATCCAACATCCACAAGTGGTCAACTTAATATGAGAGGTTTGGTGCATAAACATATAGCAAAATATATGTACATGAAATAAATAAATATGTAAATGGCATTGATTGTAATCAATGGAAATAAACGGTACATGTGAAAATATACAAGTTGGTAAAGAAATGGAAGTTACAACAGTAAAAGTTTGGTTAAAACGGGAAATGTGATGAATAAGGAATATAACCTATTATAATTAATTAAATTAATGAGAATGCAATATAATAGGTAGGCTTGTCCTAGGGACAAGTGGAATTATAACATGAGTTATAATAAATAAAAAGGGGAACTTATTAATACACCTTAGTTAAGAGAACTAAGTAAATATGTAAACAACAACAAGTTGTAATGACAAGGTTATATTAAATAAGAAAGAAGGAGGTAGACCAATGGGATAAAATAAGTTATATTTAGTCATGTGTATGTATGTATGTATATGTATATGTATATATATATATATATATATATATATATGGTAACATGTTAACAGAAAACACATAGATTGGAATAATATATAATACATTAAGCAGAATGTGCTATTGGAACTTGTAAACATGTAATTGACAGTAAATGACATGGTAATAAAAAGGGGTTGTAGATTAATTTCGTTAATTACAATCCGGTGTAAAGGGGTTGTAGATTACTTTCGTGAATTACAATCCGGGGTAAAGGGGTGTAGATTACTGTCGTTAAAGCAAGCACAATTAAAAGATTAGACATACGGTCTAATAACACATTTGCATGATGTGCTTGGACCAGTCCGCACGTGCGAAGGTAAAGAACGCAATAGGGTAGGTCATCGGGATGTCCAGAGACATGGGAGGAGAACATCCACTTGATTACTTGGCTCGACATGCGACTTGATTTCTTGGTGGGACTGGATGGAAGCACGCGGCTTCCGAGCGACGTGGCAGGGCACTCCATGGTGGTCCTTTGTTGTGGTACATACTCAGGATGTACACATAGAGGTGGGGGTCTTTGTGATACTACCTAGTACCTAGTAGGTATACCTTGACTGCAACAGTAGCGTAGTAGTCAGAAGGTTGTGGTGGATGGCATTGGGTGATTCGACGATTGCCTCAGAAGGAGGTTGGGCCAGGATCAATACAAGATAGTAAGATCAGATATCTGTCATCGACAGTTAGTGGGATGCAAGAAGGACTAGAGCTAAACCAAAATATCATCTACCTTTCACTGTTGAGGCATGGTGGTTGAGGGACACGATAAATTGGATGCTAGATTGGTTGTTAGGGGCACATCATTAGCTCTTGTAGTCTTTCAGTAGTTTAGGGAGGGGTCTGTGTAGGGTCATAGCCACCATGAAAAGTAGACCACACTGGATATATGTATTTTAGTCCCTTAAAGGCGGGTCTATACAGATATAGAAAGGCTCCTGACTGAGTTCGGTGCATTGCATGTAGCCCTATTACGGAACTCGGGATACAATGCACAGAACGTACGAGGGTCTATGTACATGCACTGTAACGACCCGGAATTTTGGGGCCAATTTAAAATTTTTATTTTAGAAATTTTAATGGATTTCAATATTTAAAATAACTTATTTTAAATAATAAGAACGACTAAAAATTTATTTTAATTGAAGTTAAAACGAATAAATTTAATTTAATTATAAAAGGGGTTTAAAACAGCGCTGCAGTTTGAAAATTTGAATTTGAACTTTGATCGACTGTACAGAATTCATTTTAAATCAAAATTGAGTGAAACCAGAAATATTTTAATTTGTTTAATCATATCTTTCCAACGAATCTGAAAAACTGAAATTTCATCGCAGGAATAAAAAGTTATGCCCAGTTTAAAATTCAGAAAATTCGCTATAGAATTTATATTTTTTTTAATATAATATATTGGCCTTAAAAATAGCCATTTTGCAAACGACCTCGGTTTTCGACGAAACCACTTTTGTTGGAACCGGAATGTCAAATTATTGCTAAGTTTCAATTTTCATAATTTTTCGAATTAATATGTGAGCGTGGCAGAAGAAATTATGTTTTGACTGTTTCAGTCAAATTTAATCGACTTGAAAATAGTCATTTTTTAAACTGTCTCAGAATTCAAAGAAATTAGTTTTGTTAGGACCGTATCGTCGTAACATAACCAGAAATGATTTTTTTGTAATTTTTAGAGTCCGTACGTGGCCCCGGTAATTTAAAATGCATGTCTAAATTTAATAATTAAATGTTTTATATTTCAATTTAAAGAAAAAACATATCGTAACAGCCGAACTGGGTTACGAAATGTGTTCCATTGTGTCCGGGACAGGGGTATTTGGCTAGGGGCGACATTCGTTGGGATCGATACGGAGTTGGTATCAACGAACGAATATTTTCTTGAATTAAATAATTAAAATAAATATAAAATACACTAAAATATTGTATAAATACACCTAGAAATACGAAACCCTAATTCCTATTCTAACAGCCGCCATCTATCGTTTTCTATGGCTGAAAAGCCATAGTCGATCATCCTCAAATTCCCATAATCTAATCATCGAACTCGAATGTTTCCAACGTGAAAATCAATGCCCTCATCAAGCTCTTGTAATATGTACGGCTAAGATTGAGTTTAATAAAGCAATCAGGTTAGAAGCTCGACGCAAAGTAGCACTGTTTGGGGCGTCTTTTGGGGCGGCACAGGGGGTCGAGCGGGCTCCAGCTCCTGGCAGCGGGCGGCGACGTTGAGGTCTTCGAGGAGGCGGCACTGGACCGAGCTCCGGTAGCTCATAAGGTGGTGCGACGGGAAAGCCCTGATTTGAACGATGGGTTCTGTCCTGGAGCGTATAAAACAGAAGAAGGTGGAAGGTGGATTAATATTTAATCAAGTTGATTAAAGAATTAATTATATATTAAAGTAATCAAATATTCAAATCGACATAACTTTGTCATACAGTATCGAAATCGAATGAAACCAGTTGCGATGGACTCGTATGGATCAGATCTACGCAATGAAACTGACTGGAGATGAAACCGACCACTTTGGAAATTCAGCCAAATTTGAACGTTAACAGAAATTTCAGATCTGAATTAAAACCAGGGTGAGAAATCTATTTTATTTCTTTCCTTTATAATTGAAAAAAAATCTGAAATTATTGTTATAAATTTGCAGTTAATTCATACTGTTATTATTCTGTGTTAATTGTAAATACACATCTGTTTGTTTGATGTTGATTATGGTGATAGGATTGTTAAAAGTTACATTTCTTTGATTAGAATTAGATTGAACAAATTTATTATTTTGTTCATTTTATTGTTAAAATTAACTTTTCTGTTATTTGAATTAGACTAAACAAAATTATCATTTTGTTTGTTGTACTATCAAAATTGAAACATTTCTGTAAATTAGAAATTGGTTTAAACAAAAATACACCATTTTTGTTTATATAAAAAGAATCAAATGTGTATCACACCAAATGTTGTAAATATGTTGAATTAGAAATTTTCAACATACAGGTAACACAGAATTTTGATAATTTGTTAAATTAGCAATTTTGTTGATAAAATGTTAATATGATTAAAAAGGACATTTTGTTTATAAAATGTTAATATGATTAAAATGGACATTTTTGTCATATTAAAAAGAACGAAGTAAAAATCACATTTTTGTCATTAATAAGGATTAAAAGAAAATATACTTTTTTTCATTTAGAAGAAAATCACATTTTGGTCATCAAAATAAAAAAGAGATTAAAGAAAATTAGCTTTTTTGTTTACTTTAAAAGAATGAAGAAAAAAATGACATTTGTGTTTACATTGAAAAGATTAGACAAAATTATCATATTTTGTTACATTGAAAAGGATTCAACAAAAGTACCTTATTTTGTACATTAAAAGGAATTAGACAAAGTTACAATTTTTGTCACTTTAAAAGAATTAGAACTAAAAGTGCATTTTTGTTAGAAAATGTTTATTAAATAAAAACAATCTTTTTATTTGAAATGTGTTATGCAAACAAAATGACATTTTTGATTAGAAACTTGTTATGTAAATAAAATCAACAATTTTATTTGAAATGTATTATGCATATAAAAATGACATTTTGATTTGAAAGTTGTTATATAAATAAAAAAACCACATTTTTGTTAGAAATGGGTTTTGCAAATTAAAATATCATTTTGTGTAAAACATGATTAGTGAAGAAAAATATCATATTTTGTTTATTTAAAAAGATTAGACAAGAACTCACATTTTTGTTTATTTAAAAAGATTGGACAAAATCATCATATTTTGTTTACATAAAAGGATTAGACCAAATCATCACATTTAGTTTACATTAAAAGAATTAGACAAATTTGTCATTTTGATTACATTAAAAGGATCAGACAAAATTATCAGTTTTGGTCATTTTAAAAAGAATGAATTAAAAATGTATATTTTCATACATTAAAAAGAATGAATTAAAAATGTATATTTTCATACATTAAAAAGAGAATGGATTAAAAATGTATATTTTCATACAATAATGAGAATGAGTTAAAAATGTATATTTTCATACATTAAAAATAATGAGTAAAAATGTATATTTTCATACATTAAAAAGAATGAGTTAAAATGTAAATTTTTATACATTAAAAAGAATGAATTAGTAATGGACATTTTTGTCACATTAAAAAGTATGAAGTAGAAATACACATTTTTCCATTAAAATGAATGAGACCAAAAATATACTTTTTGGTCAATAATTAATAGTTAAGATTTTATTGTCATTAGTTAACAATAAAAAGAATTGAAATAGATGTCTGTGATGTTGTAATGTTTGATATGTTGAATATAATGTTAGTATATTCAAACAGAATATTACACTTCCATTTACAAGTCATCCGATTTGTTTATGTGGTTGGGTCGATAATTTTCACACATCGCCCAAGTGCACAAATAATTTATTATTTGATTGTTGGATGAAACCCCACACGGGTGTTGGGATGATATTTGATCTACACTAGTCCCAATATTTAGTGTAGAATCCACTTTGGTTGCTATTTGGAAGTTTGACAATTATTTATCATGAGTATTGATTACATGCAATATATGGTTGTTGATTGAGTCACATTCCAATAAAGGATATCCTAGAGGAAGTATTTTAGAAAACATTTTAGAAAAGAATATATTTTAGGAAAATACATTTTAGAAAATATATTTATTTTTTTATTGAAATGAACTAGTTATTAACTAGGATCAATCATCAAATTTAGATTTTATGAAGTTTTCAACTTTGTTAATATTTAATTGAAACTAAATTAAATAAATTGGATTCTGGGTTTGTCGTGAGTAATGTCTTAAATAACATTGTTCTTAAACCCCGTATGAAAAGAATAATCTTTAAATTTCGATTATTAAAATTTTCAATTATATTTAGTAATTGGAATAAAATGAAATGTGAGTTGGGTTTATTGTGAACTGTGTTTCTAAGCGACATTTGTTCTTTAACCCAACTGACAATGAAAATATGATTTGGAATTTATAAATCTTGTATCAAGATTTAAATGGGAATTTTCCAAAAGTAAAGTTTTCCAATTTAATATATTAGATTATAATTGAATAGAATTCGAATTAAGTAAAACCGAGATAAGCTTCTGTAAAAGAAACCCGATATTACATATGGAATTTAAGAGGCTTTGCCGTTATTCCATTTATAGTATTGGTCGGATACAGAAATTTATAACGATTATATATTGATTTGATTCTGTGAAGATTCCCTATTTTATGGAAGTCGATTTTGGGTTTATCGTGAACGGTGTTTTAAATGACATTAGTTCGTTAACCCAGTTAAGAAGAAGATTAATTTCTTAAATTTGAACAATCATTGAATAATGATTTTTGGTATTTAAAACCCAATTGAAGTTTTGATAAATCTTTAAAGAAAAGATTTAAGGATAGTTTAAAGAATTTATCTTTGATATAATAATGCGAATATCTTATTAGAAGAATATTCTGAATTGGAATGAGACGTTGGGCATGCTTTTATAGTACTTGATTTTTAATTATAAAATACGCTAGTTATTCGGAAAGACCGGGTTTAACCCATTCCGAATAATTACTACAACGATGAAGAGTCGAAGATGAAGATGGTGGTTGAAGACCGACGATCTTCACATCGAATGGATGTGTTGCTACAGAGACCCTTGATGGGAGTAGCTACCTTGAAGGGACTTCAGTGGTGGCCATCCAGACTATTGTTGATTGTTCGGATTTGGTTTTCGCTCAGACCCAGAGCATAATCTAGTAAATGGATGCGTGTCTGACATTGGATTTCGTTCCATGTGAATTAAATCAATTTCTATTAATGTATGTATGTTTTGTGGTGGAGGATTTATTCTCTACTTAACACCCTGGTATATATTAATAGTGATCGATCGCATGGCGTGGATTGTCAATGTGGCATGCCAAGATGCAAATGATCAAGGCTTTTGTTGAAAAGCAGGGCCTTGTGGGATGATCAAAGTATAGCCTATTACGGCATAACTTTGTATATATCGTGACTTCGCGAGCCTCACACCCCTGTATGAGTCAAAACGGGATTAGGACTGCAGGGAGTGCACACGTTTCTTTCTAGCTAGGAGTGGTGTCGGTGCTTAAACTGGCTGACATTTTACTTATGTGGATGATGGATTTTGAGGCGCCTCGGATTTTTATAGGCCGTTAGTGGTCATACTATAGGTTCAAAGGAACCGGGAAGCGTGTGTTCAGGCATAACCAATCCACTGCCGATAGGCGGGGACTGGCCCTGAAGATCCAAGGGTTCACTGCGGGGGATCCTGAGGCATTTGCTAGAGTGTCTCGAATCGGAGAGGAGCTTGCCCCTAGCCTCGACTCATCATGGAAATCCAATTTCCAATACGACCTTGCGGTTTTGATTGTAGAACTAGTATGGCGACATAGCAGGATGGCGTACTATGCCGTCTATGATTGAAATGTTTTTGAAATATATATATACCCATAGATATATACACTAATATTAAATCCATTTTATCGTATCAAGCATCTTTTGACCATTATAAGGTAAAACCCTGTCCTCCGGTTTGTGTTGCATTGTGTGTGGGACTTGGGTCTTATAATGGTTTCATATTTCTAAAAAGCATTATGTTGTTTAACGTCTTACTTTATTTTATGCACTGGAAATCCAATGGAGTAAACCCGTTCTACGGTAGCGGCGTGGTCCTGTGATTAGCCTTATTATTCGATAAGTTAAGTTAAGATTTCTCATACCAGTCCCATGACTGACCTGTAGTTTGTTTCACTGGCAAACTCGGGTGCCCATATTTTCCACACGGGCAGTCGAGTAGCTTTTTGCAGATATATTTACAAGATCCTGGCTTACTGCTGAAGCGGTATTCGGAAAGCTCTGTATCCGTGTATTTCTTCCAGTTGTATATTTGTATTGTTTTCCGTTGCTATTTAAATGTAATTTCAAACTCTGATATTATTGTATTCCTATTATATAATAAGTATTCATACTCTGTTACATTCTTGTACTCTGATGTAATTGTTGTAATCAGCAATAAAATGTTCTTCAGTTTGTGTTTTGATGTGTCTTGTTCTCAAAGCAATCCAGCCTTTTCTTTACTGGGAAGTTTGGGTTGTCACATGTACACCTCACCGGATGGTGTATCGTAGATCATACGCTTGCATGGCATTGCAAGGAGGGTTCTATGCAGTAATGTGCATTTTGATTTGGATTTACATATGTTGTTCGACGTAGTATATGCTTCCATAGCATGACGGTGGAGACCGACCGAGGAGGGTACTATGGGAAGTATCTTGATATGTTGGGGGTAGCTATATACATATGCTATGATTACGTTAATCTACTGAGACGTGGATGGGTACGAAGTGAGTATAGAGCCTTGAGTGATGTTAACTCAAAGTAACCTAATAAGAAAATATCACTGAACAGTATATGTAGGTTTATTTCAAAATGTGTAATTTGTTCAGTCACCAGAACTTTTGTGTTCTGACCCCTCCACATAACGCACTTGTAGGTTAGGTTTGTGGACAGGTAGGATAGCTTTGGATATTGGTTAGGAAATATTATTACAACGATAAGACTATATTTTATTATATTATATTTTGTCCATTCCGATGTGAGATGTTTTCTGAGCTTTGATATATTGATTATCTCTTTCTTTTCAGCAGAATACCAGACAAGCCGACTCGAGCTTCGACATATTGGGATTTTTGAAAGAAAAAAAAATTGGTTTATAGAAGTTTGGGTTGTTACAGTTACAGTGTCTAACTCAACATTAAATGAAAGTCTAGAGACTAATGAATATCCAAAAGAAATGTGACTTACTTATATTACTTGACAGTAAGTGAAGTTCAACATTGTGCTAGCGAATACTCCACGTCATTATTAGAAACAACAGACAAATTATCTGCAATGTGAGTTTTGCATATGTTGTTTGGATCATTGTATATAAGCTTAAGTCCAGATAGCAATGCAATCCAACGAATCATATTTTTAACAATTAAAATTATGAGTAACATCACTAGGTTGTTAGATATACACCAATCAACAATTCTCTTAAAGTCATCAGCATAGCAATAGTTGTAAAGTGATGGCTTGATTTAACCAAATAGTTATCTACAATTGTGCTTGCTGGTTATAAAAAAGAAAGATGAATTTGTAGATCTTGTTATTATACACTCCATGCAATATTTGTTGAAAGAGTTGTTATTTGAACCCGCTTAGATAAGTGAACTTAGCAGTTATATCTAATGGTTTAAATAGGCTGCGTTCTAGTTAATTGTTATTCTAATCTTTAAGGTGAG
Source organism: Allium sativum (assembly GCA_030737875.1). NCBI lineage: Eukaryota > Viridiplantae > Streptophyta > Magnoliopsida > Asparagales > Amaryllidaceae > Allium > Allium sativum. Next base: position 126,499,158 of record CM060924.1, read on the forward strand.
ATGATAAGATGGCGATGTGGCAACTTTAAGGTGATGCCTAGAGACCGTTTTAGTGCTAATTTATGTTCATGAAAGAAAATTAGTAGTACTAACAGTTTTTACCTTTAGGTTTCATATTTCTTTTCCTCAAGTCATTGGCTCTATAGCTATAATATCAAAAGGGGGATCAGGAATGCTTATGTTCAACTTAGGTAAGTTTTATATAGATTTTCATTCACAACCATGCTAGATGTACTGGGTTTATTCAATCCCAAAGGTAGCGTAGATTGTCTTTTATTATTACTATTATAGTATATTCTTAAATTTTAAACATTTGAGAACTAATGCATGCAAAATCAATGCATCTGTATATGTCTCTTAATGGCTTTACAGTCTAAACTGATACCTGTGGGTTTAAAAATACATAGGTGTTCATGGTAATAAAGTTCTTAGTAGGATCTTTCATAATCATATGAGCTTATTTCATATACTGGTTCCTACTTGGAACATCTTGACAAAACTTATGTAGTACTTTAAAATTGAAGCTTTCTAGTAAATTTTGTCCCATGAACATGAGTCATTGGCTGGTAGTTTCCAAATATTTTATATATCAAGTCAATTTATTTTGTATTGACAGTATCCCCTTATAAGTGGGTTTTTCAAAAATAATTTTTTTCCTGAAATTTTTGAATTTCACACAAGTTGTATGATAAAACTTATGTTTTGCTTGGGAATTCAAACAGGAGTGCAAGGTTGCCAAATTCTTTAATGCAAACGAGGTATTAACTCTGGTAATTAAAACATCGAATTTGATTTAAACCCTTTATTACTACCAATTATTGATGCTAAAGTAATCTTTTTTTATTGACATGTAAAATAATGTTTGCGTGGTAACTACCAACTGTTGAAATTGGCATTGGAAAATGGACGATAAGATGGAAATTGGCATCAGTATTCGGTACGTAGATAACACATTTAATTATTATTTATTTCTTTCAGTTTCATCCATGCATTGATAAGTGATATAGCAGCAAAAAATATGAAAAAGAAAGAAATAAAAACTCCATGTAACTCTTAGCTATATTTTTTTTCTCTTCAAATTTGCACCTAGTTTTCTTAGATAACAAATGAAGCATATTACGTATGAAACTACAAGGTGTATTCGGATCTACAACATGGAAGGAATGTATGAAACTACAAGGTTCTCCTAAGACTACGTATGAAACTATGAGGACCCAGAACACGACAAATCTAAACACCAACAGAAGAACATTTCATTGCTAATTACAATAATTTACATCAGGGTACAAGAATATACAGAGTATGAACAAATAATATACATTTGATAAATATCATAGATTTACAAATTACAATGCAAAGGAAAATAATACAAAACACAACTGAAAGAGATAAACGGATATAGATCTTTCCGAATATCATTCCAGCTGTAAACAAGGATCCCGTGAATATAAATCTGCAAAACAAAAACTACTAGCTGTCTGTGTGGAAATAGGGGCACCCAGAGTTTAGGTCAAAACATTAAACTCCAGGTCAGTCATGTGACTGGTGTGAGAACTAGAACAGTTATTTAAAACTTTTCCTTAAAATGGAGCATATCAAGGGACCACGCCGTATAACACGGAAGGGTTTCCTCCCAAGAATACCAGCGCATATAACAAAACAGCGCAATGCTTTTTGGAAAAATGAAGCTAATATAAGACCCAGGTCCCATCACATAAGGCAACGCAAGCCAGAGGATAGGGTTTTCCCTTATAATAGCCAAACATGCTTGGTACGTTAAAACAAATCATTTGAAACTATTACAAGTGCATAGTGTATCAAACAACTTCAAATATAAATGTGTCAATCCTAGACGGCATGGGTACCATATATCATGTCGCCAATACTAGGCTCTACAATCAAAACCGGAATGGTCATCTATTCGAAGTTGGATTTCCATCTATGAACCAAGGAAAGGGATCGTCCTTACCAAATTCGAGACGCTCTAGTCCGCCCTTCAGGATACAGCCGTAACTGCACCTTGGATCATCAGGGACGGTCCACTCAATGTGGATTAAAATGCTGAACACTGCGTTTCCCCGCCCTATGGGGCGTAAACTGGTCATATCCCGAGCAAACTATTGGCCCCGGAACGACCGATATAACCGACCAAACCACAATCGTGCTTTGATCATCAACCACAAGACTTTGCTTTTCGACAGAAGCCTGGATCATTTGCATCTCAGCATGCCACACAGGCAATTCACACTATGCAACCGATGTATATCAATCACATAGAATGAAATCCAATGTTAGACACACACCCATTTACAAATTCGTTTTGGGTCTAAATGAAACCAGAGGCACCTTATTCCTCATCTCGTATGTCCAATACAGGAGAGAGGTCCTCGTATATCCGTTGATCCGCAAGTACGTCTAGACGATCTCCACTTATTACCTCATCTAGGTTGTACAGCCCAATCAAGACATCAGTAATCATCCAAATGATGTGAAGACCTCCGGTCTTCAACAACTGTCTTCATCTTCGATTTATCGTCAAATCAGTTATTCAGAATGGGATAAACCCTGTCTTTCCGAAAAACTCGCGTATATAATAAACAAGTGTTATAAAAACATAACATACGTCTCATTCCAATTCAGAATATTCTTATGCTTTGGGAAAGGTTCCCATTAATTTTATCAAAGATAAATTCTTTAAATTTATTCTTTAATCTTCTTTTGGATTTCAATTCAAACTAAATTCTGGTTTATCCAAACTGGTCGGGATTAGTGAACCTTACCGAAGTAATTTGTTAATTTCCCAATCCCAACCTATTCATCCTATGAAGCAAAACTGGTAATACATCATATATTACACCACGGTGTTATCGGTAAATTCAATTACCATTTCACGTTCAAATCTAATTAAAGATTTAACTATTGCCTGGAACAAAACTAGTGATACTCCATTCTCGATCATTTCTTGAATTTGATAATTTTAGTTATTAAATTCACCTTTCAATCTATTTAAAGATTCATTAAAGCTTCACTTGGTTTTACTCTTCCCAAAAATCAATATTAATGATTGTTTAACATGGGAAATCATATCCTGTCTTTAACTGGGTTAAAGAACCAATGTTATTTAAAACACGGTTCACTATAAACCTAAAATCACATTCCATTCCATCAGCCTTTAACCGTAAATTAGCAAGTGAACAATTTCCTAAGTATTAACCCCGAAGGCCGAAACCAACATCAGATCCATACCCAGGAAGCCATTCAACTTAACTAATGTCGAATTAGTTTCTGATTTTCTCAACTTCGTTGGGTCTAAGAACAGTATTATTAAAGATACCATTCACGACAACCCAAAATCACATTCCATTAACAATGGAATCTTCATGGAAAACAAATCGATATATATATAATCGATATAAACTTCCATATCCAACCGATAATATAAATGGAATAACGACAAGGCCTTTTAAATTCCAAATATATTAACCGTCTTCCTCTACAGAAGATTACTTCGATTATTACCAAATCGAATTCCATTCAATTCCAATTTAATATGTTAAATTGGAAAACTTTACATTGGAAAATCTCCTTTAAATCTTAATAAAAGATTTATAAATTCCAAATCACATTTCACTGTAAATCGTGTTAAAGAACGAATGTCGCTAAAAACACAGTTCACGATAAACCCAATTCACATTCCATTTTATTCCAATTATTAAATATAATTGGAGACTCTAACAATCTTAATTGAAAGATTAATCCTCTTCACATGGGGTTCAAAAATAGTGTTACTGAAGACACTGTTCATGACAAACCCAAAAACTCATTTGATATTAAATACAAGGCTTTGAATAGAAAATATATCGGCTTATATTCAATATCAAATTCTGAACTCAACAAACATCGTATTGGAATAACGATATATATATCTTCCAAATTCCTTCACAATGCCTGTATAATCACGGAATATAATATTGAAATATTCCGAGGATAATTTCGATTCAAATCCATTCTAGTTCATATATTGGAAATTCTGGTTATTTTTAAAACCATTTGATATCCAATTTATTTATTTAAAAATAAATGGATTATTATTCCAGTCTATAACTAGTTCATTTTGATAAAATTCTATTTTTATCCTTTCAAATATGGAATTTTTCATCCCAATTCTTTTCAAATCATTTCTTATGATTTTACACTAATTATTAATATTTTTAATAATTTTATCAATGCCCGTACAGTCGATTTCCATAAACGGCCATCGAACTGCACTTACAACGACCTTTTCCAAATTTGATTTGGACATAATTCCAAATTCAACCATTGGATTTCAAATCTCTAATATCTTTAGAATCTCCTTTCGATACAAACCCAACGGTTCCGGTTTTAGGAGAATCCGACGGTCAGATCTCCCGTAATGTCCATTCAAAGTCAATGGTCGAAATTCGCGAAGTGCCGCAGCGCGGCGCATTCTATTTAGGCCAATATATATATATATATATATATATATATATATATATTGTCAATTACCTTTCAAAACGTATTTAATAAATCGTTTTAAATTCGTTTTGAAAACGGTTTCAACTTCATATTCAATTTTAAATCAAAATTGAATATTCCATATCATTAACATATAAATGAAAATATTTTCAAACATCAGATTTTGAAATCACGTCATTTTCAATATTGATTATAAAAATGAATAAAATTGATATAAATATCGTTCATGCCAAAATGGCGTTAATTTAATCTACGCGGCATTATATTTTTAAATATATTCATGTCCATCCCAAATCGGACATCAAAATCATATTTTGATTCTTTTCTGAATATTATTTGAAAATATTCGTTATTTTAAAGTAATCGTTATTTTAAAATATTCATTCTTTCTGAACTGGAATCAGACACAGTCAACTACCATATAATTTTATTTATATGGATTTCATATACACATGTATACAACAACAATCAAACACAACCAACCATCATCCAGAGTGTTTTCTACACTGCATAAGCATCAAATATAAATATTTAACGCTTACAACAGCCTGCCAATCAATCGACCGACATATAGCTAATTATTGGGACTAGTTATGTCCTATATCATCCCAATACCCGTGTGGGGTTTCAATCAACAAATACAGATTTATTTGTGCAGTTGGGCGATGTGTAAAATTTATCGTCCCAATCAATATCCGTCAAATGTGCATACATAAACTGATCATCCGATTTGTTTATAAATATTTATTTTATTCATATACACGTTAAAAATTATATTTTTGACTATAAAATATTTTATTCCATTCCACATCACATAATCAATTTTCACAACAAAATCAAACAAACAAACAAGTCGTCCATGGTCTGTGGACAATGGGTGTCGGGTGCTGCTAAGCACCGTCTGCATCCTAGTATATATTTTAACTAGAAATGAAATTAAAGTGAAAAGTTTTCACCTTGGGGTTCCACTCCTCCATTATATTTCTGAACTTCAGAACAGTCTGGATTTTCTTGAGATTCCAACATTGTCATCTCTACAGTATTTTTTCTTCAAGCGAGAGAGGGGCTTTACGTGGAGGGGGAGCTGACGTGGAGGAGATGGTGGCCGGGGGCGAGGGTGTGGTGCCGCATCATCGGATGGGGTGAGGGCGTCTTGGTGGCAGATCGGAGGGGGAGTGGCGACGGGAAAATCGAACGAGGTTTTTTCTTTTCTAAATCTAAAGTGAATCGGGGAAGATAAAAGAAGGGGGCTTATGTATAAAATTATATTATATTTTATTCTCCAAAGAGTTTACTTTTCTCTTGAACTCCAAACGAGACCCAATGAATTTCGCCCATAGCTAATTACCTCCATTCCGAACACAATGGGATATGTTTCGTAACCCAATTCAGATGTTACGATAAGTTTTGATTTAAATTAAAATATAAATCAATGTATATTGAATTTAAATGTACATTTTAATTTACTGGGGCCACATACTAGCTCTAAAAATTCTAGAAATGTTATTTCTAGCTTCGTATTGACGATACTGTCCTAAGAAAACCAATATCGTCAAATTTGAAGATCGTTTGAAAAATGGCCATTTTCTGGTCGATCCAAATTGACTGAAACTATTAAAACACGTTTTCTTTTACCATGCTCACATATTGATTTAACTGAGCCATTTTCTCGTCACATTTTCCATAGCGACTATTCTGAATTTTCAACTGACCATAACTTTTTATTCCCGCTGTGAAATTTCAATTTTTCAGATTCATTGGAAAGATATTTTCAAATAGATCCTAATATTTTTGGTTTCACTAAAATCCGGTTAATTTTGAATCTTGTACATTCATTTGAAATTTGAAATCGAATTTTCAAACTACCACACCATTTCTAATTCCTTTTATAACTAAAATAAATATTTATATTCTAACGTGGATTCAAATAAATATATACGTTCTAGTTCTATTCAAAATAAATTTCTTGTCGTTATTATATAAAATAAATCATTTTAAATATTCAAAATTCATTAAAATTGCCATAATAAAAATTTTAAATTGGTTCGAATTTTCCGGGTTATTACAATCTCCCCACTTAAAATATTTTCATTCTCGAAAAGGAACGGAGCTGAAAGTTATTTAACTAAACAACTCAACTTTCATTATTTTCAGTATGGCTTATGTTCTTCAACTTTTCAGTTTCTAAGAACTTTTCCAATTTTTCAAAAACTTGGCTAACACCCTAAATTTTCAAAAAAAATCGCCATAACCTCCTTTGTACGGGAGCACCAAGAAAATCCCTAAACCGCCATACAAGCCTCTCCAATCAAAATGAAAAAGAAACAGCCAAGCGGCTCACAAAATCATCAAAAAACCCAAGAAATACAATAAACATGTACCTATTTGTTGGGTAACAATTTTATTCCTCTTCTCTAACCTCCTTGCTATGACCTGTTCAATGTATATACATGTATATGCATGCAATTCCGAACAATTTTCAGCTCAATTCAATATTTGATACAATTTTGTTATATGTACCATTCATTCACATAATGGTTTTATTGGTTAACAAATAATCATACAACACAACCATCAATCAATTAGCGGATTATCGTTTCAAACATATAACTTTAATACATAATCAAAAATCATGTTTTTGATGCCAAATCACAACAAATAATCCTATCTAGTTTTGGTTCTCACACCCGTCAATTGGAAATATATAGATATCCCACTTTTGAAACTCGAAAATAGACTACTGATGCCGTACGTCATCAGTATAATCATGCCCGGGCGACTAGGGTGTGATTCTATATCTATCATGTATAATAAAACTTCGAACACATATGGATCAAACGTATATGCAAAATCTTTATATACTTGATTGTCCAAATCAATTTAAAATAAAATATTCAAATGCTTATAAACATATTTTAATTTTCAAAATGAAATTTGTTTTCAATTTTATTTTAGAAATACCACTCTTCACACTCGTTCTAGGATACTACTGATCCCATCTCTAACGAGTCATTCCCATCGGATGTTTCTAATCCAATCTATGATAAATTCTTTCGTTCGGTTCTAACGTGTCTTGTTCTCCGAGCTCTGTAAACCAAAGCTCTGATACCACTGTAAGGACCCAGAACACGACAAATCAGAATATCAACAGAAGAACATTTCACTACTTATTACAACAATTTACATCAGAGTACAAGAATATACAGAGTAATATACATTTGATAAATATTAGAGATTTACTAATTACAATGCAGCGGAAAATAATACAAAACACAACAGAAAGAGATAAACGGATACAGAGCTTTCCGAATATCATTCCAGCTATAAACCAGGATCCTGTGAATATAAATATGGAAAACCAAAACTACTAGCTGCCCGTGTGGAAATAGGGGCACCTAGAGCTTAGGTCAAAACAATAAACTCTAGGTCAGTCATGTGACTGGTGTGAGAACTAAAATAGTTATTTAAAACTTTGCTTTAAAATGGAGCATATCAAGGGACCATGCCGTATAACATGGAACAGGTTTCCTCCCAAGAATACCAGTGCATATAACAAAACAGCGCAATGCTTTTTGAAAAAATGAAGCTATTATAAGACCCAGGTCCCATCACACAATGCAACGTAATCTGGAGGATTGGGTTTTCCCTTATAATAGCCAAACATGCTTGGTATGTTAAAACAAATCATTTGATACTATTATAAGTGCATAGTGTATAAAACAACTTCAAATATAAATGTATCAATCCTAGAGGGCATGGATACCATATATCATGTCGCCAACACTACGCTCTACAATCAAAACCGCAATTGTCACGTATTGGAAGTTGGATTTCCATCTGTGAACCAAGGAAAGGGATCGTGCTTACCAAATTCCAGATGCTCTAGCCCTCCCCTTAGAATACAGCCACAACTGCACCTTGGATCGTTAGGGCCGGTCCACTCGATGTGGATTAAAATGCCTGAACACTGCGTTTCCCCGCCATTTGGGGGCGTAAACTGGTCATATACCGACCAAACCACTGGCCCTGGAATAACCGATATAACCAAGGCGCCTCGCTATCCATCATCCACATAAGTTAAACGTCAGGGCTTGCAAAACGCTGACACCACTCCTAGCTAGAAGGAAACACATGTCCTCCCTGAAGTCCTCTCCCGTTTCTGGTTCACACTGGGATGCGAGGCTCGCGAATTAACTATACACAAAGCTATGCTATATTAAAGCCGTGCTTTGATCATCAACCACAAGACTCTGCATTTCAACAGAAGCCTTGATCATTTGTATCTTAGCACGCCACATAGGCAATTCATGCCATGCAACTGATGTATATCAATCACACAGAATGAAATCCAATGTTGGACACACATCCATTTACAATTTCGTTCTGGGTCTGAAAGAAACCGGAGGCACCTTATTCCTCATCTTGTATGTCCAATAAAGGAGAAAGGTCCTCGCATATCCATTGATCTCTAAGTATGTCTGGACGATCACCACTTATTACCTCGTCTTGGGTGTACAGCCCAATCAAGACATCAGTAATCATCCAAACGATCTTAAGACCTCCGGTCTTCAACCACCGTCTTTATCTTCGACTTATCGTCGAATCAGTTATTCAGAATGGGCTAAACCCGATCTTTCCGAATAACTCGCGTATATAATAAACAAGTGTTATATAAACACAACATATGCCTCATTCCAATTCAGAATATTCTTTTATTCAAATATTCTTATGCTTTGGGAAAGGTTCCCATTAATTTTATCAAAGATAAATTCTTTGAATTTATTCTTTAATCTTCTTTTGGATTTCAATTCAAACTAAATTATTATTTATCTAAACTAGTCAGGATTAGCGAACCTTATCGAAGTAATCATTTGTTTATTTCCCAATCCCAACCTATTTATTCCATGAAGAAAAACTGGTAACTGGTAATGCTTCATATCTAACACCACCGTGTTATCGGTAAATTCAATTACTATTTCACGTTCAAATCTAATTAAAGATTTAACTATCGCCTGGAGCAAAACTGGTGATACTCCATTCTCGATCATTTCTTGAATTTGATAATTTTAGTTATCAAATTCACCTTTCAATCTATTTAAAGATTCATTAAAACTCCACTTGGTTTTAATCTTCCCAAAAATCAATATTAATGATTGTTTAACTTGGGTAATCATATCCTGTCTTTAACTGGGTTAACGAACGAATGTTATTTAAAACGCGGTTCGCTATAAACCCAAAATCACAATCCATTAGCCTTTAACCGTAAATTAGCAGGTGAACAATTCCCTAAGTATTAACCCCGAAGGCCGAAACCAACATCAGATCCATACCCAGGAAACCATTCAACTTAACTAATCTCTAGTTAGTTTCTGATTTTCTTAACTTCGTTGGGTCTAAGAACAGAATTATTAGATACCATTCACGACAACCCAAAATCACATTCCTTTAATAATGGAATCTTAATGGAAAACAAATCGATATATATAATCAATTTAAACTTACATATCCAACTGATAATATAAATGGAATAACGATAAGGCCTTTTAAATTCCAAATATATTAACCGTCTTCCAATACAGAAGCTTACTTGGATTATTACCAAATCGAATTCCATTCAATTCCAATTTAATATGTTAATACGGAAAACTTTACTTTGGAAAATTTCCTTTAAATCTTAACAAAAGATTTATAAATTCCAAATCACATTTCACTGTAAATTGGATTAAAGAACGAATGTCGCTTAAAACTAGTTCACGGTAAACCCAATCCACATTTTATTTTACTCCAATTATTAAATATTATTGGAGACCCTAACAATCTTAATTAAAAAATTAATTCTCTTCACGTGGGGTTCAAAAACAGTGTTACTGAAGACACTATTCATGACAAACCCAAAACCCCATTTGATATTAAATACAAGGCTCTGAATAGAAAATATATCGGCTTATATTCAATATCAAATTCTGAACTCAACAAACATCGTATTGGAATAACGATATATATATATATATATATATATATATATATATATCTTCCAAATTCCTCCACAATGCCTGTATAACCACGGAATACATTATCGAAATATTCCGAGGATAATTTCGATTCAAATATATTCCAATTCATATACAAGAAGCTCTGGTTATTTTTAAAACCATTTCAAATCCAATATATTTATTTAAAAATAAATGGATTATTATTCTAGTTTATAACTAGTTCATTTTGATAAAATTCTATTATTATACTTTCAAATATGAAAATTTTCATCCCGATTCTTTCCAAATCATTTCTTATGACTTTACACTAATTATTGATATTTTTAATAATTTTATCAAGCCCGTACAGTCAATTTCCATAAACGACCATCGAACTGCACTTACGACGACCTTTTCCAAATTTGATTTGGGAATAATTCCAGATCCAACTGTTAGATTTGAAATCTCTAATATTCATTAGAAAGCTCTTTTTAATACGAACCCAACGGTTCTGGTTTTAGGAGAATCCGAAGGTCGAATCTCCCGTAATGTCCATTCAAAGTCAATGGTCGAAATTCGCGAACTGCCGCAGCGCGGCGTGTTCTATTCAGGACACTTATATAGTGATAACCCCAAACTTCCACGGAATGAAAGTAAGGAATAATCATTTGGAATACAACATAAATACAATAATACAGATCACAGATACAACATAGCATAGGAAATTCATAGAGTAACAACATCATAGCAGCGGAAATATAATGTCATCAACCACAGAAAGTCCACAGTCACAGAATTCTAAATTATTACATCAAGTTTGCAGAAAATGAAATAAGTTCCAACTCCAACGTAAACAACGTTAAATGAAACTAGTTTGATGTTTGGAATTAAAAAGAGAAAAATGCAATAGTAGCAAATGATAGATGTCTTCAAGCTCCAAGTCATCACCTCTCCATGAAAGCAAATCCAAGAAAGATAATAAGCAGCTCCAAAGAAAAGACTCCAAGCAAAGAATGATCCTATTTACTTGGCTGCCCATGTAGAAAGGAGGGCACTCAAGTTTGCAAAAAAAGGTGAAACAGACTACAAGTCAGTCAGGGGACTGGTGTGAGAGTTCTTAACTAATTTAACTACTAGTAATAAGTCAAATCCAAAGACCACGCCGCTAACGCGGAACGGATTTATTCCAATGGATTGCCGTGCATAATTTAAAGTGACAGAGCAAATAATAAGTAAAACGTAAAACAACGCAATGCTTTTGGAAAAATGAAATCACCATAAGACTCAAGTCCCATCAGACAATGGAACGCACACCAGAGGATAGAGTTTTACCTTATGGTGATTAAACATGCAAAATACGGTAAATGCGAATCTAATATTGTTATTAGTGTATATAAAACATTTCAAAATAAATGTATCAATCCTAGGACACATAGATACCATAATATTATGCTTCCTTACTAGTAATACAATCAAATTCGCAGGGTCGTATTTGGATTTTTGTTTTCCATCATGAGTCAAGGCTAGGGAGGAGCTCCTTACCGATTCGAGACACTATAGCTAATGCCACAGGATCCCCCGCAGTGAACCCTTGGATAGCTGCAGGGCCGGTCCACACATACAGCTTCGTGGATTGGCAATTCCTGAACACGCGTTTCCTGATCCTATAGGACCTATCATCCGAGGCGCCTCATTCCATCATGCACATAAGTAAAATATCAGCCTGTTTAAGCACCGACACTACTTCTAGCTAGAAAGAAACGTGCTGCTCTCCCTGCGTTCCATTCTCCCGTTTTAGACTCCACCGGGTTGTGAGGCTCGTGAAGTTACGTAATACACAAAGCTGTGCTTTGATCGTCACCACAAGGTTCTGCTTTCCAACAAGAAACCTTGATCGTTGCATCTTAGTATGTCACACGGTCACTCCATATCACACTACCAATCCTTTGCCGAAACATATGAAAGGGTGTTAAACAAGAGAATAAATTCTCCGCCACCAAACATTCATGCATTCGACAGAAAATTAATAACATGATATTTAACGGAGTACAATGTCAGAAACACAATCCATTTATTAGCTTATTCTCTGGGTCTGAGCGAAAACCAAACCCGTGAAATCAACACGTACATTTGGGCAATGACCATGACCCTTGAATTGGGAGCAAGTCAAATCAGGGCCTCGATCGTTGTCCTCTCGATGGAAGATTTACGGTCTTCATACGCCGTCTTCATACTTCGATTCTTAACATCTTATGATTATTTGGAATGAAAGTAACTCGGACTTTTCAAATAATCCTCGTATATACATACTTATTGAAAATCATTCTTATTTGTTAATATTATTCTTAATTCATTTGAAAATGACGATAATATTACAGCATCCTAAATTCATTCTTTATTTACATTAGAAATGAAAATTCCATCCTTTTCTTTAATTTACATGTCAAATTTCTATTTTTAATATACATATAAAAATGTAAATTTGATTACATTGCAAAATCCTACTTTTAATCCACATATGTAAATTTTCTTTACTATGCTAATTCTCATTGTTACTTACATATAAAAATGTAAATTTTCTTTACTATGTTAGTTCTCATTTTTATGTACATATAAAAATGTAAATTTTCTTTACTATGCTAATTCCCCCCCTAAGTTCATAAAAAGAAATGATTTTTATTTTTAATGTACATTCTCATCCTATGTTACATAAAAAGAAAAAGTAAAAGCTCATTCTTTTTTTCATATAAAAATGCAATTTTATTTGCAATGCCAATTATCATTTTTATTTGCATATAAAAAGGTAATTTCATTTCATCGCAAAGTCCTACTTTATAATTACATATAAAAATGTAGTTTTTTTATTTACAATGTAAGTTCTATTTCTAATTACATATAAAGATGTAATTTTTTGTTTTAATGTGAATCCTACTTCTTTCTTACATTACAAAAATGTAATTTTCAATTTACATTTTAAATCTCATCATATGTTACATATAAAAATGTAATTTTTATTATACGATGGAAATTCATGTTTTACTTACATATAAAAATGTAGATTTTATCATACGATGCAAACTCCTATCCTAATTACATAGAAGAATGTACTTTTTATCATACAATGCAAACTCATATTTTGATCACATTAAAAATAATGTAATTTTTATCATACAATGCGAACTCATATTTTAATCACATTTAAAATAATGTAATTTTCATGCGGTGAAAATTCCTACTTTATTTACATTAATAAAAATGTAAATTTTCATACGATGAAAATTCCTACTTTATTTACATTAATAAAAATGTAAATTTTAATACGATGAAAATTCCTACTTTATTTACATTAATAAAAATGTAAAAATTCCTACTTTATTTACATTAATAAAAATGTAAATTTTCATACGATGAAAATTCCTACTTTATTTACATTAATAAAAATGTAAATTTTCATACGATGAAAATTCCTACTTTATTTACATTAATAAAAATGTAAATTTTCATACGATGAAAATTCCTACTTTATTTACATTGATAAAAATGTAAATTTTCATACGATGAAAATTCCTACTTTATTTACATTAATAAAAATGTAAATTTTATTTACATGCGAATTCTTAACTTTAATTACATATGAAAAATGTAATTTTTAGTCAATGTAAATTTCCTATACATGCTCATTTTATTTACATAAAAAGAAAAATGTAAATTTTCTTTACAATGTTGAATTGATAATCTAGATCAATTCACATAAAAAGGCAAATTTTTATTTTCTATGTTGAATTGATAATGTACATCAATTCAAATAAAACAAAAGCGCTAACATAACAAAGACAAACCATGTCTCCTTTATTATGAATTGATAAATTAGATTACTTCAAATCATACAAAAGCGATAACATAAGAGGTGATAATCATATTTCTATTATTTGAATTGATAAATTAGATCAATTCAAATAAACACAAGTGATAACATAAGAGGTGATAATCATATGGATCTATACTATTCATCACAAACACATACCAACCATCATCAAATATGACAAAACCAAGTATATTTGTATCGTATGCATGTTATTATAACATCGCAAACAAAATAATTTAATTAATTAATAAATTTAAACAAAGAAATCTCACCTTGCTATTGCATGAATCTACAATCAACAGAGAGCCAGGAAACGTTCCAATCAATTTCAGCAAAGTCTATTCGTCGTCACGGTTCTGTCGGATCTGAAATTTTCAGATTCGGAGCTCGTATGAATTAATTATCAAATTTTTTTTGAATAACAATGACTTTTTACAACTGCTGCTGTGACAGCTAAAAGCGTGGCAAAATCTGAGTTATTCATACCTTAAAATTTTCAGTTTGTTCAAATCTTTGAATCCGATTTTCGTGAGGTAGGAAGGTTGGTTTGTGGTGCGGTTTGTTGGAGGTGGAGCGGGAAAGAGAGGGGCACGTGCGCCTAGCACGGTGGAGGGTGCGGCGGCGACAGGTGGGCTCGGCGGCGGGATTGCAGCGCAGGTTTCGAGGGTCGGTGTGACGGCCTGCCCCGCACCAGCCTGCATTTCCTCCGAAAGTGCGCTGTACACATGCCCGACTAGCACGGGACGGTCGTCAAAAGAAAGGAAAGAAGGGGATTAACTAAACGAGGAACCTGTAGAATGTCTCACAGCGCATGGAATAAAATATAATAATAACATACTTGACATAAAATAGGTGAGACAGTGCATAAGCTGATAACTAATAATCAACATCAACATCAGAGCAGCGGAAATCCAAATACAGCTTATTACAACTTTCCATATTTACTGTCTCTAACAAAAGAAAGCTAAAGTAGAAGATGCACCACCAATGCCCAAGCAGTGATCTTCAACAACACAGGGAGAATACTGTATATATAATACGTGGAAGCCTCATGCTCGTCTCCGGATCATCTACCCGTGCATCACCAGCTAACCTGTCTCTAGTCTGCTCGTGTGAGCACCCAGAGTAATAAGAGGAGACATAAAACTCTGGGTCAGACATAAAGCCTGGTATGAGCGATAAGCATCTAAACAGAATAATAACAGGAATACTAAACCATACCTGAACCTGGACCTGCAACCAAAGAGTTAGTACCACATACCGTACAATACTCTAAGGTGCCATAATAAATAGTGTAAGAATAAGGGGGTGGGGTGTGCATGTCATAATGATAGCAAACAAATCATCCATAGCAACCATCCTCACATCTCTCACTCAGTGCGTAAAGAATACGGTATCTACCACTTTGGAACACTAGACAAATTGAGGTAACGACGAATCCCGACTTGTAGAAACCCTGTTGTGACCAAGCTAAACACATGGAGTCATGACCAAACATTTCAATGACCCACTTCATTGGTCGTAACCCTTGGTTCTACCGATGACATAATGGCCCTGAATCCACCTTCATACCTCCTACCATAGTGGTCCAAAGTTATAGACACCGATAACTCCTTGGCACGCGTCCCGCAGCAAAGCCCAACCATGAAACGAACTCGTTGATTTCCATCTAAATCTTGAGCTCTAACTTCCCATTTGGACTTCCTTTGCATCTCAGGTTTGGTCGAATTGGAGTGGGTCTTCAGAAGAGTTGTCGCGCAGTAGCAGCCCTAGAATTCGGTTCGGTTCGGTAGTCATTACCATCGTTGGTTCGGTTCGGTAGTCATTACCCTCGTCGGTTCGGTTCGGTAGTCATTACCCTCGTCGGTTCGGTTCGGTGGTCGTTACCCTCCTTCCTTGTCATCTTTCCATTTGGTTCGGGTGCCTCCCTGGTTCGGTTCGGTACACCGACCCAATCCCATCTTTTGTCCTAGCCTCTACTTTCCCCGTTCCGACCCTATGCTCCTCATCTTCATCCCATCCGGTGCTCCAGTCCGATCCGATCTGGCCCCCATTGTTCTTCCGATCCGATCCCCCTTGTCCACTCCAACTCTAAGTAAACGGCCTTCCTTCTCACCAAGCCTCCTCCAGTGACAAGTTCCAATCCAGTTCGAATTCCCTTGGTCAGTTCACAAATCCGATCCGACCCCTACTCCGATCCGATCCGGTTCGGAGCCTGCACATTTCTGCAACTTTCCAGCGAGCTTTCTACGCCATTCGACGGCGTTTTCGACCAATCTAACTATTCTAATCAATCACAAAACATACCATAGAGTCATAGCAACATGTAAGAGCAACCACAAACACCAAACAACAATTCAAATGAATCAAAATGGATCAAAAGTGGCCAAAACCCCATATTTTCCCATAACCTTTCTTAATCATGTTTAAGCACATACTTAGTAAAACTTAATCAAATCGTCTAAATTTTCTAACAGAGGCATGAAATATTATTTAAGAATTTCTAAACATTTTTCCAGATTTTATTAGTGTATAAATTCGCTAATCTTCACTAATCACCCCTCAATTAACTGTAATTGGTGTCAAAACGATGCTATCACTCACCTTTGCCACAAAATAAAATACCAAATCTGAAACACTCTCTATTTGGGTCGAATCCCTATGTATAGCAGCAGCCCCAACCTTGCTCTGATGCTATTTGGCCTTGTTTTGATGTAGTTTAGGCTTAATCTTCACTAAAAAGGTGTTTTGGAGTGGTTTTAGAGGATGGAAACCATTACTAAGGTCTCAAGAAGGTTTGTGGCGGCTCAAAACTGAAATGAAAGTGATTTCCTAACCCTACTCAGTCCTCCTATAACTCTAATCCCGAAATTCCCCTCTGGGCCTAGCTGCTAATCACTCGGTTAAGCCCAATTAAGTTGTTTTTCACCATTTGAAACTTGTTTCAGCCATATCTCCCAAACGGAGAGTCCGTTTGGCTAATGTGACCACTCTACGGAATTGTAAACCATCATCCGGAGCCAATGGAAGTGGTTTCAGGTCAAAATTCCTTTCAAGTCAAAAGTTATGGCCAAAACACTGCCAACTAGGGGTAAAATGGTCATTTAAAAATCGGGAAAAATCATGAACATGGGAAATGACCACAATAGCCGTCTTCCAAAGTTACATGACCATACGACTTCGTATGTGAAAGAAATAAATATCCTACGATCCTATGATGCGTAGAATACGGGTCGTTACACTCTCCCCTTAAGAAATTTCCTCCCCGAAATTCCTTAACCCAAAACATACAAAGGATCCCGCATGCCTAACAACCACATACAACAATCAAACATGCAAAACAAGCAAACAAGCCTATCCTAGCATGCGGAAAACTAAATCGAAGTCAAAATCTTACCAGGCAAAGAGTTCTGGGTGAGTATTCCTAATGTTCTCCTCTGTCTCCCAAGTACAATCATTCTCGTCCTCGCCCCACTGAACCTTGACTAGCTTCACCGCCTTCCTTCGAAGTTGCTTCATGTCGTGCTCGACAATACGGGCTGGCTTGTGGTTCCCAACCGCCTCGGGTTCTACTTCGAAGTCCTCTAACTGATCAGGTGAAATAGTCATATCCGAGTTGTGAACGAACTTCCTTAGCTGGGAAACATGAAATACGTCGTGAACTCCCGCCATCTTCTCCGGTAAGTCAATTCTGTATGCCAAATTCCTGACTAGTTCAAGAACAGGGAATGGGCCAACAAATCTTGGTGCCAACTTGCCTCTCCTGCCAAATCGTATTACGCTCTTCAACGGAGAAATCTTGACAAATACCAAGTCACCAACAGAGAATTTTAGGTCTCTTCTCCTCTTATCAGCATAACTCTTCTGCCTATCTTAGGCAGCCTTCATTCGTTGTTGAATGATCTTGATCTTATTTGAAGTTTCCCTCACCACATTTGGTCCAAGCATAAACTTCTCGCCAGTCTCTATCCAACATGATGGTGAGTTGCACGGTCTTCCGTACAAAGCTTCAAACGGAGCCATACCGATACTGGATTGGTAGCTATTATTATATGCAAACTCTACTAGATGCAAATGGTCATCCCATGATCCACCAAAATCCAATATACACGCTCTCAAGAGATCATCCAAAATACGATTCATGTAACACCCCACCTCCGCTAGGGTCACTCTTTCGGGGGCACTAGCTTTTGGGGGGCGTTAGAATTGGGTAAGCATGCATAATGATATATCAAGGCAGAACAAGAACATAAATGTATATATATAAAACAGAGTAAGTGAGAATAAAACAGCGGAATATCTCAAACCATCTCAAAACAAGTCTAGTACATTATAAAGTCATTTGCCAAAATAAACATGTCTAGTACAACATAAACAGAAATACTGAAATACATAGTGCTATCCCCAAAATAAAGATGATAAACCATAGCGAGCTCAATGTCCAGACATACATGAGCTATCCAGCGAACAAGCAAGCGATCCAAGCTAAGCACTACTGTTCCCTCCCTGAGAACCTGGGGGGGGGGGGGGGGGTGGGAAACGGAAGAAAGGAAGCGAAAGAAAACAGGCCAGTCAAAAAGACTGGTAAGCCCTACTACGATCAGTCTATAAACTAATAAAGTTAACATCATGATGGAAACTGAGATGAACATACTGGCAATAGACAAAGGTGTCATCACATAAAGAAGATTAAGCTTTGCACCACAGTGTACTAGCAAACTAACATAACAGGTATTGATCCCTTAGCCCAAACTTTGGCCCAATAGCATGAGGTGACCTTAATGCAAGGTCCAGCCCAACGGTCTAGTCGATCGGCTCCCTATAAACCTAACACGTCAAGTGTTGGTGTCCATACGGCCCACATATGGTTGCAGTCAGACTGTGCTGGGTCCACCTTTGGGTGTATCAAGCCCTCGGGTGTCAACCCCAGACACCTAAGCAATAATGCACAGTCTAAACCTACTGGTACCCGTGCCTCGAGTTTGTCCAACACCGGACTACGTGCACATCCGTAGCCCGCCTGGACCCGCACCGCTGTACCACTCAGCCGTCGCCTTGGTCGCTTACATCAGTCCAGTAATCGTGCCCCGCCCTAGCCTAGCCTCTAGGGTTGTGAATGATACCAAACTGGGATTACTGCTGGAACAGACCACGTTGCTAGGGTTTTCTAAGAGGGTTAAGTGTGGTTTAACCCCTCACTAATCATGGATTAAATTAGTTAAGTGTAACCAACAGTTCACCACTTAACCCCATTTAATCCCTCGCATCCCCAAAATTGGTTAAGTATTAGTGGGCCATGACTTAACCCTAATCATGAGGCATTAATTAATTTAATTGTGCCTTAACCTCTCACATTAGACTTTGTTGCGGTTACTAGTTAAGCCGGGCGGGTCCGGGTAGCTTTACACCACAACTTGGTCTAACCTCGGGTCCAAGGTACACATGACCAACTTCTCACATTGGGTCC
Source organism: Allium sativum (assembly GCA_030737875.1). NCBI lineage: Eukaryota > Viridiplantae > Streptophyta > Magnoliopsida > Asparagales > Amaryllidaceae > Allium > Allium sativum. The sequence goes on from CM060924.1 coordinate 126,518,959, forward strand.
TATTGTTTGTAGCAACTAGTTAAGCCGGTCGGTTCCGGGTAGGTTTACGCTACAAACTCAACCCAACCTCGGGTTGGCCACACTTATGTTTTCTAAGTGTCATGTCCACTTTATTTTCAAAACATAATTACAAGTTTAACAAATACTTGGGTAGACCTAACTTAATAGGTAAATTCCCAAGGGGTAGACCTAACTTAATAGGTAAATTCCCAATCTTATATTTTCATGTATTTTAAGTTTTACCCAAAAACCCCCCCAACATCATTCTATCGCTTACATATTCGTCATAACGCATAAAGGATAGAAAGAGGGAACTTGGCACAACATACATGATAAATCTTACATATCATAATAAACATGCATAACATGTTAGACTTGCATAACTTAGTGTAGTAAACTTGCATAAACATGCATAACTTGTTAAACTTGCAAATCATGGCATAGTGAACTTGCATAAACATGCATAACTTGTTAAACTTGCAAATCATGGCATAGTGAACTTGCATAAACATGCATAACTTGTTAAACTTGCAAATCATGGCCTAGCGAACTTGCATAAGCATGCATAACTTATTAAACATGCATAACATAGCATAGTGAACTCGCATAAGCATGCATAACTTATTAAACATGCATAACATAGCATAGTGAACTCGCATAAGCATGCATAACTTATTAAACATGCATAAATCCCAACTTTCATCACATATTAACTTTAGAGTTTCTAAAATGAAGGTAAGAGGGCTTACAAATATTATGAAGACACAAATCTACTAATAAAGATTGAGAAGCCCTTTATGCAAGCATATAAAAACCCAAAACAAAGCTCCAATTAACAAAAATCCCAAAAACTCTAGCTTAGCAATTAAAGCTTGCAACTTGATGATGTATGCAAGCTAATGATCATTCATACAACTTAGAAATGCTTGTATGAACATCAAAACCTTCATAGGAATGATTTTTGAAGAGGGTGGAGGCTAGGGTTTTTAGGTGGAGGCCATTTGAGAATTCAATTTGACATAGTTTGGTTGCTAGAATGAATAATGAGTGATTTAGGGTAGGTTAGGGTCTTATTTATAGATTAGGCTAGTGATTTAGACCATAGGATTAACCCTAGGTTGAATTAGGTCCATCAGATTTCGGAATTCTCCAGAACCAAGCCACACAACCAAGCCCAAATCAAAAATGGTGCGCCAGGCAAAACTGCCCGGCCACCCCGTGTCGACAGGGCTGTCGACAGGGCAGTCGACACCCTTAGACCCCTGTCGACATGCCTGTCGACATGGGAGTCTTGGCGGGAGTTTTCCCGCCTGACGCCAGTTAGCCCTAATCCTTGTTTTTAATTTAAAATTTAAATCTGTTTTTAACATGGAAATTTCTGAAAACTTCAATGGGCCTTAACTGGGTCATACGGACTCCGATTTTCGAAAACTCGGACTCTATTTCGCGTATTTTCCCGAGACGAACGCAATGGCATAGCCCGTTTCCCTTGATTCAGATTTTATAATTAATTTCTGCCTCGATTTATGTTATAACAGGTTATTGAAAATACGGGTTGTTACAATTCATCCTCTCCGTCTTACCGTCGGTCTGAGGATGATATGCGGTACTGAGATGTAACTCTGACCCTAGAGCCTCTTGTAAGCTCTTCCAAAACCCACTAATGAACAACGGGTCTCGGTCGCTCACAATGCTTTTAGGTACTCCATGAAATCTCACTACCCACTTCATATACAATTTTGCTAACTTAGCTGCCGTTCTGGTCGATTTGACTGGTATAAATCTTGCACTTTTAGTCAGTTGATCCACAACTACCCAAATGCTATCATGTCCCGATCTAGTCCTTGGTAAACCATCAATGAAATCCATCGAGACTTGCTCCCATTTCCATTCGGGAATTTCTAAGGGCTGTAACAACCTACTAGGCTTCTTTTGCTCGGCTTTAACTAGCTGGCAATTCATGCACTTGGATATAAACTTCCCAACGTCTCTTTTCAACCCTTCCCGGTAGTAAGTCTGCTTCATATCTCGATACATCTTGTTACCACCGGGGTGTATAGTCAGCTTTGAGTGATGACATTCTCTAAGCACTTCATTTCTCAATCCATTGACATTGGGTACAACAAGCTTTCCATTCTTTCTAAGCCATCCATCTCGATCAAGCCCATACTTGTTCATCTTCTCATCGATATCCATCTTTAACTTGGAGATGATTTCCAATAGGTTAGGATCGTCCCTCTGACTAGAGCCGATCCGCTCAATTAAAGTGGGTCTGATCGTCAAACTTGCTAATATTTCTGGATCCAATTCGCACTTTGGTCTGAAATCAAACCCCGCGATATACTCCAGCTGCTTCCATTCAAGGAACATAGCCCCTAAGCTGGCATGTCTTCTACTCATTGCATCAGCCACCGCATTGCCCTTTCCTGGTGTATATGCGATGTCGAAATCGTAGGAAGCCGAGAATTCTAACCACCTTTGTTGTCAGAGATTTAGATCCTTCTGGGAGAAGAGATACTTCAACGACTTATGATCTGTAAACAGCTCAAATCTTTCTCCCAAGAGATAGTGTCTCCACATCTTTAACGCGAACACGATCGCTGCCAATTCCAAGTCATGGGTAGGGTATCTTTTCTCGTGCGGTTTCAATTGTTGACTTGCATAAGCTACAACCCTACCGCCGTGCATCAATACAGCACCCAGTCCGGTACCACAGGCATCCGTGTATACCGTCATCTCTTCATCCCCCTTAGGAATGTGTAACAGCTGGAAATTTCCGACTCCTCGAGAGTCGGAAATTCCGTGACGTTAGTGAAAGAATTTAGAAGGTGAGAAAGAAAAGATAGAACTAATAGAATAGAAGAAGAAGAAGCACATCAGAATCATCAGAGTAACACGAATCTCACAGCGGAACGAATAACATATAATATATAACATAGCTTTGAAGTAAACAGTTATATATATACAATAGCACTTATCAGAGTACAACACTTACAACACAGCGGAAATAACTGTAGCTATAGAATCTTGCAGCCTCCTGCTCCAAGCTCTCCAAGCATATCTGTAAATCCCGACTACTTGACTGCCCGTACAAATTTAGGCACCCAAGAGTTTAGGGAAAACAACAAAGTAAACTCCGGGTCAGTCATGGGACTGGTATGAGTAAAACAGTTTAAAACAAGTTTAGGGTATGTCATAAGACCACGCCGTGAATACGGAACGGGTTTTTCCTTATGAGTATCTGAACAACTTTGACAAGCAATATCATTGTGATATTATAATAATGTCTAAGTACAAATAGATATCAATCTAGCAGAAACGCTTGCATCTCACGTTCTACATACATAGTATAAAATCATAAACCGCAGGGCGTTTATCGGAGAATGGATTCCAACAGACAAGGTATGGGAGCACCTTCTGAATAGTGTACTCTAGAGGTGATACACTCAGGGTTCAACAAGAACGTCTTGCAACCCGGCCACACATGACCGCTCACTCATTTAGCTTGAGTGTCGCGAATATATTGCCACCACGGTTATAGGCCATCAAACCATCATCCGAAGATACAGAATCAAAAAGAAGTATAAATATGAATATTCTCTAGATCGGTGACAATACACCCTGCTTGGGGATGACCCAACTAGCCATGCTGCCTAGCCCAACTTTTGTTACTTCCTGGTGTGAGGCTAGAAGCTACGTCTATCTTCAGAACATCTGATCACCATTCACTTTGAATGCCACATCGTCATACCCGCCAAATCACAAATTGACTTATCCAAAAATAACACGGGTATATAGCTAAGAGAAACGAATTCCTCCGCCACCAAACGTGAATACGTTTGAATAGATCAACTTACGCGATCCATTGGATGTACTCTGTCAGACCTTCTTCCATATACGTTGTCCTGGGATTGGACAAACCGAAGGCACTATTCAGTATATCCATCTTAGTCACTGTTATCTAAGACTTATACAACAGCCCTTGCACTTTACTCCCTCTTCAATTTATCTTTGGCAGATATTGCTCGCAACGCTTATGCCAATACAGAGTGGTTCTTTGGATAATAATCCAACCGGTCTCTCCATATTAATAATGTTAAAATGGTAAAAACTTTGATAGTCTGTGATTCAACTATCAAATGAAAACATGTCGGTGTACAAACAACGATCTTATTTCCAAATGGAAATTCGATCGATCAATCATCACATGTTCATATTTCCTTATTTCATATATTTAGAAAATATATGTTATTAATCATTGGAAAACATTTCCATAGCTTATTTTCACATCACTATTATTTCGCAACTATCAGTCCCCAACTTAACTAGTATGAGAACAATTCTCTAAGTATCAATTCGGAAGGTCGAAACCAACATCAGATCGTCACTTAGAAAACCGTTCAACTTACCCTCTCCAGTCAGTTTCTGAATTTGCTTAACTCTATTTCTTAAATTCTTATCATGAAAACATTTCATTTTCTATGTTTAGAAAACATCTCTGACTATATCTGGAAAACGTTTCCAAAACTCATTTACGGATTTCCAATGAACGTTGTATAAAACATCGTTTCGCTTAATCCATTTATCGCTTATTTCTTAACTTTATTCCTAATCAACCTTTTAGATCGAACCACAACTATTCCTTTGTCAATTCTGAAGTCAATCAAGTTGGGGTATAATTACCTCTCAGACCTTAATTGAACAACGTCCTTTACTGTGCAATAGATGAAGTTCGTCACTCACTTTTTCCAATCATCTGTTTACGCAAATTCTCGGATTCAGGTAACGAATCCACTTCTTATATGACAACGTTTGATTATAACTATAACGTTATAATTCCTACTTCTGCAATGTCTAACCTAAATTTTATCTCCTAACTCGAATAATTTAACAGACACCTAATTTCTAAATCAATAACTAAATCTTGATTTAAACCCTGGAAATTAAATAGTACTTTCCCGAATTCGCTATAATCGAATTCGACGTATAACTCTCTTTCGAGAAATCTCTATTTGATTAACTCTTCTTCGAATAACCTATATTCGATTATCTCTCTTCGAATAACTCATATTCGAAATCTCTCTCTTTCGAATAAACAATATTCGATCTCTTTCTTTCGAATATGCTATATTCGAAAATCTCCTTTCGATTTACTAATCGATAACTCCTTTCGATCAAAATAAAATCGATAACTCCTTTAACTCTATTCGAATAACTAATATTCGACTAACTCCTTTGGATCAACTCATTTGATTAACTCCTTCGAATACTAATTCGAATAACTTACCTTCGAATAACCCATATTCGATTTACTCTAACTCGATTACTTAATTCTAATCGATTTACTCCATTTCGATTCAACTTAATCCAAATCGATTAACTTAACACAAATTGATTAACTCCTTTCGAATAACTAAATTCGATTTAACTCTTCTCGAATAACTACATTCGATTAACTCAAATTGAATAACTAATATTCAATTAACTCTTCGACTAACTCCTTTGGATTAACTAACTTCGAATAACTCCTTTGGATTAACTAACTTCGAATAACTCCTTTGGATTAACTAACTTCGAATAACTCTTCGACTAACTCCTTCGGATTAACTCTTAGACTAACTCCTTTGGATTAACTAACTTCGAATAACTCCTTGGATTAACTAACTTCGAATAACTCTTCGACTAACTCCTTCGGATTAACTCTTAGATTAACTCCTTTGGATTAACTAACTTCGAATAACTCCTTTGGATTAACTCTTCGAATAACTCCTTGGATTAACTAACTTCGAATAACTCTTCGACTAACTACTTCGGATTAACTCTTAGATTAACTCCTTTGGATTAACTAACTTCGAATAACTCCTTTGGATTAACTCTTCGACTAACTCCTTCGGATTAACTCTTCGATTAACTCCTTCGGATTAACTAACTTCGAATAACTCCTTTGGATTAACTAACTTCGAATAACTCTTCGACTAGCTCCTTCGGATTAACTAACTTCGAATAACTCCTTTGGATTAACTAACTTCGAATAACTCTTCGACTAGCTCCTTCGGATTAACTAACTTCGAATAACTCCTTTGGATTAACTAACTTCGAATAACTCTTCGACTAGCTCCTTCAGATTAACTAACTTCGAATAACTCCTTTGGATTAACTAACTTCGAATAACTTCTTTGGATTAACTAACTTCGAATAACTCCTTTGGATTAACTAACTTCGAATAACCAATATTCGATAACTCCTCAACGTATAAATAATATTCGATAACTCTTCTCAAATGAATAACATTTGATTTCTCCACTCGAATAAACTATATTCGATAACTCTTCTCAAATGAATAACATTTGATTTCTCCACTTGAATAAACTATATTCGATTACTCTTCTCTCGAATACACTATATTTGATAATTCTACTTCGGATAAGTGATATTCGACAACTCTACTCGATTAACTCTACTTGGATAACTTTAACTGATCAACTCTAACTGGTCAACTCTAACTGGTCAACTCTAACTGGTCAACTCTAACTGGTTAACTCAACTGTTAACTCAACTGGTTTAACCTAACTGGTTTAACTTAACTGGTTAACTCTAACTGGTTAACTCAACTGGTTAACTCTACTGGTTTAACCTAACTGGTTAACTCGTCTTGATTAACTGAACAAATCCACTTAGTTTAACTTAGCTAATTCACGTTGATTAACTCTAACCGATTCACTTAGTTTAACTCAACTAATTCACTTCGATTAACCACTTAGTTAACTTAACTAATTCACTTCGATTAACCACTTAGTTTAACTTAACTAATTCACTTCGATTAACTCGACCAATTCACTTGGTTAACTCCTATTTATTTAACAAATAAATATCTCCTTTAGTTTAATTCTATTTATTTAATCTCTAAATAAATGTCCTTTATATTTCTTTTAACGAATATAATTCCTTTATATTTTGATTAACAAATATATCCCCTTATATTCGATTAACATATATATTCCCTTGTATTTGATTTACAAATATAATCCTTTTATATTTGTTTTACCAACTATATTCCTTTATATTCAGAATCCTTTTTCTTATATATACATATAATCCCTTGATTTTATATAAATAAACTATATTTCAAAATATACTTTGAAAACCCCTCTCCTACATTTTGGTATTTCTCATGGTATTTCGCACACCATATAACAAAGAAAAATATCGTCCCACCCCACATAGTCATACAGATTATATACTTCACATTATATATCACACTATAAAAATCACAGTAAAATACTGTTGAGAAGTCCAGTTGGATTCCTCCAACCTGTTTCCCTGCACCACAGATGTTAGACAATACAACAACATCGATTTCACTTCACTGTGAAATATTCTGATAGCATAATCAACATATGACTATTTAACGGTTTATATATATACGTAAATATATATATAAAAAATCTCTACTAACTGACTAGCAGTTCAATCAAACAGTCAACATACAGTCAAACAACAGATAATTAACAGTTCTAAGAACACGTTGTAAAAATAGAACTGTATAGAGTTGGCGAGTTTTACTCACTTTTGCGCGTTAACCGTTAAATAACGGTTTGCGTTATTTGATTCAGTTGGTCAATTTATTTCGCCATAAATTGTAACGAGCTCGGATCCACTCCCGGTCAGCTCTATTTCGTACTGTCCGTCCATACGGTCCCAATGCAACTTACGGTTCGTCAATCTGACTTCGTATGGATGAGATATCACATTCACAAGTTAACACAAATTTTAAATTAAATTAAAACTAAAACTAAAACTTTAATATCCTACTGGGCCTTAACCATTACCTTGAGCCCAACAGCCCACCCACTAAATCCAACCCTACTTCCCTTATAACCCGTCCGCCTTATCTTCTTTCCCAAATTCGTAAAACCCAAAATACTCCAGACATCCAAATGGCCGAACTTCACTCGCCGTTCTCCCTCTTCCAAGCGATCGAACCCAAAACGAACAACACCTCCAAAATCTCCTCCCAATGCTCTTCAACTCCTGGTGTTCAATGTCCAACTCGCGCCTGTCATCTAGCTCGCGACCTGCTGTTCGTCGATGTTCGGTTACAGGCATAGATCGACATCTATTTCGACAGAAATCCACCACAAGTACATACAAGCTGCTAAATCACCTGCTGAGATCGAAAACAACATCCAATTCGATCCTTGTTGCTTGTGTTAGCTTATAAACTTAACCCTAGCTCCACAGTGTATATTTCCAGCGAAGAAAGGAAGTTCGAACCCATGAATTCGACTACCAGAACTTGGCGAATGCTTGCAGGATCTCATAGCATGTCGATTTTAGATTTATCGTATTTCTTTTGATTTGTTTTGGATTTATTTTCTCACGTTGGAAATGAATTGGGTAGTTATATAAGCTGTGTTTGGTAGGTGTTGTTTGTGGCTGAGGAGGGAGGTTGCGTGGCATTCCCTTTGGCCAGGAAAAATGTTGAGATATTTTATTTATGATTCATTCAATTTATTCATTCGATTTTTCCTTTATCTCTGGTCCTTAAAAATCTCTGCGACCACATACGATACCCAAAAATCACCAAACTGGACATGTAGCTAGAGCTTGACATTACGGTCCCAACGAAACTGGTTTCGTCGAATTCTGACTCCGTATGCTCACACAGCGTATTTTTAACTGTCGAAATACTGTCTTTTTTCCACTCTAAAAATCCCTACGGTCACACAGTGACTCTAAAAATCACGAAACTTGGAATCTAACAACTATTTGACATTGCGGATCCAACAAAACTGATTTCGTCGAATTCCGACTTCGTATGCAAAAGTGGCTATTTTTAACGCTCTAAATAGCCTATTTAAATATATAAATATATTTAAATATAATTAAATTAAATATTTAAAATTAATTATTATCGTCTGTATTCACAGTAGGATACCATACAGCTCCAGAATATTCCTGTATGTATTTACAGCTCGATATTACATCGCCAGGGTTATATCGATGTTCGATTTCTATTTAAATCCTTATTTAAAATATAATTAAATCGTTATGGTCAGGGCGCTGCATTTCTGATAATTTGATCTGGACATAACTCAAAATCTACACGACGAAAATCCCGATATTTCTCTTCCACTAGAAAGATATACTCCACCAGCTCCACACGTTTCTTGTTTCACAGAAATCCGGCTTAAAACGAACCCTGTATACTCAGTTGAAGTCTAAATCGCCAAATAGCGAACTGCCGCGTCGTTACGCGCTCTATTCTAATTATAATATAATTAATACGTTTTAACGTCGATTATTAAATCGATTCGTTATTCAAATTCAATTCTAAACTGAATTAAATATTTTAGCTGATCCAATTCACACAGTATTGTGAATTCGGTGATTTCCGATTATTTCGACATTATAATATATTATTATATTATTTATTTTAATTAAATATTCCATATTATTTAATTCAAGTCATCGATATCGCCCAATCGATATTTAATAATTAAATAAATTAATTATTCGACAGCTAACAAAACGCGCCATTACAGACTTCCCCCCTTAAAATAATTTCGTCCTCGAAATTGCTAAGTTAGAGGTTGACCCTATATATTGGAACTCCTAAGATTGGTTTACCCCTTATTTCTGATTTCAACCGAACCACTTAATATCGACTGAAATATTTATTCTTCCGACTAATTAAAATTTTCAAAAATTCTGAAAATTTTCTAACACTTTAAATTTTCGGAAAATTTCGCCATAACCTCCTTTGTACAGCCCTATCGGTAAAACCACAACTCGCCTCTCTAGGCCATCTTCAACCCAAAAAGAAAATCAAACAGCCAAGCGGCTTGCCGATTCGGCTCATAAATCTCATGCTTATATCAAAAATAGACTTGTACCTTTTTGTCGGGCATATCACCCTTATCACTTTCAACTGTATTAACCCGAACATATACCCAAGGTCTTTTCAATCCAATCTTCAACTCAACCACTTGGTTCTATCCAAGTCAAATTCTATTTAAACTCCAATATCAGATTTCAAACTCTTAACCCATCAACTTAATTCCAATCCAGATGATTCTCTAACCAAATCCCGATTTATTTAACTTGGTTCAAGTTAAATTTTAATTTACTTATTTGTTTTTACCATCTTGATTCATTCAACTTAACAAGTTAAATTTTAAATTTCAAGATTTAAATCCCTGGGATTTATTTCAAATCAATTTCAAATCCTAACACCAATTCAAAACTTTTGAATTTCTAAACAACTTGTTTTCCTCAACACCATTTGAAAACAAAACCATTGGTAGTAATCCGTCACTTTTAAACTCGAAAATGAACACTGATGATGTCTAGATTCATCATCAGAATCTATTTTCTAGCTATCGAAGTGAGTTCAATACTATATCATTTTCAATTTGAAAAACATTTTCAAAATCTCCCAGGAACTTAAAATTTCCTTAGTTTAAATTCCAAATTCTGATTTAAATTCATATTTAATTCAAACTATTTCATATATTACATTCATATGAATTCTGATTGGTCATTTATAACAATTTCACCCTTTTATAATCTTATTCGATTATGATAACAACCAACACAATCAATATACTATAATAATTTCAAGATATATATTTCTTCTATAAACAAATATATTTTGCGAAAAATTATTTCATTTACCCTCTTTCAAAACATACCATGACGGTTCATCGTATTCGAGTGTTTAGTAACCCTTATCGATACAGTGGATCAACTGATCGACCAGAATTCATAAGCCACTCAACCAATGAGTCTCCACAATATAAAACCATTTTATATTGAGTAACAATTACGCGCTCATATATATACACTCAAACTCAATCTAGGATATTACTAATCCCATCTCTATCGAGTTATGCCACAGAGCCAAGGTAATCACTTAACTTAAGCTCTGATACCAACTGTAACGGCTGGAAATTTCCGACTCCTCGAGAGTCGGAAATTCCGTGACGTTAGTGAAAGAATTTAGAAGGTGAGAAAGAAAAGATAGAACTAATAGAATAGAAGAAGAAGAAGCACATCAGAATCATCAGAGTAACACGAATCTCACAGCGGAACGAATAACATATAATATATAACATAGCTTTGAAGTAAACAGTTATATATATACAATAGCACTTATCAGAGTACAACACTTACAACACAGCGGAAATAACTATAGCTATAGAATCTTGCAGCCTCCTGCTCCAAGCTCTCCAAGCATATTTGTAAATCCCGACTACTTGACTGCCCGTACAAATTTAGGCACCCAAGAGTTTAGGGAAAACAACAAAGTAAACTCCGGGTCAGTCATGGGACTGGTATGAGTAAAACAGTTTAAAACAAGTATAGGGTATGTCATAAGACCACGCCGTGAATACGGAACGGGTTTTTCCTTATGAGTATCTGAACAACTTTGACAAGCAATATCATTGTGATATTATAATAATGTCTAAGTACAAATAGATATCAATCTAGCAGAAACGCTTGCATCTCACGTTCTACATACATAGTATAAAATCATAAACCGCAGGGCGTTTATCGGAGAATGGATTCCAACAGACAAGGTATGGGAGCACCTTCTGAATAGTGTACTCTAGAGGTGATACACTCAGGGTTCAACAAGAACGTCTTGCAACCCGGCCACACATGACCGCTCACTCATTTAGCTTGAGTGTCGCGAATATATTGCCACCACGGTTATAGGCCATCAAACCGTCATCCGAAGATACAGAATCAAAAAGAAGTATAAATATGAATATTCTCTAGATCGGTGACAATACACCCTGCTTGGGGATGACCCAACTAGCCATGCTGCCTAGACCAACTTTTGTTACTTCCTGGTGTGAGGCTAGAAGCTACGTCTATCTTCAGAACATCTGATCACCATTCACTTTGAATGCCACATCGTCATACCCGCCAAATCACAAATTGACTTATCCAAAAATAACACGGGTATATAGCTAAGAGAAACGAATTCCTCCGCCACCAAACGTGAATACGTTTGAACAGATCAACATACGCGATCCATTGGATATACTCTGTCAGACCTTCTTCCATACACGTTGTCCTGGGACTGGACAAACCGAAGGCACTATTCAGTATATCCATCTTAGTCACTGTTATCTAAGACTTATACAACAACCCTTGCACTTTACTCCGTCTTCAATTTATCTTTGGCAGATATTGCTCGCAACGCTTATGCCAATACAGAGTGGTTCTTTGGATAATAATCCAACCGGTCTCTCCATATTAATAACGTTAAAATGGTAAAAACTTTAATAGTCTGTGATTCAACTATCAAATGAAAACATGTCGGTGTACAAACAACGATCTTATTTCCAAATGGAAATTCGATCGATCAATCATCACATGTTCATATTTCCTTATTTCATATATTTAGAAAATATATGTTATTAATCATTGGAAAACATTTCCATAGCTTATTTTCACATCACTATTATTTCGCAACTATCAGTCCCTAACTGTAACTAGTATGAGAACAATTCTCTAAGTATCAATTCGGAAGGTCGAAACCAACATCAGATCGTCACTTAGAAAACCGTTCAACTTACCCTCTCCAGTCAGTTTCTGAATTTGCTTAACTCTATTTCTTAAATTCTTATCATGAAAACATTTCATTTTCTATGTTTAGAAAACATCTCTGACTATATCTGGAAAACGTTTCCAAAACTCATTTACGGATTTCCAATGAACGTTGTATAAAACATCGTTTCGCTTAATCCATTTATCGCTTATTTCTTAACTTTATTCCTAATCAACCTTTTAGATCGAACCACAACTATTCCTTTGTCAATTCTGAAGTCAATCAAGTTGGGGTATAATTACCTCTCAGACCTTAATTGAACAACATCCTTTACTGTGCAATAGATGAAGTTCGTCACTCACTTTTTCCAATCATCTGTTTACGCAAATTCTCGGATTCAGGTTACGAATCCACTTCTTATATGACAACGTTTGATTATAACTATAACGTTATAATTCCTACTTCTGCAATGTCTAACTTAAATTTTATCTCCTAACTCGAATAATTTAACAAACACCTAATTTCTAAATCAATAACTAAATCTTGATTTAAACCCTGGAAAGTAAATAGTACTTTCCCGAATTCGCTATAATCGAATTCGACGTATAACTCTCTTTCGAGAAATCTCTATTTGATTAACTCTTCTTCGAATAACCTATATTCGATTATCTCTCTTCGAATAACTCATATTCGAAATCTCTCTCTTTCGAATAAACAATATTCGATCTCTTTCTTTCGAATATGCTATATTCGAAAATCTTCTTTCGATTTACTAATCGATAACTCCTTTCGATCAAAATAAAATCGATAACTCCTTTAACTCTATTCGAATAACTAATATTCGACTAACTCCTTTGGATCAACTCATTTGATTAACTCCTTCGAATACTAATTCGAATAACTTACCTTCGAATAACCCATATTCGATTTACTCTAACTCGATTACTTAATTCTAATCGATTTACTCCATTTCAATTCAACTTAATCCAAATCGATTAACTTAACTCAAATTGATTAACTCCTTTCGAATAACTAAATTCGATTTAACTCTTCTCGAATAACTACATTCGATTAACTCAAATTGAATAACTAATATTCAATTAACTCTTCGACTAACTCCTTTGGATTAACTAACTTCGAATAACTCCTTTGGATTAACTAACTTCGAATAACTCCTTTGGATTAACTAACTTCGAATAACTCTTCGACTAACTCCTTCGGATTAACTCTTAGATTAACTCCTTTGGATTAACTAACTTCGAATAACTCCTTGGATTAACTAACTTCGAATAACTCCTTGGATTAACTAACTTCGAATAACTCTTCGACTAACTCCTTCGGATTAACTCTTAGATTAACTCCTTTGGATTAACTAACTTCGAATAACTCCTTTGGATTAACTCTTCGAATAACTCCTTGGATTAACTAACTTCGAATAACTCTTCGACTAACTCCTTCGGATTAACTCTTAGATTAACTCCTTTGGATTAACTAACTTCGAATAACTCCTTTGGATTAACTCTTCGACTAACTCCTTCGGATTAACTCTTCGATTAACTCCTTCGGATTAACTAACTTCGAATAACTCCTTTGGATTAACTAACTTCGAATAACTCTTCGACTAGCTCCTTCGGATTAACTAACTTCGAATAACTCCTTTGGATTAACTAACTTCGAATAACTCTTCGACTAGCTCCTTCGGATTAACTAACTTCGAATAACTCCTTTGGATTAACTAACTTCGAATAACTCTTCGACTAGCTCCTTCGGATTAACTAACTTCGAATAACTCCTTTGGATTAACTAACTTCGAATAACTCCTTTGGATTAACTAACTTCGAATAACTCCTTTGGATTAACTAACTTCGAATAACCAATATTCGATAACTCCTCAACGTATAAATAATATTCGATAACTCTTCTCAAATGAATAACATTTGATTTCTCCACTCGAATAAACTATATTCGATAACTCTTCTCAAATGAATAACATTTGATTTCTCCACTCGAATAAACTATATTCGATTACTCTTCTCTCGAATACACTATATTCGATAATTCTACTTCGGATAAGTGATATTCGACAACTCTACTCGATTAACTCTACTTGGATAACTTTAACTGATCAACTCTAACTGGTCAACTCTAACTGGTCAACTCTAACTGGTCAACTCTAACTGGTTAACTCAACTATTAACTCAACTGGTTTAACCTAACTGGTTTAACTTAACTGGTTAACTCTAACTGGTTAACTCAACTGGTTTAACCTAACTGGTTAACTCGTCTTGATTAACTGAACAAATCCACTTAGTTTAAATTAGCTAATTCACGTTGATTAACTCTAACCGATTCACTTAGTTTAACTCAACTAATTCACTTCGATTAACCACTTAGTTAACTTAACTAATTCACTTCGATTAACCACTTAGTTTAACTTAACTAATTCACTTCGATTAACTCGACCAATTCACTTGGTTAACTCCTATTTATTTAACAAATAAATATCTCCTTTAGTTTAATTCTATTTATTTAATCTCTAAATAAATATCCTTTATATTTCTTTTAACGAATATAATTCCTTTATATTTTGATTAACAAATATATCCCCTTATATTCGATTAACATATATATTCCCTTGTATTTGATTTACAAATATAATCCTTTTATATTTGTTTTACCAACTATATTCCTTTATATTCAGAATCCTTTTTCTTATATATATATAATCCCTTGATTTTATATAAATAAACTATATTTCAAAATATACTTTGAAAACCCCTCTCCTACATTTTGGTATTTCTCATGGTATTTAGCACACCATATAACAACGATAAATATCGTCCCACCCCACATAGTCATACAGATTATGTACTTCACATTATATATCACACTATAAAAATCACAGTAAAATACTGTTGAGAAGTCCAGTTGGATTCCTCCAACCTGTTTCCCTGCACCACAGATGTTAGACAATACAACAACATCGATTTCACTTCACTGTGAAATATTCTGATAGCATAATCAACATATGACTATTTAACGGTTTATATATATACGTAAATATATATATAAAATCTCTACTAACTGACTAGCAGTTCAATCAAACAGTCAACATACAGTCAAACAACAGATAATTAACAGTTCTAAGAACACGTTGTAAAAATAGGACTGTATAGAGTTGGTGAGTTTTACTCACTTTTGCGCGTTAACCGTTAAATAACGGTTTGCGTTATTTGATTCAGTTGGACAATTTATTTCGCCATAAATTGTAACGAGCTCGGATCCACCCCCGGTCAGCTCTATTTCGTAGTGTCCGTCCATACGGTCCCAATGCAACTTACGGTTCGTCAATCTGACTTCGTATGGATGAGATATCACATTCACAAGTTAACACAAATTTTAAATTAAATTAAAACTAAAACTAAAACTTTAATATCCTACTGGGCCTTAACCATTACCTTGAGCCCAACAGCCCACCCACTAAATCCAACCCTGCTTCCCTTATAACCCGTCCGCCTTATCTTCTTTCCCAAATTCGTAAAACCCAAAATACTCCAGACATCCAAATAGCCGAACTTCACTCGCCGTTCTCCCTCTTCCAAGCGATCGAACCCAAAACGAACAACACCTCCAAAATCTCCTCCCAATGCTCTTCAACTCCTGGTGTTCAACGTCCAACTCGCGCCTGTCATCTAGCTCGCGACCTGCTGTTCGTCGATGTTCGGTTACAGGCATAGATCAACATCTATTTCGACGGAAATCCACCACAAGTACATACAAGCTGCTAAATCACCTGCTGAGATCGAAAACAACATCCAATTCGATCCTTGCTGCTTGTGTTAGCCTATAAACTTAACCCTAGCTCCACAGTGTATATTTCCAGCGAAGAAAGGAAGTTCGAACCCATGGATTCGACTACCAGAACGTGGCGAATGCTTGCAGGATCTCATAGCATGTCGATTTTAGATTTATCGTATTTCTTTTGATTTGTTTTGGATTTATTTTCTCACGTTGGAAATGAATTGGGTAGTTATATAAGCTGTGTTTGGTAGGTGTTGTTTGTGGCTGAGGAGGGAGGTTGCGTGGCATTCCCTTTGGCCAGGAAAAATGTTGAGATATTTTATTTATGATTCACTCAATTTATTCATTCGATTTTTCCTTTATCTCTGGTCCTTAAAAATCTCTGCGACCACATACGATACCCAAAAATCACCAAACTGGACATGTAGCTAGAGCTTGACATTACGGTCCCAACGAAACTGGTTTGGTCGAATTCTGACTCCGTATGCTCACACAGCGTATTTTTAACTGTCGAAATACTGTCTATTTTCCACTCTAAAAATCCCTACGGTCACACAGTGACTCTAAAAATCATGAAACTTGGAATCTAACAACTATTTGACATTGCGGATCCAACAAAATTGATTTCGTCGAATTCCGACTTCGTATGCAAAAGTGGCTATTTTTAACGCTCTAAATAGCCTATTTAAATATATAAATATATTTAAATATAATTAAATTAAATATTTAAAATTAATTATTATCGTCTGTATTCACAGTAGGATACCATACAGCTCCAGAATATTCCTGTATGTATTTACAGCTCGATATTACATCGCCAGGGTTATATCGATGTTCGATTTCTATTTAAATCCTTATTTAAAATATAATTAAATCGTTATGGTCAGGGCGCTGCATTTCTGATAATTTGATCTGGACATAACTCAAAATCTACACGACGAAAATCCCGATATTTCTCTTCCACTAGAAAGATATACTCCACCAGCTCCACACGTTTCTTGTTTCACAGAAATCCGGCTTAAAACGAACCCTGTATACTCAGTTGAAGTCTAAATCGCCAAATAGCGAACTGCCGCGTCGTTACGCGCTCTATTCTAATTATAATATAATTAATACGTTTTAACGTCGATTATTAAATCGATTCGTTATTCAAATTCAATTCTAAACTGAATTAAATATTTTAGCTGATCCAATTCACACAGTATTGTGAATTCGGTGATTTCCGATTATTTCGACATTATAATATATTATTATATTATTTATTTTAATTAAATATTCCATATTATTTAATTCAAGTCATCGATATCGCCCAATCGATATTTAATAATTAAATAAATTAATTATTCGACAGCTAACAAAACGCGCCATTACAGAATGACTAACATTGGTGCGCTTGTCAACTTGTCCTTTAGACTCTTGAATGCATTCTCACACCTTTCATCCTAGACAAAAGCTTGATTCTTCTTGGTCAACTGGGTCAATGGTGCTGCTATCTTGGAGAAACCTTGAATAAACTTACGATAATATCCAGCTAATCCCAAGAAACTTCTTACATCTGTTGCATTCTTGAGCGTAGGCCAATCCTTTACCGTAGCCACCTTCGCCGGGTCCACGGCAATACCATTCTCTGATACAATATGGCCCAAGAACCTCACTTCCCTCTTCCAGAAGTGACACTTAGAAAACTTTGCTTTCAATTGGTGTTTTCTCAACACCTCCATCCCTACTCTTAAATGTTCCTTGTGTTCTTCCTCTGTCCTCGAATAGACCAAAATATCATCAACGAACACAAGGACAAACTTATTCAACTGATCTCTGAATACCCTATTCATAAGATCCACAAAATATGCTGGGGCATTGGTCAGCCCGAATGGCATGACCAACTACTCATAAAATCCAGACGGCGTTCGAAATGCCGTTTTAGCTATACTCTCAGCTTCCACTCTAAGCTGATGAAAACCTGTCGCGAGATCCAATTGAGAAAATACTCTCGCGCCACTCAACTAATCGAACAAATCATCTATCCGCGGTAGAGGATACTTGTTCTTCCTCGTCACTTTATTCAACTCGCGGTAGTCTACACACAAATGAAGGGAACCATCCGCCTTAGTAGCAAACACAACTGGTGCTCCCCATTCAGAAACACTCCTTCTGATAAATCCCTTCTTCAAAAGATCGCTGACTTGCACCTCGAGCTCTCGCTGCTCTCTTGGTGCCATACGACGAAGTGGCATCACTATAGGTCTGGCATCTTTTACCAAATCAGTACGGAACTCAATCTCTCGGTGTGGGGGAAGTCCGGTCACTTCTTAGAAAACATCCGGATACTGGCCAACCACGGACAAACCTGACAACTCACTATGCGGAATGTCGAGGGAGTTTAGAAAACTAGCCAATACCCCCTTACTGGGTAGACCACCAAACACTATCCTCTGCCCATCATCCGCTCTAGCTGTAACTAAAAAGCCCTCACAGTATACCACCACCCCGTATCTTTGGAGCCAATCTACTCCCAAAACAATGCCAAACCCAGTAAAGCCCAAAACAAAGCAATCACAAACAAACATGCATCCATGACTCGATAAGACCACGTTACGACAAATCATGCTAAGGCTAGTCGAACCACCAATCGGGTTCGTCACTACTAAAGGTCTATCGACAATCTCGGCTCCAATCCCAACCTATCTACCAGGTCACTAGATAAGAAATGGAAGCTCCGGTATCAAATAAAACTCTAACAGGAACATCATAAACAGAAAGCATACCTTGAATGACGACATTCTTTCCCTTCTCCGCCGCAGTTGGGGCATTCGACGAAGAAGGATAGCATTAAGAGCATATGCTTTCACCATTTGCTTTTCTTTAGGGGGTTGCGGACACTTGTCCTTGTGATGTCCCATTTGGCCATAGTTGAAGCACTTCCTATCCGTTGGCTTGGCCCGACAATTACTAGCATAATGGCCCTTCTTACCACAGCTAAAGCACTCAACATCTTGCTTATTCTTTTTCTTCTAGCCATCCTTGGTCTGATTTTGCTTTCTCTTACTCTGGGAACCACCCTTGCCTTCACCACTTGCTTGTGGCTTTGGCTCATCTGCGGATGCAACCTCAGTCTTCGGCTTAGGGTAGAGACTTTCTGATCTTAATGCTTTCCCCACAATCGACTCAAACGTCTCATCGATGTGGTTAATAAGCCTTTCCCCTAAGTACTGATCTAAACCAGTTATGAATTTCTCATTCTTCTTCTCGGCAGTATCAATAAGAGATAACCCATACTTCGACAAAGTGTCGAATTCGGCAATGTACTCCGAGACAGCTCTGCCATTCTGCTTGAGCTCCAAGAATTTCTTAAACAGCACTAACTTCTGAGCAGTTGGAATGAACTTCTCGCTAAAGCAAGCTTTAAACTGCTCCCAAGTAATCTGATCTTCGGGAGTAGCTGCCTTTATAGCACTCCACCAATTCATTGCCACACCCTTGCAGCTGATGGGATGCTTGCTTTCTTTTCATCGCATCCTCAATATCCAACTCCTCGAAGATACGTTCGCAACTATCCAACCAATCCTGAACATCCGTGGCCGACTCCATTCCGTGGAACGGCTTCCCACCAAGGCTAGTATAATCCTTATTCAGCTTGGCGAAGTCGACTCTTGGCGCCTGCACTATTGGACCACCACCATTTCCACCATTGGGAGCTGCCCTCTGTACATCTCTAAGCATCTCTCTCATGAGGTCAGTAAACATCGTCCTCATGTCAGCAGCATTCCCATTCTTGGCTCCCCTACAAGCACCTCTAGTATATCGGCTCATCGTCAATCTGAAAAAGGAAACGATTAACGACTCCATAGTGGTGCTAGTGCAGTACGACTTCATCCTTATACTACTAATAGTATATATATAGCTTTTAAAAACCAAATTAATCACAAATACGCTCTCTCGTATACGTATATTATCTCTCCCTGATAACTTCCCTAGGTTAACTACGCAACCTAGAGCTCCGATACCAAGTGTGACGGCCCGCCCCGCACCAGCCTGCATTTCCTCCAAAAGTGCGCTGTACACATGCCCGACTAGCACGGGACGGTCGTCAGAAGAAAGGAAAGAAGGGGATTAACTAAACGAGGAACCTGTAGAATGTCTCACAGCGCATGGAATAAAATATAATAATAACATACTTGACATAAAACAGGTGAGACAGTGCAAAAGCTGATAATTAATAATCAACATCAACATCAGAGCAGCGGAAATCCAAATACAGCTTATTACAACTTTCCAAATTTACTATCTCTAACAAAAGAAAGCTAAAGTAGAAGATGCACCACCAATGCCCAAGCAGTGATCTTCAACAACACCGGTTAAGCCCAATTAAGCTGTTTTTCACCATCTGAAACTTGTTTCAGTCATATCTCCCAAACGGTGAGTCCGTTTGGCTAATGTGACCACTCTACGGAATTGTATACCATCATCCGGAGCCAATGGAAGTGTTTTCAGGTCAAAATTCCTTTCCAGTCAAAAGTTATGGCCAAAACAGTGCCAACTAGGGGTAAAATGGTCATTTAAAAATCGGGAAAAATCATGAACATGGGAAATGACCACAATAGTCGTCTCCCAAAGTTACATGACCATATGACTTCTTATGTGAAAGAAATAAATATCCTACGATCCTATGATGCGTAGAATACGGGTCGTTACAGTCGGGGCAGGCTAACGGGGGCATGAGGGGAGGCGATTCTTGTCGGAGATGGAAGAGGAGAGAAGGAGCTTCGGAAAACTCAACTACACCCCTGTCTAATTCTCTACGGATTGGGAGGAATCAGAGCTCAAAGTTTTGAGCTGTTATGGGTTCGGCGGCGCTTTGAAATGGAAGAGGAACGATGTACAGTGCCTCCGTATTTATACTGTATACTAGGGTATTTTCCTTTTTTTAATTTAATTAAATTCCAAAAATTAGGGTTTTTCCATCTGATCTCCAAATAGACCCCAACGACTGTCGAACAATATGTTTTGACGTCTTCTGAACGCGATGGCGCTATTGCCGAAGTCTAATTCTGAAGCTTACAGTATGTTTTCTTTATTTTCAAATTAATTTTTTAATATTAAATTCGAACGTACTTTCTAATTTTACCGGGGTCACATACGAAGTCAGAAAAATCCGGAAAAATTATTTTTGGTTATGTATTGATGATACGGTCCTAACAAATCTAATTTCGTCGAATTCTGAGATCGTTTGAAAAATGGCCATTTTCTGGTCGATCCAATTTAACTGTAGTTGATCAAAACACATTTTCCTTTGCTACGCTCACATATTAACTTCAAAAATCATGAAATTTGAAACTTAGCCAAAATTTGACATCCCAGATCCAACAAAAGTGGTTTCGTCGAATTCCGAAGTCGTATGCAAAATGTCTATTTTCAAGGGCGATATATTCTCTATAGCGACCTTTCTGAAAATTCATTTGGCCATAACTTTTGATTCCCACTATGAAACTTCGATTTTTCATATTCGTTAGAAAGATATTCATTAACAGATTTAAATATTTTTTGTTTCACCAAAATTCGATTTATTCTGCATCCTGTGTAGTCAGTCAAATTTCAGGTTTGACTTTTCAAACTATCGTCCTTTTTCTAATTCCTTTTATAATTAAATTAAATATATTCGTATTAAGTCCAATCAAAATAAATTTCTAGTCATTTTTATTTAAAATAATTCATTTCAACTATTTAAACACCTTTAAAATCTCTAAAATGAAAATTTTAAATTGGCCCCAAATTCCGGGTTGTTACAATCTCCCCCGCTTAAGAAGTGTTCGTCCTCGAAAAGAAAAAGGGAAGAATAGAAGGGTAGGAACCAACACAGAGAATGGGAAATATTTTAAGCGTACCTCAAAATAAAATCTAATTGGAGATATCCACTCTGCATTTGGGATAATCCTTCTTGATACTATCTTCTGTCTCCCACGTACAGTATCTAGGATCACCGCTCCATTGCACTTTGACTAGGTTGATTTTTTTATTTCTCAGCACTCTAGTCTCTTTGCCAATAAGTTTTAGTGGCTCCCTTCTCACTGCAAGGCTTGAGGTAATCTCCAAATCTTGCTGTGAATTCTTCTTGTCCTTCTCCTCATATCGACAAGCAAACTCCACCAACCTATTGAAAGAAAGGTCGATGTGGGCAGTGACTCTATCAATATATTTTCTCGCAAGCCCATTTATGAACCTCTTGTTCTTCTGAAAGTCATCCTGAATCAATTTAGGGGCATAGCGGGAGAGGTCTTCAAATCTTCGTACATATTCTGAGATAGTCTTGTCGCCTTGCTTCAGATTGGCGAACTCGTCATGCAATCTTTCTACCTCCTGCCTTGGAATGTATTTGTCATTGAAAAGCTCCTTAAACCTTGTCATAGTCATATTATCTGCAGTCCCTCCAACCGTGACTGTGTCCCACCAGTTTTGAGCTTCCTCCTGTAGTAGCCATGAAGCCACTAACCTTTTCCTCTGATCCTCGAGCTCCAATCCTCCAAAAATCTTTTCGCAATCCCTCAGCCTTTGTGTCACAGTTTCAGTACCCTTGAATGGCACTCCTCCCAGGTTTTTGAACTTCTTCGCCGCCTTATCCAAATCAAAGGGCTACGGTAGTGGTGGTGGTGGCTGTTGAACTGTGGCCTCCTTAGTTTAAGCAATATTTTTCCACCTTGCTCTAGCGGCAGCGGTACTCATTTCTAGTTAGTTCTGTACGATCAAGGAAAGAGTCAGAACAACTATAATGGTGATTTGAAGAAATGATAAAGATAAAAGGACGGATGAAAAGATGATGATAGAATGACTGAATATTATGTATTCACATGAAATGTTCGCCATAGAATATTGTTATTCTACGTAAACGAATTATTATTAATATGTTATATTCCAAAGCTAAGTTTAACCAAAGCTCTGATACCAACTGTGATAACCCCAAACTTCCACGGAATGAAAGTAAGGAATAATCATTTGGAATACAACATAAATACAATAATACAGATCACAGATACAACACAGCATAGGAAATTCATAGAGTAACAACATCATAGCAGCGGAAATATAATGTCATCAACCGCAGAAAGTCCACAGTCACAGAATTCTAAATTATTACATCAAGTTTGCAGAAAATGAAATAAGTTCCAACTCCAACTTAAACAACGTGAAAGGAAACAAGTTTGATGTATGGAATTAAAAAGAGAAAAATGCAATAGTAACAAATGATAGATGTCTTCATGCTCCAAGTCATCACCTCTCTACGAAAGCAAATCCAAGAAAGATAATAAGCAGCTCCAAAGAAAAGACTCCAAGCAAAGAATGAACCTGTTTACTTGGCTGCCCACGTAAAAAGAGGGCACCCGATTTTGCAAAAAAAGATGAAACAAACTACTAGTCAGTCATGGGACTAGTGCGAGAGTTCTTAACTAATTTAACTACCAGTAATAAGGAAAATCCAAAGACCACACCGCTAACACGGAACGGGTTTATTCCAATGGATTGCCGTGCATAATTTAAAGTGATAGAGCAAATAATAAGTAAAACGTAAAACAACGCAATGCTTTTGGAAAAATGAAATCACCATAAGACTCAAGTCCCATCACACAATGCAACGCACAACAGAGGATAGAGTTTTACCTTATGGTGATTAAACATGCTAAATACGAATCTAATATTGTTATTAGTGTATATAAAACATTTCAAAATAAATGTATCAATCCTAGGACACATAGATACCATAATACTATGCTTCCTTACTAGTAATACAATCAAATTCGCAGGGTCGTATTTGGATTTTTGGTTTCCATCATGAGTCGAGGCTAAGGAGGAGCTCCTTACCGATTCGAGACACTCTAGCTAATGCCCTAGGATCCCCCGCAGTGAACCCTCGGATAGCTGCAGGGCCGATCCACACATGTAGCTTCGTGGATTTGCAATTCCTGAACACACGTTTCCCGATCCTATAGGACCTATCATCCGAGGCGCCTCATTCCATCATCCACATAAGTAAAATATCATCCAGTTTAAGCACCGACACTACTTCTAGCTAGAAAGAAACGTGCTGCTCTCCCTGCGTTCCCTTCTCCCGTTTTAGACTCCACCGGGTTGTGAGGCTCGTGAAGTTACGTAATACACAAAGCTATGCTTATTCAAGCTATGCTTTGATCGTTACCTCAAGGTTTTGCTTTTCAATAAGAAACCTTGATTGTTGCATCTTAGTATGCCACACGGTCACTCCATATCACACTACCAATCCTTTGCCGAAACATATGAAAGGGTGTTAAGCAAGAGAATAAATTCTCCGCCACTAAACATTCATGCATTCGACATAAAATTAATAACATGATATTTAACGGAGTACGATGTCAGACACACAATCCATTTATTAGCTTATGCTCTGGGTCTGAGTGAAAACCAAACCCATGAAATCAACACGTACGTTTGGGCAATGACCATGACCCTTGAATTGGAAGCAAGTCAAATCAGGGCCTCGATCGTTGTCCTCTCGATGGAAGATTTACGGCCTTCATACGCGGTCTTCATACTTCGATTCTTAACGTCGTATGATTATTTGGGATGAGAGTAACTCGGACTTTCCAAATAATCCTCGTATATACATACTTATTGAAAATCATTCTTATTTGTTAATATTATTCTTAATTCATTTGAAAATGACAATAATATTACAGCATCCTAAATTCATTCTTTATTTACATTAGAAATGCAAATTCCATCCTTTTCTTTAATTTACATGTCAAATTTCTATTTTTAATATACATATAAAAATGTAAATTTGATTACATTGCAAAATCCTACTTTTAATCCACATATGTAAATTTTCTTTACTATGCTAATTCTCATTGTTACTTACATATAAAAATGTAAATTTTCTTTACTATGTTAATTCTCATTTTTATGTACATATAAAAATGTAAATTTTCTTTACTATGCTAATTCACCCCTCTAAGTTCATAAAAAGAAATGATTTTTATTTTTAATGTACATTCTCATCCTATGTTACATAAAAAGAAAAAGTAAAAGCTCATTCTTTTATTGCATATAAAAATGCAATTTTATTTGCGATGCCAATTCTCATTTTTATTTGCATATAAAAAGGTAATTTCATTTCATCGCAAAGTCCCACTTTATAATTACATATAAAAATGTAGTTTTTTTTATTTACAATGTAAGTTCTATTTCTAATTACATATAAAGATGTAATTTTTGGTTTTAATGTGAATCCTACATCTTTCTTACATTACAAAAATGTAATTTTCAATTTACATTGTAAATCTCATCGTATGTTACATATAAAAATGTAATTTTTATCATACGATGGAAATTCATGTTTTACTTACATATAAAAATGTAGATTTTATCATACGATGCAAACTCCTATCCTAATTACATAGAAGAATGTACTTTTTATCATACAATGCAAACTCATATTTTGATCACATTAAAAATAATGTAATTTTTATCATACAATGCAAACTCATATTTTAATCACATTAAAAATAATGTAATTTTCATGCGGTGAAAATTCCTACATTATTTACATTAATAAAAACGTAAGTTTTCATACAATGAAAATTCCTACTTTATTTACATTAATAAAAATGTAAATTTTCATACGATGAAAATTCCTACTTTATTTACATTAATAAAAATGTAAAAATTCCTACTTTATTTACATTAATAAAAATGTAAATTTTCATACGATGAAAATTCCTATTTTATTTACATTAATAAAAATGTAAATTTTCATACGATGAAAATTCCTACTTTATTTACATTAATAAAAATGTAAATTTTCATACGATGAAAATTCCTACTTTATTTACAATAATAAAAATGTAAATTTTCATACGATGAAAATTCCTACTTTATTTACATTAATAAAAATGTAAATTTTCATACGATGAAAATTCCTACTTTATTTACATTAATAAAAACGTAAATTTTCATACGATGAAAATTCCTACTTTATTTACATTAATAAAAATGTAAATTTTGTTTACATGCGAATTCTTAACTTTAATTACATATGAAAAATGTAATTTTTAGCCAATGTAAATTTTCTACTTCTTATTTACATAAAAAAAGTAATTTTTATTCAATGTAAATTTCCTATACATGCTCATTTTATTTACATAAAAAGAAAAATGTAAATTTTTCTTGACAATGTTGAATTGATAATCTAGATCAATTCAAATAAAAAGACAAATTTTTATTTTCTATGTTGAATTGATAATCTACATCAATTCAAATAAAACAAAAGCGCTAACATAACAATGACAAACCATGTCTCCTTTATTATGAATTGATAAATTAGATTACTTCAAATCATACAAAGGAGATAACATAAGAGGCGGTAATCATATTTCTATTATTTGAATTGATAAATTAGATCAATTCAAGTCAACACAAGTGATAACATCAGAGGTGATAATCATATGGATCTAAACTATTCATCACAAACACATACCAACCATCATCAAATATGACAAAACCAAATAGATCTGTATCATAAGCATGTATTATAACATCGCAAACAAAATAATTTAATTAATTAACAACTTTAAACAAAGAAATCTCACCTTGCTATTGCACGAATCTACAATCAACAGAGAGTCAGGAAACGTTCTAATCAATTTCAGCGAAGTCTATTCGTCGTCACGGTTCCGTCGGATCTGAAATTTTCAGATTCGGAGATCGTATGAATTAATTATCAATTTTTTTTGAATAACAATGACTTTTTACAACTGCTGCCGTGACAGCAAAAAGCGTGGCAAAATCTGAGTTATTCATACCTTAAAATTTGCAGTTTGTTCAAATCTTTGAATCCGATTTTCGTGAGGTAGGAAGGTCGGTTTAGAGTGCGGTTTGTTGGAGGTGGAGCGGGAAAGAGAGGGGCACGTGCGCCTAGCACGGTGGAGGGTGCGGCGGCGACAGGTGGGCTCGGCGGCGGGATTTGCGGTGCGGGTTTCGACGGTCGGGGGCGGGCTAACGGGGGCACGAGGGGAGGTGATTCTTGTCGGAGATGGAAGAGGAGAGAAGGAGCTTCGGAAAACTCAACTACACCCTGTCTAATTCTCTACGGATGGGGAGGAATCGGAGCCCAAAGTTTTGAGCTGTTATGGGTTCGGCGGCGCTTTGAAATGGAAGAGGAATGATGTACAGTGCCTCCGTATTTATACTGTATACTAGGGTATTTTCCTTTTTTTTTAATTTAATTAAATTCTAAAAATTAGGGTTTTTCCATCCGATCTCCAAATGGACCCCAACGACTGTCGAACAATATGTTTTGACGTCTTCTGAACGCGATGGCGCTATTGCCAAAGTCTAATTCTGAAGTTTACAGTATGTTTTCTTTATTTTCAAATTAATTTTTCAATATTAAATTCGAACGTACTTTCTAATTTTACTGGGGTCACATATGAAGTCAGAAAAATCCGGAAAAATTATTTTTGGTTATGTATTGACGATATGGTCCTAACAAAACTAATTTCGTCCAATTCTGAGATCGTTTGAAAAATGGCCATTTTCTGGTCGATCCAATTTAACTGTAATTAAACAAAACACATTTTCCTTTGCCACACTCACATATTAACTTCAAAAATCATGAAATTTGAAACCTAGCCATAATTTGACATCCCGGATCCAACAAAAGTGGTTTCGTCGAATTCCGAGGTCGCACGCAAAATGTCTATTTTCAAGGGCGATATATTCTCTATAGCGACCTTTCTGAAAATTCATTTGGCCATAACTTTTGATTCCCGCTATGAAACTTCGATTTTTCATATTCGTTAGAAATATATTCATTAACAGATTTAGATATTTTTCGTTTCACCAAAATTCGATTTATTCTGCATCTTGTGTAGTCAGTCAAAGTTCAGGTTTGACTTTTCAAACTACCGTCCTTTTTCTAATTCCTTTTATAATTAAATTAAATATATTCGTATTAAGTCCAATCAAAATAAATTTCTAGTCATTTTTATTTAAAATAATTCATTTCAACTATTTAAACACCTATAAAATTTCTAAAATGAAAATTTTAAATTGGCCCCAAATTCCGGGTTGTTACATATATATATAATATATTATTATACTATATATATTATATATTTCGTCGATTACCTTTCAAAACGTATCTTATCAATCGTTTTAAATTCGTTTTCAAAACGGTTTCAACTTCATATTCAATTTTAAATCAAAATTGAATATTCCATATCATTAACATATAAATGATAATATTTTCAAACATCAGATTTTGAAATCACTTCATTTTCAATATTCATTATAAGAATGAATAAAATCGATATAAATATCATTCACGTCAAAATGGCATTAATCTAATCAACACAGCTTTATACATTTAAATATATTCGTGTCCATCCCAAAGCGGACATCAAAATCATATTTTGATTCTTTTCTGAATATTATTTGAAAATATTCGTTATTTTAAAGTAATCGTTATTTTAAAATATTCATTCTTTCTGAATTGTAATCAGACACAGTCAACTACCATATAATTTTATTTATATGGATTTTATATACACATGTATACAACAACAATCAAACACAGCCAACCATCATCCAGAGTGCATTCTACACTGCATAAGCATCAAATATAAATATTTAACGCTTACAACAGCCTGCCAATCAATTGACCGACATACAGCTAATTATTGGGACTAGTGTATGTCATATATCATCCCAATAACCGTGTGGGGGTTCAATCAACAAATACAGATTTATTTGTGCAGTTGGGCGATGTGTAAAATTTATCATCCCAATCAATATTAATCAAATGTGTATACATAAACAGATCATTCGATTTGTTTATAAATATTTATTTTATTCATATACACGTTAAAAATTATATTTTTAACTATAATATATTTTATTCCATTCCACATCACATAATCAATTTTCACAACAAAATCAAACAAATAAACAAGTCGTCCATGATCTGTGGACAACGGGTGTCGGGTGCTGCTAAGCACCGTCTGCATCCCAGTATATATTTTTACTAGAAATAAAATTAAAGTGAGAAGTTTTCACCTAGGGGTTCCACTCCACCATTATATTTCTGACCTTCAGAACAGTTTATATTTTCCTGATATTCCAACGCAGTCTTCTCTACGAGTATTATTTCTTCAAGCGAGAGGAGGGCTTGTTGACCATCGAAGGGGTTGTGCCGGAATTTGCTGGCCAAGGGGGAGGAAGGGCTGACCGTGAAGGTCGGAGGCATGGGGAGGAGTTTGGGTTCGGTGGGGATGGATTGCTCGGTTTACGTGGATGGGGAGCTGAAGTGGAGGAGATGGTGGCCGGGGGCGAGGGCGTGGCGGCGCATCATCGGAGGGGGGGCGTCGCGGTGGCAGATCGGAGGGGAGGGCAACGGAGAAATCGAACGAGATTTTTTTCTCTAAATCGAAAGTGAATCGGGGAAGGTAAAAGAAGGGGCGCTTATGTATAAAATTATATTATATTTTATTTTATTCTCCAAAGAGTCGATTTTTGTCTTGAACTCTAAATGAGACCCAACGATTGTCGCCCATAGCTAATTACCCCTATTATGAACACAATGGGATATGTTTCATAACTTAGTTCGGTAGTTACGATCAGTCTTGATTTAAATTAAAATAAAAATCAATGTATATTGAATTTAAACGTACATTTTAATTTATTGGGGCCACATACTGGCTCTAAAAATTCTAGAAAAATTATTTCTAGCTTCGTATTGATGATACGGTCCTAACAAAACTAATCTCGTCAAATTTGAAGACCGTTTGAAAAATGGCCATTTTCTGGTCGATTCAAATTGATTGAAACTGTTAAAACACGTTTTCTTTTGCCACACTCACATATTGATTTCAAAAATTATGAAAATTGGAATCTGGCAATAATTTGACATTCCGGATCCAACAAAAGTGGTTTCGTCGAAAACGGAGGTCATTTGCAAGATTTCCATTTTAAAGGGCTATATTTTCCATAGCGACTATTCTGAATTTTCAATTGGGCATAACTTTTTATTCCCGCTATGAAATTTCAATTTTTCGGATTCATTGGAAAGATATTTTCAAATAGATCCTAATATTTTTGGGTTCACTAAAATCTGGTTAATTTGGAATCTTGTACAATCATTTGAAATTTGAAATCGATTTTTCAAACTACCGCGCCATTTCTAATTCCTTTTATAATTAAAATAAATATTTATATTCTAATTTGGATTCAAATAAATATATACGTTCTAGTTCTATTCAAAATAAATTTCTTGTCGTTATTATTTAAAATAAATCATTTTAAATATTCAAAATTCATTGAAATTGCCAAAATAAAAATTTTAAACTGGTTCGAATTTTCCGGGTTCTTACAGAAACAAGCTAGGTAAAGATAATCCAAATCTTAATTTAGATATTAGAGATTTTTGTGCCACCACAATAAGTGATGAAGATGACAATGGTACTCCTGCAAATGAAGAATGAATTATATTTTTAAATAATGTATCTCATAGTATGTGTTGGCATTTGTGGTATACTTTGAAGAATTTGTACGATATGTAGATTATTTTGGATGGTTTTAATGTGACAATGAATGTTTTGGATAGGTTTCTTTTATGTACAAAATTGGTATTGCAATATTTTTAATTAAAGCATTGGATTTGCTTTTTCTGATGTTGCATTTGCTTTTTTCTGATGTTGCATTTCAAGATGATGGTGTTGCATTACATATTACAATGGTGTTGCATAAATAAAATATTATTAATTCCACCATGATATGGCACGTGGTCACAACAACTGACATGGCATGTGACACATAGGTAACTGACATGGTGTGTGACACGTTGACATCTTACGTGGAAAGCTGATGTGGCACCACTATCATGACCTGAAAGTCAGGCTCTAACTTATGCTTAAGCCAACACTGTATGATGTTACATTACTTGCTATTAGTATTGCAATACAGTTATAATGCAGTACTTTTTATTTGTGTCAGTAGATTGCAAAAAGTGTTGCCTTAGAGAGCAATGGCAACGACCCCAGATGCCATGCCACTCTAATGTTGCCTCTTTGGAAAATTGGCTTAAGGCAACGCTATTTTGATCCACGACCACATTAGAAAAGCATCGAATATGCTCACTTATGGCATAGTGTTGTTAAGGTGATGAGAAATACAAAACACTCTAACTAAGGAAATCAACATGTGTGATTGCTCTGGTTTTATCGTTAAGGGACACCTGGTTCAAGATTCATTCACCATATAATCTCGATAGAACTTTGAATGATTTACACTAAGTAAAGGTTCAAATACATAAGATACTTTTTATTTATGTGCTGTTTCCACTATGATGCAAAACTTAATCTTAGAACTACATATGCTTGATCCCACTTTGGTATGTTGGAAGTCACAATAGTGATTCAGCCGTCCACTTTATTTATTTAATTTATTTTGAAAATTGCATGAGATTGTAGTAAATTTTCAAATTATATTGGGTTTGGGGTTTGTTTTTGAAAAGGGAATAAACAAAGGAAGAAGGAGGATGTGGGAATTAGTCCCACATCATAAAAGTTGAAAAAAGTATTCTTGTAATAAATGGGCTTTGTCATAAGAATGTTGGGGCTTTTGGGGCACCAAAATATGTACTTCTTTGTGAGGAGGGAGGTCATGCATCTCCACTACACACGCGCCACCACTCTCAGTCCGACCGAACCAAATCGGGTACGGGTTTCAGGTCTAGATCCAATAAGATTATTTTTGGATAGAATTTTGAAACCAAAACGGATCAAATTTCGGCCCATTACGAACCCAAATTCAATTCAAAACTGGACAGGTTTTGAAAAACGTTCTCTGAACTTTAGGAAAGGGTGTGACGTTTTTAAAATTTGCAACGCTTTATGAATGTTGAAAATGAAGGAATGCGACATTCCAAAATTTAAATTCATATGACCGCTCCAAACGGTCGCGACTGTTCATAAACAAGTATATCCTTCCACTGGCTATAAATATCCACGCCCTAAATGTGTTTCAAACTAACTTCTAATTCATTCATCTTCTTCCTCACTAGTTATGCACCACTGCCATTGCAACATTCAGAATGTGTTGTGAATGTTCTAATTTGCAATACTTATAAACCGTTGCAGAATTGATTTCTTCCTCCACTACATTCTCTTATTTTCTTACATCATCAAAATGAAAATTCAGAGTGTTCTTGGTCGGATCAAAGTCGAACAAACTTTAAATCAGATTGCGTTGTTCCAAGGCATCGTTGAATCCTGAAAGTCGACAGTTTGATAACCCATT
This sequence comes from Allium sativum, assembly GCA_030737875.1. Lineage (NCBI taxonomy): Eukaryota > Viridiplantae > Streptophyta > Magnoliopsida > Asparagales > Amaryllidaceae > Allium > Allium sativum. The sequence continues at coordinate 126,551,642 of CM060924.1, forward strand.
TGTACCAAGTTGTTTGAGCTATTGTCCGAAATAATCTATTTCGTAAATCCTTGAAGTTAGAAGTGCGGCAATTATCTTCCTCCAATAGTCTCAAACCGCAAAATCCCCAATAATTAAATTGGAGTATAATAAAAATCAAAACACAGAATTACAAACACAGAATAACACAATAATTTGCAACAGAATACATAAAGCATAGCAGTTCATGAAGCTACTAATAAAACATTGTCAAAAAGAAAATACATAATATTAGAGTTTCAAAGCAAATACAAAGGAAATCCAAATACATAGAGGTTCACTAATACATAAGCAAATGACTAAAATAGGGAAATATTAGTTAGATAGCTAAGTCTTCAGCAGATCTCTAGCTCCCAAGGTGAATCTCGAATTTTGAGATACTCAGGTTGAGTCGAGCATAAGATAAAATAAAATACCCGTGTTCAGATTAAAATTCATATGCAAGCGAATCAGATCAAGTGAAATGCGCTAAACATTTAACGTGTGTTTGGGATTTCCATCCCTTAAGGATCTATTAAATTGTATACATGCAATAGAATACGCCATTATATAATGTCTATCAATGAAATATAATAATGAAAATAGCGTTAAGGCGATACCATTGTGCCCCTAACACATTTCATATAAGCATTGTAGTTAATACAGTACCTTAAATTCACCGAAAACTAATGTTATCAAATGGCACTTCATAGTGTACAATACTAAAACAAAATTGTAGCCGACCTGATCAAATTACTATTGCAAGGCAACACCTGTGGTAGGATTCTATCAGATTGCGGAATAGGGCTGATGGTAACACATAGCCACATCTACCGTCCATCATGAACAACACTCCCACAAATCGAGGGATACATACCAATCAATTGCAAAGTAATGACGGAGTAAACAAAGAAGTGCATCTGATAGGGGGTGCAATGCTACTTGGTCTGGTTATGGCTCCTTTTTTTGATCATTAATTATGATACGAATGTCAAGGCTATCCATCATCGTTCTCTTACTTCATTCCAGTAATCATTCACTAATCCACCCTGCTTCATTCTGAATCATCCACCACGTACACAATTGTTAAATTGTTCTATATTGGCAGAAAGTATGTCAATATCCGACGTCGGGATCTTTAACAAACTAACGCCATATTTCACATCGTGGTCATTTCATGAAACAAAATTAATCATGACTTTTGAAGTTAAATCATGCCAAAAATACCAGGTTTATAGAAAACATTCTTCTTTTTCATGTCAAATTGACATGCAAAATCATGAATTGACTATAATATGTCATTTTGAACTCTCCCTCAAAACCAACGAAATCTTGCCAAAAATCCCGGAAAATAGTTAATTTCTCTTCGCTTTCTTTCGCTAGTGTTAAGCTTAACACAATAAAGGAGAAGTCAAGAGAACCTATCATGCATAAATAATATATTGGACCCCTTCTCTTGTGCTTGAATGAACCATTTCGAGCTTATTGTCGGCATTATTTTAACCTACCTGCCGCTAGCTATCGCTTCTAATAGTTGTAAACGACCATAGAGGCTTAGTTTCGTCTATGCATGAAATATATGTCTGAGTAGGGATGAAATACAAATATGAACTAGTGTCAACTTCCATAGCATGCCATGGTACGGAAAAACCTTCCATTACTGACAAGTAAATTGATCTCGATTGTTCAATCATTTAATAACCCAAGTCATTCGTTGATAAAGGATCACTATGAGTCAGACTCAATAGAACTTGATCAATCCTTTTTTCTGTCATTAAGGTGGAAAACTGAACCAAGAATTCTCATTCTTCATCATCAATCGAATCACTGTTCGCGAACCAGGATTCCATTTTATCATCAATCCAATCACCATTCACGTGTTTTTCACAGGATTTCTCGTTACTCATGTCAGCATTCTCACTTTTGATATCTCCAGGTCTTGTCACCAAAAACCTTCCCCGATTGATAGAATGTCTCGCTACTGACACTTGAAAAAACAGCTTTCAAGGTCTCGTCGCTTCGGTTAATCACTTGAGCCCTGAGACATTTTCGGTGCCATGGAGCTTGACCAGTGAGCTATTATGCCTTCTTCAAAGGATGGCTGTTTCTAAGCCCACCTCCTAGTTTTCATCGCTCGATCACTTCATTTTCCACTAAGTGATTGCTTAGGGACCTTAGCGTATGATCTGGGTTGTTTCCCTCTCGACTTTGGATCTTAGTACCCAAGAAGTCTGTTGTACAAACGATGACGGCCTGTATTCGGAGTTTCCCTGGGGTTGGTAAAGCAAAATGGTGGCCACCCTAGCCCATTGCGTGCCCTACCTGGGGCCATCGACATCATACGCTAAGCTATAGTTTAGTTAAAAATATATTTAGTTTGAAATCATTTAACTTATATAACTCAGTTTATTCATATTGATCAATATAAATTAAAAGTTAAATTTAAATTATTAAGTTTTATCATTATAATCAAATAATTTAAATTTCATAATTATATTTTTGAAAATCACTTAAACATAAAACTTAATAAAAAATCTTATATCAGTTTAATACTTTGAAATAAATCTATTCACAATGTAAAGCTTAAAATTTTATCTTTTCTAAAATTATATGTATTTAATTTAATATGATAAATCTTATATTAACTTAAATTAAATTTTAAAGTAAGGCTTTAAAAAATAAACCAAATTTTATATTAAAATAAAAAATAAGAAATTAAATTATCTTATTAAATTATGTATTACGTATTATATTATATTTATTTGAATTATATCTTTAAAAAACTAAATAAAATTTTATGTTGAAATCTTAAACTTAATTTTTTATATCTTTATATTAAAATTTTAGATTAAAACTTTAGAACACATAATTTAATCCTAAAATTAAATATTAAAACTTTTCATTAATAAATTAAACATGATTTTAAAAGTTAAAACTTTTAAGTTAAATTCCAAAAATCAAATTTATTAAATCAAAACATACTTATGAAGTTTTATATAATAAGTTATTGACCATCGACATCCATATATAGTTTCTATCATATGGTCGAGAGGTTCGGGAATATATCATTTTGATCGATGCTGTTCAAATTTTGGAGTACGTATTATTTCAACTTGTATCCCATATCAATATCAATGTGGTTTTCATTAACAATATATAATGATTTAGGTATGTATCATTTCAACCTATAACGATTCTATATTAGGTATGTTGGGAACTTGCATTATGATTACATACCATTCCTAACATAACATTTAATTTAATTTCATTTGTCATATATCATATCCAACATAGCATGTCATTTCATATGTCATAGGTGAACAGTTTAAACATATCAATGGCGTAGCATATCACGTAAATATATCTTAGCAATTCATATAATAAAAACTAGCATATCAGTCAATATTTCATGTGCTATCAATTAATTTAACACAGGATGTTAGCCATGATTGATTGGTCACCTTTCACGGTTCAAGAGGTGATAGACTACGACTAAGTACATGGTATAAATATGAACACAAACACTGATACAAGAAGAAGAGCGAAGCAACGATAACGAAAATCGAACAAGATTTGATTTTATATATGAAGGCAAGGGGGTTCAACGTAGGGTAGGTGGAGGGTTAGGGTTGGCTTGGTCTGACGCGCGGGTAAACTGGTCGGGGGTCAGTGGGTATACGACCGTGAGTGAAGGAGAATAGGAAGTGGCTTTTGGTGTGGAGGTGTGGTGCTAGGCTAGGGTTTTTAGGTGTAAAGTCCCGGACATTTTAGCCATTTTAACATTGAATATCTAAATTTATTTTAAATAATTACTTGGAATAATAAATAGATTTTTATATGAAATTATTGATTTAATAATCGATATACGATTTAATATTGAATATATCGAATTATCGTAATTCGAAAACAATAAATAATTGGATTCTAAGTTAAAACTAAATCTAAACAATTCAGTTGATCAATATAAATTGTATATTGGGTTAGAACGATAATAATAATTTATTATAGATAAATTTAATTGTTTTGGAATCGATTTATATTTTTATCAATTGAATTTAATTTAGAATCGTCAATTTAAAATAATATCTCCTTAATAAAAATTGAATTAAATTTCAGAACTCGTAACATTGAGTTCAGAGTAAAGAATAAAGTTGGAGAACATTGGTCATTACGATTAAATAACGGTTTAGAATTTAGAGTGAAGGACCACGAGATATTTTGGTATAATATATTATTTAAAATCTAATAAATTCATATTAAATCAAAGACGACCTAAACTATTTCCCTTTCGATGCAAATGGGTATCCTAACTCAGCTGTTCTTCTATCAACATCATGCAGACCATTTTTTCGAGTTGTGAAAATTGCTCCCCATCTTCGATACCAAGGAGACAAAATTAATGATATTGTACATTTGGTTCCCTCCATGCCTATAAACAAATCACGCCTACCCTCCCCATTTTTCACAATCAAATTGGAAAGCTTCAGAAGATAAAAAGGAAAATTCGCTCCCTTCTTCGACTAAAACCGTGAATTACTCCATGTAAAAATTATATCTTTCGAAATCGATTTGATCGATTAAAAGGAAAAAAAGGGAAACCGCAAGATTCTGGAACTCGAAATCATCTGGAGTTGCGATGGCAGAGGACGGTCCGAAGGTGGTTATCGCGATGTCTAAAGGAGTGGTCGCGAGATGGTTTGTCACTATTATAGAACAGGTTTCCGACCTTGAAGGATTGGTGCAAATGCGATTTCATGAAAAAGTGAGTTGGGTGCGACCGAGGGGAGAATTTAACATACTGATGTTGATTTCAGGATTTGACAAAGGACGAAACTGCAAGGTGAAGTGCGAGTTTGGCACAACGGTGACCATCGAAGAGAGTAGGAGGCGTTGAGTTCCATTTGATGAAGGCAAGGCAATGGCTAAGTGACGTGAAGGAGTGCATCGGTAATACAATGAAATGTAGGGGAGTTAGACATGTTATTTGGAGTGGTTGGTTTGTATATTTGCTGTTGTTGAAGTGGGGAGTTCAGATTTTTGGAGCTTGAGTGTTTTAAAATGTGGTAAAGCTTGGTTGTTCGAATGGTGGTAAAATAGTATGGAGTTTGTCTGCGAAGTGTTCGATGAAATGGCAAAGTGGTGAGAATCAGTTTTGAAAAAAAATGCAGTGAATGATGATAGATTGGAGGCAGTCTTTGGACTATTTAAGTGGAAATGGAACAGTAAATTATTGTGGTTGCTTTTTGGACAAGGCAGGAAGGTATGCGCTATTTAAAAATTTAAAGTACATAGATAAATTTATTTATTTGTTAAGATCAATTTAAATTAATTTAAATATTTGTTTAATAGATATATATAAAAATAAAATTATCGTAGGTACAAAATAAATTCATTCAAGATGATTTGATTTGATTCGTTACCCGCAAGAAGCTGAATTTAACAAAATATTTGGCAAATAAAGATCAAGGTGGGTATTCTCACTCTCTAATTCAATTATAATTTATTATAATCGAGTTTTTATTTAATAAAATTATTTATATGCTGCTTGTTGGTTGTTTATTGATAAATTGTAGTTATAATATATATTAGTTATTTAGGTTTGGTTGTTGTTACTATTATATATATTGGATTTCCCGTAGTACCATTCGCGGATGCCCATAGTATCATTAGCGGATGGCCCCATCACCCCACGATATATGAGTGGATGACCTTTTATACTGCGATATCTTGTCTTGAAGTTGGATTGGTATTATTTATGTTGTTTGACATCTGTGGATGCAAGAAAACAGGTCAGAGGGATCCAACTGGATTCCTAAAAAAAATATTATTGTTTGTTTCCATTTATATTATTATATATGATGTATTTGAAAACCTGTTATTGATAATTTGGTATTTGTAGATGTTAAGTATCACTGGCCCTAGATATCTATATTTAAAAATATCAAATGGGGAATTTTAAATTTAAAAAGGGAAATTTACTTTTCGAAATAGAAATAGAATTTTGAATGGATTTAGGAGATTAACTTGTTTTAGTAAGAAAAATAAGTAACTGAATTTATAAATGATGTTTATAAATAAACAGTAAAACTATCATCGGATAATTTAGAAAGGAAAATTCAAGTCTGAATTTAAAAACGGTAAATTGATTTTTCAGAATGGGAATTGGATTGATTTGAAATAGAAATGCTTTTTTTAATATTTAAAACAAGAAATGTCATTTATAGAAATAAGATTTATTTCCAAAAGATAGTGGAAATGTATTAAATAGAAATTTAGAATTTTAATATGAAAATAGATTCTATGCTTATAAATATATGTTATAATATTTCAAATGGGAATCGAGTTTTAAATGGAAGTTTGTTTAATATAGAATATAGGAGTTGATTTATAAACAATGTTGATAAATATAATGAAGTAATTTTCATTGGATAAATTGTAAGTATATTTTTCCAAAAGAAATTCCATTTAAAAATCATATTTTTAAATGAGATAAAGGAGGGGATTTTTATGATAAGTAACGTCGGTTTTGTATTACAAACTCTTATCCATCCCAAAGATAAGAACATTTTCGATCAAGGTCTGAGAGGTAACTAAAATACCCCAACTTGAACGACTTCACTATCATCAAGAGATGGTATTAGTTTGTAATGGTTAGGGATGTTAAATTAGTTAATTATTTGCAAAAAAGGAAATTATAAATTGGAATCCAATTATATCGAATTTTATAAATAATCTAATTCCAAGTGAATTGGAGTTAAATTTAGAAAATTTAAAATTTGATTTAATCCATAACCGAGTTATGGATATGAAATAAAATAATCGATGAGTCTGAGAAATCGGGATTGTTATGTTAGATTTGGAAAACAGGTTTATTTTAAAATATTGAGAGTGGAGTTGAAATTTATTCAATAAAGACGTTTTAAACATTTATATCTAGTTTAATTAAAACGAACTCGCCGCAACGCGATAGTTCATAATTTGGCGTTTCGACCTTCAATTGAGTATATAAAACTCAATATAAATCAGAGTTCAATGAAACAAGAAACACCAGGACCTATTGAATGATAATTTTCTGATGGAAGAGAAAATCTGGATTTCGTCTTATATATTTTGAGTTATATCAAAATCAAATTCAGAAAAGTCGCTCGAAAATCGGTTATAAACCATAACGATTTATTTAATAAATAAAAAGGGTTTTAATTGAATAAAATCCGGATTCCTATTTGATAAATCCAAATTTGAGTTATATATGAACTCAAGTGTAGTGAATGAAGTTATTTTTGATGTAAATTCAGATTTTTGATTATGGAATGATATTAACTAATTAATAAAAGAAGTTAGTTAATGGAAATTTGAATGGAACTTAACGGATGTTAAGTAAATTGGATTGGTAAAGTAGAATTTGAAATCGAATTTGAGGCTTGAGTTATATATGAATTTTGATTTGTTTATAAGTGGATAAAAACATGTTTGAACACTACTTTTTCAAACTATAACTGAATAAAGCGATTGAACTAATTCAAGGATTAATTAGTGGAATTGAATGTGATTAAATCCAAATAGTTGCATGGATTGAAATAAAGTTAAAATGCAGAATTTTGTATATTAAATAGGTATGGAATGAAGTGAATGAAGAATATTTTAAGTTCCCGAAAAAAGGTACATGTTTCAATTTCATATGAGGATTTATGAGCCTGTTAGGCAAGCCGCTTAGCTATTTGATTTTCTTTTTGAATGGAAAGGCCTAGAGAGGTGAGGTGGGGTTTGAGCTATTGACTGGTACAAAGGAGGTGCTGGCGAGATTTTCCGAAAATTTAGGGAGTTAGAATATTTTTAATAAGTTTTGATCACCGGAAATCGATATATCGCTATTTATAGAATTCGATAAGAAAATGAACTTAAAATAAAATATTAGAAAGGGCCAATGATTGTTTGATAAATGTTGTTTTTCTTTGATAGTTAAATCACCGACTATCAAAGATTTTACCATCATTGTCAATATGGAGAGACCGGTTGGATTTAATATCCGAAAAACACTCTGTATAGGCATAGGCGTTGTGAGTTAAATTATGTTAAAGAAAATGGAAGGCGGAGTAAAATGCAAGGGATGTTCTGTTTGTCCAGACCTAGGAAAACTTTTATGGACGAATGTTTGACAGAGTATTCCTAACATATCACATAAGACGATCTTTTCAAGATATTACCTCTGGTGGCAGAGGAATTCATTTCTCTTAACTTTTATACCCATAATATTTTTGGGAAGATCAAAGTGTATGTTGGCCAGAAGATCTAAAAAGATATACATAACCTGAATCCTCACAACCAGGAAATGACAAAAATTGGGTAGGCAGCATCGCTATTTGGGTCATACCCAAGTAGGGTTTACTTGTCACCAATCTCGAGAAAATTCAATTATTTGTTCTTCTTTCAATTTTGTATCTTACAGATTACGGTTAGACAGTCGATAACCATGGGTTACAATATATTAGGTACACTCAAGCTAAATGAGTGGTCGGTCATCTGTAGTTGGGTTGCAAGATGTTCATTCCAAAACCCAGTGATCCCCTCTGCAGTACACTGATCGGAAGGTGGTCCCATACCTTGTCATAGTTGGAATCCAATCTCCAAGAAGCACCCTGCGGTTTTTGATTTTGTACTGTGTATATGGAGCGTGAGATGCAAACGTTCTGTTATTTGATTATTTGTTTGATTAGACATTACTATAATATCACTGGATTTTTATATCAAAATGGTTTGGTTATAGTAAGATAAAAAAACGTCTGTGTTTATGTGTGGACTGGTCTTACTACAACCCTTTCTTTCAAAGGATTTTTCAAAGTTAAACTATATGGTTGGAGTTTACTCACACCAGTCCCATGACTGACCCAGAGTTTATTTTGTTTTGTTTTCCCTAAACTCTTGGGTGCCAAAATTTATACGGGTAGTCAAGTGTTTCAGGATTTTACAGATACACTTGGAGGAGCTTGAAGCAGGTTGCTTCACCGTCAGTCATTTTAAGAGTTAATTCTACTGTATCAAATATTATATTGCGCTCTGATGATGATATGTATATACAATACAAAATTTTGTATTCAAAAGATTTATGTTAGTAGTATATTTTATTCGTTCCATTATGAGATTCTGATGTTTCTTTTGTTCTATCTTCTATCTGATTTTATTTCTTTAACCTTAATGACTCGTAATTCTGTGTTATTTGGGTTGGAGATATGTTGTTTTAGTCAACTCTGATAGTATGGATTTGCAGGCCATCACAGCTGGTATCAGAGCTTAGGTTGAGTGAACGCCTAGGCTTTGGTGGGGGTTTACTCATTAAAGATAGGGTCAATAGTACCCTATAATGAGTTGAGTGTATATATGAGAGAGTACATTTGTAAGTTGATTTAAAAACCATTTTATATTGTGTTGATTGGTTTGTCGAGTGGCTTACGAACTCTGATGGATACAGTATGATCAACTCTATCGAAACGTATTTATAAACACTTGAACAAAGTAATTCAACACAGTTTATTTCAAAATCTGGGTAAATGAAATAATTTTATCCAAAATTATATTTTAGATATAAAAGTGAATAATTTTCCAAGATTATTATAATATACGGATATGTTGGTTGTTTTATTAGATTATAAAAATTGAGATGGTTATATGTAACCAAATAAAACTTGTATATGAATAATATATACAATGAGATGAATTAAAATTGGATTGAAGTCAGAATTGGAATTTAAATCCCGAAAAGTTGGAAAATATTTATTCAAAGTATATTAAAATAAAATAGTTTTGTTTTTGGAAAGATTTCTGAATAAAAATCATTTTGAATGGATTTTGAATGTGATAAAGCACTGAACTCACTTCAGCGGCTGGAAAATAATTTCAATGATGATTCGGACATCATCGGTGTTCATTTTCGGGTTTCTAAGTGATGGATTGCTACCATATTGAGATTTCCAATGGAAATTTATTTTAGAAAACGAGTTTGGAAAATTCAAGTGTTTTGAATTTGAGATGGTTATAAATATATGTGTATATAATTATATGATTTCAAAAAGAATTTGAAATAAATACCTAGTATTTGAATTCTAGAATTTAAAACATAACTTATACAAGTTAAATGGATTAAAATGGATAAATTGATTTGAAAACAATTAAATTTATCCAAACAATAATAAGTGGTTATTATATTTACCAGATAGTATCAAATATACGTAGAAAAATTTTTGTTGGCACAAACAAAATAAATAAATTGATGTTGAATCTATTTGAATAAATTTGGATGCCTGTGAATGAAATATGAATGGGATGTGAATTAATTTGTTGGAAATCATTCGAATGTAATGAATGTAAGTACATATGATATGTAATATGAATGGAATAACACATATACTAAATATTGGAACTTGTATTAACATATACGTGCTAAATATACATGATCTGACTTGTTGGTATTGAATTCATGTGTTTAACCATCTAAATAAATGGAGGTTATTCAAATTTCACATCTATGGGACAAGTGTTTAAATTGAGTAAGTACAGGTACATGGAGGTGCCTGACTTAGTTTTGAGTGGTTGCTTGCATAAATGCTATGCATGTTCGCATAATAAACATTTATATGAGGTATGCCTATGCAAAAATACAAAATTAGGATATATGAATTGTTTTCCGACCGTACGGGTCGATGTATACTTTTTCATCTCTTTCGATATATTGTAAAAGCACCTCCATACAGGGGAGACTCTGCTAAAAAATTTCCAAAATTTAGGGAGCTAGAATTTTTTTCAAAAGTTCTGAAATTTTTTGTAATGATAAAAGAGATGATTTCAAATTGAATTCAATTAGAAATTTTTTGAATGGGAAATAGGAAATTAATTATTTCCATGAAAACTAAAAATTTGTAGCGGAGGTGAGATATAAAATATGAAATACTGAGTTATAACATAGTGGGCTTTTGAAAAGTTAATGGGTCTGTAGCATTTTTGTGATGACCCCAAACCCCGATAAGACGGTGCAAGGGTAATCTTTGGAATATAACACATAAACAGATAACAACAGAACAGAAATAATTAAATACACCAAATAATGTACAATAGAATACACTGGATCAACATAATCATCAGAGTTACACAGTATATAGGATCATACTTAGTACAAATACAGTTCAGCTATACATAAATGTCTACAGCGGAAAAGAAAACATAATATGTACAACAGGGACTGAACAACATAAAAAGAGATAAATGATAGGATCCATCTTCAGCTCCATCTGTCCAGGAAGAGCCTGCTAAAACCTGAATACAAGGCTGCCCATGTAGAAAAAGGGGCTGCCGAGTTTGCAAGTGAAACAAACTACGAGTCAGTCATGGGACTGGTATGAGAAATTTACTTAACACATTTTCAAATATGGCTAATCATAGGACCATGCCACTTTCGCGGAACGGGTTTACTCCATTGGATTGCCAGTGCTTTAAAACAAATAAATCTTTTGAACATCGTAATGCTTTTTATAAAAATGAAGCTATTATAAGACTCAATTCCCATCACACAATGCAACATAAACTGAGGATAGAGTTTTACCTTATGATGGCCAAAATATGCTTGATACGAGCAAAAAAAAATCATTTGATATTATTGCTAGTGTATATATGTTTCAAAAAAACAATTTCAATCATAACTATAAATCATAGACGGCATTAATGGCTCATACCACTATGTCGCCATATATAGGTATACAATCAAAACCGCACAATGTCGTATTTGGAAATTGGATTTCCATCATGAACCAAGGCAAAAGATAGTCCTTACCGAATTCGAGACTGTCTAGCCCGAGTCTCAGGATCAGAACGCATCGACCCTTGGATCGTCAGGGCCGGTCCACCGATGTGGATTAAAATGCCTGAACACTGCGTTTCCCCGCCCTTTGGGGGGAGTAAATGAGTCCTATGACTCCATCGGCTCCACATAGTCACCGATTTATCTGAGGCGCCTCGCAACAGCAACAACCATACAGGTGAAAGTAATATAAATGTCAGGGCTGGTAGGCCACTGACACCACCCTAGCTAGAAGGAAGCGCATGCCCTCCCTGATGTCCTCTCCCATTTCCGGTCCATACCGGGGTGTGAGGCTCGCGAATTCACATTATATACAAAGCTACGCCACACAGGCCGTGCTTTGATCATCAACCACAAGACTTTGCTTTTCAACGGAAGCCTTGATCATCTGCCACTTAGGCATGCCACACAGGCAATTCACTCCATGCGACCGATTTCTATCGATATATAACCTCTGAGCTCGTACGTCTCAAAGAAGGGCGTTAAGCAAGAGAATAAATTCTCCGCCGCCAAACAGATATATATTTAATAGAGATCAATCACCACAGAACAAAATCCATTGTCAGACACACAGTCCATTTACAAATTCGTTCTGGGTCTGAACGAAACCGGAGGCACTCAATACCTCGCACATCCGTACAATCCACAAGTACGTCCGGACGGCTACTACTTCAGCCCCATCAAGGTAGCTACTCCCATCATGATCATCAGTAGTACCCCTCCATTCGATGTGAAGATCATCGGTCTTGCACCGTCTTCATATCTTCAACTTTCAATCGTTGATCAATTATTTGAAATGAGAATTAACTCGGCCTTTTCAAATAATTCACGTATATTTAGAATTTCAAATCAATTCATTTCAATGGTTAAATTATTCGACATCACCAATTCTCTTCTTTAATGTAATTTTCACACCAAACATATTCAACCATCAAATATCACATAAATCGAGCAAATTCAGTTTATTTCCATTTCATATCATTTATAATATTTTATCACGATTTATCGCTATTTTTATTTATTAAGAAATAGCCAATTCATTCAAACGACGCTTCAGGCCATAACGCAGCCGTGACGCTGTTTTTCTTCAGATTTGATTTACACATATCTGAAAATCTAACCGTTGGATATTCACAAATTTTATATCATTAGAAAGATCTTTTCAAAACGAATCCAACGATTTCAGTTTTGGGAAAATCCGACGGTCGGATCTCCCGGTACAATCGTTTGAAGTTACGATTTCAAAATACGAACTGCAGCGTCGTTATTCAATTCAATTTAATTATATTTATATATATATATATATATCTATATATATAATCGATTCTAGCGCTGTTTTTCTTCAGATTTGAATTAAACATTCCAGACAATCCAACCTTTGGATCTTCACAAAGTGGGTGTCGTTGGAAAGATATTTCCAAAGCGAACCCAACGGTTTCAGTTTCGGGAAAATCCGATGGTCGGATCTCCCGCACTAATCATTTGAAATCACGGTTTCAAAACACGAACTGCAGCTTTGTTATTCACTATATTTTAATTTTATTTATATAAATATAATTCTTTCTTCGATTTCAAAACCATATCCACTTTATGTATTTGATAAAAAATGATATTTTTATCATCAAAAATATTTATTCCACACATCACCATTTTTAACACTCCATATTCCCAATAAAAATGTAGATTATATTGTTCAATCTATATATTCAACACATGAACATTGCCGACTTCGCACGTATGATAAAAAATGATTTTTATCATTCTAGTCCTTTATTCAACACATGAATATTTTCTATAGTTGATATATAATAAAAATGTGATTTTTATTGTAAAACAATTTATTTCAAAACACGATTATTATATATAGCATATACACAAGGTAAAAATGTTATTTTTAGTGTTAAAATAACTTATTTAAAATACTAATATTTTATATAGTCTATATATATATATTAAAAATGTGATTTTTATCTTTCAAATAATTTACTCAACACATGAACTCATTCAACACATGAATTTCTATTCAATACATGAATTTCTATTCAACACACGAATATAGTTTCAACACATGAAAATAATTCTAACACATGAATATTATTGAAAATTTCGGCAGCATAATAGTAGGGTAGTTAAAACCGGCACCGTCCCTAGTACGGCTCCTCGCTCTACCTTAAAACCTCGCGGTTTTTGAGAATGGGGATTTTCAATATCTAGTTCGCATGCAGGCGAATTTTCCCATATACTAATCCTATTGGGATTTCAATCACAATCAATCATTTCAATTAAACCATTCATGATATTCACCAAATTTTACAACAACCAATAGTCCAAACAATATCACTGCCAATATATATCGTCCATGGTCTTTGGACGAGGGAAGTGTATATATATTCATATATAAATATATTTCAATTTCATTTCAACATCATTTCAATTTATTTCAACGCACATTTAATTTTTACAACGCATATATAACTTATACATCGAGCATACAACTTATACAACACTTATACATGAGGTATACAACGCTTATATAACTCATACATCGACTATATAATTTATACATCATTGTTTTCCATTATCGTTTATAAATTAGAAATCTCACATTGGGTTCCACTCTACCAAAAATTGCAGAAGGCTCAGAAAAATATCCGGTCTCTTCTAGAATGTAGAAGACGTTCTCACGAGTCCACTGTCTCTTGTTTCACTGGTTTTCGACAAGAAACGAAAAAGATATGGTTTTTATTGTAAAATTATAAACCGTAGCGCTTTAAAGCGCTATAATCACTAAAAATAAAAATAGCCGTATACCTTCTTAGATGATTCAAAACTAGGTTTTCATTTTTCGATTCATCCGTAGCACCAGGTCAAGATCGGACTTCACCACATCGTAGAGCTCGGAGACGGCTTCTCGGCGCTACCCACCTTGTCCAGCTCGAAGTGGAGACGGGTGAGCAAAACGAGGCAACGCGGCTGTTCTTCCTTGGCGCGAATCTCGAGAACGACGCAACGGCAGAAGGCGAGGCTGGGATGCATATGTAGATCGAAGTGAGCTCTCTGAAATCCCTAACTGGAGCGATGCGTTTTAATGCATGGATTAGAAATTAAGGAGGAGAGAAGGATTGAAGAGGAGGCACCGTCGATCGTGAAGAAGGAGCAGGTTTGAACTGGGGAGAAGGAAGAATATGATTGGCTGATTTATATATATATATATATATATATATATTTATTTATTTCTCAAAATACCCCTCTTCACATACTAACTCCAATCCAAACCCAACGACTGTCGTCCCTAGCTAAATACCCCCCATTCCGAACACAATGGGATATGTTTCGTAGGCCCATTCGACTGTTTCAGTTAGTTTTCCCTCAAATTAAAATATAAAACATTCAATATTTGATTTGAATGTACATTTCAATTTGCCGGGGCCACATACTGATTCTAAAAATTCCCCAAAAATAAATCTGGCTATGTTTTGACGATACGGTCCCAACAAAACTAGTTTTGTCGAATTCTGAGATCGTTTGAAAAATGGTCATTTTCTGGTCGATCCAATTTAACTGTAATTGACCAAACACATTTTCCTTTGCCACGCTCACATATTAACTTCAAAAATTATGAAATTTGAGACCAAGCAATAATTTGACATCACGGATCCAACAAAAGTAGTTTCGTCGAATTCCGAGGTGTTACAATTTCTTCTGCCTTAGTAATTTAGGGGATGAAATTCTTTTAACGGGGGAAGGAATGAAAAATCCTGGATTTTTTAGCCATTTAATATTGAATATCTAAATTTATTTTAAATAATTATTTGGAATAATAAAATTATTTTTATTTGAAATTATCGATTTAATAATTGATATACGATTTAATATTGAATATATCGAATTATCGTAATTCGAAAACGATTAATTATTGGATTATAAGTTAAAACTGAATCTAAACAATTCATTCGATCAATATAAATTGTATATTGGGTTAATTTATTATCAATAAATTTAATTGTTTTGGAATTGATTTATATTTTTATCGATTGAATTTAATTCAGAGTCGTCAATTTAAAATAATATCTTCTCAATAAAAATTAAATTAAATCTCAGAACTCATTACGCGGAGTTCAGAGTAAAGAATAATGTTGGAGAACGTCAGTCATTACGATTAAATAGCGGTTCAGAATTTAGAGAGAGGGACCACGAGATATTTTTTTGGCATACCCAACCGATTTTTATAGTGTTCCATAACACTTTTTTATTTTAACTAATAATAAAATTACAATGTAGTACACATGACTATAGTTAGCAATTAGCTAATCCGGTTTTTAAGGTGGTCCGTCCACCGCCAATGACATTTATAGTGGACCATCCACTGAATTTAAACTAGATTAAAGTCCAAGAGGTAGTCAAATTACTAGAGTACTACATGACATCTCCACCCAGGGAGTAATTACATTATACAAACTAGAGTACATGACTAGTAACAAGTATATAAAATAACTTTTGCTTGTGCTGCGAACAACATCCATATTTGGACTTGACATATGCTACTCCATCAAGCCTACTATTTCATAACAGGACATAGTATAGACAGATGCAAAATAGTGCAAATTCAGCGAGCTCCATTCCTATACCTATTCTTTACTTAAGCTCCACACCAGTATTGTTGTGGTACCGTGCATGCAACATGGAGATATGACTTGTGAACATTACCAAAGCTGCCGAAGTATGGAAGGAAAGAAACTTGAATCACCAAAAATCACAGTACGTTGAGAGCCTTAACTTCACCTATGTACTGCATTTTTGATGACACGCCATATACCAAAACACCATACTCAGGCCAACAAAGGCAAGCTAATAAGGAAAACTGCTGTCTAGGTTCGTACGACCCATAAGCATCACTACCCAAGTTTGTATAAGCAAAAACGAAAATCCCTCAAAATCAATGGCAAAGTTCCGTGCACAAGCATCCATATTATGTCGTCAATTTGAGGAGATAATCCACTCATACGAACATCAGGCCATGACTGTAACGCCCAGCCCCTTGACCCATGCTATCCAAGAGCAACACTAAGTATTACTGTCAGAAAGCACGGAGAATGGGACTCGATAAGGCTAAAAGTTGTACTCATTCCCTTGAACGAACACTAGCACGAGAATTTTTTTTTAATTTTTCAACTTACCTTTCGTGCTCAGTATAAGTTCAAAGCAATGGTACAAGAAAATTTCCTAAGTTACATAGTACAAAATACAATAGCATCAAGCGCAGCACAATAACAACAGCAGAATACATAATACATGTCATAATAGAGATGTCCAAATACATAGTCCATAGTACATAATATCACATCCCAAAATACATAATAGTGTACATACCATAATACTACACGCTACTGATAGTCTTAAGCTGCATAGTCCAAAACCCCAAAACATGGAAAAAGATAAGAGTGACTCTGTAGTCCACGCAAACCTAACTTGCCAACAATCTTCAGCTTGACTCGAGGATTGTTCTAACAAAACAAATCACACGGGTCAGACTATGTCTAGTGTGAGTGAAGTAAGTATCTATGGACATTAAATAATTTAACAAAGAAGTAAAGGTTCCACATATATAATTCAACATGAGGCATACGAATGTTACAATATATGAACAATTTAGCATAGTCATCGCATTGATATGCCATAATCTCAGGCATCGGTATTGTATGTAAAGCAATACAATACCAAAACAATTATCATATGTAAAGCAATATGATAATATAAAAGAGTAAGATTAAAAAGAACAGGTATTGTATGTAAAGCAATTCGATACCAAAACAATTATCATATATAAAACAATATGATAATATAATACCGGGTTTCAAAATTAACTTGAGTAATATGCCAACCTTATTCAAATAAATAAGAGGGTAATAAAGAATTATGGGAACTACGAGATAAATATAATATGACTTGTAATAGATACCAAATAAACAGACGCTAGTATTGTAAAATCACAGTGGTATAGCTTGAGCGCGCGCGGAGACATCAGCACCGTAACCTACTCATAACGCCATAACGACACCTAGCGATCAACCCAGGATAACCAAAACGGTCTAAGGCGAAGGCCGTATGCTACCCGTTCACGGCACTACACGTGGCACACCCACGTCTCCATCTGATGTAGACTGTGACCCGCCGATCGGGAATCGCGATCAAAACAACAAAATTGCCCAATGTAGCAGACCGTTTGACCTTTGGTGGTAAGTGGGCGAAATTTATAACCACTGTGATTCAGGTAGCGAACCTGAATCAGGTCGACCAAGATGGAGTTTTGGCCCATTGGTACAATAGAGTCCAATCTATCCCAATCCCAAAATTAAAAGTATTTTTTAATATATTATTTTGTAAATTCATGCCTTAAAAAATTCATAATGTTTATAACACCAAAACACTATATAAAACATATCATGGCAATATTCATAAAAGTTTTATAAAACCCAGTATACTTTGCAAAAAGGTTGACAACGCATGTCCATAGATGGTTACACTGCCGTTTTGTTCTAATACACAAGTACCCCATAATACTTATGTATTATAACGAAACATAAGCATTGTTTAGCATGTTTAACTTGTTTGGACTTAATAAAAAATTTTGACCATTAAATTTATATATTAACAAAAATTTTGTTGTAGGAAAACAAAACTTTAAAAACAAAATAATCTACAATTGTAAATCATGTAATTTTTTTAATGAAGATCTTATTTTAAGCCAAAAATAAATCTAAGGTTCTTTTTCTCTCTTCTTTTTTTAAAAAAAAAAAACTGCTTTGCTGGGCTGCACTGTGCAGCCCATGTATAGGCTGCTGCGCAGCCCGTTTGGGCTGCACTGTAGCCCATTCTGGGCTGCACTGCAGCCCATGCTGGGCTGCTGCATGCAGCCCAGATAGGGCTGCATGGTAGCCCGTTCTGGGCTGCCGCATGCAGCCCAGATACGGGTTGGTGCAGCTTGTTCTATGCTGTACTGCAGCCCGTTCTGGGCTGCACTACAGCCCGTTTTGGCTGCATGCGGCAGCCCAGAACGGGCTGCCTGTGATGACCCCAAACCCCGTACTGACGGTGGCAAGGGTAATCTTTGGAATATAACACATAAACAGATAACAGCAGAACATAATTAAATAAATACACCAGAATATGAACAAATAATACACTGGATAAACATAATCATCAGAGTTACACAGTATACAGGATCATACTTAGTACAAATACAGTTCAGCTATACGTAAATGTCTACAGCGGAAATAAACATAATATGTACAATAGGAGCTGAACAGCATAAAAAGAGATAAGTGATAGAATCCATCTTCAGCTCCAGCTATCCAGAAAGGCCTGTTAAACCTGAACAAGGCTGCCCGTGTAGAAAAAGGGGCACCCGAGTTTGAAAGTGAAACAAACTACGAGTCAGTCATGGGATGGTATGAGAAATCTACTCAACACATTTAAAATATGGCTAATCACATTACCACGCCACTTTCGTGGAACGGGTTTACTCCATTGGATTGCAAGTGCTTTAAGACAAATCATTCTTTTAAACATCGCAATGCTTTTTATAAAAATGAAGCCATTATAAGACTCAGTTCCCATCACACAATGCAACGCAAACCGGAGGATAGAGTTTTACCTTATAATGGCCAAAATACGCTTGATACGAATAAAACAAAAGCATTTGATATTATTACTAGTGTTTATAAGTTTCGAAAACAATTTCAATCACAACTATCAACCGTAGACGGCATGGGTACCATTAATCATGTCGCCATATATATATATATACACACAATCAAAACCGCATAGTCACGTATTTGGAAATTGGATTTCCGTCATGAACCAAGGCAAAAGATAGTCCTTACCAACTTCGAGACGCTCTAGTCCGTGTCTCAGGACCCAGACACAGGTGGGCCCTTGGATCGTCAGGGTCGGTCCACCGATGTGGATTAAAATTCCTGAACAATGCGTTTCCCCGCCCTATGGGGCATAAGTGAGCCAACGAATGACTCCATTGGACCCGGATCGTCCGATCTAACCGAGGCGCCTCACAACAGTAACAACCACTTAAGTCAAACTCGTCAGGGCGTGTAAAACCACTGACGCCACTTCTAGCTAGAAAGAAACGCATGTCCTCCCTGAGGTCCTTTCTCCCGTTTCTGGTTCATACCGGGTGTGAGGTTCGCGAATTCACGTTGTACACAAAGCTATGCCACACAGGAGGGGCTTTGATCATCACCACAAGACTTTGCTTTTCAACAGAAGCCCTGATCACTGCATCTTAGCATGCCACACAGGCAATTCACACCATGCAACTGATGGCTATCAATCACACAGGATAAATTCCAATATCAGACACACTGTCCATTTGCAAGTCCGTCCTAGGTCTGAACGAAACCGGAGGCACTATATACGTCGCAAACTCATCGACCTCCACGTACGTCTGGACGATCATCACTCATTATCCATATTTCGGGATGCCTCCCAATCAGGTCATTGGTTACCATCCAAACGAGGTGAAGATCTCCGGTCTTCGATCACCGTCTTCATCTTCGATTTCTTATCGTCGATTCAGTTATTCAGAATGGGATAAACATGGTCTTTCTGAGCAACTCGCATATATAATAAACAAGTGCTACACAAACACTACTACGCATCATTTCAATTCATTAGTCACTAACCGTAAATCAGTAAGAGAACGATTTCCCAAATATTAACCCCGAAGGCCGAAACCAACATCAGATCAACACCCAGGAAACCATTCGACTTAGCCAACCTTCAGTTAGTTTCTAAATTTCACATTCACATCGTTTATAATATTTTATAACGATTTATCGCCATTTTTATTTATTTTAAAATAGCCAATTTATTCAAACGACGCTTTGGGCCATAACGCTGACGTGGCGCTGTTTTTCTTCAAATTTGATTTACACATATCTGAAAATCTAACCGTTGGATCTTCACAAAATTTACATCATTAGAAAGATCTTTTCAAAACGAATCCAACGGTTCCAGTTTCGGGAAAATCCGACGGTCGGATCTCCCGGTATAATCGTTTGAAGTTTCGATTTCAAAATACGAACTGCAGCGTCGTTATTCGATTTAATATAATTATATTTATATATATATATAATCGATTCTGGCATAGTTTTTCTTCAGATTTGAATTAAACATTCCAGACAATCCAACCGTTGGATTTTTACAAAGTTGGTGCCATTGGAAAGATATTTCCAAAGCGAACCCAACGGTTGCAATTTCGGGAAAATCCGATGGTCGGATCTCCTGCACTAATCGTTTGAAATCACGGTTTCAAAATACGAACTGCAGCTTCGTTATTCGATATATTTCAATTCTATTTATATATATATATATATATATATATATATATATATATCGATTCTTCGATTTCAAAACTATATGATTTTCATACATTTGATACAAATGATATTTTTATCTAACTGTCTTCTATTTCAACACTTCACTATTTTTAACAACTCATGTATATAATAAAAATGTGATTTTTAATGTAAAACTATTTATTTCAAAACACGACTATTTTATATAGTTCATATAGATGATAAAAATATGGTTATTATTATAAAACAATTTCTTTCAAAATAGGAATACCACTCAACACATGAATTTCAATTCAACGAATGAATTTTGATTCAACACATGAAGGTTTTCTATAGTTTGTATATATAGATAAAAAAGTGATTTTTATATTTAAAACACGAATACCATTCAACACATGAATTTCAATTTAACGAATGAATTTCGATTCAACACATGAAGGTTTTCTATAGTTGGTATATATAGATAAAAAGGTGATTTTTATATTTAAAACACGAATACCATTCAACACATGAATTTCAATTCAACGAATGAATTTCGATTCAACACATGAAGGTTTTCTATAGTTTGTATATATAGATAAGAAGGTGATTTTTATATTTAAAGCAAGAATACCATTCAACACATGAATTTCAATTCAACGAATGAATTTCGATTCAACACATGAAGGTTTTCTATAGTTGGTATATATAGATAAAAAGGTGATTTTTATATTTAAAACACGAATACCATTCAACACATGAATTTCCATTCAGCGAATGAATTTCGATTCAACACATGAAGGTTTTCTATAGTTTGTATATATAGATAAAAAGGTGATTTTTGTATTTAAAACACGAATACCATTCAACACATGAATTTCAATTCAACGAATGAATTTCGATTCAACACATGAAGGTTTTCTATTCAACAGACGAATATAGTTTCAATATAGGAAAATAATTCTAAAACATGAATATTATTCCAAATTTCGGTAGCATAACGGCAGGGTAGTTAAAACCGGGACCGTCCCTAGTACGGCTCCTCGCTCTACCTTAAAGCCTCGCAGCTTTTGACAATGGGGAATCATGCATCTAGTTCGCACGCAGGCGGCATGTATATTTTTTTCATTTCCACAAACTAATCCTATGTGGTTTCAACCAAATATTTCTCAACCACAAACGGGTATTTTTCAACCACAATCAATCAATTCCAACCACAAACAATTTCAATCAACCATTCGTAAGTAACCAATTTTCACACCAATCACAACCAATAAATATCGTCCATGGTTTGTGGACGAGGGGCGTATATAAATATATATATATATATATATATAGCATTTCACTTCTATTTCAACACATATATAATTTTTACAACGCATATATAACTTATACATCGAACGTACAACGTATACAATGCTTATACAAGAGGTGTACAACGCTTATATAACTCATATATCGATTATATAATTTATACATCGTCGTTTTCCATACCGTTTATAAATTAGAAATCTCACATTGGGTTCCACTCCACCAAAAATAGCAGAAGGCTCAGAAAAATATACGGTCTCTTCTAAAATGTAGAAGACGTCCACATGAGTCCACTGTCTCTTGTTTCACTGAATTTCGTCAAGAAACGAAAAAGATATGATTTTTAAAAGTTTGCAACACTTAAAAGTGTTTAAATCAATTTAAATAATACACAGCTGTATACCTCTCTGAAATCTTCAAAATTAGGGTTCAGATTTTTGTTCAATCCGTGATGTTAGGCCTCGATTAGGTTGCGCCACGTTGTGGAGCCTCGAAAACCGCACCAGGGCGTGGTGGTGATGACGAACTCGAACTGACGAGGAGGGGGTATCAGTAGCGGGAAGTTCGAAACTTTGAGGGGCTCAATCTCGATGCACACAGCACGATAGAAGATGAACCTTATATGGATTTGAAGAGTGGAGAGAGTACTTAAAAAGTTCAATTGGAGGGAGGTCTATAGATGCGTGGATTGATCGGAAAATGGCTGGGAAGCGGGGGAGGGTTAATCGTCGTTCGACAAGGGCTGTAAAGCGGGGAGAGAGAAAATGAAGGCCCAATCACGTTTTTTCTTTATATTATATATTTTTTAAATTTCGAAAATACCCCCTTTCACACACGAACTCCAATCCAAACCCAACGACTGTCGTTCCTAGCGTTTTACCCCCATTCCGAACACAACGGGATATGTTTTGTAGGCCCATTCGACTGTTTCAGTCAGTTTTCCTTCATATTAAAATATAAAACATTATATATTTGATTTGAACGTACATTTCAATTTGCCAGGGCAACAAACTGATTCGAAAAATTCCAGAAAAATAAATCCAGCTATGTTTTGATGATACAGTCCCAACCAAACTAGTTTCGTCGAATTCTGAGACCGTTTAAAAAATGGCCCATTTCTGGTCGATCCAATTTAAATATAATTGACCAAAACACGTTTTCCTTTGCCACACTCACATACTAGCTTCAAAAATTATGAAATTTGAAACATAGCAATAACTTGACATCCCGGATCCAACAAAAGTGGTTTCGTCAAATTCCGAGGTCGTTTGCAAAATTGCCATTTTCACGGGCTATATAAATTCCATAGCGACCTTTCTGAAAATTCATTTGGCCATAACTTTTTCTTTTCGCTATGAAACATCAATTTTTCAAATTCGTTAGAAAGATATTCACTAACAGATTTAAATATTTTTGGTTTCACTCAAATCCGTTTTGTTTTGCATCCGGTACAGTCAGTCAAAGTTTGAATTCAAATTTTGAAACTACCGCGCCATTTCAGGCCTTGTTTATAATTAGAAATAATTATATTCACTTTCAATGATGATTCAAACCTACTTTTCATCGTTATTATTTAAAATATTTATTTTAAATATTTAAAATCCACCAAAATAGCCAATTTAAAAAATTTAAATTAGTTCAGATTTTCCAGGTCGTTACACTGCCATGCAGCCCTATCTAGGCTGCATGTAGCAGCCCATAATGGGCTATAGTGCAGCCCAAACGGGCTGTGCAGCAGCCCATACATGTGCTGCACAGTGCAGCCTAGCAAAGCAGTTTTTTTTTTTTTTTAAAAAGAAGAGAGAAAAAAGACCTTATATTTATTTTTGGTTTAAAATAAGATCTTCATTAAAATAATAATAATAATTACATGATTTACAGTTGTAAATTATTTTGATTTTAAAGTTTTGTTTTCCTAAAACAATTTTTTTGTTAATATTTTAATTAAATGGTCGAATAATTTTATTAATTCCAAATAAGTTAAACATGCTAAACAATGCTTATATTTCGTTATAATACATAAGTATTATGGGGTACTTGTGTATTAGAACGAAACGGTAGTGTAACCATCTATGGACATGCGTTGTCAACCTTTTTGCAAAGTATACTGGGTTTTATAAAACTTCTATGAATATTGCCATGATCTGTTTTATATAGTGTTTTGGGGTTATAAACACTATGAATTTTCAGGCATGAATATACAGAATAATATATTAAAAAAATACTTTTAATTTTGGGATTGGTATAGATTGGACTCTGTTGTACCAATAGGCCAAAACTCCATCTTGGTCGACCTGATTCAGGTTCGCTATCTGAATCATGGTGGTTATAAATTTCGCCCACTTACCACCAAAGGTCAAACGGTCTGCTACATTGGGCAATTTAGTTATTCTGATCGGGATTCCCGATCGACGGGTCGCGGACTACATCAGATGGAGACGTGGGTATGCCACGTGTAGTGCCGTGAACGGGTAGCATACGGCCTTCGCCTTAGACCGTCTTGGTTATCCTGGGTTGATCGCTAGGTGTCCTTATGGCATTATGAGTAGGTTACGAAGCTGATGTCTCCATGCGCGCTCGAGCTCTACCACTGTGATTTTACAATACTAGCGTCTGTTTATTTGGTATCTGTTATGAGTCATATTATATTTATCCCGTAGTTCCCATAATTCTTTATTACCCTCTTATTTATTTTAATAAGGTTGGCATATTACCCAAGTTAATTTGGAAACCCAGTATTATATTATCATATTGTTTTATATATGATAATTGTTTTGGTATTGTAATGCTTTACATACAATACCTGTGCTTTTCAATCTTACTCTTTTATATTATCATATTGCTTTACATATGATAATTGTTTTGGTATTGTATTGCTATACATACAATACCGATGCCTGAGATTATGGCATATCAATGCGATGACTATGCTAAATTGTTCATATATTGTAACATTAGTACGCCTCATGTTGACTTATACATGTGGCACCTTTAATTCTTTGTTAAATTATTTAATGTCCATAGATACTTACTTTACTCACACTAGACATAGTCTGACCCGTGTGATTTGTTTTGTTAAAACAATCCTCGGGTCAGGCTGAGGATTGTTGGCAGTTTTGGTTTGCGTGGACTACAGAGTCACTCTTATCTTTTTCCACGTTTTGGGGTTTTAGACTATGCAGCTTAAGACTATCAGTAGCATGTAGTATTATGGCATGTACACTAATATGTATTTTGGGAAGTGATATTATGTATGATGGACTATGTATTTGTACATCTCTATTATGACATGTATTATGTATTCTTCTGTTGTTATTGTGATGCGCTTGATGCTATTATATTTTGTACTATGTAACTTAGGAAATTTTCTTGTACCATTTCTTTGAACTTATACTGAGCACGAATGGTAAGTTGAGAAATTTTAAAAAAATTCTCGTGCTAGTGTTCGTTCAAGGGAATGAGTACAACTTTTAGCCCTATCGAGTCCCGTTCTCCGTGCTTTCCGACAGTAATACTTAGTGTTGCTCTTGGTTAGCATGGGTCTAGGGGTCGGGCATGACATTGTTTGTATCAGAGCCCAGGTTTGACATAGTACACAGTATATTTAAAACATGGGTTAGCACAAGACAGTAGAAACATTATACATATCTGTTTATTTTGCAGTACCACTCCCAACCTGATCCGAAACCCCAATCTTTTAGCGTTCTAGTGTGAGTATTGTTTTAATTCCAGCTTAATGATATATCTCACTATATGAAGAGTAGTGAGAAAGATTGTTGGAAGACCTCCCCGTTTGACATTGGAGCAGTGGTTGGAGTTGATGCGGAACATGCCTCAAGTCGCACCCACTCCTAATGCTGCTCCTAGAGCTGATTTTGGTCGTATGTGTATGAACTTTACGAGCCTTGGAGGGAAGCCTTTCCTTGGGAAAGAAGGTGTTGTTGAAGTTCAGGCATGGCTTTAGAACTGTGAGCGTGTTTTTGGGCATATGGGTGTGACTGATCATCAAAAGTTCGAGATTGCTTCTAGCTTCCTCCAAGGCAATGTCGCTAATTGGTTTGACATTATGAATGCTGAGAGGGGAGAGGAAGAGCTTACATGGGAAAGATTTAGGGAAGGATTTGAATCAAGGTTCGTTCTAGAGGCAGAGAAGGCCATCCTTACTCGTAGATTTATTGAGCTTAAGCAGAGGGATATATCAGTTCAGGAGTACGTCAATACCTTCAATTCCCTCTCTAAGTATGGTGCAGACTTGACTAACACCCAGTTTAAAAAGGATCAGAAATTTGTAGATGTTCTTCGTAGGAAGCTGAGGGAATAGCTCTTGACTCAGCTTCGTTCTACTTTTGATGAGATTGTTGATCTGGCTTTGAGGTACGAGGACCTGTATCGTGAAAGAGATGATGATGCACCTAAGAGGAAAGCTCCATTTTTCCCTAAGAAGAAGCAGAATTCTCAAAAGAAGCAAAAGAAGGGTCAAGCTTTAGGCTCACAAAAGCAAACTAAAGGTGGAGTAGAATGCTATAAGTGTGGAGCAAAGGGGCATTTTGCTAATGTCTGTCCTCAAAGGGAGTGTTATGAGTGTCACCAGATTGGTCATCTAAGGAATGAGTGTCCGCAACTCTCAAAGAAAAAGCAAGCAGCTAAGCTCCATGCCATGGAGGGAGATCCGGGTCCAAGCCAAAGGAAAGGAAAGCAAGTAATGGAAGGTACAGTCCCATTTAGAGATATTTTCATTTGCATACTTTTTGACACCGGTGCATCACACTCCTTTATATCTAAAGATTTAGTTGATAGATATGCCTTGGACGTAGTTTATCTTGTCACATCTCTAATGGTTGCGAATCCCATTGGCAGGTCCGCAACGCTTGAAATGTTGTGCAAGAACCCTGAGCTATTCTTAGGAGTACTTCCTTTCACATGTGACTTGCATGTATTTGAGTGTCTTGGCTTTGATATTATCTTGGGGATGGATTGGTTGGAGCGATATGAGGCTCATCTTTCTTGCTTAGACAGAGTTGTTACTTTGAAACACCCCTCTTTCAAAGGGCATGTTAATATAAGACTTGATATGCAAGGCGCTAATAGTCATGGTTCTCTCTATTCCATTGAGTCACGAGAAGATGAGGAGATAGCTAGAGTTCCTGTTGTTAGGGATTTTGGTGATGTGTTTGAGCCTGTTACCGACTTGCCGCCTAAGAGGGCTGTGGAGTTTTGCATAGATCTTATCCCTGGAGCTCAACCAGTCAGTAAACCTCCTAATCGTATGCCTCGTGTTGAGATGGAGGAGCTTCGGAAGCAGTTGACTGAGTTGGAAGGGAAGCAGTTCATCTGATCGAGTAGCTGCCCTTGGGGAGCCGCTGTAGTCTTTGTAAAGAAGGCTGACGGCTCTCTCCGCTTATGCATTGATTATAGAAAGCTTAATGAGCTTATCATAAAGAATAAGTATCCACTCCCTCGTATTGATGATCTTTTTGACCAGTTAAGTGGAGCAAAAGTCTTTTCCCAGCTTGACTTAGCCACTGGATTCCATCAGTTGCGAGTAGCGGAAGACAGCATCCCTCTCACTGCCTTTCGCACTCGATATGGCTCTTATGAATGGTTGGTAATGCCATTTGGGCTTACGAATGCTCCTACATACTTTGTAGACCGGATGAATAGAGTGTTCAGAAGCTATCTTGATAGATTCGTCTTGGTCTTCATTGATGATATATTAGTATATTCCAAGTCTGAGCAAGAGCATGAAGGTCATTTGAGAATTGTTTTGGAGACTTTGAGGGAACATAAGCTGAAAGCAAAGTTTTCCAAATGCCACTTTTGGCAGAAGGAGGTAAAGTTCTTGGGCCATATTATATCCGAAGCCGGCCAACCTGTGGATCCTTCTAAGATAGAAGCAATCCAGAATTGGAAAAGGCCTGAGATTGTTATAGAGATTCGAAGCTTCCTCGGTCTAGCAGGGTATTATCTTCGCTTTGTTAAGGATTTTTCGAAGATTGTCACTCCTTTGACAAGGCTAACGAAGAAGGGTGTAAAGTTTGAGTGGACAGATAAGTGTGAAAAAGCTTTCTCTAAGTTGAAGGAGATGCTCACTAATGCACCAGTTTTGGTGATTCCAGAAGGTAATCAAGATCTTGTGGTGTATACTGATGCTTGTGGGTCTGGATTGGGTGTTGTGCATATGCAGAAGGAAAGAGTTGTGGCTTATGCATCCAGACAATTAAGACCCAATGAGGTTAGATATGTTGTTCATGATTTAGAGCTGGCAGCGGTAGTCTTTTCTTTGAAATTGTGGCGACATTATCTTATGGGTGAGAGGTTTGTCCTTTATACTGACCATAAGTCTTTGAAATACCTCTTTACTCAAAAGGAACTGAATATGCGCCAGCAAAGATGGTTGGAGTTTTTAGTAGCATATGATTTCGATATTCAGTATACACCTGGGAAAGGTAATCGTGTAGTAGATGCTCTCGGCCGCAAGCATCAAACAGTTGTATCAATGATGATAGTTGAATGGCGAGACTTAGAGGTGTTGGCTTCTAGTGGAATCTATTGTAATATGCCCACTCATAGCTCTGGAAGGATGTTGGCCAATATGGTTATGAGACCGAGCCTAATGGATAGGATTTCTCATGCTCAGACGGAAGATCCTACTACTTTAGAGCGTATTCATCGGCTGAAGAATGGAGATGATGTTGATGATTTGAAAGAATTTGAGTTGGATGCTCGGGGTTTTTTAAGGAAGAAGGGCAGGATCTTTGTACCTAATGTTGCAGGTCTTAGGCATGAGGTGATGAGTGATTGCCATTGTTCGCGATATACCATTCACCCTGGTGGCAGTAAGATGTATATGGACATGAAACGTCTATATTACTAGGAAGGAATGAAGCGCGGTATAGGCGAGTATGTAAAGAATTGTATTACCTGCCAATTGGTGAAGTGCGAGCACCAAAAGCCTAGCGGTCTTCTTCAGCCATTGGAGATTCCGCTATGGAAATGGGATCAGGTATAAGTGAATTAAGATTCTAAATTTTTCATTTATACTTAGATCCTTCGGCGTAATGCTGTAAATATAAATGCTTTATTTAGGTATCCATGGACTTCATTGATGAATTGCTAAGATCAAAGCAAGGGCATGATAGTATATGGGTAGTAGTGGATCGTTTGACTAAATCTGCCCATTTTATCCCAGTCAAGTCGAAAAGAACCGCTCCTTATTTGGCAAAGCTATATGTGAAGGAAGTTGTTTGTTTTCATGGTGTACCTAGTGCTATAGTTTGTGATAAGGATCCACTATTTACTTGTGGATTCTGGAGAAGCTTGCAGTCTGCTTTGGGGACGAAGTTGAATATCAGGTCAGCATATCATCCTCAGTCCGATGGGCAAACTGAGCGGGTTAACCAGATATTGGAGGATTTGTTGCGTTCTTGTATCCTTGATTTTGGCGGGTCTTGGGAGGACCACCTACACTTGGTTGAGTTTTCATATAACAATAGCTTTCAGTCCAGTATAGGCATGGCTCCTTTTGAAGCATTGTATGGAAGACCCTGTAGATCTCCTTCGTGCTGGCTTGAGACTGGGGATAGGTTGGTGCTTGGTCCCGACACTGTGCGTGAAGCTTCTGAGAAGGTGGACCTAATTAGAAGAAGGACGAAAGAGGCGCAGGATAGACAAAAGTCCTATGCAGATCGTCGAAGAAAGGACTTGGAGTTCAGTGTTGGGGATCATGTATTCGTGAAGGTTACTCCTTTAAAAGGAGTAATGAGATTCAGTAAGATTGGTAAGCTTGCTCCGAGATTTATTGGCCCTTATCCTATTGTGGAGCGAATTGGAAAACTTTCCTATAGAGTTGCCTTACCCGAACACTTATCGAGTGTGCACGACGTCTTCCATGTGTCTCACTTGAGGAAGTGTTTAAGGGACTCCGAAGAGGTCATAGAGCTGAATCAGTTGCAGCAGATTGAGATCGCTCCTAACATGACTTTTACTCGAGAGCCTATTCGTAACATTGCCTCTGAGATGAAGAAGCTTCGTAGTAAAGTGGTTCGTTTAGTCAGGGTGCAGTGGTCAAGTAATCCAAAAGACTGCACTTGGGAAACACAAGAGTCAATGCAGAGGCATTACCCCAAATTGTTTGGCGCTTGAGTAAGGTAAGTCCTGTTATTTTGAGTTAAATCTATAATTTTGTTATAGATGTATCCCTTATATAGAAATTGCGATGACGCAATTTTTGTAAGGGGAAAAGTCTGTAACAACCCACTTTCTTAGGGATATTGAATTGGGAATCAACTAATTGATTTGGTAATTTAGAGGAAAAATAAATATAATAATAAATAAATAGATAAAAGCAAAACATATATTTTTGGGATGAGAGGAAAATTCATGTTTTATGAATTATTGGGCGTATGTAGTTGATGTAAAATGTTGCACGTTTTGTTGTAACAATGTTAAAGTTTATTGTTTTGATTAAATAATAATTTTAAAAGGAAAAGCGCAAATTTAGTGGAAAATTTTGATTGATTTCATAAAGCATGTTTATTTCAATGTGTAATATTTATATTATATAAAAAAAATATTTTTTTCTCGTTGTTTTTAAGTTATGAAAAAAAAGAAGTTCACATAATGTTGAAAATGTGTGCAATGTAAGGTAAAAAGAATTTTGTGTCCATTTTTCATAAAAAGAAAAGATTATAAAAAAAAGTAACAAATTTTATTTTCTTTACATTATGTAGGAGCTCTCTAGAAACAAATTAAATAAGAGGGAAAATCAAAAATATCTCATAAGAGACAAAGTGTAATGATTGTGTTGCATAGGAGAAATAAAAATAATAAGAAGGGGGGAAATAATAAACTAAAGGGAGATATTTCATAGGAAGGATCTAGAGAGGGGCTTTAGAATAAAAAGACCACACCCTCCTTTTCTCCCGATTAAGAACAGTACGTACTTCCTTCTCATTCAGAAACAACCGTGGAAAAAAACAAAACAAAACAGAAAGCTAAAATCTTTCTCTCATCCCTAATCTTTGTTATTCAAACAAGTTTTTATATCAAATTGAATTTAACAAAAGGTTCCCAATTCAGTAAGTATCCCTAAATCTAATCCTATCTCATCTTCTTCTTTGTCTTTCTATGAATTGTTATTTAGGGGTTTTTGATTTTTGTTTGAATTGGAAAGGAAGAGGATTGCAATCAAAAGCAAGCTGTTATAGGGCTTCAAAATAGCATTTTTGGCGTTGAAGGTGAGTGAAGTTTCAATCTTTCTCCTCTTTTTGGTTGATTTGGGTATGCATGTAGGAGAAAAGGTCAAAACCTTTTCGTAGTTATATATTGGCTCCTCCCCTTTTGTGGTTAATCTTTACCTAATTGAATTTGTTGCAAATTGGTTGGAAGAAAATGTTATGTAGTGAAGGTTATTGTATGCATGTAATTTTGATGCATGCAGAAAGCTTGCTTAATTGCTTCAAAGAGAAGTACATTAATAAATCTTGATGAATAAACCTACATGCCTTTGCTAAACTTCGGTTCCATTGGGAAAAAAATTGCTGAAAGTTTCAGCAAGGGGAGGGGGAGGACTGCTGTGCAGTCCTGTGCAGCTAGGCTGCACTGTGCACCCAGAACTGGGCTACACAGGCAGCCCAGGCGCAGGCTGCACAACAGCCCTGGGGTGGGTTGCTGCACCAGCCCTATCTGGGCTGCATGCGGCAACCCATGCTGCCCAGAACGGGCTGCAAGCAGCCCAGAACAGTCTGTAGTGTGCAGCCACGTTCGGGCTGCAGTGCAACCCACCCTAGGGTTGTTGTGCAGCCTGCGCCTGGGCTGCCTGTGTAGCCCACTTCTGGGTGCACAGCGCAGCCTACAGGACTACACAGCAGTCCTCCCCCTCCCCTTGCTGAAACTTTCAGCAATTTTTTTCCCAATGGAACCGAAGTTTAGCAAAGGCATGTAGGTTTGTTCATCAAGATTTATTAATGTACTTCTCTTTGAAGCAATTAAGCAAGCATTTTGCATGCACCAAAATTACATGCATACAATAACCTTCACTACATAACATTTTCTTCCAACCAATTTGCAACAAATTCAATTAGGTAAAGATTAACCATAAAAGGGGAGGAGCCAATATATAACTACGAAAAGGTTTTGACCTTTTCTCCTACATGCATACCCAAATCAACCAAAAAGAGGAGAAAGATTGAAACTTCACTCACCTCCAACACCAAAAATGCTATTTTGAAGTCTTATAACAGCTTGCTTTTGATTGAAATCCTCTTCCTTTCCAATTCAAACAAAAATCAAAAACCCCTAAATAACAATTCATAAAAAGACAAAGAAGAAGATGAGATAGGATTAGATTTAGGGATATTTACTGAATTGGGAACCTTCTGTTATATTCAATTTGATATAAAAACTTGTTTGAATAGCAATGATTAGGGATGAGAGAAAGATTTTAGCTTTCTGTTTTTTTTTGTCCACGGTTGTTTCTGAATGAGAAGGAAGTACGTACTGTTCTTAATCGGGAGAAAAGGAGGGTGTGGTCTTTTTATTCTAAAGCCCCTCTCTAGATCCTTCCTATGAAATATCTCCCTTTAGTTTATTATTTCCCTCCTTATTATTTTTATTTCTTCTATGCAACACAATCATTACACTTTGTCTCTTATGAGATATTTTTGATTTTCCCTTTTATTTAATTTGTTTCTAGAGATCTCCAACATAATGAAAAGAAAATAAAATTTATTGCTTTTTTTAATAATCTTTTCTTTTTATGAAAAATGGACACATAATTCTTTTTACCTTACATTGCACACATTTTCAACATTATGTGAACTTCTTTTTTTTCATAACTTAAAAACAACGATAAAACTTTATTTTTTTATA
The DNA here is from genome assembly GCA_030737875.1 of Allium sativum. Taxonomy (NCBI): domain Eukaryota; kingdom Viridiplantae; phylum Streptophyta; class Magnoliopsida; order Asparagales; family Amaryllidaceae; genus Allium; species Allium sativum. The sequence goes on from CM060924.1 coordinate 126,585,017, forward strand.
TTATATAAATATTACACATTGAAATAAACATGCTTTATGAAATCAATCAAATTTTTCAACTAAATTTGCGCTTTTCCTTTTAAAATTGTTATTTAATCAAAACTATAAACTTTAACATTGTTACAACAAAACATGCAACATTTTACATTAACTACATACGCCCAATAATTCATAAAACATGAATTTTCCTCTCATCCCAAAAATATATGTTTTTCTTTTATCTATTTGTTTATTTATTATTATATTTATTTTTCCTCTAAATTACCAAATCAATTAGTTGATTCCCAATTCAATATCCCTAAGAAAGTGGGTTGTTACAATGACGTTACAGACAACAGAGTATATGAGGTAATAAGGAGCAAAGATCAATTACCAAACAACATCAAGTCACCAGAATACCAAAGAGAACCAGTACAAACATTCCAAAGACACAATACAATAGACCCAACAACAAACAGTTATACCACAACAAACCCAAAAGTTAATAGAAGACAACTGCCAAGTGAACATACCAGCAACGTAAAACGTTCTATTCGTAGACCCTAACTCATGAATCAGCTAGGAACTGCTTTTCGGAAGTTAGGCCACGGTTGTAGTCAATGCCAACCAGTAAGGCTCTGCTAGGACCCAGAAGCATCGCCCATAGCAAGTGTAGTGAAACCTTGTACAGGAAAGAAATCACACAACTAGATTTGGCGACTATAAAACCGAGACTCTAGAAAATAAATTTTAGATCTAATAGATCCATATAGCAAAACTCCAAACCCCTGTCTTGCTGAACCAACGAACTCGAAAATACGGGGCTCAAGAGCAACAGGAAAGAAGCAGCTGATGGAGAAACCATATCCGAGGAGGAAAATAAGTGGAGAATCGGTTGAGAAGGAGCTTGCTACAGAGGACATAGAAGAAAGCTAGGGAGAGAGAGCGAAAGTAGAGGAGTTCATGAGGATGAAATCGAAGGAAACATAAGAGAAAAAGAAAAAGAAATGGAAGAAGGGTGGGCAGAAGCCTTATTCCCTATGGCCGAATGTAGACAAGCACTTTTGTCCAAGTTATGTCGTTTACCTATATTTGCTTGACCACGAGATATTTTGGTATAATATATTAATTAAAATCAAATAAAAAATTCACATTAAATTAAAGCCGACCTAAACTATTTCCTTTCCAATGCAAAAGGGTATCCTAACTCAGCTGTTCCTCTATCAACATTGCACACAAAATTTCTTCGAGCTGTAAAAATTGCTCCCCATCTTCGATATTAAGGAGACAAATTTAATGGTAACGTACATTTGGTTCCCTCCACACCTATAAATAAATCACGCCTACCCTCCCCCTTTTTCACAATCAAATTGGAAAGCCTAAGAAGATAAAAAGGAAAATCTGCTCCCTTCTTCAGCTAAAACCATGAATTCCTCCATGTAAAAATCATATCTTTCGAAATCGATTTGATCGATTAAAAGAAAAAAGAGGAAAACCGTGAGATTCAGGAACTCGAAATCATCTGTAGTTGCGATGGCAAAGGATGATCCGGAGGTGGTTATCGCGTTGTTTGGAGGAGCGTTCGCGAGTTGGGTTTGTCACTATTGTAGAGCAGGTTTCCGACCTTGAAGGATTTTTGCGAATGTGATTTCATGGAAAAGGGAATTGGGTGCGACCGAAGGAACATTTTTACGTACTGATGTTGATTTTGGGATTTGGAAAAGGACGAAACTGCAAGGTGAAGTGCGAGTTTGATGTAGCGGTGACCATCGAAGAGAGTAGGAGGCGTTGAGTTCATTTTGATGAAGGCAAGGCAATGGGTAAGTGAAGTGAAGGAGTGCAGCGGTAATACATTGAAATGTAGGGGAGCTGAACATGTTATTTGGAGTGGTAGGTATGTGTATTTGTTGTTGTTTAGGTGGGGAGTTTAGATTTGTGGAGCTTGAGTGTTCGAACGGTGGTAAAGCTTGAGTTTTCGAATGGTGGTAAAATGGTATGGAGTTTGTTAGTGAAGTGTTCGATGAAATGCCAAAGTGATGAGAATCAGTTTTGGAGAAAATACGGTGAAAGCTGATGAATTGGAGGCAGTCTTTGGACTGTTTAAGTGGAAATGGAACAGTAAATTATTGTGGTTGCTTCATAGTAGGACAAGGCAGGAAGGTATGCGCTATTTAAAAATTTAAAATGCATAGATAAATTTATTCATTGTTAATATCAATTTAAATTAATTTAAATATTTGTTTAATAGATATATATAAAAATAAAATTACCATAGGTATGAAATAAATTCATTTAAGATGATTTGAGTTGATTCATTGGCCGCGAGATGCAGAATTTAAACAGAATATTTGGAAAATAAAGATCAATGTGAGTAAACTCACCCTTTGATTTGATTATAATTTATTATAATCGAATTTTTTAATACAAGTTTTTATATGTTGCTTCTTGGTTGCTCGGTTCCATAGCTGTTTATTAATAAACTGTAGTTATAATATATATTAGTTATTTAGGCTTGGTGGTTGTGACTATTATATATATTGGATTTCCCGCAGTACCATTAGCGGATGCCTGTGGTATCATTAGCGGATTACCCTATCGCACCATGATATATGAGTGGATGACCTTCTATACCGCGATATCCTGCCTTGAAGCAGGATTGGTATTATTTATGTTGTCTGACATCTGTGGATGCAGGAAAACAGGTTGGAGGGATTCAACTGGATTCCTCAAAAAATAAATGTTTGTTTCCATTTATATTATCATATATGATGTAATTGAAAACCTATTATTGATAATTTGGTGTATGTGGATGTTAAAATATCAGTGGCCCTAGATATTTATATTTTAAAATATCAAAAGAGGAATTTTAAATTTAAAAGGGGAAATTTACTTTTCGAAATAGAAATAGAATTTTGAATAGATTTAGGAATGTTAACTTGTTTTAATAAGAAAAACAAGTAAGTGAATTAATAAACGATGTTTGTAAATAAATAGAAAAATTATTATCGGATAATTTAGAAAGGAAAATTAAAATATGAATTTAAAAAGGGGAAAATTGATTTTCCAGAATGGGAATTGGATTTCAAATAAGATTTGAAATAGAAACTTGTTTTTTTAAATATTTAAAACAAGAAGTGGAATTTATAAACGATATTTATAAATAAAGGAGGGAAAATTTCATCGGATAATTTATAAACTAAATTCAAATATGAATTTAAAAAGGGAATTATAATTTAGAATCATTTCAAAAAGAAACGATGAAATTTATTCCGATGTTCGGAATGTAAACTGAATTTAAATATATCCATATGGATTTATGATTTGAATTAGACGATGTCGAATTTACAGAAATAAGATTTATTTCCAAAAGATATTGAAATTGTATTAAATAGAAATTTAGAATTTTAATATGAAAATAGATTCTACGATTACATATATAGGTTTTATAATATTACAAATGGGAATCAAATTTTAAATGGAATTTCAAATGGAAGCTTGTTTAATATAAAACGTGGAAGTTGACTTATAAACAATGTTTATAAATATAATGAAGTAATTATCATTGGATAAATTGGAAGTAGATTTTTTCGAAAGAAATGGCATTTAAAAATTATATTTTAAATGAGATAAAGGAGGGGACTTTTATGATAAGTAACGTCGGTTTTGTATTACAAACTCTTATCTGTCTCAAGATAAGACGTTGTCGATCAAAGTCCGAGAGGTAACTAACTACCCCAACTTGAACGACTTCACTATTGTCAAGAGATGGTATTAGTTTGTAATGGTTAGGGATGTTAAATTAGTTAATTACTTGGTAAAAAAGGAAATTATAAATTGGAATTCGATTATATCAAATTTTATAAATAGTCTAATTCCATGTGAATTGGATTTGAATTTAGAAAATTTTAAATTTGATTTAATCCATAACTGAGTTATGGATATGAAATAAAATAATCGACGCGCATGAGAAATCGGGATTGTAAAGTTAAATTTGGATAACAGGTTTATTTCAAAATATTTAGAGTGGAGTTTAAATTTATTTAATAAACGAAGTTTTAAACATTTATATTTATTTTAATTAAAACGAACTCGCCGCAGCGCGGTAATTCGTAATTTGGCGTTTGTAGCTTCAATTGAGTATATAAATCTCAATGTAAGTCGGAATATGATGAAACGAGAAATACGCAGACCTATTGAATGATAATTTTCTAATGAAAGAGAAAATTCTAGATTTCTTCTTATAGATTTTGAGTTATATCAAAATCAAATTTTAGAAAAGTCGCTGTAAAATCGTTTATAAACCATAATGGTTTATTTAATAAATAAAAAGGGTTTAAAGGGAATAAAATCCGAATTCTTATTTGAAAATCCTGATTTGAGTTATCAAATATATACGAACTCAAGCATAGTGAATGAAATGATTTTTGATGTAGAATCATATTTTTGATTATGGAATGATATTAACTAATTCATAAAAGAGGTTAGTTAAAGGAAATTTGAATGCAACTTAACGGGTGTCAAGTAAATTGGGTTGGTAAAGTAGAATTTGAAATCGAATATGAGGCTTGAGTTATAAATGAAATTTGATTTATTTATAACTAGATAAAAATATGTTTGAACACTACTGTTTCAAACTATAAGTGAATAAAGCAATTGAATTAATTAGTTGAATTGAATGCGATTAAATCCAAACAGTTGCATGGATTGAAATAAAGTGAAAATGCATGTGTTTGTATATTAGACAGGTATGGGATGAACTGAATGAAGAATATTTTAAGTGCCCGACAAAAAGGCACATGTTTCAATTCCATATGAGATTTTATGAGCTAATTGGGCAAGCCGCTTGGCTTTTTGATTTTCTTTTTGAATGGAAAGGCCTAGAGAGGCGAGTTGGGGTTTGAGCTATTGACCGGTACAAACAATGTGCTGGTGAGATTTTTTGAATATTTAAGGAGTTAGAATATTTTTAAGAAGTTTTGATAGCCAGAAATCGAACAACACTCCCATAAATAGAGGGATGCACACTAATTAGTCACCAAGTAATAATGGAGTAAACGAGGATGTATATCTGATAGGGACCCCACTTGACCCGGTTATGGCTCTGTTTTAGCCACTTTAATTATGAAATGAATGTTAAGGCTATCTATCATCATTCTCTTATTTCATTCCTGTAATCATTCACCAATCCATCTTACTTCATTCTGAAAAATCAACCGCGTACGCGGTTGTTAAAGCGGTTTTAGTATTAGTAAAGAGTATGTTAATATCTGATCCCAATCTCTTTAACAATCTAACATCTTATTTCACACTATGGTCATTTCATAAAACATACTGAATAATTATTTATGTTACAATTTACTTCAAAATATATTCCATTTGAGATCATTTAACTTAAATAATTCAGTTTATTCATAATGATTAATATAAGTTAAAATTTAAATTAAATTATTAGATTTTATCATTCAAATTGAATTCTTCAAAACTCGTAATAATATTATTGAAAATCACTTAAATTAAAATTTAATAAAAATCTTATATCGATTTAATCCTTTGAATAGATTTAATCACGAATTAAACCTTAAAAATTTATCTTTTCTTAATTTATATTTATTAAGTTAAACATTAGATTAATTTAAATTAAGTTTTTTTATGTAAGTCTTTTACAATTAAATTAAGCTTTTGTGCTAAATTAAAAATTATAGAAATAATTTTATTTTATTAAATTTTGTATATTATATTATATTTATTATATTATATCTTTTAAGAACTAGATAAAATCTTAAAACTAAAATTTAAAATCTCTATATTAAACTTGTAAATTAAAACTTTAAAACACATAATTTAATTTTTAAATTTAATTTTAAACTTTTCATTAATCAAATAAAGTATAAAACTTAGACAAAAATCTTTTAAATTAAATTCCGAAAATCAAATTTATCAAATCAAAACATACTTATAAGTTTTAGAAAATAATTTAAATTGACCATCAACATCCGTAAATAGTTTTCTACCCCGTGGTCAAGTGATTCAAGTATATATCATTTCAATCTATAGTAATTAAATTTTCGTGTGTGTATCATTTGAACTCATATCCCAAATTAATGTCAAATATAATGATCTGAAATCCCCCAATCACCGAAGAGACAGAAAATGCCGGATTGAGTTGAGAACAAGACTAATCGGAACACAAACAATAGAACACTTCATTGCTTATTACAACAAGTACATCAGAGTATAAGAATATAACAGAGTATGAATAAATAATGTACATCAGAAAAATATCAGAGATTTAAAATACATTACATAGCAGTGGAAAAATAATACATAACACAACTGAAAGAAATACATGGATACAGAGCTTTCTGAATATAGCTCCATTCGTAAACCAGGATCCTATAAAAATAAATCTGCAAAAATTAAATTACTAGCTTCCCATGCGGAAAATATAGGAAACCAGAGTTTAGGTTAAAATAAATTCCAGGTCAGTCATGGGACTGGTGTGAGAACTAAAACAGTTATTTAAAACTTTACTTTAGAAATAAAGTAAAGCAGGTGACCACGCTATATAATATGGAATGGATTTCGTCCCAAGAATACCAATGCATAAAATAGTTTATAAACAATGCAATGCTTTTTGAAAAATGAAGCTATTATAAGACTTAGGTCCCATCACACAATGAAAGACAAGCCGGAGGTTAGAGTTTTCCCTTATAATAGTCAAACATGCTTGGTACATTTTAAACAAATTATTTTGATATTACTATAAGTGCATAGTGTATGGAACAACTTCAAATATAAATTTATCAATCACAAACGACATAGTATCCCATGCTACTATGTCGCCATATAGGTTTATAATCAAAACCGAAATGTTGGAAATTGGATTCCATCTATGAGTCGAGGCTAGGGATGGCTCCTCTCCGATTCGAGACACTCTAGCAATTGCCTCAGGATCCCCCATAGCGAACCCTTGGATCAGTTGGGCTGGTTCTCCCTTACGTTTGAGGATTAGTTATTCCTAAACACACGTTTTCCGGTCCTATAGGACCTATCCATCGACTCCGTAGTAATCCATATATCCGAGGCGCCTCGCTATCCATCATCCACATAGGTAAAAAAAATATAAATGTCTGGGCTCCATACCATGACAACACCTATAGCCAGAAGGCAACGCCGTGCACTCCCGACGATCCGATCCCGTTTTTAACTCATTCTAAGGTGTGAGGCTCGCGAATTGACGCTACACACAAAGCTATGCTATTTAAAGCCATGTTTTGATCATCAACCACAAGTCTCCGCTTTTCAACAAAAGCCTTGATCATTTGCATCTCAGCATGCCACACTGGCAATTCACGCCATGCGACTGATATCTATCGACATATAACCTCGGAGCTCGTACGTCTCAGAGAAGGGAGTTAAGCAAGAGAAAAAATTCTCTGCTACCAAACAGATATATATTTAGTAGAAATCAATCAACACAGAATAAAATCCAATGTCAGACACATATCCATTTACTAGTTTGTTCTGGGTCTGAACGAAACCGGAGGCACCTTATTCCTCGTCCCATATGTCCAATACAGGAGAGAGGCCCTTACATATCCGGTCGATCTCCAAGTACGTCTGGACGATCACCACATATTACCTTGTCTTAGGTGTACAGCCCAATCAAGATATCAGTAATCATCCAAACGATGTGAAGAACTTCGGTCTTCAACCACCGTCTTCATCGTCGACTTAACATCGAATTAATTATTCAGAATGGGTATAAACTCGACCTTTTCGAGTAATTCATGTATCTTATAATCAAGTGCTATAAAGACACAACATACACCTCATTCCAATTCCAAATATTCTTTTATTCAAATATTCATATCCTTTGGGAAAGGTTCCCATTAATTTTATCAAACATAAATTATTTTAAATTTATACTTTAATCTTCCTTTGGATATCAATTCAAACCAAATTAATTATTCAAACTAGTCGGGATTAGTCCACCTTACCGAAGTAATCATTTGTTTAATTTCCCAATCCCAACCTATTCATCCCATGGAGAAAAACTAGCAATACTCCATATCTAACACCACGGTGTTATCGGTAAAAAATTAATTACCATTTCCCGTTCAAATCTAATTAAAGGTTTAACTATCGCCTAGAGTAAAACTGGTGGTACTCCATTCTAGATCGTTTCCCAAATTTGATAATTTAAATTATCACATTTACATTTCAATCTAATTAAAGATTCATTAAAACTCCACATAGTTTTAATCTTCCCAAAAATCATTATTAATGCTTATTTAACTTTGGGAAATCCAACATGCCGCATCGCTAGTCTACACCATACCACTGATTTCTGCCAATATATAACCTCTAAGATCGTACATCTTAGAGAAGGGTGTTAAGCAAGAGAATAAATTCTCTGCCACCAAACAAATATATATTTAATAGAGATCAACAATACAGTTCGAAATACAGTGTTAGACATGTAATCTTGTCTTTAACTAGGTTAAAGAACTAATGTCATCTAAAAACACAGTTCACGATAAACCCAAAATCGCATTCCATCAATTATGGAATCTTCACGGGAAACAGATCAATATATAGTCGATATTAATTTCCGTATCCGACTAGTAATATAAATGGAATAATGACAATGCTTTTAAATTTCATATATATTAACAGTCTTCCTCCACGGAAGCTCACTTTGATTATTACCAAATCGAATTCCATTCAATCCCAATTTATTTTATTAAATTGGAAAAACTTTACTTTATAAAATTTCCATTAAATTTTAAAAAAAGATTTATAAATTCCAAATCATCTCTTCACTATTAATTAGGTTAAAGAAAAAGTGTTATTTAAAACACGGTTCACGATAAACCCATAAATCCAATTTCAATTCAATTCCAATTAAATACTAGTTAATTGGTAAACTTCTCTAAATCTTATTTAAAAAATTTATTCATATCTCATCGACGTCTAAGAAAAGTGTTAATATAGGCACCATTCACGACAAACCCAAAATTCAAATCAACATTAAATACAAGGCTCCAAATAGAAATTATATCGGCTTGTATTCAATATCAAATTCTGAAATCAACAAATATCGTATTGAGAATAGCGATATATATGAATCTTCCAAATTCCTCCACAATATCCGTATAATCACGAAATCCAATATCGAAATATTCTAAAGATTATTTCCATTCAAATCCATTCCAATTCATACATTGGAAATTTCTGGTTATTTTAAAACCATTTCAATCCAATTTATTTATTTAAAAATATTGGATTATAAGTTCTAGTTAATAATTAGTTCATTTTGATAAAAATATATCTTTATCTTTTCAAATATGGAATTTTTCATCCCAATTCTTTCCAAATCATTTATTATGATTTTACACAAATTATAACATTTTTAATAATTTTATTTAGGCCCTTTCAGTCGATTTCCATAAATGGTCATCGAACTGCGCTTACATCGACCTTTTCCAATTTTGATTTGGACATAATTCCAAATCAAACCGTTAGATATCAAATCTCTTATATTCACTGGAAAGCTCTTTTCGATATGAACCCGACGGTTCTAGTTTTAGGAGAATCCGACGGTCGGATCTCCCGTAATGTCAATTTGAAGTCAATGGTCGAAATTCGCGAATGGTCGCTGCGCGGCGCGTTTTACTCAGGCCATTAAATATTTATAATATATTTTATATATGTTTCATACATTCCCATTTAAAATGTATTTTATAAATCATTTATAAATTTGTTTTGAAATGATTCTAACTTCATTTTCAATTTTAAACCAAAATTGAATATTCTATATCATTATAATATTTAAATGATAATATTTTCAAAATATCTGATTTTAAAATCATTTCCTTTTTGATATTCATTATAAAAATGAATAAAATTGATATGTATATCGTTCGCTTTAAAATGGCACAAATCTAAACAACATGACTTCATATATTTAAACATTTTCGTGTCCATCCAAAATTGGACATCAAATTCACATTTTAATCCTTTACTAAATATTATTTTAAAATATTTTAAAATATTCCTTATTTTCAAATATTCGTACTTTTGAATTGGAATCAGACCCAATCAATTACCATATAATATTATTTATATGGATTTCATAAACACATGTACACAACAATAATGATATACAATCAACCATCATCTAGAGTGCATTACACAGCTGCATAAGCATTAAATATAAATAATTAACGCTTACAACAGTCTATCAACCAATCGATTGACATACAACTAAACAATTAGGATTAGTTTACGTCAAATTTCATCCTAATACTCGGGTGGGGTTTCAACCATCAAATTATTATTATTATTTGTGCACTTGGGCGATGTGTAAAATTTATCGTCCCAATCAATATCATAAAAATAGGCAAGCATAAACAAGTCATCCGGCATGTAAATGGATGTGTAAACTTATTTTTATTTATCGCAATTATAAGCTAAAAATAATATTTTCAACTAATTAAATTTTTCTAACACTTTATATAAAATTTCGACAACATAACGACACGATACTAAAACCAGAATAAGATCTAGCCTTATCCCTCACCTAATACTGGCTCGCACCATACACAAACCAATTTCAACCCAATTCACACGCAAATCAAATCCAAACAAATAAATCAATCAATATCCAAATTTCCACAATACAATCCAAATAAACAACCATGGTTTGTACAGTAAAATAGTGTCGAGGGATTTTAAGCCCCATCTGCATCTTATATATATTTAACTATAAAAAAATTGAGTAAGAAGGAGTTCTCACCTTTCGTTTCCACTCCGTCAGTCTTTAATTAAACAGTTAGGATTTGGATTTGATTTCCAATGCGTAGCGTACTTCAACATGATTCCAACGCAATCTGTTTCATGCAGTCTGTATTAAAAATCTCATTTTTAAACTATGCTATTTATATAAAAACCACATTTTTATAATAACGCTACATATATAAAAATCAATATTTTACAACTTATCTATATAATAAAAATCACATTTTTATAATGCTACTACATATATAAAAATCACATTTTTATATTGTTATTATATATATAAAAATCACATTTTTATATCACTATTATATAAATGAAAATCACATTTTTATATCGCTATTGTCTATATAAATATCACATGTTTATAGTAATGCTATTTCATTTTAGAAAATAACACATTATTTAATCAAAGCTATTTTATCTTTAAAAAAATGATATTTTAAAACAAAGTTATCGAGATAAAAATTACATTTTAAGACTATGCTATTATATTTTTAAACAACGTCATTTATAATAAAAATCCTATTTTTATAAATTCTATTACATTATAAAAATCACATTTTTATTCGATGTTTATATTTATAAGAAAATATCATATTTTTATACTATGTTATTATATATAAAAATCATATTTTTATAAATTAGTTTTCTATATAGAAAATTATATTTTTATCTACCTAAAAATAATTCCATAATATGACTATTTTATTCATGACATTCATTCGATAAAAATCATATTTTTATACAACAAAAATCATATTTTTATATAAGAATAAAATTAGGAAAACTCACATATTTTTCTAGGGTTTCAATCGGTAGAGGGCAATCCCAAATCGATCGAGCAAAGCCATCCAAGCATTGAAAGCATCCAACGATTCAAGGCCTCACCGAATGGATTTCGTCGAGCAATCTTCGGAAAGAGGGGGGGTTCGCTGTTGAACTGAGAAGGGGGACTGCGTGGTTCATCAGAGGTAGGGGGTGTGCGCTGTGGTAGTTCAGTGGCGGCGGCGGTCCCTTGGGAGTAGCGGCGGTCTGATTTGGGGAGGATGGCGGCCTATGTTTTAAAATTGGGGGAGGAGGGGGAGCAAAAGGGGCGGCGGGTTGGAGCTGGTAGCGGGGGTGATCGGCAGTAGAGTGGTGGCGGCGTCAGGCGAGGTGCGGTGGCGTTGAACGAGGCTATGCGATTTTTCTTTTTTTTTATATTTCTTTTCCTTCGATCTGAAATGAATGACGTTGGGGGGGGGGGGGAGGGGGTGGAAGAGAGAAATAAAAAGGTTGGCTTTTATATTTCAATATATATTTAATTCTGAAAAGTTACTTTTAAATTTGAACTCCGAATCAAACCCAACAGCTGTCACCCCTAGCTAAATACCCCCATTCGATACACAATGGGATATGTCAGGTAAGCCAATTTTCCAGTCGATTAAATTCAAACTGAAATTACCAAACACATTTAAATTCACCACACTCACATATTAATTACAAAAATTATGAGAATTGGAATCTAGCAATAATTTGACATTATGGATCGAATAAAAGTGGTTTCATCGAAAATGGAGGTCATTTGCAAAATGGCTATTTCAAAGGGCTATATATTATATTAAAATATATATAAATTTCATAGCGAATATTTCAAATTTTAAACTCGGCATAACTTTTTATTCCTATTGTGAAATCTGGATTTTTCACATTCATTTGAAAGATATAATTAAATAGATTCAGATATTTCTGGTTTTACTGAAATCCGATTTGTTTTGAATTCTGCACATTCAATTAAAATTTAAAATCGAATTTTCAAACTACCACGCCATTTCAGGCTCGTTTTATAATTAAAATAAATTTATATGTTCTAATTTCTATTTAAATAAAATTTTAGTTGTTATTATTTCAAATAAACCATTTTAAATATTCAAAAACCATAAAAATAGGTAAAATAAAAATTTTAAATTGGTTTTGAAAATTCGGGTTGTTACATGAAATGTTGTCACGAACAATATATGAATATTTGGGTATGTATCATTTCAACATACAGTAATTTTATATAAGGTATGTCTAGAACTTGTAGTGCGATTTCATGTCACATCTAACGTAACATATCATTTCATGTGTCATATATCACATCCAAATAGCATACCATTTCATGTGTAACAGGAGAAAAATTAAAAAATATCATAATTATAGCATATCACATAAATATAGCTTAGCAAATTGTATAACAAAAACTAGCATATTGATCAACATTTCAGGTCCTATCAATTAACATAACATATGAAGTTAGTCATAAGTGATTGCTCACCTTTCATGGTTTGAGAGGTGATAAAGCATGAACAAGGACATGACATTGATACGAACACAAACACCACTACAAACATAAACACTGACACAAGCATAATTGAGTCGACCCAGACTTCCCCGATCCCCGAAGAGATGGAGGAGCCCAGATTGCTTTGAGAACACGACTCTTCAGAACACAAATAATAGAACATTTCATTGCTATACAACAATTTACATCAGAGCACAAGGATATTTCAAAGCACGAATAAATATTACACAGCGGAAAATAACATTTCCTAGAATGAAATACACGGATACAAAGCATTCCGAATATAGCTCCAGCTGTAATCCCGAATCTTGTGAAAAGAAATATCTACGAAAACCAAAACTACAAGCTACCCATGTGGAAAATATGGGCACCCATAGTTTAGGTGGAAACAATAAACTCCGAGTCAGTCATGGGACTAATGTGAGAACTAAAACAATTATTAATCTTTATTTTAAAGTTAGATAAATCACGGGATCACGCCGTATGACACGGAACGGATTTCCTCCCATGAATACCATAAAACAAAACTCGCAATGCTAAATAAAAGAAAAATGAAGCTATTATAAGACTTATGTCTCATCACACAATGCAACGCAAGCCGGAGGAAAGAGTTTTACCTTATAATAGCCAAAAATGCTTGATACGTGAAATTTATCTTTTATTATTACTATAAGTGAAGAAATCAGCTTCAAATATAAATGTATCAATCATAGGCGGCATAGGTACTATATATTATGTCGCCATACATAGGTTTACAACTAAAAACGAAAAGTTCGTATTGGAAAGTTGGATTTCCATCATGATGGCTTCTGATTCGAAAGATTGACCACGTAGTGCAATACCCAACGGCTTAAGTCTAGGTCATTGGAAAACACCGTAATGCACATCCGCCAATATCCAAAAAACAAGTATCGCTACAGCTTAAGTCCAGGTCATTGGAAAAAACCCCTTACTCAATCCATATGGGAATCTGGGAGTGTGCCCTATCCCTATCAGGTGTGGAGCGACCACACCTAACCCATCTCAGTCGACCGAATCCATGACAACCATAAGGGTGTCTATCCTCATCTCCAAAGCATGCTGATCTGACCATCATCTCACCATCATACCAGTGTGTGAGGCTCGCGAATTAACGCTACACAAAGCTATGCTACTTAAAGCTGTGCTTTGATCATCAACCACAAGGATCTTCTTTTCAACAAAAGCCATGATCCATGCATCTCAGCATGTCACATTGTCAATCCATACCATACCATTGATTTCTACCAACATATATCCTCTAAGCTCGTACGCCTTAGAGAATGGTGTAAAGCAAGAGAATAAATTCTCTTCCACCAAATATGTAACACCCCACGTCCATTAATGTCACTCACAAAGGGAATGCATTAACTTCCATGGAGGTTTTAAGTGAATATAGAACAGAAAAATTACAACAAGACAGATAATAAGTAGTACTTGAAAAATCTAAAACTTCATTTTATTGCAGCGGAAATTCAACATGTTTGTTACATAAAAAAAACCATAAATCAGAGTCAAGTACAATATCCATCTTCATAAAACAAAATACATGATCCCATTACACAAATAACCATTAAAGAAGATGACAAGCTGGACTTTAATTCAAGGGTCCAAGCTTTTCAAAGAGATGAAGCGATCCAATCAAACTCTACTAGGGCTGGGCCCAACCTGAGGACCTGGAGGGGGAAAAGGATAGAAATGGAGGGGGTCAGACATAAAGTCTGGCGAGTATGATAATTCTAACAATACTATTATTAAAATAACTAGACTAAGGCATAAGCTAGAAGACAAGTAAATGTCTATGAACTATTAGGTATGGAATGAATAGATAAAGATAACGTGAAGGATAACGTTAAAGGCATACCTAATTACTAACGAATAATTACTACACTGCACCGCACCAGTCACCCTAAAGGTTGATCCCACTTGCTTCACACAGAAACATATAAATAGCCTTACGTACCCCTAGCTGACTACATAGGTGCCGTCTGCCCCTATCTCCACTAGGTGTACCCCACTACCCACTTTCGATCGGCTCCCTACTCGTAGATACCCGTGCTGGCCCCACAGTGGGGTGTATCACTACCCTAAAGTGGAACCCGATACGACTTGAGAATGCACAGCTTATACCTACACGATGCAACAACGTCTTACCTACCAGCCCGGGTCCACACAAGCATATGAAACCCGTTGGACTTGCGTTGCCACCGCTCCCCGTTTTGGCCTCTTATAGTCAAGCCCAGTATGCGTGTCCCGTCCTCGACTTGGGTCGAGCCCACAAAGATACGTTTGGGTTACTGGTTGAAATGGGCCCCCACAAGCTACCCACCTAAGCTTGTCACCATTAGTATATCCCACTTAACCCCCTTAGTCATGTTCTTTTACATGTGTGTTTGGTTAAGTCTTACTAATCGTATTTCACATGCCACTAAGGGCACCCACTAGATTCCTCATGCCACCTAAGGCACCTACATAACCCCCATGTCCCCCTTACATGTTTATCTGGTTAAGTATTTCTTAATTCATTCAGGCCATAACCTCATAAAGACCTCTCACATTAGACTGGCATTTATGGCAGCTGGATTTGCCGGGCGGGTCTGGGCAGTCTTACACCATAAAAGAGTCTAACCTCGTGTCTTTACAACTGCTATGCTTTAGTTTAGGCCTAGGACCTCTCACATTGGGCTGACATTTGTGACCACTGGATTTGCCGGGCGGTTCGAGGTAGGTTTACGTCACAAATGAGTCCAACCTCGTGTCCTAAGCATTGATTGACACTTTCTATCTTTTACCCCAGTTTTAATAATTCCCTATCCAAGTTATTAATTAATTCCACTTTTATTGGTGTCCATAATTGGCTCAATTATGGTCATCCACTCATGGAATGCAAAATCTTATCAATTGCACCCCAACTTCTTATTATTAAATCCTTAATATTACCCCTACCCCATGTTTATACGTTCACTTATTCAACGCATAATATAGGCTAGACTTGAATAGTCTAACACACGGCATAAAGACAAATTAACATATAGACAATAAAATAAATCTAATCATAATAGGGGTGAAACTTGCATAAACTACACATGTTAAGGATCAAAAGGTGTCAACTTGTTAAATGTCACAATTCACAAGATATGATCATAGCCCAAATCTATACATAAACTTGCATATGGGGTTTTTAGGCAACATAATGATGGTGTGAACTAGCATAGGGTATCACATATGTCATAGCATAATTCTAGATGTCATAATAGATGTCATGGCATATGTTCATAACTTTTCTAATCAATCGAACTTGCATATGTAACTTGTCATATAGATCAACATAGCCCAAACATGATGATTTAATTAATATGAACTAACTAGCATAGATGGCTTTTTAACATGTATGATTCATCACAACTTAGCCTAGAAACTTTCAACATACATAACATCATCATAGCATGATTTACAACATATAGGATATCATCACCACATAGCATAGGATTAATAACATACATGATAACATATACGACAATTCACATCATCTACTCATAATCCATTTATGACTTAACCTAATTAAAATGATAATAATCTTGTTAAGACTATCATACTCACAATTTAGAGAAGAAGAGAGAGTTTTGCTTTCCTTTATAGTTGAGAGAATTAGGTTTTCTTCCTTCTTAGTTGGCGGCGGCTCCACTGATTTTCATGGCGATGGTATGACGGTAACTATTCTATTTTTCTTATGAATTAGGGTGTGAGACTACCTAGGTATTTATAGAGTTAGGATTTATTTTAGACCGTCAGATCAACTCAGAACTAATCCCAGCCAAGCAGATTAGGTCAGAAACCCTAATGGGTCATTACTCAATTAAAAACAGGTCAGTCAGAAACCCTAGCCGCCAGACCCAGGTCGACACTACAGTCGATCTGGGGGGGGGGGGGAGGTCGACATGGTAGTCGACCTGGGGGGGTGGGAGGTCGACACTAGTGTCGACTCCCCAGTCGACCTGCCTGGGCGGGAATTTTCCCGCCCAGCCCGCTTCTGCACTTTTCTGTTTGAATTTTAAATTTCCTGCGAGCTGTTTTGAATTTTCTGAAACTTCGGATGACCATAACTTCTTCATACGAAGTCCAATTCACACAAACTCGGACTCTCTTTCAACCAGAATTCTGAGACGAACACAATGGCGTAACCCCTTTCCCACAATTCTCACGTCTGAGATTAGTTATTCTTTAATTTGTGAATATTAATGTTAACAGAATTACGGGGTGTTACATTACAGATATATATTTAGCAGATATCAACGAATACAGCATAAAGGAATACAACATCAGACATACCATCCATTTGCAAGTCCGTTCTGGGTCTGAACGAAGCAGGAGGCACCTTATTCCTCGCCCCATATGTCTAATACAGGAGAGAGGCCCTCGCATATCCGAACATTCAACAAGTACATCCAGACAACTACCACTATAACCCCCTCCTGGGAGATAACAAATTCAGGGCATTAGTAGTAATTCATTCGATGTGAAGATTGTCGTCTTCAACCACCGTTTTCAATATCTTCGATATTTAATCGTCGAATCAATTATTCAGAATGGGTTAAACCCGATCTTTCCAAACAACTCACGTATCTATAATCAAGTGTTATAAAAATACATCATACCCCTCATTCCAATCCAAAATATTGTTCAAATGTTCTTTTCACAATTTAAACCAAGGTTTATCAAACTAGTCGGGATTAATGAGCCTTACCGAAGTAATCATTCTTTTTATTATCTCAATCCCAACCTATTCATCCCATGAAGCAAAACTGGTAGCACTCCATATGTAACACCTACTGTGTTATTGGTACATTCAATTACCATTTAACGTTCAAATCTAATTAAAGATTTAACTATCGCATGAAGTAAAACTGGTGATACTCCATATTCGAACACTTCTGAAATTTGGCAAATTTAACTACCACATTCACCTTTCAATTTAACTTAAGATTCATTAAATCTCCACTTAGTTTTAATCTTCAAAAATCATTATTTAATGATTATTCAAAATTAGGAAAGAAATCCTGTCTTTACTTGGTTTAAAGAACCAATATCATTTAAAACATCGTTCACGATAAACCCAAATCATCTTCCATCAAAATGGAATCTACATGGAAATCATAACAGTGTATAATTGATATAAATTCCCGTATCTGAATAATAATATAAATGGAATAATGACAAAGCCTTTTAAATTCCATATATAGTAACGGTCTTCATTACAAAAGCTCATCTCGATTATTACCAAATCGAATTCCATTCAGTTCCAATTTAATATATTAAATTGGAAAACTTTACTTTGGAAAAATTCCATTAATCTTAATTGAAAGATTATAAATTCCAAATCATATCTTCACCGTTAATTAGGTGAAAGAACAAATGTTATTTAAAACATCGCTCACAATAAACCCAAAATCTCCAATTAAATTAATTAATTAGTAAACTTCTCCAAATCTTAAATAAAAGATTTATTCTTTTCTCAACTAGGTCTAAGAACATTGTTATTTAAGACACCATTCATGACAACCCAAATTCCAATTTGATATTAAATACAAGGCTCTATATAGAAATTTTATCAGCTTATATTCAATAGCAAATACTGAAACCAACGGATGTCGTATTCAGAATAACAATATATATATATCTTCCAAATTCCTCAACAATATCCGTGTAATTACGAAATCCAATTTCAAAAATATCCGAAGATAATCTCCATTTAAACCCATTCCAATTTCTTCCCTTAATTTCTACTAAACATTACAAATTAAGTAGTGAGTTCAAAGAGAAAATTAAAGAGATTTTCACGGGCTTTGATTTCATATGAGGGTGATCGATTCTTGAGGACTATAGCATTGGAATTTCCGTCTCAAAGTCTGCAAGTTCGTCGACGTTCCTAGGGTTCAGGGGGACCTCAAGCTGGACGTGGAGCCTACCGTGGGCCGGCGATGCGAAGGCGCTCTTCGTCATCATGTTGGATCGGACTTCGAACCTCTCGGAAGTGGTGCTGTGAAGCAATTGTTGGATGCGCTCCTTTCATTTTGTGACCTGGAGCACGAACGAGGGAGAAAACAGTTTAGAGAGATAATTAGGAAATTAATTAAATTTTTAATTATATTAAGTTTAATTATTAATGTAATTAAATTTTAAACACTCGTATCTTATTCAAATGGACACATAATTTGACAAACTTGGATCCATTGGAATTGTGACAACGAACACTACAACCTGGAGCTAACCAGAACGGAAATAGAGAAAATTAGAATTCGAGGTGATTTTAAAAACAAACAACACATAAATCTTCAAATAAAGAATGGGAAGTGGAAACGAATGTGAAATTTCTCTCAATAAAATATTTGTATAATTATTTATTTATTCTATAACTGAAAATATATATTGTCATTGTTGATTTTTATCTATTGTATGTGACATTGCTTGAGTTCAACACATGAACTATTCACAACTCATTTGCACAAGAAGCGTTGTTTGAATATACGACACTCGTATTTCAAATAATGTGGATACACTTTGTGGTTGATGATTGTTTACAGTTTAATATTATCATTATTAAACTGTGATTATAAATATTAATAAATAATAAATAAATTCACATGGACTGTGATGTAAACCCCACATAGGTATTGGAACGATAATTTTACATATCACCTAATTATTTCTTGATGGTTGAAAACCCAACACGAGTCTTGGGATGACAATTTATTCACGTCTCCCTTGAATTAAATTGTTTGACAACCGATTGATTGACAGACTATGATAAGCGTTATTTAATTATTTAATGCTTATATAGTTGTAAATTGCACTTTGGGTGTGAATTGAATGTTTAATAAGTTGTTCATCTTTATTTTTGAATACATGCGACGTATGAAGTCCATATAATTAAAATTATATGGTAATTGATTGAGTCACATTCCAATTCAGAAATAACGAATATTTTAAAATAATATTCAGTAGAGAAATAAATTATGATTTTGGTGTTCGATTTTGGATGGACACAAAAATAATGAAAATTATGAAGCCGAGTTATGTAGTTAAACGCTATTTTAACTCAAAAGGGTTTTGAATCGATTTTATTCATTTTATAAATGGATATGAAAAGGAAATGAATTTCAAAATCTGTGAAAATATTATCATTTTAATATTATAATGGTATGAAATATTCAATTTAGATTTAAAATTGAAATGGAAGTTGGAATCGTTTTTAAAACGAATTTATAAAAAATATGTTTTGAATGGAAATCGACGAAATATATATTATATATACTACATATATTTAAATGGTTTGAATAGAACGCACCATGCTATGACCGTTCGCGAATTTTGACCATTAACTTCAAATTGATGTAACGGGAGATCTGACCGTCAGATCCTCCTAAAACTGGAACCGTTGGGTTCGTATTGAAAAGATCTTTCCAATGAATATAAGATATTTAAATTTGAATGGTAGATCTTGAAATATATCCAAATCAATTTCAGAAATGGTCGTTATGAACGCAACTCGGTGGCCGTTATTGGAAACCGACCGTAAGGGCCTAAAAAAATTTATTAAAAATATGAAAAAATTGGGAAAAATCATAATTATTGATTTGGAAAGATTATGGATGAAATATTCCAAGTTTAGAAAAGATAAAAGATACTTTTATTGAAATGAACTAGTTAATAACTAGAATAATAATCCAATATTTTTAAATAAATAAATTGGATTTGTAAATGGTTTTGGAAATAACCAGAATTTTCAAACGAATGAATTGGAATGGGTTTAAATGGAAATTATCTTCGGATATTTTCGTTATTGGATTCCGTAATTATATGGATATTGTTGAGGAATTTGGAAGATATATATATCTTATTCCGAATACGATATCCGTTGATTTCAGTATTTGCTATTGAATATAAGCTGATATAATTTCTATTCAGAGCTTTGTATTTAAAATCAAATTGGATTTTGGGTTGTTGTGAATGGTGTCTTAATTAACAATGTTCTTAGACTTAGTTGAGAAAAGAATAAATCTTTTAATTAAGATTTAGAGAAGTTTACCAATTAATTAATTTAACTGTAGATTTTGGGTTTATCATGAGAGATGTTTTAAATAACATTTGTTCTTTAACCCAACTAACAGTGAAGATATGATTTGGAATTTGTAATCTTTTAACTAAGATTAATGGAATTTTCCAAAGTAAATTTTTCCAATTTAATATATTAAATTGGAATTGAACGGAATTCGATTTGGTAATAATTGAGATGAGCTTCTGTGAATGAAGACCGTTACTATATATGGAATTTAAAAGGCTTTGCCATTATTCCATTTCTATTATTTATCGGACACGGGAATTTATATCGATTATACACTGTATGATTCCCGTGTAGATTCCATTTTGATGGAAGATGATTTGGGTTTATTGTGAACAATGTTTTAAATGACATTAGTTCTTTAACACAACTAAAGACAGGATTTATTTCCTAAATTTGAATAATCATTAAATAATGATTTTTGGAGATTAAAACTAAGTGGAGTCTTAATGAATCTTTAATTAGATTGAAATGTGAATGTGGTGATTAAATTTGCCAAATTTGAGAAGTGTTTGAAAAGGGAGTATCACCAGTTTACTTCATGCGATAGTTAAATCTTTAACTAGATTTGAGCATTTAAATGGTAATTAAATTTACCAATGACGAAGTGGGTGTTAGATATGGAGTACTACCAGTTTTGCTCCATGGGATGGATAGGTTGGGATTAGGATAACAAAAAGAATGATTACTTTGGTAAGGCTTGTTAATCCAAACTAGTTTGATAAACCTTAATTTGGGTTCAATTGTGAAAGGACAATTTGAACAATATTCTGGACTGAAATGAGGCGTATGAAGTGTTTTTATAACACTTGATTATAAGATATGCGATTTGTTCGAAATCACCGAGTTTAACCCATTCTGAATAATTGATTCGACGATGAAAAGTCGAAGATATTGAAGATGGTGGTTGAAGATCGGCATTCTTCACATCAAATGGATTACTACTGATGCCCTGGATTGGTTTGCTCCCAAGAAGGGGTTATAATGGTAGTTGTCTGGACATTCTTGTTGATTGTTCGGACATGCGAGGGCCTCTCTCCTGTATTGGAGATATAGGATGAGGAATAAGGTGCCTCTTGTTCATTTCAGACCCAGAACAGACTTGCAAGTGGATGGTATGTCTGATGTTGTATTCCTTTATGTTGTTTTCGTTGATCTCCGTTAAATATATATCTATTTAGTGGTGGGGAATTTATTCTCTTGCTTAACACCTCCTTTGAGATGTAGGAGCTTAGAGGTTATATGTTGGTAGAAATCAATGGTATGGTATGGATTAACAATATATCATGCTGAGATGCATGGATCAAGGCATTTGTTGAAAAGCAGAGCCTTATAGTTGATGATCAAAGCACAGCTTTGGTTGATGATCAAAGCACAGCTTTGTGTAGCGTTAATTCACGAGCCTCACACACTAGCACGATGGTGAGCTGATGGTCAGGTCAATATGCTTTTGAGATGAGGATAGACACTCTTAGGGTTGTCATGGATTCCGTCGACCAAGATGGGCTGGGTATGGTCACTCCACACCTGGTAGGGATAGGGAAGACCCCCCGATTCCCATAAGGATAGAGTAATTGTTGATTTCTAATGAGCTAGACTTAAGCCACAGTGATATGTGTTTCCTCGATATTGGCGGATGTGCATTACAGTGTTTTCCAATGACCCGGACTTAAGCCATTGAGTATTGCACTACGTAATCGATCTTTCAAGTCAGTAGCCATCATGATGGAAATCCAACTTTCCAATATAAACTTTTTGGTTTTAATTGTAAACCTATGTATGGCGACATAATATATAGTACTTATGCCGCCTATGATTGATACATTTATATTTGAAGTTGATTCCTTCACTTATAGTAATAATAAAAGATAAATTTCACGTATCAAGCATTTTTGGCTATTATAAGGTAAAACTCTATCCTCCGTCTTGCGTTGCATTGTGTGATGGGTCCTGAGTATTATAATAGCTTCATTTTTATTTTATTTAGCATTGCGAGTTTTGTTTTATGGTACTCACGGGAGGAAATCCGTTCCGTGTCATACGACGTGATCCCGTGATTTACCTAACTTTAAAATAAATATTAATAATTGTTTTAGTTCTCACACTAGTCCCATGACTGACTAGGAGTTTATTGTTTCCACCTAAACTGTGGGTACCCATATTTTTAACACGGACAACTTGTAATTTTGGTTTTCGCATAAATTTCTTTTCACAGGATCCTGGATTACAGATGGAGCTATATTCGGAACGCTTTGTATCCGTGTATTTCATTCAGTTGTGCTAGTTGTTGTATTTTCCGCTGTACATTGTATTTATACATTTTAATTTCCGCTGCTATGTATTATAATCTATAATATTAGTTTTCCGCTGTGTAATATTTATTCATGCTCTGAAATATTCGTGTACTCTGGTGTAAATCGTTGTAATAGCAATGAAATGTTCTATTGTTTGTATTCTGATGATTCGTATTCTCAAAGCAATCCAGACTCCTCTGTCTCTTCGGGGATCAGGGAAGTCTGGGTCATCTCAGTTGGTATCAGATTTTTGGTTTACAAAGCATGAGAACCAGTCACATTAGAACCGAACGAGATAATTCATCAGAGATAGGATTAGTAACATCCTATAAGAATAACTCATTAGAGATAGGGTTAGTAATACCCTAGAATGAGTTTGAGGAGTGCTTTTTCTAAAAACGAATTTAGTTTTGAAAATTTATATCTTGTTATACATATTTACTATTTTAATTTATATTTAATTTGGACTATCTAGTATATGAAGATTTTGCATATACGCGTCATGAATGTATATTCGAACTCTCAAATATACAGGATAGATGTAGAATCACACTCTAGTCGCACGAAGATGATTCCGATGATGGAGCTCCATATCAGCATTTATTTTCGAATTTCGAAAGTGGGATATCTATATATTTCCATTTGACTGGTGTGAGAACTAAAACTTAGAATTTATTGTTTGTGATTTGACACTAAAATATGATTTTTTATTATACAAAAAAATTATATATTTGAGAAGCTAATCAACTTATAGATTGCTGGTTGTGATGTTTGATTATTAATTCAACTAATAAAACCAATAAGCGAATGAAAGGTAGATTAAGACAAACCGAATCAAATATTGAACTAAATCGAACATTGATTGGAATTGCATATATATATGTATATATATATATATATATATATATATATGTATGTATATATATACAGGTCATAACATGGAAGCTAAGAAGAGGAATAAAATTGTATACCCGATAAATAGGTACATGTTTACTATATTCATTGGGTTTGATGATTTTATGAGTCGATTGGCTAGCCGCTTGGCTTTTTCTTCTTTTGGATTGATGAGGGGCCTATGAGGCAAGTTGTGGTTTTACCAATCAGCCCTTACAAAGGAGATTATGATTGTAACAACCTGGAATTTTTGAACCGATTTAAAATTTTAATTTTAGCTATTTTAATGGGTTTTGAGAATTTAAAATGATTTATTTTAAATAATAATGAC
Organism: Allium sativum; assembly: GCA_030737875.1. Classification (NCBI taxonomy): domain Eukaryota; kingdom Viridiplantae; phylum Streptophyta; class Magnoliopsida; order Asparagales; family Amaryllidaceae; genus Allium; species Allium sativum. The sequence continues at coordinate 126,609,778 of CM060924.1, forward strand.
TAAAAATTTATTTATATCGAAATTAGAACATATAAATTTATTTTAATTTTGGAACGAACTCGAAATGGCGTGGTAGTTTGAAAATTCGATTTTTACTTTCAAATGAACATACATAATTCAAAATAAATCGGATTTCAGTAAAAACAGGAACGTTTGAATCTGTTTAATTAAAATCTTTTTAATGAGTATAAGAAACTGAGATTTCACTTTATAAATTGGAAGTTATGTCCAGTTTAAAAATTTAAAACGGTGGCTATGTAATTTATATATATTTTTAATATATTTATGGCCCTTAAAAATAGCCATATTGCAAACAACCTCTGTTTTCGACGAAACCACTTCTGTTGGATCCAGAATGTCAAATTATTGTTAGGTTTCAAATTTTCTAATTTTTGGAATTAGTATGTGAGTGTGGTGAATTTAAATGTGTTTTTAATTTCAGTTTGAATTTAATCGACTGGAAAAGGGCCATTTTTTAAACAGCCTCCAAATTCGATGAAGTTAATTTTTATTAGGACCGTATCGTCAAAACATAGCTAGATATAATTTTTCTGTAATTTTCGTAGTCAGTTTGTGGCCCCAGTGAATTAAAATATACATACATATATATATATATATATATATATATTGATTTATATTTTAATTCTGACGAAAACTTATCGAGATGATTGAACTGACTTACGAAACATATCCCATTGTCTCCGGAATAGGGGTATTTAGCTAGGGGCAATAGTCGTTGGGTTTGATTTGGAGTTTGGACATGAAATGGAAATAATAGAATTAAAATATTATTAAATAATATATATATAAGTAAATAACGCTCAAAACCCTTCATTGGTCTCCAGCGTGGTCAACGCCCCAGGGAGTCGCCTCGTTCAAAAAGAATGACGGAAATTTTTCTAAACTTCTCCTCTAAATCATGGAAAATCCGTCCAATAATTTCATGAATTCATTAAAGAAAAATGGTAGTACTAAGTGAGGGTTTTCAATCTAAATTGGGTTGAGGAGTTATCTTGTTGTGTGGAGCTTGGAATTGGGCACGGAACAGCCGCCGTTTGAGGGCTTTTTGTAGCGAGTGGGGTGGTGCGAGTGGGCCCTAATGCCCTGCGCAGGGAGGCAACGCTCTGACCTTCCTCCTGGTGGCGGCTGATGGACGTCAGACGCCTCGTGGTGCGCGAAAAGTTGAACCCTACGGTGGGAGGGTTGGGTTTGAGTGGCGGTTTCCTAAAGGATAGCGATGGAAGAAGGAATTAACAAGGGTAATTAATTTTTAATTATTATTTAAATAATCTAATTATGTAATTAACGTTTAAAAACCCATATCTTCTTCTTACGAGGTCCAAATCCGATGATATTAGTCACGTTGGAATCGTGGAGTCGAACTTTACAGCATGGAACTGACCAGAACAGAAGTGGAGCAAATTGGATTTTCAGCTAAATTAAATGCATGTTTAATATAGTTGAAAAATAAAATCTTTAAATAAAGACTGGCGGAGTGGAAACCAACGTAAGAACTCCCTCACTCAAACTATTTTCATTGTTATCATATAATAGGTTGTAAATGGGGCTTGATAGCTCCTGTCACTACTTTTTGTTAAAACACGGATGATTTATGTGATATGGTTGTGTTATGGAAAAATTGATTGTATTATGGAATTATTGGATTGATTGATTATCGTGTATGGCGCGAGCCAGTATCAAGAGAGGGATAATGCTAGACATTATTCTGGTTTTAATATCGCGACGTTATAATGCCGAATTTTTCTAAAACTGAAATGTATAATTTTTTTATATAAAAGGTATGTAAAATTTTCATAAAAAGATATTGAAATAAATATTCATTTACAAGTCGGACGAATTGTTTATGTACACCTATTTAACTGATATTGATTGGGACGATAAATTTTACACATCGGCCAACGACACATATAATAATAAGTATTTGTTGGTTGAAACCCCACACGGGTATTGAGATGATATTTAACATACACTAATCCCAATATTTAGTTGTATGTCAATCGATTGGTTGATAGTCTGTAGTAAGCGTTATTTACTAATTTTAATGCTTTTACGGTTGTAGAATGCATTTTGGGTGTTGTTTGAATTTTTAATGATTGTTTATCATCATTGTTGAATACATGCGATGTATGAAATCCATATAACCCAGATTAAATGGTAACTGAATGAGTCGCATTCTGATTCAGAATATAAACGAATATTTTTATATAGTATTCAGGAGAGAATATAAATGTGATTTTGATATCCAATTTTGGATGGACACAAAAGTATTGAAATGTGAAGCTGAGTTAAGTGGTTAACTACCATTTTTACTCGAACGGGTTTATCAATCGATTTTATTCATTTTATAATGAATATCGAAAAGATTAGATTTCAAAATCTGATATTTTGAAAATATTAGCATTTAAATATTATAATGATATGGAATTTTCAATTTTGATTTAAAATTGAAAATAAAGTAAAAATCGTTTTAAAACGAATTTATAAATGTTTTATAAAATGCGTTTTAATTGGAAATGAATGAAATTTATATTATATATATGGTTTGAATAGAACGCGCCGCGCAGCGACCGTTCGCGAATTTCGAGCATTGACTTCAAATTGACGTAACGGGAGATCCGACCGTCGGATTCTCCTAAAACCAAAACCATTGGGTTCATATCGAAAAGAGCTTTTCAATGATTATAAGAAATTTGAAATCTAACGCTTGTATTTGGATTTTTTTCCAAATCAATTTCAGAAAAGTTCGCTTTGAATGCAGTTCGGTGGTCGATATTGGAAACCGACTGTAAGGGCCTTAGTAAAATTATTAAAAATATTGAAAAATTGTGTAAAATCATAATAAATATTTGGAAAGAGTATGGGTGAAAATTTCCATATTTGAAATGATAAAATATATTTTTATCAAAATGAACTAGTTATTAACTAGAATAATAGTCCAATGTTTTTTAATAAATAAATTGGATTTGTAACTGGGTTTGGGTATAACCAGAATTTTCTAATGAATGAATTGGAATGGGTTTGAGTGGAAATAATCTTCAGAATATTTTTTTATTGAATTCCATGATTATACGGATATTGTTGAAGAATTTGTAGGATACAGATATCGTTATTCTTAATACGATATCTGTTAGGTTTAGAATTTGATATTGAATATAAGCCGATATAATTTCTATTTTGAGCCTTGTATTTAATATCAAATTGGATTTTGGGTTTGGCATGAATGGTGTCTTTAGTAACACTTTTCTTAAACCAAGTTGAGAGAAGAATAAATCTTTTAATTATGATTAATGAAGTTTACCAATTAATTATTTTAATTGGAATTGAAATGGAAGTTGATTTTGGGTTTGTCGTGAACTGTGTTTTAAATAACATTTGTTCTTGAAACCCAATTAATAGTGAAGATAAGATTTAGAATTTATAAATCTTTTTATTAAGATTTAATGGATATTTTCCAAAGTAAAGTTTTCCAATTTAATATGTTAGATTGGAATTGAATGAAACTCGATTGGGTAATAATCAAGATGAGCTTCTGTAAAGGAAGACTGTTACTATATATGGTATTTAAAAGGCTTTGTCGTTATTCCATTTATATTATTATTCTGATACGAAAGTTTATATCGATTATATATTGATCTATTTTCCGTGAAGTTTCCATTGTTAATGGAAGCTGATTGGGGTATATTATGAACTGTGTTTTAAATGACATTGGTTCTTTAACCTAGTTAATGACATGATTAATTTTCCTGAAATTTGAATAATCAAAAGTAATGATTTTTGATATTAAAACCAAGTTGGAGTTTTAATGAATCTTTAATTAGATTGGAATGTGAATGAGATAATTAAATTTATCAAATGCATGAAATGTTCGAGAATGGAGTACCGCCAATTTTACTCCATGCGATAGTTAAATCTTTGTTTAGATATGAACGTGAAATGGTGAGTAAATTTACCGATAACACCGTGGTTTTAGATATGGAGTACAACCAGTTTTGCTACATGAGATGAATAGTTTGGGATGGGGTTAATAAAATAAATGATTACTTTGGTAAGTTTTGATAATCCCGACTAGTTAATAAACCTTAATCTGGTTCAAGTGGTGAAAAGATAAAATAAAATCTTTTGAAAATGATATTGAAAGGAAGATTAAAGAATAAGTTTAAAAGAATTTATCTTTGATAAAATTAATGGAAACCTTTTCCCAAGATATGAATATTTGAATTAAAGAATATTCTGGATTGGAATGAGGCATATGATGTGTTTTTATAGCACTTGATTATTGATTGTAAAATACGTAAGTTATCCGAAAAGACCGGGTTGATCCCATTCTGAATAACTGTTACGAAAATTAAAATCGACGAGGAAGACATCGGTTGAGGACCTGAGGTTTTGTAACACCCCGAATTTTCTGAGAATATTAAAATTAACAAATTCAAGAAAACTTAATTTTTAGAAGAAGAAATGGGTTGCGCTATTACGTTCATCTCAAAATTTTGGTCAAGATAGACATTTGGTTTGCATAAAACGGATACCTTATGAAGAAGTTATTAAGCCTTGAAGTTTGTATGCATATGAGACAAATATATATAGATATATATAAAAATTAAATAAATATGCAAAAAAGTTCAAAATAGCGAATCGGGAGGGGGAATAATGGAACCGACCCATTTTTGAGGTCGACCCGAGCTCTGCTGGGTCAACTAGGGGTTGACTCAGGGTGTTTGGCTGTCAACCCGTGGGTCGATTCGCTCTAAGGCGGATGTGGCATCTAATTGGTTATGATGGACTCCTTGCTGAGTCATTAGGGCTGATGTAGCTATTCTATCTTATTTGAATGGCTTTGATTTGCTCTAGGTTAATCTGATGGTTACTGTTAAATCAAACTTCTATATAAGCAACCTAATACCTCAACCCTAAATCATATTAAAAATCAAACCAATAGTCGTCATGCTTCCGATGGACAACCTCGAGTAGTCGCCGTTCAACTTGAAGCAAATTAAAACAAACAAACATGAATTAGCATCGTCAATATTATACAACATGGTATAATTCTATTTTTCACTTTATATCAAATCACATCTTAAATTTATTTACATCTAGAAGATAACTACACTTACAAAAGACATTCTTGGGGAATAACCGAACCGGCCCATTTTGAGGTCGACCTGAGCCCCGCTGGGTCGACTAGGGGTTGATTCAGGGTGTTTGGTTGTCAACCCATGGGCCGATTCGCTCTAAGGCAGATGTGGCATCCGATTGGTTCTGGTGGACTCCTTGCTGAGTCATTAGGCCGATGTGGCTATTTTATCTTGTCTAAATGGCTTTGATTTGCTCTGGGTTAATCTGACGGTTCCTATTTAATCAAACTTCTATATAAGATACCAAATACCTCAACCCTAAATAATATTAAAAATCAAACCAAGAGCCGTCATGCTGCCATTGGACAACCTCGAGCAGCCATCGTTCAACTTGAAGCATATTAAAAGAGACAAACCAAATCAAATCAAAATTAAACTAAAACAACGATTGTCTACATCAAAGGCGAGCATTTCAACTTCAGAATACAGATTCTAGAAATCAAGATTGTCTTTTGTAAGTGTAGTTATCTTTTAGATGTAAATAAATTTAAGACGTGATTTGACATAAAGTGAAAAATAGAATTATACCATTTTTATAATATTGACGATGCTAATTCATGTTTGTTTCTTGTGATGATTTTATCATGAATTGTCTTGGAATGTTTGTGGCTTATTGGACTTGGTGTTGGATCTATTAAAGATTGAGAATGAAACTATCAATATCATATGCAAGTTATACGTTTCGTGTTAAGATCTACATATATATATATATATATGTTTGTATTATTAATGCAAGTTGTATGTATTATGTTAGATCTAATTCAAGATCTACATATATATATTCATATGCTTTATGTTAGATCCATATGCCTAAATATATGTTCATATGCAAGTTACAAGTTTTATGTTGAATCCATGTCAAGATCTATCTAGGTTCATATGATTAATGCCAGTTATATGTTTTATGACAAATCCAAGTCACGATCTAATTATACATATGTTCATATGCAAGTTACATGTTAGATCCAAAACTAGATCTATATTTGTATCCATGTTTGTAAAGTGGACTTATGCAAGTTCATCTTGTTAGATCTAGTTCACACCTACATGTTAATGTTAAAATTATACATGCCTTGGGATTGGACATGTCATGATTATGTCATATGCTAGTTTATAATTGAGGTTATGTTCACACATGCCTAGATCTACATATTAACATGTTTTAGGCTTATGATTATCTAAGTCTAAATTATAAGCAAGTTCATGGGACATGTTAAATTATGTGAATAAAGTTTTATGCAAAATTTACATGTTTGGTTGAATCTATATTATGCATGTTCCCTTCTTTACCTCTTGTTTATAAATTGGGACAATATGCGAGCCCGATGACTTTATGTGATTAATACGAACGAACAAACGGGGGTAACGTTGGGATAGTTATTAAATCTAAAATAATGTAGGTGGGCCCAAAACCATGTAAATGGTTAAGGCCATGAATGGTATAATTTATAACATTTGTAACGAACTGGAATTTTTGACTCCGAAAATCAACACAAAACTAACATGATGACTACTCAGCCATCGGAAATACCGGATCATTAATAGAAAGAAGTTAGAGGGTGAGAATAGATAAGATAGAAAATTAGAATAGAAGAAGAAGAAGAAGAACACAATCAGAGTAAACACGAATCTCACAGCGGAACGAATAAAATATATTATAACATTGCTTTGAAATAAAACAATATATATACACAATAACATTATCAGAGTACAACACTCACACACGGCGGAAATAACAATAGCTATATTATCCTGAAGCCTCCTGCTTCAAGCTCCTATACTGTAAGACCTGAACTACTTGACTGCCCGTACAAATTTGGGCACCCAAGAGTTTAGGGAAAACAAAACAAAATAAACTCTGGGTCAGTCATGGAACTGGTGTGAGTAAACTCAAATCATTTTTATTTAACTTTACAAAATCCTTTTCAAAAGAAAAAATAATCGTAAGACCGATCCACACATAAACGCGGTTGGTTTTTACCTTATGATAACCCAAAACAGTTTTGGAAATCAATACTTCTCTAATATTGTAATAATGTCTAATCACAAGTACTTAACAATCTAGCAGAACGCTTGCATCTCACGTTCCACATATAGTATACAAATAAAACCGTGGGCACTTATTGGAGATTGGATTCCAACTATGACAAGGTATGGGACCACCTGCCGATAGTGTATCTCTAGAGGCAAATACACTGGGTTCAACAAGAACGTCTTGCAACCCGGCCCACATATGACCGACCACTCATTTCGCTTGAGTGTACCGAATGTATACCACCAACGGTTGGGCGCTACCAACCGTTTCTCGAAAAGGGACAGCATCGATAATAGATAAAAGAATGAAATGGATTTTCTCTAGATAGGTGATATACACCCTAATGGGAGCGACCGACCTAGCCATGCTGCCTGCCCAATTTCTGTCATTTCCCGGTTGAAGAGGCTTGAGATCAAAACGTATCTTTTGGAATATCTAACCACAATTCACTTTGAATGTCACATCGTCATACCCGTCAAATCACAAATTGATTTCCCCAAAAATACCACGGGTATAAGTTAAGATAAACGAATTGCTCCGCAACCAAACGTAAGTACGTTTGAAGAGATCAACTTACGCGATCTGTTAGATATACTATGTTAGACATTCGTCCATTCACGTTTGTCCTAGGACTGGACAAACCGAAGGCACTATTCTGTAAACAGGATGGCCCTTTAATAACTCCGTCTCCAATTATCTTCATCATATTTGATAGCAACGCTAACGTCCATATAGAGTGGTTTTCAGATAATGAGTCTGATCCCGGTCCCTCCGCATTAACGACGGAAAAATGGTCAAAAACTTCAATAGTCGGTGATTTAACTATCAAAGAAAAATAGGTGTACAATCAAACGATATTATTTCTAGGTAGAAGTTCGATCGAACAATCATCAATCAACACTTATCTCTTTTAATTAAATTTATCATTAATCTATTCATTTCCCATTTCTATATACTCAACATTTCTTCTTTTCTAAATTCAGGAAATATACGTCATCAATCATTGGAAAACTTTTCCATCTCTATTTCACGTATCACTGTCATTCCAGTATTCTTTCTCATCAACATTTCATTTTCTATGATTAGAAAATATCTCTGATTATATTTGTAAAATGTTTCCAAATTTTTTTCATTTGATTTAAACAGATATTTAAACATCGCTAAGCCAGTTTAAACCATTACACTCATTAACTAAATTCACTTAATCAACCTTCACTATTTTGAACCTTAACCATTTCTTAGTTAAAAACGAAGTCAACCAAGCTGGGGTATAACTACCTCTCAGACCTTAACTGAACAACATTCCTAACCTCAAAATAGACAAAGTTCAACTTGTAAATCTTTAACAACTTCCTTATGTAACTCGGATTCTATTTATGACTCTACTTCTTTATTTTAAAACGTTGGTTATAACTATAGCGCTATAATCCCTTCTTCTTAAATATCCAACTTCAAAATATAACTTTTATTCCTTAACTTAACTAAATATCTAAACCACTAATCTATTAATAAATAAGAAAACCTTGTTAAAAACGACAAGTAAATATTACTTTCCCGAATTTTGATATAATCGAATTCAATGTATAATTCTCTTTTCAAATAATCTCTATTCGATAACTCCTTTTCGAATAAACTATATTCGATAACTCTTTCTTCGAATAACTATACTCGATAACTCCTTCTCTTCGAATGATATACATTCGATTAATTCTCTTCGAATGATTTACATTCGATTAGTCTCCTTTCGAATAAACTATGTTCGATTAACTCCCTTAATTTTATTCGAATAAACTATTTCTGATAACTCCTTTAATTCTATTTGAATAAACTATTTTGAGTAACTCCTTTAATTCTATTCAAATAAACTATTTCGAATAGCTCCTTTGGATTAACTCCTTTGGATTAACTCGGTTGGATTAACTCATCTTGACTAACTTAACTCGATTAACTCAGCTTGATTAACTTACTTGATTAACTCAACTTATTTAACTTACTTGATTAACTCAACTTACCTAACTTACTTGATTAACTCAACTTATTTAACTTCTATCGAATAATTAATATTCGATTAACTTATATTCGAATAACTATGTCAGTTTTTAACTTTATTTCGAATGGCTAATATTTGATTTAACTCCATTCGCCTGACTCTAGATCGCAGCGATCACAATGGTTATGCCTGATTCCCTCAGGAAACATCCGACTGTAGTAGGCTATCTGCAGCCCAGCGAATTACGCTAGCAGTCATACGAAATGGCAACGCATCTTAAATAACTATGTTTGACTAACTCTATCTCAAATAACTATATTCGATCAACTCTAATTGAATAATTAATATTGAATAGATTCTAATTCAATTAACTCCTTTGATTAACTCCTTTGATTTAACTCTACGTCCATATTCAGTTCCAAATATCGATGTTGAAATCGATTCTTACTTCACTATATTAGTCCTGACTTATATATTCTATTTATACAATGATAAACATCTTTTTTAATTTATAAAATATTATTCATAAACATAACTTCCCAATCTATCGGTCCGAATAGATTCTATTTAAAAACTTTGCTTTAAATACATAACACGTTATATCCGTGTGCGAAGCATGGGTCTAAACCTTCCAAATGTAAAATTCTCCTTTTCTACAATCCTAGTCACTTCTCCAGTATTCCTTTTAAAAACAATTTATTTACAAAATAAATCCTTTTTTGATAATTCTATTTATTCAATAATATATTTTCTTTTTACATAAAATCCATTGATTTTATAAGTAATTCCTTTGATAATCTAACTATTGCCTTTTCTATTTACTTTACACATATTTCCCCTCTCTATTCTATTTATTTTTCAAATAAATATCCCTTTTCAACTCTATTTGTAAATAGTTTACAAATATTTCTTTTTCAATTCTATTTGTAAATGATTTACAAATATTTCCCTTCAATTTTATCTATTTGATTAACAAATAAATAATCCTTTTTAATCTATTTATTTTCTAAATAAATAGTTTTCTTTTTATAAAATCTTTTAATTTTATAAATAACGTACCATATAACAATGATCGGCATCATTTAACCATACAAAATCAACCACAGATTTCATATCACATCATATAACACAATATACGAAAAAAAAGTAAAATAAATGTTGAGGAACCCAGTTGGATTCCTCCGGCCTGTTTCCCTGCATCCACAGATGTTAAACAATAAAATTAACATCAATTTCATTTCACTATGAAATATTCTGCTAAACAAATCAATATTTGATTAACGATTTATATTTATATCGTAATCTATGTTTTCAATCAATTGATTAGCAGTTCAACCAAACAACCAACACACAACAAACAACCATTATTTATCATTTCTAAAAATACTTTAGAAAAATATAACTGAGAAGAGTTAGTGAGTTTTACTCACATTGGTCGGTGATCGTTAAATAACGATTAACCATCTTTGATTCAAACGGACAATTTATTTTGTAATAAATTGTAGCGAGCTCGGATTCACTCCCCGTCAGTTCCAGTGCGTAGCCACCATCCATACGATCCCAACGGATCTTCTTTCGTCCAATTCTGATATCGTATGGATTTGTTATTCATTTTACAAGTTCATACACTATCTAATTAAAGCCAAACTTGAATTTATTTCTAATCGGGCTTCACCTTATTCAAATCCGGCCCAACTCCCTTTTATTCAGCCCAGACCCGCTTCTTTTCTTGCCCGCACCAACACCTTTCTCCCTCAAACATCCATCGCTCAACAGCAAACACCACAGCCATTTCCACCCCTTCAAACAACCATCGCTCCTCCATTAAGCCACAATTCAACAAACGAATACCACCATCCTTCCTCTCATCTAAATCCCCTCACGTTAATACCCATTTGGTACAACTCGAACACCCTGACACCGGCGACCTGTAGCCGAGTCCGGACCATCGCGGTGCCTAACTGTGGACCGCCTCCTCCCAAATTCCGACGACAGAAGCCTCTCGCCACCACAAATGCATCACCACCATCTACTCGAGCTATCACCCTTCAAATCGACACTGAATTTGTTCCCCAGCTTTACTGTTGAAAAATGATGAACCCCAAAATGTCCATCGCATTAGTCGAAATGGGTATAGGGTTATAGGAAATCATCTGAGCAATTTAAATATGTATGTGTGGTGATTTATAGGATTTTGTGTGATTTGTTTTTTATTTTTGAAAGAGGATTTTTCACATTTGATTTTTCTCTGGTTGCAGCGGAAAGAGATTGACCAAAGGAAAATGAAAGCTATTGTTAGGACTATTTATAGGAGAGTTTTAATATATTTTTATTCGATTTTTATATTTTTTAAGCAGTCGCTTCTTGTATACGCTGTTCAAAAATCCCTGTGATCACATACAATACCCAAAAATCACGAAACTGGACATGCGGCTAGAGTTTGGTATTACGGACCCAACGAAACTGGTTTCGTCGAATTCCGACTCCACTTGCTCGCACAGTGTATTTTTAACTGCCAAAATATCGACTGTTTTTCACTTTAAAAATCCGTACGGCCACACAGTGACTCTAAAAATCACAGAACTTGGAATCTTTCAATAATTTGATGTTGCAGATCCAACAAAATTAGTTTCGTCAAATGCTGAGGTCGTTTGAAAAACTGGCTATTTTTAAAGCATTAAATAACCCATTTAAATATATAAATATATTTAAAAACAATTAAATATGTTTACAAAAATTTAAATTTAATATTTAAAAATAAATATTATCGTATATATTCACAACAGAATATCATACTGCTCCAATGGGATTTATAACTCGATGTTTCAAAGTTCTCTGCTATATTGATATTCGATTTATATTGAAAAACCCTTTTAAAAATATAAATCGTTGTAAATTATAAAGGAATTTCATAGCAACTTTTCTAAAATTTGATTAAGACATAAATCAAAATCTACATGACGAAATCCTGATTTTTCTCTTACACTAGAAAAATATACTTCACCAGCTCCTAGCATTTCTTGTTTCACAGAAATCCGATTCAAAACGAATCCTGTACATTCAGTTGAAGTTCAAATCGCCAAATAGCGAACTGCCGCGCCATTTCGAGCTCGATTATAATTATATTATAATTATACGTTCAAACTGCCGTTCAAATAATATATTTGTTATTCTAATTCAATTCTAAATTGAATTAAATATCACAGATGATCCAATTCACACTATTTTGTGAATTTCACTATTTCTAACTATTTCCGAAATTAAATATATTATTATATTATTTATTTTTAATTAAATATTTCACTATAATTTAATTCAACGACCATTTCAAACTCTCAATTCCTATTTATATAATTAAATAAATTAATTATTATATGGTAAAATATGGGTCGTTACATTCTTCCCCCATAAAATAATTTCGTCCTCGAAATTGCTAAGGTAGAGAACATACCCTATTGACTAGTACAAACTTATTCGTTTACTTATCAACTTCAATTTCAACTGAACCAATTTAATTTCAATTAAAATATTAATTAATACTTATCAACGATAATTTTCTAAAATCCCGAAAATTTTCTAACACCCGAAATTTTCGAAAAATTTCTCCAACACCTCCCTTGTATCGGTTAATAGTTCAAACCCCAACTCGCCTCTCTGGGCCCTTTCCAATCCAAAAGAAAATCAAACAGCCAAGCGGCTTGCCAAATCGGCCCATAAATCACCAAATCCATAAAAATAAACATGTACCTTTTTGTCGGGCATATCATTATATCCTTTCCATCTGCTACCCTGTCGGCATATACACATGCATTCCCAAACAAAATTCGAAGTTTATTCTCAAAACCAAATCATTCATGTGTCCAAGACAAATTCCATTTCAAACCAAAGTTCCATTCTTGATTCCAACTCCTAACTCATCAATCCAATACCATTTCAGATTCTATCTCACAATTCAGAAATCTGATTTTACTTGATATATCATATTCCAATTCAATTTCCAGTTATGATTTCAATTCAATTCATATTTTCTTTCACAAATTCATTTAAATTATTTTTAATTAATATTATCTTCCTGGGGATTTTAAACAGTTTAGTTTTTTTTCTAAAATAAATTATTCCCTTTCAGGATTCAAAACAACTTCCTTTTCCCAAAATAATTTGAAAACAAAATCTTTGGTAGTAATCCGTCACTTACAACTCGAAAATGAACACTGATGATGTGGCCAGTATCATCAGAGCTATTTCCCAGCTATCGAAGTGAGTTCAATACTATATCACTTATCAAACCCATATTTAAACACATTCATTTTGAAATACATTTCAAAATATCCTTTTCAATGCTTGAAAACAATTCAAAATCTCCTAGGATTTTAAAATTCACATATATTTAACCCATATTCATTTACAAACACTTTTATAACCTTCTAGGGTTTTAATTCCAATTCTGATTAAAAAATCAGATTTAATTTATCTGATTTTATATTATACGAACTCAAATTGGTTATTTATATTACCATTTCAATTATAATCAACCAACATATCCAATATATGATAATAATTCCAAGATATACCTTGCTTTTATATCAAAATATATTTTGGATAAAAATATATCATTTACCCTCTTTCAAAACATACTGTGTCGGTTTATCGTATTCAAGCGTTTAGAAACTCTTATCAATACAGTGGATCAAACTGATCGATAAGAACTAATAAACAACTCAACAAATAAATCCCCACAATATAAAACAATTTTATAAAATCTACAAATACGTTCACTCGTATATATACACTCAAACTAAATCTAGGGTATTACTAAACCTATCTCTACCGAGTCACGCCACAGAGCCAAGGTAATCACTTAACCTTCAGCTCTGGTACCACTGTAATGAACTGGGATTTTCGACTCCAAAAATCAACACAAAACTAACATGTTGATTGTTCAGACATTGGAAATACCGAATCATTAATAGAAAGAAGTTAGAGGGTGAGAATTGATAAGATAGAAAATTAGAATAGAAGAAAAAGAAGAACACAATCAGAGTAAACACGAATCTCACAGTGGAACGAATAAAATATATTATAACATAACTTTGAAATAAAACAGTATATATATGCAATAACATTATCAGAGTACAACACTTACACATGGCGGAAATAACAATAGCTATATTATCCTGAAGCCTCCTGCTTCAATCTCCAAGTATATCTGTAAGACCTGAACTACTTGACTACCCATACAAATTTGGGTACCCAAGAGTTTAGGGAAAACAAAACAAAATAAACTCTGGGTCAGTCATGGAACTGGTGTGAGTAAACTCAAATCATTTTTATTTAACTTTACAAAATCCTTTTCAAAAGAAAAAATAATCGTAAGACCGATCCACACATAAACACGGATGGTTTTTACCTTATGATAACCCAAAACAGTTTTGGAAATCAATACTTCTCTGATATTATAATAATGTCTAATCACAAGTACTTAACAATCTAGCAGAACGCTTGCATCTCACGTTCCACATATAGTATACAAACAAAACCGTAGGCGCTTATTGGAGATTGGATTCCAACTATGTCAAGGTATGGGACCACCTGCAGATAGTGTATCTCTAGAGGCAAATACATTGGGTTCAACAAGAACGTCTTGCAACCCGGCCCACACATGACCGACCACTCATTTCGCTTAAGTGTATCGAATGTATACCACTAACGGTTGGGAGCTACCCACTGTTTCCCGAAAAGGAACAACATCGATAATTGATAAAAGAATGAAATGGATTTTCTCTAGATAGGTGATATACACCCTAATGGGAGCGACCCACCTATCCATGCTGCCTGCCCTATTTCTATCATTTCCCGGTTGATGAGGCTTGAGGTCAAAACGTATCTTTTGGAATATCTGACCAGAATTCACTTTGAATGCCACATCGTCATACCCGTCAAATAACAAATTGATTTCCCCAAAAATACCACGGGTATAAGCTAAGAGAAATGAATTCCTCCGCAACCAAACGTAAGTACATTTGAAGAGATCAACTTACGCGATCCGTTAGATATACTCTGTCAGCCATTCGTCCATTCACGTTTGTCCTGGGACTGGACAAACCGAAGGCACTATTTTGTAAATAGGATGGCCCTTTAATAACTCCGTCTCCAATTATCTTCATCATATTTAATAGCAAAGCTAACATCCATATAGAGTGGTTTTCAGATAATGAATTTGATCCCGATCCCTCTGTATTGACGACGGAAAAATGGTCAAAAACTTCGATAGTCGGAGATTTAACTATCAAAGAAAAATAGGTGTACAATCAAACGATCTTATTTCCAGGTAGAAATTCAATCGGACAACCATCAATCAACACTTATCTCTTTTAATTAAATTTATCATTAATCTATTCATTTCCCATTTCTATATACTCAACATTTCTTCTTTTCTAAATTCAGGAAATATACATCATCAATCATTGGAAAACATTTCCATCTCTGTTTCACGTATCCCTGTCATTCCAGCATTCTTTCTCATCAGCATTTCATTTTCTATGATTAGAAAATATCTCTGATTATATTTGGAAAATGTTTCCAAAATTTTTTCATTTGATTTAAACAGATGTTTAAATAAAACATCACTAAGCCAGTTTAAACCATTACACTCATTAACTAAATTCACTTAATCCACCTTCACTATTTGAACCTTAACCATTTCTTAGTTAAAAACGAAGTTAATCATGTTGGGGTATGACTACCTCTCAGACCTTAACAGAACAACATTCCTAACCTCAAAATAGACAAAGTTCAACTTGTAAATCTTTAATAACTTCCTTACGTAACTCGGATTCTATTTATGAATCTACTTCTTTATTTTAAAACGTTGGTCATAAATATAGCGTTATAATCCCTTCTTCTTAAATATCCAACTTCAAAATATAACTTTTATTCCTTAATTTAATTAAATAACTAAACCACTAATCTATTAATAAATAAGTAAACCTTGATTAAAAATGACAAGTAAATATTACTTTCCCGAATTTCGATATAATCGAATTCAATGTATAATTCTCTTTTCAAAAAATCTCTATTCGATAACTCCTTTTCGAATAAACTATATTCGGTAAGTCTTTCTTTGAATAACTATATTAGATAACTCCTTCTCTTCGAATGATTTATATTCGATTAATTCTCTTCGAATGATATACATTCGATTAGTCTCCTTTCGAATAAACTATATTCGATTAACTCCCTTAATTTTATTCAAATAAACTATTTCGAATAACTCCTTTAAGTCTATTCGAATAAACTATTTTGAATAGCTCCTTTAATTCTATTCAAATAAACTATTTCGAATAGCTCCTTTGGATTAACTAATTTGGATTAACTCGTTTTGATTAACTCATCTTGACTAACTTAACTCGATTTACTCATCTTGATTAACTTACTTGATTAACTCAACTTATTTAACTTACTTGATTAACTCAACTTGCCAACTTACTTGATTAACTCAACTTATTTAAATTCTATCGAATAATTAATATTCGATTAACTTATATTCGAATGACTATGTCAGTTTTTAACTTTATTTCAAATGGCTAATATTTGATTTAACTCCATTCGCCTGACTCTAGATCGCAGCGATCACAATGGTTATGCCTGATTCCCTCAAGAAACATCCGACTGCCGTAGGCTATCTGCAGCCCTGCGAATTATGCTAACAGTCGTATGAAATGGCAACGCATCCTAAATAATTGTGTTTGACTAATTCTATCTCAAATAACTATATTCGATCAACTCTAATAGAATAATTAATATTCAATAGATTCTAATTAGATTAACTTCTTTGATTTAATTCTACGTCCATATTCAGTTCCAAATATCGACGTTGAAATCGATTCTTACTTCTCTATATAAGTCCTGACTTATATATTCTATTTATACAATGATAAACATCTTATTTAATTTATAAAATATTATTCATAAATTTAACTTCCCAATCTATCGGTCAGAATAGATTCTATTTAAAAACTTTGCTTTAAATCCATAACACGTTATACCCGTGAGCGAAGAACGGGTCTAAACCTTCCAAATGTAAAATTCTCCCTTTCTACAATCCTAGTCACTTTTCCAGTATTCCTTTTAAAATCAATTTATTTACAAAATAAATCCTTTTTTGATAATTCTATTTATTCAATAAAATATTTTCTTTTCATATAAAATCCATTGATTTTATAAGTAATTCCTTTGATAATCTAACTATTGCCTTTTCTATTTACTTTACACGTATTTCCCCTCTCTATTCTATTTATTTTTCAAATAAGTATCCCTTTTCAATTCTATTTGTAAATAGTTTACAAATATTTCTTTTTCAATTCTATATGTAAATGTTTTACAAATATTTCCCTTAAATTTTGTCTATTTGATTAACAAATAAATATTCCTTTTTAATCTATTTATTTTCTAAATAAATAGTTTTCTTTTTATAAAATCTTTTAATTTTATAAATATTTCTTTTTCAGTATAACATTGAAAATTTCCTTTTTGACATTCCTGTATTTCTTATGCTATTTAACGTACAATATAATAATGATCGACATCATTCAACCATACAAAATTAACAACAGATTTCATGTCACATCATATAACACAATATATAAAAAAACAGTAAAATAAATGTTGAGGAACCCAGTTGGATTCCTCCGACCCGTTTCACTGCATCCACAGATGCTAAACAATAAAATTAACATCAATTTCATTTCACTATGAAATATTCTGTGAAACAGAATCAATATTTGATAAACGATTTATATTATATCGTTATCTATGTTTTCAATCAACTGACTAGCAGTTCAACCAAACAACCAAAACACAGCAAACAACCATTATTTATAATTTCTAAAAATACTTTAGAAAAATATAACTGAGAAGAGTTAGTGAGTTTTACTCACATTGTTCAGTGATCGTTAAATAACAATTAACCATCTTTGATTCAGACGGACAATTTATTTTGTAATAAATTGTAGTGAGCTCGGATTCACCCCCGTCAGTTCCAGTGCGTTGCCACCGTCCATACGATCCCAATGGATCTTGTTTCGTCCAATTTTGATATCGTATGGGTTTGTTATTCATTTTACAAGTTCATACACTATTTAGTTAAAACCAAACTTGAATTTATTTCTAATCGGGCTTCACCTTATTCAAATCTGGCCCAACTCCCTTTTTTTCAGCCCAGACCCGCTTCTTTTCTGGCCCGCAACAACACCTTTCTCCCCCAAACATCCATCGCTCAACAGCAAACACCACAGCCATTTCCACCGCTTCAAACAACCACCGCTCCTCCATTAAGCCACAATTCAACAAACGAATACCACCATCCTTCCTCTCATCTTAATCCTGTCACGTTAATACTCATTTGGTACAACTCGAACAACCTGACACTGGTGACCTGTAGCCGAGTCCAGACCATCGCGGTGCCTAACTGTGGACCGCCTCCTCCCAAATTCCGACGACAGAAGCCTCTCGCCACCATTTACTCGAGCTATCACCCTTCAAATCGACACTAAATTTGTGCCTAAGCTTTACTGTTGAAAAACGAGGAACCCCAAAATGTCCATTGCAGCAGTCGAAATGGGTATAGGGTTATAGGAAATCATTTGAGCAATTCAAATATGTATGTGTGGTGATTTATAGGATTTGTGTGATTTGATTTTGATTTTTGAAAGAGAATTTTTCACGTTTGATTTTTCTCTGGGTTGCGGCGGAAAAAGATTGGGGTTAGAATAATTTAGGACTATTTATAGGAGAGTTTTAATATTTTTTTATTCGATTTTTATATTTGTTTTTAAGCAATCGTTGCTTGTATACGCTGTTCAAAAATCCCTTTGATCACATATAATACCCAAAAATTAAGAAACTGGACATGCAGCTAGAGTTTGACATTGCAGACCCAACAAAACTGGTTTCGTCGAATTCCGACTCCGTTTGCTCACACAGTGTATTTTTAACTGTCTAAATATCGACTGTTTTTCACTTTAAAAATCCATACGGCCACACAGTGACTCTAAATATCACGGAACTCGGAATCTAACAATAATTTGATGTTGCGGATCCAACAAAATTAGTTTCATCGAATTCTAAGGTCGTTTAAAAAACTGGCTATTTTTAAAGCTTTAAATAACCCATTTAAATATATAAATATATATAAAAACATTTAAATTTAATATTTAAAAATAAATATTATCGTATATATTCACAACAGAATATCATACTGCTCCAATGGGATTTATAACTGGATATTTCTAAGTTCTTTGTTATATCAATATTCGATTTATATTGAAAAACCCTTTTAAATATATAAACCGTTATAAATTATAAAGGAATTCCATTGCGACTTTTCTAAAATTTGATTTGGTCATAAATCAAAATCTACATGATGAAATCCTGATTTTTCTCTTCGACTAGAAAAATATACTTCACCAGCTCCTAGAGTTTCTTGTTTCGCAGAAATCCGATTTAAAGCGAATCCTGTACATTCAATTGAAGTTCAAATCGCCAAATAGCAAACTGCCATGCCATTTCGAGCTAGATTATAATTATACGTTCAAACTGTTGTTCAAATAATATATTCATTATTCTAATTCAATTCTAATCTGAATTAAATATCACAGATGATCCAATTCACACTATTTTGTGAATTCCACTATTTCTGACTATTTCAAAAATTAAATATATTATTATATTATTTTTCAATTAAATATTTCACTATAATTTAACTCAACGACCATTTCAAACTCTCAATACCTATTTATATAATTAAATAAATTAATTATTATATGGTAAAATACGGGTCGTTACACCATTAGTCTTGAACATAATTAAAATATGTGACATGAAACACTTGTAGAAAGTTCACATATATAAAATGTAAAAGATTAATAGGCCTAACCCGAGGTTAGACTGAGTTATGGTGTAAACATGCCTGGAACCGACCGGCACATCCAGTAATCGCAACAATACCAGTCTAATGTGAGAGGTTAGTGCATCAAGCCCAGAAAGACCCGAGGTTAGACTGAGTTGTGGTGTGAAACTGCCCGAAACCGGCCGACACTTCCAGTAACCACAACAATACCTGTCTAATGTGAGTGGTTGGTGCTTTAATTAATTAATTAATTAAAGCTCATGAACAATCAAGCTAGACATGGTGAGGTTAAGTAATTAAGGGAACACATAACCAACTTAACATATTAACAAGACAAGCTTGGTGGGGTTAAGTAATTGAGGAAACACTTAACCAACTTCACATGTTAACTAGACAAGACTGATAGGGGTTAAGTTAAACCAAGGACACTTAATCAATTTAGCATGTTGACTAGAAAAACCCTAGTAACGGGGACCCGTTTCAGCCATATGGATGTATTAAGGTACCCTAAACTAGGCAGGGTGGGGCACGATTACTGGGCAGGATATAAGCGGTCAAAAGGGCAGGGTTAGATGCGTCAGTGTAGGTTCCGACGCAGTACGGGCGTGCACGGGCTCCAGAGTGGAAAACGCAGGCACTGAACACTAGGCGTACACTTGTGCATCTTTGAATCGTGTCAGGGTTGCCATTATAGGATTTGATACACCCTATACTGGAACCAGCACAAGTTAAAAATCACGTGGGGCTGCATGACACCGGGAATACATGAATGCGAGTAGGAGCTGATCAATACATGAATGGGATCACTTTATCATGAACAGACATTGCTAGTTAAACATATCTTAGTGGATGTAGAGAAGTAAAAGTTGGTGCGATAGCCAAATCTAGTTAAATCTTACTTTACCTCGTTTTAGGACTACCCTATCCTTAAGGTATCATTCTAAGTTTAGTTTATTCATGTCATAGTCTTTTACTTGTTTACATGCTATTAAATAACTTGGCTTACTAGACTTATGTCTGACCCATTTTCCTTTCGCTTCTTTTCTTCCGTTCCCCCCTCCCCAGGTCCGCAGGGAGGAAACACTTCTGCTTAGTCCAGGTTAGCTAAAGCTTGAAGACCGTAGATGTAAGGCTTGGACTTTCCTTTTTGAGCTATGGCTAAGGTCAAGCACTTATTGGGGATTTATGTCATTTTATTTTCAGTATTGCTTCTTTATGTTTTTAAGACAGATGAAAAGTTGTAATAATTTGGAAGGTTGAAACTGTTGTTGAATTGTTGTGTTGAACAAGTATTTATGAAATAATATTGATCTTTTTCCGTTGCATAAATTTTCTGTCTTGTAATTTATTACTATCTTGTACCTTAAAACGCTCCACCGAAGTTAAGGCATTCCCTTTGAGAGTGACCTTAACGGAGGTGGGGTCTTACACTTGGTATCAGAGCTAAGGGTTACCAGATCGGATAAAAATTTTGAAACTATTTTTCAAAAAGAAGTCATAAAGAAGCATTTTCACAAAAAAGTATTAATTTAAAAAGGCATAGTACCCAAAGCCATATGCACTATCTTTCTATCCTTCGTTTTGAATCTTTCCTTTTTGTTTTAGCATGTCTGGGGATCTTAACCTTCCAGAGGGTGTACCGTTACCTAGCTGGTTCAGGAGATGCCTAGAAGCTAGGGCCAATGATGCGGGCCCAACAGACATTCCTCCTCCCCTAGCTGCTGCTCCTCCTCCTCCTCCGAGAGGAAATGCTTTCTCAAAGATCTGTAGAGACTTTCGATCCATAGGTGGAAAAGACTTTAAGGGGATAAAATCATTCGTGGAAGACAGAAACTGGCTCAAGGAGACTGAGGACTTATTCGTTATCTTTGAAGTAGATGAGAGGTAGACACTGCAGTTGGTGGTGTGGTTGCTCAAAGACGAGGCCTCCTTCTGGTGGGAAGTGACTAATGCTGAAAGATCGATAGAGACTTGGGAGGACTTCAGGGCGAGATTTGAAATGAAGTTCCTCTCACAAGCTGAGCAGAGTCTGTAAATGGAGAAGTTCCTATCGCTTAAACAAGGCAGCTTGTTGGTCAAAGAATACGTCAATAAATTCAACCAGATTGCTCGATTTGGACTGGAGTTAGTAAACACTCAACACAAGAAGGCTCTCGCTTTGCCAAAGGACTAAATGAGCCACTGCAAGGTTTGGCAATGTCCCATATACCTATGGCAGCGACTTACGAGAGACTGGTGGACACGACTATGTTGCAAGAGGAGAATAAAGATGGCAAGAAGGAGGTGAAGAAGGAAGTGCTTCAAAACAAGAAAGGAGATGGATCTCAAAACAAGAAAAAGAGGAAATTGGGCACTTGTTTCCAGTGTGGGGATACTGGACACTTGTCTAAGGACTGCCTAAAAAGGCAAGCGCAGGGAAAAAGGACTGGATCATCTTCTGGAGGGCAGGTTCATGCTCTCGTTGCACCTCTGCAGGAAGGAGGCAGACATATTTCTGTTAAGAGTTTAGTTTATTTGTTTGATAATCCTGTTCGTACTCTCTTTGATTCTGGCGCATCGCATTCTTTTATTTCTGCTGCTTTAGTTGGATCTCTGCACTTAGACACCCATATAGTAGAGGATCCCTTGGTTGTTTCAAATCCAATTGGGGGCTCAGTTTATTTGTCAATGATTGTTTGGATTTGGAAATCTCTATTTTAAGCGTTGGGTTTAAATGTAATGCTTATGTTTTGGGCTTCATGGGCTATGGGCTGATTCTAGGCATGGACTGGCTATCCAGTAATGGTGTCGTCCTCGATTGTGAAAAGAGAGTGGTTAGACTCATGACTCTCCTCGGTAACACTCTCGAAATCTCTTGTAATCCCATGAATTCTGTTATGCTAAGTTATCTAGAATCTCTTGATGCGTTTGTTGAGAATTTGTTTCCTGTTAGAGTGGTCTGTGAACACTCAGATGTGTTTGAAGAGGTAAAGGGTTACCTCTGAAGCGGGAGATAGACTTCCGCATATACCTCGTTGACAATGCAAAACCCGTTGCTTTACCCGTTAGACACATGGATCCAAGGGAGAGAAAAGAACTCAGCAAGTAAGTTAAAGAGATGCTTGAAAAGGGGTTCATAAGACGGAGTATTTCTGAATGGGGTGCTCCAGTAGTGTTCGCGACCAAAGCCGATGGCTCACTCTGCCTTTGCGTGGATTATAGGGAGCTGAACAAGCTGACCAAGAAGAATAGGCACCCACTCCCAAGAATTGATGATCTGTTTGATTAGCTTATAGGTGCATCCGTTTTCTTCTAACTAGATCTGCCTACCGGGTTTTATCAGCTAAGAGTAGCATTGACAAGACCGCATTTAGGACCCCGGATGGTTTCTTCGAGTGGCTTGTCATGCCTTTTGGCTTGACAAATGCACATTCCTATTTCGTGGACTTGATGAGCAGAGTGTTCCGGGAATTCCTCAATAAGTTTGTGGTGGTCTTCGTGGACGATATTTTGATCTTCTTGAAAAGTGAGGAAGATCATGCTCAGCACTTAAGGGAAGTCACGCATACTCTCCTTGCACATCAGTTGAAAGCCAAATTCTCCAAATGCCATTTCTGGAGAGAAGAAGTTAGATTCCTTGGATATGTGGTATCCAAAGAGGGGTTAGCCGTGGACCCCGCAAAAGTGGTTGTTGTGCAAGATAGGAAGATTCCACGAAACACAACTGAAGTCCGAAGCTTTCTCGGGCAAGCGGGCTTTTACCAGAGTTCATCAAAGAGTTTGTGAAAATCTCAGCTCCACTTACAAGGTTGACGAAGAAGAACCCAGTTTTCGCTTGGGATTTGGATTGCGATATTGCTTTCCAATGCTTGAAAAGGGCTCTAACAACAGCCTTAGTTCTGACATTGCCTGATGGAAGCAAGATGTTTACTGTATACACGGATGCATGCGGTACAGGATTAGGCATTGTCTTGATGCAAGAAGGAAAGGTAGCAGCTTATGGTGGAAGGAAGTTGAAAGTACAAGAGAAAAACTACCCAACCCATGACCTAGAATTGGCGGCCATCGTTTTCGCTCTTAAGTCTTGGCGCCATTATCTCCCAGGTGAGAAGTTTGAATTGTTTACTGACCATAAATCGTTGAAGTACCTTTTCTCACAAAAAGATCTCAACTTGAGGCAGCAAAGATGGATGGAGTTTCTTACCTCATATGATTTTGAGATTTCCTGTACTCCTGGCAAGGGCAATGGGGTAGCAGACGCTCTGAGTAGAAAGAAGCTGACCTTAAGCCCTCTCTTTGTAGAAAGGCAAATCTTGGAGTACATAGCCAACTTTGACTTTAGACCCTCCTCTGAATTTGTACCTGGTTTGTTAGCAACACTGGAAGTGTGGCCTGCACTTTTTGACTCAATAGGAACCACACAACGTGAAGGTCTTCAGCTAGAAGATGTGATAGATAAGCTGACTAAGGGTGACACTTCGTGTCACCTCAATAGATACTCCATTGATGATAAGGGATGGTTGAGACGGGATGGAATTCTATGCGTCCCACAAGTAAGAGATTTAGTGAAAACGGTTCTAGAAGAAGCACACCATTCAAAGCTGACCATACACCCAGTGGAGACAAAATGTATAAAGACATCAAAAGAGTTTTCTTTTGGAACGGCATGAAGAGGGACGTAGCTGAATTCATTTCTAAGTGCATGACATGCCAGCAGGTCAAGGCGGAGTAGAAGAAGCCTGGTGGTTTACTTCATCCTCTAGAGGTCCCACAGTGGAAATGGGATAACATTTCGATGGACTTTATTGATGGGTTGCCTAGGTCAAGAAGGGGCAATACCAGTATTTGGTAATAGTGGACCGGCTCACAAAAAACGCTCACTTTATACCTGTCAAAAGTAGAAGGACAACCCCATCTCTAGCATCTCTATATCTTAAAGAGATAGTTCGACTGCATGGGATACCTTCCAGCATAGTAAACGATCGAGACCCTATCTTTACAAGTGAGTTCTGGAAGAGTTTGCAAGAGGTTGTAGGCACACAACTATGTTTAAGCACGGCCTACCACCCCCAAACCGATGGACAGACGGAAATGGTGAACAGAGTCTTAGAAGACCTTTTAAGATTGTGTGTTCTTGACTTTGGAGGGACATGGGAAGATCATCATCCTCTGGCGGAGTTCGCTTACAACGATAGCTACCAAGCTACAATAGGCATGGCACCCTTCGAAGCCTTATATGGGGGACCGTGTCGATCACCAACCTGTTGGTGGTAATCTACAGATAAACTTATACTTGGGCCAGACATGATTAGGGAAACCTCAGAAAAGGTGGACCTAATAAGAAGACGAATGAAGACTGCTCAAGATAGACAGAAGTCCTATGCAGATAAAAGAAGGACCGACCTTGAGTTTGAGGTTGGAGACAGAGTGTTCCTTAAAGTATCTCCTTTGAGCAATGTTGTTCGCTTTGGATCCAAAGGGAAATTGGCACCGAGATTCATAGGACCATTTCCTATCATTGAAAGAATTGGGATGATGGCCTACAGATTAGAGCTACCTGAAAAGTTGGCTGGAGCTCGCAATGTCTTTCATGTTTCTCACCTACTGAAGTGCTTACATGAGTTTGCGGAAGTGGCGGAACCAAAGATACTAGAAGAGGTAGAAGTGGAACGAGAAGCAACAGTGAGAAGAATCCCAACTCATATCTTGGGAACGGAAGTCAAAAAGCTACGTAACCGTGAAGTCAAGCTTGTTAAAGTACAATGGAGTGACAATGAAGAAGACGTGACTTGGGAGATGGAAAGCAAGATACGCGCAGCCTACCCTTATCTTTTTGAGGGTACATCTTTGATCTCTCCTTCATCGTAAGTTCATTCATGCTTAGTTATCTTCACGGACCCATTTCTTGATCCTTAGTAGAAATCAATGGATGTAAACATGTATTTGAAACATGTTATGGTTGATGGTTGCAAAGTGGTTGCTAGTGATTGCTCGTGGATGCATATGCACATACACATTAGGTTCTAGATCGGCTCAATCACTTTCATATTGCATTTGCATATGAACGCATGAAATTGTATGTGGATTGAAACTTGATGTGTTATCATATGGACGTTGTGTTTGTATGAATGATTGTGCACTCATGTAGAATTATGAATAGGAAAAATTGCATACATAACGGACTCATGGCACACTCATGATTCGCATTAAGGAGGTCAACTGGATCAGTAGATTGCATGATTTTGCACTAGATAAGAGACATATACACACACTCTGCATATGTTCATATGGCATTAGAAGTCTTTTAAGGACAATGGATGATTGTGCATGATGGATGAGTAGATGGATGATTGGATGTTAAGATGCATTCTTCTTAACTTGGAGATTTCGGGGACGAAATCCTTTAAGGAGGGGAGAATGTAACACCCCGAATTTTCTGAGAATATTAAAATTAACAAATTCAAGAATACTTAATTTTTAGAAGAAGAAATGGGTTGCGCTATTACGTTCGTCTCAAAATTTTGGTCAAGATAGACGTTTGGTTTGCATAAAACGGATAACTTATGAAGAAGTTATCAAGCCTTGAAGTTTGTATACATATGAGAAAAAAAATAGATATATATATAAATTAAATAAATAAGAAAAAAAGTTCAAAACAGCGAATCGGGAGGGGGAATAACCGAACCGGCCCATTTTTGAGGTCAACCTGAGCCCCGCTGGGTCGACTAGGGGTTTACTCAGGGTGTTTGGTTGTCAACCCATGGGCCGATTCGCTCTAAGGCAGATGTGGCATCTAATTGGTTTTGATGGACAACTTGCTGAGTCATTAGGGTTGATGTGGCTATTCTATCTTGTCTGAATGGCTTTGATTTGCTCTAGGTTAATCTGACGATTCCTATTAAATCAAACTTCTATATAAGCAACCTAATACCTCAACCCTAAATCATATTAAATATCAAACCAAGAGCCGTCACGCTGCCGTTGGACAACCTCGAGTAGCTGCCGTTCAACTTGAAGCAAACTAAAAGAGACAAACCAAATCAAATCAAAATTAAACTAAAACAACGATTGTCTACATCAAAGGCGAGCATTTCAACTTCAGAATACAAATTCCAGAAATCAAGATTGTCTTTTGTAAGTGTAGTTATCTTTTAGATGTAAATAAATTTAAGACGTCATATGATATAATGTGAAAAATAAAATTATACCATGTTGTATAATATAGACGATGCTAATTAATGTTTGTTTCTTGTGTTGATTTTATCATGAATTGTCTTGGAATGTTTATGGCTTATTGGACTTGGTGTTGGATCTATTAAAGATTGAGAATGAAACTATCAATATCATATGCAAGTTATATGTTTCATGTTAAGTCTACACATATATGTTTATATGATTAATGCAAGTTGTATGTATTATGTTAGATCCAATTCAAGATCTACATATATATTCATATGCTTTATGTTAGATCCATATGCCTATATATATGTTCATATGCAAGTTACAAGTTTTATGTTGGATCCATGTCAAGATCTATCTAGGTTCATATGATTAATGCAAGTTATATGTTTTATGATAGATCCAAGTCACGATCTAATTATACATATGTTCATATGCAAGTTACATGTTAGATCCAAAACTAGATCTATATTTATATCCATGTTTGTAAAGTGGACTTTTGCAAGTTCACCTTGTTAGATCTAGTTCACACCTATATGTTAATGTTAAAATTATACATGCCTTGGGATTGGACATGTCATGATTATGTCATATGCTAGTTTATAATTGAGGTTATGTTCACACATGCCTAGATCTACATATTAACATGTTCTAGGCTTATGATTATCGAAGTCTAAATTATATGCAAGTTCATGTGACATGTTAAATTATATGGATAAAGTTTTATGCAAAATTTACATGTTTAGTTGAATCTATATTATGTATGTTCCCTTCTTTACCTCTTGTTTATAAATTGGGCTAATATGCAGGCCCAATGACTTTATGTGATTAATACGAACGAACAAACGGGGGTAATGATGGGATAGTTATTAAACCAAAAATAATGTAGGTGGGCCCAAAAACATGTAAATGGTTAAGGCCATGAATGGTATAATTTATACCATTAGTCTTGAACATAATTAAAATATGTGACATGAAACACTTGTAGAAAATTCACATATATAAAACGTAAAAGATGAATATCCCTAACCCGAGGTTAGACTGAGTTGTGGTGTAAACCTGCCCGGAACCGACCGGCACATCCAGTAACCATAACAATACCTGTCTAATGTGAGAGGTTAGTGCATCAAGCCTAGAAAGACCCGAGGTTAGATTGAGTTGTGGTGTAAAACTGCCCGGAACCGACCGGTACATCCACTAACCGCAACAATGCCTGTCTAATGTGAGTGGTTGGTGCTTTAATTAATTAATTAATTAAATCTCATGAATAATCAAGCTAGAAATGGTGAGGTCAAGTAATTAAGGGAACACTTAACCAACTTAACATGTTAACAAGACAAGATTGGTGGGGTTAAGTAATTAAGAAACACTTAACCAACTTAACATGTTAACTAGACAAGATTGATAGGGGTTAAGTCAAACCAAGGACACTTAACCAATTTAGCATGTTGACCATAAAAACCTAGTAACGGGGACCCGTTTCAACAGTAACTCACATGGATGTATCAAGGTACCCTGAACTAGGCAAGGTGGGGCATGATTATTGGGCTGAAAATAAGCGGTCAAAAGGGAGGGGTTAGGTGCGTCAGTGTAGGTTCCAATGGAGTACGGACGTGCACGGGCTCCGGAGTGGAAAAAGCAGGCACTTGGCACCAGGCATACACTTGTGCATCTTTGAATCGTGTCAGGGTTGCCATTCTAGGACTTGATACACCCTATACTGAAACCAGCACAAGTACTTAAAAATCACTTGGGGCCACATGACACCGGGAATACATGAATGCGAGTAGTAGCCGATCAATACATGAATGGGATCACTTTATCATGAACATACATCGCTAGTTAAACAACTCTTAGTGGGTGTAGAGAAGTAAAAGTGGGTGTGATAGACAAATCTAGTTAAATCTTACTTTACCTCGTTTTAGGACTACCCTATCCTTGTGGTATCATTCTAAGTTCAGTTTATTCATGTCATAGTCTTTTACATGTTTACATGCTATTAAATAACCGGGCTTTCCAGACTTATCTGACCTATTTTCCTTTCGCTTCTTTTCTTCCGTTACCCCGAGGTCAGTAGGGAGGAAACACTTCTGCTTAGTCCAGGTTAGCCAAAGCTTGAAGACCGTAGATGTAAGGCTTAGACTTTCCTTTTTGAGCTATGGCTATGGTCAAGCACTTATTGGGGATTTATGTCATTTTATTTTCAGTATTGCTTCTTTATGTTTTCAAGACAGATGAAAAGTTGTAATAATTTGGAAGGTTGAAACAGTTGTTGAATTGTTGTGTTGAACAAATATTTTTGAAATATTATTGATCTTTTTCCACTACATAAATTTTATGTCTTATAATTTATTAGTATCTTGTACCTTAAAACGCTCCACCGAAGTTAAGGCATTCCCTTTGAGAGTGACCTTAACGGAGGTGGGGTGTTACAAATCTTCACATCTTTTGGATCATTACTGATGTCTTGATTAGGATGTACACCCAAGAGAAGGTAATAAGTGGTTATCATCCAGACGTACTTGGAGATCGACTGGATATGCGCGGGCCTCTCTCCTGTATTGGACATATGTGATGAGGAATAAGGTGCCTCCGGTTTTGTTCAGACCAAGAACGGACTTGCAAATGGATGGTATGTCTGACATTGTATTCCTTTATACTGTATTTGTTGATCTCTGCTAAATATATTTCTGTTTGGTGGCGGAGAATTTATTCTCTTTCTTAACACCCTTCTCTGAGACGTACGAGCTTAGAGGTTATATATCGGTGGAAATCAGTTGTACGGTATGGATTGACAATGCAGCATGCTGAGATGCGTGGATCAAAGCTTTTGTTGAAAATCAAGGCTTTGTGGTTGATGATCAAAGCACGACTTTAAATAGCATAACATTGTGTAGCGTTAATTCGCGAGCTTCACACCTCGGTAAGAACCAAAAATGGGATGACGGACCGTAGGGAAATGGAAATATGTTAGTTCTAGCTACGAGTAACATCATGGTATGAAGCCCAGACATTTTACTCATGTGGATGTTGGAAACTTTATTGATGGAAAGCAAGCTGCCTCAGATATGATTAGAGTCCCTAGTGGCTCATAAGGTCAAAGGACTGACCATTTTGGAGGTTCGATGGAACCGACTAACATATAGTTTATGGTATAACTCAACATTGACGGATGAACGACCCTGACACTAACCTAGGGTACACTATGGGGAATCCTGAGGCATTGTCAGTGTGTCTCGAATCAGTAAGGAGGATCTCTTGCCTTGGTTCATAGATGGAAACCCAATTTCCAATACGTGATTTTACGATTTTAGTTGTAAACCTATATGGCAACGTAATATAATGGTACCTACGCGGCCTACGATTGATACATTTATATTTGAAGTTGATTTCTTCGCTTATAGTAATAATAAAAGATGTATTTCACGTATCAAGCATATTTGGCTATTATAAGGTAAAACTGTATCGTCGACTGCTTTCATTGTGTGATGGAACCTAAGTCTTATAATAGATTCATTTTCCTGTTTAGCATTGCGCTATTTGTTTTATGCACTGGTATTCATGGGTGATAAACCGGTTCCGTGTTATATGACGTGGTCCCATGATTTGCCTAACTTTAAAATAAAAAGCTAATAACTGTTTTAGTTCTCACACCAGTCCCATGACAGACGTGGAGTTTAATGTTTCCACCTAAACTATGGATCCCCAAAATTTTCATACGGTCAGTCAGTAGTTTTGGTTTGCAGATTTCTTTTCATAGGATCCTGGCTTTACAGCTGGAGCTATATTTGGAAAGCTTTGTATTTGTATATTTCTTTCAGTTGTTGTACTTGATGTCTTCCACTGCACATTATATTCATGTATTATATTTTCCGCTGCTTCGTAATTTGTAAATATCTGATATTATTTTCCGCTGTATATTATTTAATCATACTCTGATATATTCTTGTACTCTAATGTAAATTGTTGTAATAGGAATGAAGTGTTCTCGTGTTTGTGTTCTGATGCATCGTGTTCTCAAAGCAATCCAGGTTCCTCCGTCTCCTCGGGGATGTGGAAGTCTGGGTCGTCTCAGTTGGTATCGGAGCCAGGTTTCGATCCTGGGACCTATGGGTTATGGTCCTACCACGCTTCTACTAGCTTCTCCGATGGCCTTCGAAATCCGCGCCTCCCCTACCACCATGGTGAACTCGACGGTGAATCATGGTCGGAAAACACCACTGAACGACACGACTTTGAGTGCGAATTTCGAGATAATTACCATGCTATAGATAATCACGCCCGTATGAATTTGAAGAGCACACGATCCAATTCAATGTTCGTTCATATTATTTCTTGAATCACTAAGTGGATCGAACGAATTTGAGGCAAATCGATTTGAAGAAGTTTCCGCCTTTAGTATTTGGGAGCGGTGTGTTTTTCTGAGGAAAATAGAATTAGATTTTAATGTTATTTTGATTGGCCACTATTTATGTTAAATTTTATTAAATTTTTAGGTTGTAGTGATCGTCATCACGATTCCAATGGGTCCAAGTTTGTCATATTCTGTATCCATTTGAATAAGGTACGAGCATTTAAAATTTAATTACATTAATAATTAAACTTAAGATAATTAAAAATTTAATTAACTTCCTAATTACCTATCTAAACCAGGTTCTCCCTCGTTCGATTTGCTCCAGGTCACAAAACGAATGGTGCTCGCGCAAAAATTTCTTCAGCGCGTCACTTTCAAGAGGATCAGAGTCTGATCCAATACCATGGTGAGGCGTACCTTCACATCGCAGGCCCATGGTGGGATCCAGGTCCAGCTCGAGGTCCCCCTAAACCCTAGGAAAGCCGACGAACTTGCAGACTTTGGAATGGAAATTCCAACGCTATAGGCCTCGAGAATCGATCATCCTCATATGAAATCAAAGCCCATGAAAATCTCTTTAATTTTCGCTTTAAACTCACTACTTAATTCATAATGTTTTAGTAGAAATTAAGGGAAGAAACTGGAACGATTTTAACCGTTCAATCGAGGGTGGCGGCTACGTGTTTTGTGGAATTAGGGTTTGGTAGGGAGAGAGTATTTATAGTATATAATATATTATTATTTAATCCTTTTTATTTCATAAAAATGGATTTCGTATTCGAACTCCAAATTAAACCCAACGACTGTCATCCCTACATAAATACCCAAATTCCGAACATAATGGGATATGTTTCATAAGCCAATTTGTCTGTTTTGAACAATTTTAATAAAAATTAAAATATAAATTAATAACACGGTCAATATTGAACTCCAACGTACATTTTAATTTACTGGGGCCACATGCTGACTCCATAAATTACAGAAAATTATATCTAGCTATGTTTCGACGATATGATCCTAACAAAACTGATTTTATCGAATTTTTAGGCCGTTTGAAAATTGTACTTTTCCCAGTCGATCAAATTCAAACTAAAATTACCAAACACATTTAAATTCAATGTGCTCACATATTAATTCCAAAAATTATGAAATACTGAAATCTAACAATAATTTGACATTCCAGATCCAAAAAAAGTGGTTTCATCGAAAATGGAGGTCGTTTGCAAAATGACTATTTTTAAGGGCTATATATTATATTAAAATATATATAAATTCCATAGCGGCTATTTTGAATTTTAATTCAATTTATATTATGAAATCTGAATTTTTCACATTCGTTAGAAAGATATAATTAAATAGATTCTAATATTTCTGGTTTTACTGAAATCCGATTTATATTTCATTCTGTACATTCAATTGAAATTAAAAATTGAATTTTCAAACTACCGCGCCATTTCAGACTCGTTTTATAATTAAAATAAATTTATACGTTCTAACTTCGATTTAAATAAATTTTTAGTTATTATTATTTAAAATAAATCATTTTAAATATTCAAAACCCCTTAAAATTGTTAAAATAGAAATTTAAATTGGTTTATAAATTCCGGGTTGTTGCAACAATGGTGAAGAAACTACAATAGAAATCGAACAAGCTTTTATTTTTTTATTTGGAAGCAGTGGTTTGGATTATGGTTGGTAGAGGAATTGTGTTAGCTCGGCCTGGTTAGGGTGGCATGCGGCTAGGTTGGTCGGAGGGTAGTGGGTGTACGACCGTGGGTTAGAGAAGAAGAAGAGGTGACTTTTGGTGTGGAGGTATGGTGCTAGGCCTCCGTTTCTAAGCGTTTGGATGGTGCTCGGGCCATGAGCAAGGGGGCAGGTGGAGGAGGCCGTGACTTGGATGGAGGTAGAGAAAGGTGGTGATGGATGAGGTGGATCAGGGAGGAAGGAGGAAGAGAGAGAATGGAGGATAAATCCAGGTTAGGTTAGTTTAGTTTAGGAGAAGGATGAAGATAGGAAAGTTACAGAGAAACTTTCGAAGGAAGAAGACAAGAAAGGAAAATACATATTTGATGCTCCGAGGTGTCTACCTGGATGATTACGCATAAATCAAGTAACTATTAGACAAATAGATGGTGGTTTAATAAAAACACTTAATTATTTTCAAAACCAACTAAACAATTCACGAGTATACAGGGAAAAATGCTAGAGAGAATACATGTAAATACACTTAAATACGCTAACCGTCTAAGCACGTTTTCATAGTTATAATTGCAAACATAGTGTTACAAGTGTCTGATTTTCATGAAGCAAAAAATGGTATGTTTCTTAGGAAAATGTTTAGTATTTGAAAAAAAAAGACCTTTTTTGTTTTTAAAAACTTCCCATTTTCAATGAATTTCCAAGTTTAACTATATTTCACTAGCAGTTGAATTTACCAAAAAAAAAAAATCCTTTTTCAATAATCAATTGAACACGCTTCAAATATCAAATTCCATAACTAGAATTTAAGTTTTAAATTTAGCTTTAAATTTCAGTTAACCATTTATATTTAAATCGCTGAAATTCCCAAGTCATTACATTATTGTCGATTTAATCAATTCTTTGTTGTTAGTCACTTTTCTCATAATGAAAGCAACTAATCATATGTCATAATTAACTAACATTTTGTTATAACAGTTGATGCCTCCGTCTTTGTGAAAATATTGTCCAAAATAAAATTAATGTACCTTGATATACAAGGTCTCTATGGTAAATGCCTTCTTTTCTACATCATTAATTAAAGGACATTTTTGTAGCTCGGTCTATTATCTTAAACAAACTGTACTATCCTATTTTCAATAACTATTTCAAGGCCGTCATCTATTAATTCACAAATATATTTTCCACTTTTGAATTCATTCATGGCATCCATATATTTGGTAATTACTATTCTAAGTGCTGAATAGACAAGAATTTTTTTTTATTCTGTGTACTCCAACCATGAACATTACTCTACAACCATATTCATCTTAGAAATTGTGTGATGTTTTAATATATTGTTTAACTACATCTATCACAATTTAATTTTCTAGGTATGATAATGATATTTCGTATGCAGTAGGTGGATCAATTCCATGACAACATTCTATATTCGCGCCAACCATTATTGTATAATACGGATGGTTAGAAACATTATATGGGATATGGTTGCAAAAAAAGACATGAAAAATTCTTGATCTATATGCTTTTTGACATTA
Source organism: Allium sativum (assembly GCA_030737875.1). NCBI lineage: Eukaryota > Viridiplantae > Streptophyta > Magnoliopsida > Asparagales > Amaryllidaceae > Allium > Allium sativum. The sequence continues at coordinate 126,644,613 of CM060924.1, forward strand.
ATAATCTTCATTGCATATTTGATAGAAAATTGAGTTCTACCTCCTCGTTTTTGCATATATCAATCAAATCGTACAGTATCATGACTGTCAATATACCATCTAGACTACTAGTTTATCATGTACATTGCGCCTTATTTGACTAATACCACTACCTGATCCTCCTATAGTATGAAATTTGTGTATATCTTCTTCTTTAATTGCATCTTAGCTTTGCTACGTGACATGTTGCAACCATATTCATTTTCATTTTTTGTTATTGGTTGCGGTCTGCTCATTAACTTCTCTTGTAACTAGTGATTATCTTGTTTCCACTAATTTTGTTAATTTTTCTAAACAACATTGATTATATAATTAGTTTGACTTTTTTAAAGGATAATTACACATGTTGGTACATCAATTGTCCACTTCTGCCATATGTTCTTTCAAACATTTCACATTACAACCATTAACTGTTTTATTTGAAAAATTAAAAAAAATCTTGAAGATTATCGTCAATCAAAATACCATTATTCCAATTGATTCCAGTTTGATTTATCAAAATGTACATGAGATTATGAATAAACTATAAAGCATTTATAGTTAAACAGAAGTGAACTATAAACAGTTTAATAGTCCAGATAATAAATAAACAGAAAATGAATGAAAAAACATTCATCAAAGTCATTATAGTTCAATGTTCAGGCCCAATATTTCAAGTAAAGTTCAATATTCATGTTTCAATTGTAAGTACATATTCAAGACAAAAATATTCAAATTTATGTTGAAATTCAGTATAGTTTAAATCCACTACGTTCAAGTCCAATATTCAGGTCAATTCAGCACACTCGGGTTAGTTTAACTTATTAAGGCTAATTGGACGTATTCAAGTCATCTCAGCATGTTTAGGCCAGTTTATCTGATTCATATTAGTTCAGCATATTCGAGTAAGTCTACCTGCATAATCTCATTCTTATTTGATTGTTAATATTCAAGTATATTTACATATGCAATATTCAAGACCGCTAGTCAACTCGTAGCTCATCAATTTACACATGCTACACATAAATGTTCTCTAATACTTCACTAGCACATAAGAAAAACAAATTTGTATTCATAAAAAAAAAGGTATAAAATAAGGGTGTTGTTATTGACACTCCAGCTACTGTTAAAGGGGGTCATTTTTTAAAAACCTCCACTTTTTGAAAAATTGTCAAGAGGCTACACAGACATATTATTTCACACTACTTAACATTCTTGGATTTCCCCTTTTAAATTAGATTAAAAAAAACTTATTCGATAAGAGAAACCAAATTAAAATAACCAGTTTTCACCATTGCACTGAATGCAGCACGTAATCAATTATATATGTATTCAAAATTGATATGTCAAAAATTAATAATCATTTCGGTGCATTGCCTCCGTAATTATAAAATTAGGCGTATTTATGTCAACCAAAAAAAAATAGTTCGATCCTATTTGTAATAACTCTGAAATTCAAAACCAATTTAAAAATTATTTTTAAGGTAATTTTGTCAGAAATTGTGTCACAATTTAAAAATTCAATTTTTAAATTAGAATATAGCTCTTAAAAATAGTTATTTTGCGAACAACCTCCGTTTTCTATGAGACAACTTTTATTGGATTCGGAATGTCAAATTATTGCTAGGTTTAAGATTCCATAGTTTTTGGAATTAATATGTGAGAGTGGTAGATTAAAACGCGTTAATCTCAATTGAAATAGATTAACCAGTAAAAATGCTATTTTTCTAACGGTCTCCAAATTCGATGAAATTAGTTTGGTTAGGATTGTATCGTCCAAACATAGCTAGATTTATTTTTCGGGAATTTTTGGAATCAGTATGTGGCCCAAGTAAATTAAAATGTACGTTCAAATCTAATATTGAACATTATATATTTTTATTTTGAGAAAAACAGACCAAAACAGAGGAAATGGCTTACGAAACATGTTCCATTGTGTCCGGAATGGGGGTATTTAGCTATGGGCAACAGTCATTGGGTTCGATTTGGAGTTCGTATTGATTAATGGGTATTTTCGGAATTAAAAGAATAAAATAAATTAAGTATAAATAGAATAGGCCAATAGAAAAAATCCATAACCCTAATTCGTTAATTATGAAACCGCCGCTTTCTCTTTGAAACCCGGTCGAATGCGGAAACTGCTCTGAACTTCCCTCCTCAATATCTTTTGTCCCACACAACAAAATCGAGAAATTCTAGAGGCAATTTCGTAGTACTCTCTTTTCTCTTCAAATCCATACGGGTTTCAATATATGGAGTTGTGGAAATTGACCTCTCAAAGTTCTACCATTCGTACCCTTGTTTCTCCCTCCTGTCGCTATCGAACTCAACAAAGAAGGGTGGCACCTGAAGCTCTCTCGTAGGCAGAGAGCGCAGTGAGGTCCGATCATCGTGAAGTTGGGGGTGTTGCACGGAAATTGCAAACCTAGTTTTGAACAGTTAAGGAAAACAACGGCCTGTATATTTTGAAGAGGAAGAAGGTGAATTTTTAATTAATTACTTAGTTAATTAATTTTAAAATGTCATTAGCCTTTAAAAATTCACAACTTTCTCATACGGTGTCGAAATCCAGTGAAACAGGAGATATTGGACTCATGACAGCCTATTCTACATTCTAGAAGTGACCGGGAGAATTTTAGAGCTAGCCGCAAATTAAGGAGGAGTGGAACTCAATGTGATATTTCTAAATTCAAAATAAAATGGAGTGAATTATATAGGTGTTGCAAAATCATTATAAATTGTATACGGTGCCTGTTAGCTCACCTCCCCCGTCCATAGACCATGGACGATTTAAATTGATTTTATTGTGTTGTGATTTAATGCAAAATGGAGTAAATTATATATGTGTTGTGTATGCGATGTATATGCAGTATTATATATATATATGTTGTGTGTGTGTAGTATAATATATATATATATGCGTTGTAGAAAATGCATATGCGATGTATAAAAATTGGTTATGCATCGTATAAATTGGAAACGCAACAAAATTGATTGTATTGTGGAAAATTTGGTTGAGTATGGATTTATCAACCCTATGATTGATTTGATTGAATGGAATGGTTATGTATGGCGCGAGCCAGTATTAGGAGAGGGATAATGCTAGACATTATTTTCCCGGTTCTAATATCGCGTCGTTATAATGCCGAAATTTTCTGAAACTGTTGTGTTAAAAACAGCCATATGTTGAAATATATTTTTGTTCATTAAAAATATCATTTTTATCCTATGTATGAAGTAATAAAAATAACCATATATTCAAATATATTTTTATTCATTAGAATATCATCTTTATCCTCTATATGAATTAATAAAAATAATTATATGTTGAAATATATTTTTGTTTATTAAAAATATCATTTTTATAATATGTATGAAGTGAATAAAAATAACCATATGTTGAAATATGTTTTTGTTCATTAAAAATATTATTTTTAATATGTATGTGAAGTAATAAAAACAACCATGTGTTGAAATATATTTTGTTTGCCAAAAATATTATTTTTAACAGGTATGTGAAGTAATAAAAATAACCATGTGTTGAAATTAATTTTGTTCGCCAAAAATATTATTTTTAACATGTATGTGAAGTATTATAAATAACCATGTGTTGAAATAAAAATTTGTTCGTTAAAAATACTATTTTTAACATGTATGTGAAGTGAATAAAATAACCATATGTTGAAATAATTATTTGTTCGCTAAAAATATTATTTTTAACATGTATGTGAAGTGTTAAAAATAACCATGTGTTGAAATAAATATTTGTTCACTAAAAATAATATTTTTAACATGTATGTGAAGTGAATAAAATAACCATGTGTTGAAATAAATATTTGTTTGCTAAAAATATTATTTTTAGCTTAGGTATGCATATATATACACATGCTAAACAGATAAATGGATATGCTGTTGAGTAAAGAATTTATTTGCTTGCCCGATAAATAGGTACACCTTAATGCGTTGGATATGCAATTTTATTATTATATAAACTCCTGTAAATGAAATTGGATGTGGTGTGATGGTTATTCTATATGAGATTATAAACCACGCCACAGGATAGCAACAAATAAATTATGAACTACACCACATGGAATACTGCATGAAGATAGCATACCATATCATATTCCATATAAGCAATTGGAGCTTATATGACGAGGTTAGGATTACCATACGAGCGAGGTGCTCGTATGGTGATGATTGTATTATAGGTTAAACCGAAGACTGATTATGGACATAACTAAGGAATACATTTAATAGTGCTCGTGGCAGGATTAATAAAAACCCCACACGGGTCTGGAGATGACAATAATTCACGTCTCTCTTGATTTTAGGTACGGCACATGGATTATTTATTTCCAACACTGGACAAGGTGGTGAGATATGATTTTTTTTACACCCTCCCTTGGGGATAGATAGGTCACTAAAAATTGTGTATGCTTTTTCTGGATTTATTGGGTACCTAATACAGCCCAATAATTTTTCAGACCCTCCCGAACAAAGGAGGTTATAGCGGAATTTTCCAAAATTTAAAGGTGTCAGCCAATTATTTGAAGAATTAAATGGTTTCGAAGTCATCGAATAAATTATATAATTTATATATAATATAAATTAAAAGTAAACGAATCACGCACGATAGTTTGCATTTTGGAACCGTAATTTTAAATGATTATACCGAGAGATCAGACCATCGGATTTTTTCGAAACTGGAACTGTTGGGTTCGCTTTGGAAAGGTCTTTCCAACGATATTAAATTTTTTAAGAGCCAACGGTTAGATTTCGAGAAATATGTAATTCAAATCTGAATAAAAACAGCGTCAGGGCCACGTAATGACCTGAAGCATCGCTCGAATTAAATGGGCTATTTTTATGTAAATAAAAATAGCAGTAAATCGTTATAAAATATTATAAATGATATGGAGTGGAAATAAACCAATTTCAATTGGTTTATAAAATAATATGGACGGTTGAATTCATTTGACATTAATCTATAGAATTGAATTGAATTGAATTTGACCAAGAAAAGAAATGATTTGAATTATATATATATCCGAGAATTATTTGAAAAGGCCGAGTTAAACCTCGTTTCAAATAATTGAACGACAATTAAAAGTCAAAGGAAATAAAGACGGTGCAAGACCGGTAATCTTTGCATCGGACTGATGCCTTTGATATGGGTAGCTCCCTTGATGAGGTTACAGTGGTAGTGGTCCGGACGTATTTGTTGATTGTCCGACTATGCGAGGACCTCTCTTCCGTATGGACATATGGAACGAGAAATAAGGTGCCTCCAGTTTCGTTCAGACCCAGAACGGACTTGTAAATGGATGTGTGTCTGACGTTGGATTTTGTTCTGTGTTGATTGATTTCTATTAAATATACATCTGTTTGGTGGCGGAAAATTTATTCTCTTGCTTAACACCCTTCTCTAAGACGTACGAGCTTAGAGGTTATATATTGATAGACATCAGTTGCATGGTATGGATTGTCATTGTGGCATGCTAAGATGCAAATGAATAAGACTTTTGTTGAAAAGCAGAGCCTTGTGGTTGATGATCAAAGCACAACTTTAGTAAGCATAGCTTTGTGTATAGCGTTAATTCGCGAGCCTCAAACCTCGGTATGAGTCAAAAACGGGATCGTGACTACTGGGAGTACACGACGTTTCTTTCTAGCTAGAAGTGGTGTAATGGTATGGAGCCCAGACATTTTCACTTATGTGGATGTTGGAATGCGAGGCGCCACGGATATTGGTCGCTACTGGCTAAGTGATAGGTCCGATAGGACAGGGAAACGTGTGTTCAGGGATAATTAATCCACTAAAGTAAGTGTGGATTGGCCCTGAAGATCCAAGGGTTCACTATGGGGGATCCTGAGGCATTTGCTTGAGTGTCTCAAATCGGAAGGATCCATCCCTAGCCTTGACTCATGATGGAAATCCAATTTTCAACACGACATTGCACATTTGATTGTAAATCTATATATGACGACATAGTATATGGTAGCTATGCCGTCTGGTATTGATACATTTACAGTGAAAGAGTTTTAAACTGACTAGATACTAGTAATAATATCAAATGATTTTTGTTTTATACGTATCAAGCATATTTGGCCAATATAAGGTAAAACTCTATCCTCCGGCTTGTGTTGCATTATGTGATGGGACCTGAGTCTTATAATGGCTTCATTTTTCTAAAAAGCATTGCGTTGTTCAAAAGATTTTCTTTATTTTATGCACTGGAAATCCAATGGGGTAAACCCATTCTGCGTTAGAGGCGTGGTCCTGTGATTAGCCTTATTATTAAGTAAGTTAAGTAAGATTTCTCATACTAGTCCCATGACTAACTCATAGTTTGTTTTCACTTGCAAACTCGGGTGCCCTTTTTTTTAAATAGGCAGCCAAGTAAATAGGTAGCTGGATTTATTTTGGATATGCACTGTAGCATGAGGTGCTCTTTTGGCTGAAGACGAAGACTATCTTTTATCACATATTTTGGACCTTAAACACTACCTTATCTATGTTGTATTTGGTTATGTTGTAGACTTATTATCTACCAGATGGAACCTTTTATGCACTAAGTAGTATCCTGTATCTATGTAACTTTGATGATGATGACATTTATGATTCGGTTGTTGTGGTGATGATGTATATTATTCTATGACTTCATGTGTTATGATTTTATCTGTAATCTGCTGATGTGATAAATATGCTATATTCCAATGATTATCCTTGCTTCCGTGGCTCGGAGGTGTGGGTTGTCACAAATGTGGTGTCAGAGCATTGGTTAACCTTAGCTCTAGAGTATAACTATTAGCCTACTTTGTAAACTAGGCTATATAAAGTCAAGAAGTCAGAAGATCAAGTAGACAAAAGACACTCTGTTATGCATCCGGTTCGGATTGGAAGTATAGGAGTAGGAACAAAAGCAAGATAAAGGAGGAAGGAAAGTATTTGGATCGGATGAAGCAGGGCCGATCCGAACCCCATTTGCTAGACCATCCGATCCGAACCCAGTGCACCCTGCTACTCCACACCACAATCTCCTGAATATTCGGGGCAGTTACACCCACTTTCTACCCACGATGGCCACTAACTTGATGTGCTGGCAACACCAGAACTCATCCGATCCCGAAAGTCATGGAATGGAGGACACGTGTACCTGATCCGAACCGAATTCTAGAGAAGTTGCCACCTATAAATAGACCCCTAAGGGTCGTTTGAGAGGGTCTTTTTGGCACTCTAAGAGTTTGAATATCTTTGAGAACCGAATTCCAGCACTCCCAAACAATCCAAATCATCATTCAAAGTGTATTTTGAGTATAATTGAGCGAATGTATATGAAAAATGAGTGACATTGAGTGAATATCTTATTGTATTTTCATCTACATCATCAAGCAAAATGATATAACGTGGACGTAGGCTCTTTAACGCCGAACCACTATAAATCTTGTGTCTCTTTTTTGTTTTTGATCTCATTTTATCATATTTTTAGTCAATTTGGGAGTTAGAACCACTTTTTGGTCTAACATTTTGGTGCTTTCACTGAGAAATCATTTGAAATCTCTGTTTTTCTGGATTATCATTCTACTTTTTGGACCGTTGAGTTCAAAGAAGTTAATCCCCAATTTCCGACGCTTTTAAGTACTTGTTGGTTGATTGTTGAAGAATTATGGCCAAAGGAAAAGGCAAGGAAGTTCAAACCAGTCAAGGGAACGAAGTTGGTGAAGATCAGCAAAACGCGGTCGTGACGAGGTCTCGTGGGAAAAGCTCGGGAGCGGATCGGACTGGCTCAGGAAATCCGAACTAAGCGCAGAGGGAAAGCTCCGATCCGACCCGAGTAGAAGATGTTGAAGAGACGCGCTCCCCCCACCCGAACCGATCCGGCCAGGTCACATTGCTCCGATCCGGCCCGACTCTAGGTGATGTTGGAACCTCTACTCGAGCCCCTCCAAATGCTCCGACTCCAGCCACCAGGACCAATGACCAGATCAATCCATCTGCGCCTGTCACCCAAGGAGATTTTTTGTGCCTTCTCGACATGCTTGAGAGCACTAGGGAGGGTATGAGAATCCATGAGTGCACCAACCTTATGATGCAAGAGAATACGAGAATCATGAATAGGGAATTTGGCGAGCTCCGCAGGCAGAGGACGCCTTCCCCAGTTCATCACGCTGCAACGGATCACTCTTCTTCTTCTGAGGAAGAACGGCCTCGTGAAAGAAGACCGCTTGAACGACCTCAGAATTTGGAACAAATTACTTTCGAGTCTCTGGGATCTCGCGAAGACACTGCTCGTGTGTTAGGACCCGATGACCCGAGCTTGAGAGAGCCTTTGTTGTTACCAATGGAGGATCTCATGTTTTGCCTAGAGATCCTAACCTTACCAACCCCACTCAGGGACAAATGCTACAGCCCCTTCCTTCCGAGATCGACCGGGAATTTTGGGAGCAAAGTAGAGCAGAAGCCGCTAGAAGAAGGAGGGTGTCCCCTGATCAGGGGCCTAGAGGAAACCCGAACATCAGAGACAGGGAGCCTGAACGGCCCTTGACCAATGCTGATGTATGGGCTATGGTACGCCAGATCATGTCTGAGAGTCGAAACTACACCAATGAAGATTATGGTATTGAGCGAAGCCATACTCCCTTTACTAATGACATTCTTGACTTTCAGTTCCCCCGACTATTTAATTTGCCGCAGATGGGCAGATATAAAGGGAGAACTGACCCAGGACAACATCTGATGCGATACGCATGGTTTATGAATGCTGCAGCTGCTCCTGACGTTGTGAAGTGTAAGGCTTTCCCGATTTACTTGGAAGACGTAGCATTACTATGGTTTACCCGACTTCCTCCTCGATCGATATCGAATTTCAAAGAACTAAGTGAACGTTTTATGAATCAATTCCGACTTCACTCCTGAAAGTCTAAGACTATCATCGAATTATCGAGAATTAAGCAAGCGCCGGGTGAGTCCTTGAAGTCGTATCTAGACCATTTCAATTTAGCTGTAACAGAAGTCAGCGACCCTCAGGAGCCTACCATCTTGATGGCCTTAATGGAGGGAGTTGATCCTGATTCAGAGTTTGGAGATTAACTTTCTGGGAAGCCGCCTCCCACAAGAGAGTTGTTTTATGAGAAGGCCAATATTCAATTAAGACGGGAGGAAGCAAGGGCAAACAGAAAGAGGAAGTCTGGAGCGGCCTCAAAAGAAGCTGTTCAGAGTAATGTTACTGTAAAGCAGTCTGGAGAAAGCTCTGGGAAAGTCGAAGTGAATGTTGGAAACAAGAGTGGAAACGGGGGCAACAGCAACTACAATGGGAATGGTAATAGGAGAAACAGGAACCGAGGAAGTAATTCTGACAGAAGACCCCGGTTCCAAACTTTTGAAAATTATTCATCGTTGCATGATACATTAGAGAACATTTATTTAGACACATATAATGTTTTGTAATACAAAAAACCACCGCCACGAGATTCGACAGAGAAAGAAATTGCTACTGGAAAGTTTTGTTTATTTCACGGATCACGGACATTCAACGAACGAATGTCGACACTTGAGAGATGTGGTTGAGAATTTGTTGCATGAAGGTAAGTTGGATGAGTATAAGGCTGCCCCAAGGGACAGGGGGCAAGGAGGACAGGCCCCAAACATGAATCAGTCTGCTCCCAAGCCTACAGCGCAACAAAAGGGTAAAGGGATTGTCATTAACACCATAGTAGGTGGACTCCATCCAGCCATCCACAGTTTCAGAGCAATGGACCAATACGTTAATGCAGTTAAGCACATAGATGTGGACGAGAGCAGTGATTTGGAAGATATCACCCCTATGAAACAGCAGAGGACAATGTTCGATGACGTGGTGTTCCGTAGCAGAGACGGCACCGGAATCCAATCACCTACCGAAGATCCGTTGGTTATTACCACTACTATTGGGCCGGCACTGGTTCATAAGGTATTAGTGGACAATGGAAGCTCTGTCAACATTTTGTTTAAGAAGTCCTGTGAAGGTTGGATCCGAGGCTTCAATGGGGCATCGACAGCTTCAATGGGGTATATAGAATTACCCGTAACATTGGGACAAGGGGATCGTCGAAGAGTACGAATGCTTCAGTACGTGGTGCTAGATATAGATTCTCCCTACAACGCATTTTTAGGAAGGCCTGCCCTTGCAGAGTTCAGGGCTTGTATTGCACCGTGGTGCTTATTGCTAAAGTTCCCAACTGAAGCCGGAACAGGAGTAACGAGGGGAGACCAAGTCTCCGGGCGAGCTTGTTATATTGCTGAATTAAAGATGCTGATGAAGGGACTCAGCATCGAGACTAAAAATACGTCACCTCCTCCAAAGGAGGGTTCGGCGTAGCAATTAGAGGGATCAGCCCCGAAGGAGTTGCCCAAGGGAATGCTTGAAGACCTGGATCCCAGAGAGGATGGGGAACCTGAGGATAGAAAAGCAACTCCTAATGAAACAACAGTGGATATACCCATTGATGAAGCTGATCCAGCAAAAGTTTTGAAGATTGAATCCCAGTTGGATCCGCACCGAGCCAAAGAACTATCTAACTTTCTGAAGGCAAACCTGGATGTGTTTGCCTGGACTCACGCTGACATGTGTGGGATATCACCATCCATCATGTGTCATTCGCTGAGTATAAACCCAAAACACCCGCTGTAAAGCAAAAGAGACGTGTGCTGGGCCTAGAGAGGTCGGCAGCTCTGAAAGAAGAAGTGGAGAACCTGAAAGAGAATGGATTTATTAGAGATTCGACATATCCCGACTTGATATCAAATCCTGTTTTGGTAAAGAAGTCAAACGAAAAGTGGCGGACATGTATGGATTTTTCAGACTTGAACAAAGCCTGCCCGAAAGATAGCTTCCCACTCCCCAGAATAGACCAGCTTGTGGATTCAATAGCGGGACATGAACTTCTTTCTATTATGGACACATATTCTGGATACAACCAGATTCCCATGCATGTGCCTGATCAAGAGCACACGTGCTTCATTACAAATTTGGGGTTGTACTTCTATGTGGTCATGCCTTTCGGATTGAAAAATGCTGGAGCTACCTACCAATGCTTGGTGAACAGGAAGTTTTATAACCAAATAGGGAAGACTATGGAGGTTTATGTGGACGATATGCTTGTCAAATCTAGACAGTCCTCTAGCCATACGCAAGACTTGGCAAAGATATTCGGTATCCTGCGAAAGTATCAGATGAAGCTTAATCCTTTGAAGTGCTCGTTTGGGGTGGCATCTGGAAAGTTTCTAGGTATCATCGTGAGCTCTCGAGGAATTGAAATTATTCTCAGTCAAATAGCAGCGATAAGGAACATTGAGGAACCACGAAGAATCAAAGATGTCCAAAGTCTTATGGGGAAAGTGGCTACGTTGAGTAGATTTATCTCCAAAGCAACAGACAAATGTGTCCCTTTTTTGACTTGATAAAAAGGGGAAAGAAAAATTTCAAATGGACTCCGGACTGTGTTGAGGCCTTTCGAAATCAGTTGGACTTACTAGAGAGACCACTGATTTTGTCAAAGTCGGTGGATCATGAAGAGATGTTTGTTTATCTAGCAGTATTGGCTCACGCCGTTAGCACCGCCTTGGTAAGGGAAGAAGACAAGGTGCAAAGGCCGGTATATTACGTAAGTAAGAAATTGGCAGCTGCAGAACGTAACTACCCATGGATTGAGAAGCTTGCTTACAGCCTTCTGATCGCCTCCCGAAAACTTCGCCATTATTTTCAAGCTCACCCAATAATCATATACACTGATCAGCCTCTGAGACAGGTGTTGCAAAGACCCGAAGCATCAGGATGGTTGATCAAGTGGAATATTGAATTAAGTCAGTTTGATTTAAATTTTCAGCCACGGAGATCGATCAGGGGGCAAGCTCTAGCTGACTTTATAGCAGAGTTCACAATTCCGGAGGAAGAGACGATCGATGATAAGGTGGTCAAATCAGAGGAGGAATTAAAATTAGATTCATGGAAGTTGTACACAGACGGAGCCAAGAACGACCGAAGGTCTGGAGCTAGAGTCGTCTTAGTTACTCCTGAAGGACGATCGTTATATTATGCTCTGCGACTAGAATCTTCAGACCAATAATGACTCTGAATATGAAGCCCTGTTTTCCGGGCTGAAACTTGCTAAGGAATTCAGAATAAAGGCATTAGATATATTCTGCGATTCCAAAATAGTCGTCTGCCAAGTGCGAAAGGAGTTTGTGGCCCGGGGACCTCGACTTATTACCTATCTTGGAAAAGTGAAGGCGTTGTTAAGCAACTTGGAACGGTATAACATAACGCATATCCCAAGAGCTGAAAACCAGAAGGCAGATCGACTACCGAAGCTGGCAAGTTCCGATGATCCGGAGGAAACCGAAATGGTTCCAATTGAGACGTTGGGATCGCCAAGCTTTGAGTTAATGGAAATTGAATTAGCTTTCGAAGCAGAACCGAAGAGGGAGTGGTGGATGACCCCAATCAAGAATTTCTTTAGAAATGGAGTCCTCCCGCCAAAGAAGAGTGAGAGGCGAGCCATAGTTCGCAAAGCCACCTGATACATCCTTCAAGATAATACCCTTTATCGGCAAGGATGTTCTATGCCCATGTTACGGTGTATAGCGCACGACGACATCAAACGTGTACTAAGGGAAGTACACGAAGGTGAGTGTGGAGATCATACAGGGGTCAGACTTTAGCAAAAAAGGTATTGCGGTATAGGTATTTCTGGCCCACAATTAATAAAGATGCAGCTGATTACTCACGACGCTGCGACAAATGCTAGAGGTTCGCCAAGATCCCCAGAGCACCACCGACCCAGCTCAAGTCGATGGTGAGTCCGTGGCCGTTTTCCATGTGGGGAATTGACATCATCGGAGTTCTACCGATTGCCAAAAGAGGAACGAAGTATGCAATAGTCGCCGTGGACTATTTTACCAAGTGGGTGGATGCTGAGCCCTTAACCAAAATCACAGTGAGAAAGGTGATAAGTTTCGTGGTTAGAAATATCATATGCCAATTTGGGATTCCAAGGACCATTATAACTGGTAATGGAACCCAGTTCGATGGTGCCGAATTCAGAAATTTCTGCCAGAAATACAAGATTGACTAGCGGTACACTGCAGTCGCCCATCCACAGTCGAATGGGAAAGTAGAAGCAACAAATAAAGTCATAAAGTCCATCCTCAAGAAATGGTTGGAACGTGCAAAAGCAAAATGGGTGGATGAATTTCCCTTGACTTTGTGGGCATATCGGACAACATTTAAGACAGCTACCGGCCATACTCCTTTCTCTCTCTCATTTGGTTTAGAAGCGGTAATCCCGGTAGAGCTTGAAGTTCCCTCTCACAGGGTGACATATTATGACTCGATGACGAATCGGGCACTCCTCCTCGAGTCCCTTGATGAAGTCGAAGAGAGAAGGGATGAGGCAGACTTGCGTGCGTCAAGACATCGACGTCAGATGGCATGCTATTATGACAAGAAAGTTCGCTTTAGAACCTTTGAGCTAGGGGATTTGGTGTTAAAGCGAGTTTTTCCATCCCTTCCTCATCTCGGTCCAAAGTGGGAAGGATCATTCGCCGTCCAACGGAAACTTAAGACAGGAGCCTTCAAGTTAACGACCGTAGATGGCGAAGAAGTGCCTAGGGCTTGGAATGCCCAACACTTGATGTGATATTTGAATTAGGGATATTGTATTTTTTTTTATGAACCCTGTAGAAAGGCACGACTTGCCTTAGAAAAGTCTGTTGATGCGAACAAAGGACTATAAAGTGGATGTAGGCTGCGACTTAGCCGAACCACTATAAAAATATCCTGTGCCATTTACTTTCCTGCGTTATTTATATCTTCAACTATTATTCTATTGTGACTGTGGAATACGAGATGTTAAATTAAAATCTGGAAAGTTGGAGATGGCTTATATGCAAGAACAAACAAACACAATGCCTGTTTGTACAGTAAGACATAAAAGAATGGGAAGACGACATTCTTAACTCCAACTCTCAAGAATTGAGAGAGAGTATAAAGGACGGGAAGACGACGTCCTCTAAGGCGTGAAGGCGCACCCAGATGAGAGACCGCCTCAGTAAGAACTCTAACCTAGATATAAGACAGGAGAGTATAAAAGATGCCAGAAAAGAACAGGCGTCAATGATGAAAGGAATGCGACCCCCGTCAGAGAATCGGGGACATCCGGACTTTTTAATTTAATCTTGAATAGTTTTTCAAGATTGACTGGGGGCGTACATGTACACACATATTCCCCTCCACTATGACTCCATTACACAACTTTAGTAGGACATGCATTTGTATTTTTACATAAGTACTGAACTAACGACTAACAAGCATTGCAGGAAATGAATTATTTTTATTTACAAACGTATGAGTTTGTACAGGAAAACAGGCAAAAAGAAGATGCGAGGGCCACACTCGCCGCAACAATTGTGGGCCAATTAAATGCTAAAATAAAGAAAAACACTTCATCACTTAGACATTGAAGTGGACTTGGATTTTTTAGCAGCCTTCTGAGCATCCTTCGCCTCTTTTTCATCATCAGTTAAGATGCGCTTTGGTATTTTCCTCCCTGAGACCTAAGTGCTGGAATCGGTTGATTTTTTTCCCGGGAATCGGAATGTTGGAATCAAGAGAAGACTTTTTAGCAAGTTCTTCTGTAATAGATCTAGTCGAAAGCTTAACAACTAACCTGGATCCAGCATTCACCACTACGAGAGGCTTAAGGCTTTCGGGGTTTAGGTCTTCAACTTTAAGCTGCATACGCTTGTCTTGTTCGGCTTCCAAGGCAGCTAAAGTGATGTCATCAGCGCTTTTTGACTCCTCAACTATAGCCACCTCAGGGTCTTCCTCATGTCCCTCATTGCCACTGTCATCCTTTAACGTGTCTATAATCTCGCCATCTTGAGGAGTGTCAGCCTTACCCTTGTCTCCTTCAGCCTTCTCCGTTGACTTTGCTTCGGCAGTGGTTCCCTGAGGCACGTCTACCTTCTCTGACGGTTCAGTACCTACGGAATGAGAAGCAACAGTCATCAACTCGGGAGAAAACAAAGGGTCCTTCATTGCCCGACTATGTGATGGAAAGTGGAGACAGCTTTGATGAATTGGGGTGAAAAGGTAGAAATACCTTCTGATGATTTGTCACCTGGAGTAACTGCCGTCTCTGACGCCGTCTCAGGAATAGGGGATAAGAGAGATGCCTGAGGAATCGCCGGGTTTTCGGGGTCATATCCCTCTACTTCAGAAGCTTCAGCGGCAGTGGAAGAAGAACCAACCCCCAAGATGTCCTTTTATTTAGCCTTCCGCTTTTCCTCCTCCATGGCAGCAGCAATCAGGCGACGCCCCTCAGCCAGACTTCCCGGCTCGTCATCTCTTAGATATTTTTCCATGAGTTTGTCCTCGTCGATGGAATCTACCTTGAGTTCTTCTTTCTCCCATTCAAAAATTTGGCTCCACATATGGACCAAGGTAGTCGGATAATCATCGATCCAAGAGATGTTTCAGAGACGGATTATATGTGCAAAAAATTCTATTAGTGATTCACCAAAGCCCTGCACATCCTCCTGGGCCTCTGCCAGCTGCTTGCGGGAATCTTCGGCCGACTTGATGACACTTTCAACATTGCCCTCCGCTAGGGCAGCCCTGTTTTCGTCTTCCATCAACCTGGAAGTTAAGTCAGCGTTTTTCTTCTCCAATTCGGCGTTCTTCCTCGCTAACTCAGTCTTTTCTCGCTCAAGAGTAGCATAAGCAAGTTGTATTCTTGCGCTATCTGACTTGGCGTCTTCTGCTTGCTTTTTCAGCTCCGAGCGCTCTTGAGTATGGGACTCGAGCAAGTCATGATAACGTTTCTGTAGATCTTCAAATTGTTGCTTGAAGCTAGCAGCATCCCGTTGAGCGATAGCAAGTTGGGCCTGTGTATCCTCAAGGTCTTTCCCCAAAATTTTCAAGGCATTTGCATCAGCTTCTGCAGTCTTCTTCATCGAGTTAGTATCCGTGATTAGAGTTCGGATGATTCTGGAAAGGTTACGCGAATACTTGAACATCTCTGAATATTGTTTCTCGACTGCATCAATTTTCGCCTTGGCCTCGTCCGCCCACCTTGAGGAAATGGTCTCAAGGGCAGGTAAGAAAGTTAGGTTCTCAAAATAGTGATCGGGGAACTGCTCCTCCAGGTATGCTCGCTTAACTGCAGTTTCAGCGTCCAGTGGTGGAGGTGCGGGGAATGTCAGCTCGGTATCCATATGTGTGGAGGGTTCAATGGCCTCCTCACCCTTTCTAGGACGCTTAGCAGGAACCTTGCGCTTGCTTCGCAAGTCGGTATCTCTTGGCGGGCTCCTTTCCCTACTGCGTTTTTCTCGAGAAGAAATTGGATCTTTTGACTGCGACTTGTCATCTTCTCGACGGCCTTGGTAGCCTTTGTATCGCTCTAGATCCGACCGAACGGGAGAGCGCGAGGTCCGCGATTGATAAGAATCATAAGGCCTTCTATCCTCCCTACCACGGCTTTCGCGGCGATCATGCTCAACATCATGAGGGGGTCTGGTCATGCTGCAGCGTAGTTTCCTGATGTCATAGTGAGCACGAGACATTGTACCTGCGCAATAATACAGGTGGAATTCAGAATCAGTATTCTCATAAGATGTAAGTGCTGTGAAGTGGGGTGCTATTGTGTAAAGTGCATCCTAAGTGGTGACCCCCATACGACAAACCAGAGTCTGAAGTCGAGTCAGTGCGAGTGGGCTCTTTGGCCTTAACAGGAGTAGCCTCCTCCGAAGAAGTAAAAACTAAAGGATTTGTGCCAAAATCCTCTGAAGTGTAGATAGTTTCAGGTAGGGGGAGATCTCCCAAGCCCTGTAATATAAGGTTATCAGTAGTAGGGGCATCTCCTTGGGAAGCGTCTACTGGCGGTTCTTTAGGAGACACTGATTTTTTCAGGAGAAATAGCATCCCCAAGGGTGATGTACCCTTCTCGGCGCTTTTCAGGTATGTTAACCAGCTCATCGTCTTGAGCCGAACTTGGATAAGGTGAAGTACGAAGTGGCATGGTGGGCCTTTCGAGCTCTCGCCCATTTCTGGAATTACATCCACCGGAGGGATATATACATATGGACCTGACCCGTGACCTATGTTACGGGTAATGGACAGCAGCCCGTGGTGATGAAGATATTCGTCCTTGAGCACCTCGTCGATAGTTAGAAATTTTTGGTCACCGTTGAGGAGCTGATGCATCCGATCAAAATACACTTGACCCAATATTTGTTTTGGATTATCAACTGCAAACAAAAAGAAAACGGATTAATGTGGTGGCGTGGACATTCAGAGTTGAGATTTAGAAAACCAGTGCCTTACTCGGTTTTGTCCATCTCTTAGCACACCCCGGTTGTTGCCTTATATAAAACCATTTTAGCTTGGAATCGCCGGCCTTGCTGCTGAACGGTGCTGAAATTATTTTCCATTTTGGGACAAAATCGAAGTAAGAGAAAGAAGGAGTTTCTCAAGTCTGATGCTTGAAGTTATAAAAGAAATGAATGTCATCAAAAGTGAGTTTTGTGCCTAAGATCTCGCGATATGCTACATATAAGGTATACAGCTAAGCGTAGGAGTTGGGAAGCAGCTGCATGGGGGGCAATCCGCATCTGTCTTAGAAAGTCGACGACAAAAGGAGAAAATGGTGGAATAGCTCCAACCATGCACATCAATCGAGTGATTTCCATAATCCCTCCGGAGGATTATGAGGACGGTCAGTTTTCGACGGCACCAGGGTATCCTTTTTCAGTATCCCATGCTTTTAGCGTATTCGAGTAAGTCTGTCATTGTCAATCGTCGATTCAACAGAATCTTGAGGTGATTCCAATATGATAGCAGATTCAAATTCATCAGGAGCTTGATTATCTCTAACCCCTCCTTCCTCTTCATAGCCCAAAGAAATTTCATTATCAGAAGACGTTTCGCTGTTATGCGCCTCTACTTCATAATCTGATCCCCCGTCGTCCCATTCATGGTCTGAGGAAGAAGATATGTCGTCAAGAGTGACTTTATTTGATGTCTCTGGGACCTCTTCTTTTCTGCCAGTCTAGAAGAACGTCTTTCGGCCATGATCACTAAATTATCGAAGAAGCAACAACAGAAATAAGAGTAAATTAGCCTGTGTCCCCCTGTGCATATGTGAACTAAAGTATGTACGGTGTGTGCAGAAGATATAAAGTGAACACTTGAAAGTATAATGCAAAATTTGGGCAAAGCGGTGTTCAGAATAGTCCTTGATGTTTGTTTATGTCCGCAGGGCACTATCCCAACTGTCCATTAAGTTGTAGACTATATCAAGAATTGATTTGGCCAGTTAAGCAAGTTCTCATGCATTAAGTTGAATTATTCTTCGGTTCGGTTCAGATGCGTTCATTGGGATCGGATCGGTGGGCAAAAACTTATCTTGGCCTTGGACAAACAGTAGAGCCCAAGGATCAAAGTCGGATCGGTTCGGAGGTGGACTTCAGGAATGGTCCGGATCGAATTAAGCAACTATGCCCCTCTCCTCTTTTGTTTCACTTTCCGGTCCGATCCAGTTGGGAGAGTAATGTCCTCTTCTTTGTATGCAAGTCTGACCCGATCCAGTCAAGTGAGCTCTGTTTCCCTTTTTGACTATTGCTCTGACCCAATCCGGTCTTATGAACCTCATCATCTTTCCCTTTCCTCCATCTTCCATACTTCTTCACTCGAGCCGATCCCCTGTACTTTTCTTTTCCCTCTTCCTCCTCTCAAAGGTTAAACCCGGTCCTCTATCGAAAGTCCCAATTGAAATCAAGTACCCACGTATTCAAATGATTCAGCGATGGATCTTAATCCCCCTACCTTCACCTCAAGAGGGAACTAAAGCCATTAGCGACGATGGCGAAGTAAAAAAGGCTATGGCGACGGAATTGGCCAAAAAATCATGCTCAAATCGCCTAATATAATCGTGAATCCAAGCCGAAGTCAGGCAAAAGTAGGTAGACCAAGATTAAAAGTCTACTTACGAGTTCGATTTAAAAGAAAATGAGAAGGATTTGCGAGTTTTATGAAGCTTTCCTGAAGGCTAGGGTTTCGGCGTGGGAATTAGTTGGACAAGAACAGTGAAAGAAAGAAAAGAAGAAGAAGGCAATGAACTTATATAGAGTTACAGTGACTACTCGTATTCCCCTTATTTTTCTCCGCTCGGACCGGAATAAAAGCCCACAAGCCGCTTCTGGCCTGCCAGTTCAATATTAAACAAGACAAGAAAGAATTTCATACGGATCGAATCCGAACCGAATGGATTTAACACAAAGGCCTGACAAGCAAGTTAAATTCGAAATAAAAATAAAGATAAAGATAGAGATTACCTAGAGAGGTCGTTGGAGATCAAGAAAAGCTCTTAAACTTGTTAAAAAATGAAGAAAGTAGCCTACACGCAACGTGATATATATATATATAAACGTCAAGAGAAGTGACTATCTGAAGCAATACATATCCCTACACATCAACGGAAACTACTTCTCAGCGACTCAAACTCAAAGACCAATGAACAGATAACATCAAAGCATGCGTCGTCTCCACCAGAAGCATCCTTTAAGGGGGAAAAATGTTAGCCTACTTTGTAATACAAAGTCAAGAAGTCAAAAGATCAAGTAGACAAAAGACACTCTGTTATGCATCCGGTTCGGATCGGAAGTGTAGGAGTAGGAACAAAAGCAAGACAAAGGAGGAAGGAAAATATTCGGATCGGATGTAGCAGGGCCTATCCGAACCCCATCTGCTAGCCCATCCGATCTGAACCCAGTGCACCCTGCTACTCCGCACCACGATCTCCTGAATATTCGGGGCAGTTACACCCACCTTCTACCCACGATGGCCACTAACTTGATGTGCTGGCAACACCAGAACTCATCCGATCCCGAAAGTCATGGAATGGAGGACACGTGTACCCGATCCGAACCGAATTCTGGAGAAGTTTTCACCTATAAATAGACCCCCAAGGGTCGTTTGAGAGGGACTTTTTGGCACTCTGAGAGTTTGAATATCTTTGTGAACCGAATTCCAGCACTCCCAAACAATCCAAATCATCATTCAAAGTGTATTTTGAGTATAATTGAGCGAATGTATATGAAAAATGAGTGAGATTGAGTGAATATCTTGTTGTATTTTCATCTACATCATCAAGCAAAGTGATATAAAGTGGATGTAGGCTCTTTAATGCCGAACCACTATAAATCTTGTGTCTCTTTTCTGTTTTTGATCTCATTTTATCGTAATTTTACTCAATTTGGGTGTTAGAACCACTTTTTGGTCTAATAATAACATATTTAAACGTCTCATCAAAAATAGAATTAGTAGTATTCTAAGATGAGTAACTCATTAGAGATGGGATTAGTAATGTCCCAGAATGAGTATAGCAGAATAGCACTATAACCTGAGCATTACATCATTAAATTTGCCTTATCATTTCTTAAGGTATATTTTCTATGGTCCTGACTCTTTTCATAAAATTTGCAGAACTAACGGAAAATGAGTGGTAGAGGAAGAGGCAGGAGAGGCAGGGGCCGAGGAAGGGGTGAGATCCCCACTGCTCAAAATCAGCGCAATCTTGAAGAAGTCGAAACAAACAATAACATTGAAGCTGCAATGCCATAGCAACCCCCACAACCAGTGTTTTATCTTGATAGGGTGGCTAAGAAGTACAAGAATTTGGGTGTTGTGCCATTCTCTAGTAGTGGAACAGTAACCGAGGCTCAAGCTTGGTTAAGGTCATGCAAACAGATTTTCGTGGGCCTAGAGTTGGAAGACCACAAGAAGAGGTTTATGGCTTCTTGGTTACTTAAGGATGAGGCCTTGTTATGGTGATGTAGTGACTATTGGCGATCTTGATGTTGACATGACATGGGCAAAGTTCAAAGAAATCTTTAATGAAAGGTTTGTCCCTCGACAAGAAGTCTAGTGCTTGCACAATGAGTTTGTTAATTTCCAGCAAAGGGATCGGACCATTCATGAGTATGTGAACAAATTTGAAGAGCTCTCTCGCTATGCACCCGAACTGATTCAGGAACCACTTCAAAAGAACAAGTGATTTATACAGGGTCTTCTTAGAAAGTACCACAACCGAATGATTCCAAACATCGAGCTCCCATTTACTAAGGTTGTTGAAATCGCTTGTAGTTATGAAGGTATTGACAAGAAGAATTCTCAGGAAGACAACGAGAGAAATCAAACTAGTAACAATAGGAAATATTCTGGTAAGAAGCCCGAAGCGAGCAACACTGAAGCTGCTAAGCCTCAAGAGGATAGGAAACCAAAGGGTAAATGTTATAATTGCCACTAGCTCGGACATTATTCTAATGAATGCAATGCTCCAAAGAGGCAAAGGGGAAATGAATCCGAATCTAGCTAGAGGCCTCACGATAGTAGGGAATGCCATAATTGCCATAAGAAGGGGCACATCAGGCCAAACTGTCCATTGCTAAAAAAGGCCCAAGTGGCTCATGTTTATGATGGGGCGAGTGCGCCAGCTTCTTCTGAAGGAGCAGGTAAACCAGATGTTATAAGAGGTAACCTTACTATTAAAAATATTCATGTTACAGTATTATTTGACACTAATGCATCACGAAGTTTCATTTCAAGTAACACAGTTAAAAAGTTAAAGTTAAAACAAGAAATCTTAAGGTATCGATTAGTGCTCATAATCCGATAAGAGGCTCTCTTGTTCTTGGTTTATATTGTAGAGTGCCGATCTCTTATTCTTATTACCAGTTTCCTATTAATTTGATTGTCATGAATTTTTCTAATTTCAGTGTTATTCTTGGGCTGGATTGGTTACTAAGGCATGAGGCCGAAGTTAAATGTGCCAAAGAATTGTTAAGGTTAAAACGAAGCTTGGAAATATTATTACACCATGCCACAGCTCAAAAACAAATAGAAAAGAATTTTGGTTTGCACTATAAGTTTCTCCTACTTCTCTTGAGAAGATTCCCGTAGTTAAAGATTATGCGGATGTGTTTGAAGAAGTTGATAGCTTATCTCCGCGAAGAGAAATTGACTTCCGGATCAATTTAATTCGTAATGCAACACCAGTAGTGCACGCTATTCGAAGAATGACATTGAAAGAGAAAGAAGAATTGGGTGACCAAACTCGACAATTGTTATTGAAAGCTTTAATCAAACCTAGTTTCTCGTGTTGGAGAGCAGCCGTAGTATTTGTTCCTAAGTCAAACGGTACTCTTAGATTATGCGTAGATTACCGGGATTTAAATAAGTAGACATTGAAGAATAAATATCCATTACCGTGTATTGATGATTTATTAGATCGCTTGAATGGAGCGCACATATTTTCAAGAATAGACCTAGCTACAGGTTTCCATCAACTGCGTATTGCGCAAGAATGTGTTCCTTTGATAGCTTTTAGAGGTCTAGACTTATTTTATGAGTGGTTAGTAATGCCGTTCGGCTTATGTAACGCTACTTCTTACTTTGTGGATTTAATGAACAGAGTATTCCGCAATGTGTAGAATGAATTTATGCTGGTTTTCATTGATGACATTTTAATCTTCTCTAAGTCAACTGCCGAGCATGCGAAGCATTTGGAAGAAATTTTGGAAATTCTGAGGAAGAATGTATTAAAAGCCAAATTTTCTAAATGCATATTCTGGCAAGAAGAAGTAAAGTTCCTCGGTCATGTAGTATCGAAGTAATGAATTTTAGTGGATCCAGGTAATACCACAGCACTTCGAGATTGGAAGTAGCCTAGCACGCCCATAGAAGTCAGAAGTTTTCTAGGATTGGTTGGCTGGCTATTATCGGAAATTCGTTAAGGATTCTTCGAAGCTATCTAGTTCATTAACGAAGCTTACCAAGAAGCATGCAAGGTTTAATTGGAGGACTGATTGTGAGACCACTTTCCAAGAGCTGAAATTTAGGTTGACTTCTGCTCAGTGTTGACTATTATCGATGGTAATCAAGATTTGACAGTCTATACATATGCTTCTTTTGAAGGTTTTGGTGTGGTATTAACGCAATGAGGCCAAGTAGTTGCTTAGGCTAGCCGTCGGTTGAAACTGCATGAGAAGAGATATGTTACTCATGATCTTGAGTTGTTAGCCATCACATTTGCTTTAAAAATATGGAGGCACTATCTTTTGTGTGAGAAGTTCGAATTATAAACAGATCATAAGTCATTGAACTATCTATTCACCCATAAAGACATGAATTTGAGACAACGGCATTGATTAGAATTTCTTACAGCGTACGATCTAGATATTTTGTATACTCCTGGAAAAGCAAATGTTGTAGTAGATGCACTTAGTAAAAAGAATGCTATCATCTCCAATCTTAACATTATGCCTTCATTGATTGATAAGATCTCTTTTTTTCAAAAAGACGGTAAATTTAGTCAGAGGATTAACAAGAGAATTGAGGAAGGCGAACCCTCAAGTTTCTAGATTGATAACAAGGGAGTTCTGAGGTTATTAGGTCGAATTTGAATTCATAATATTGTTGAGCTCAGAAGGGGAATAATGGATGAATGTCACAAGTCCAAGCTTAGTATTCATCCAGGGGTGAGTAAGATGTATCATGATCTCAAGCACACGTTCTGGTGGAGATCTATGAAAAGAGACATTTTTATATATGTTAGCAGGTGTTCTACTTGCCAACATGTCAAGAGTGATCAGCAGAAACTCACAAGATTGTTGCAACCATTAGAGGATCCAGATTGGAAGTGGGATCAGATTTCCATGCATTTCATTAATGGTTTGACTAGATTTATTGGTCCGTTTCCTATACTCGAAAGGATAAGAACTCTGGCTTACAGGGTTCAATTGCCAGATTGGTTGCCCAGAGTGCATGATGTATTTCATGTTTCTCAACTTCATAAACATGTCCATGATCCAGACTTGGTCGTGGAAGAAGCATCACAACAAGATTTGGATATTACTCCGAGTCTAGCAGTGAAAAAAGGGCCATTGAAAATTATTGGAAAAGAAACCCAAGTTCTCAGAAATATGAGGGTGCATTTAGTCAAAATGCAGTGGAGTTGAGATCCTAGAGACTGTACATGGGAAACAGTAGATAGCATTAAGCAGGCTTAACCCAAGTGCATAGTGGACATCTCTGATTAGCTCTGGTGAAAGGTACATTTACAATATATTCTATTTTGGTTTTGTTCCTACTTTACTATTGTTTCCTTTTCGAGGACGAAAAGTTTTAAGTGTGGGAGAATGTAACAACCTTGAAATTCAGAACCAATTTAAAAATTATTTTTAAGGTAATTTTGTCAGAAATTATGTCAGAATTTAAAAATTCAATTTTTAAATTAGAATATTGCCCTTAAAAATAACCATTTTGCAAACGACCACCGTTTTCGACGAGACCACTTTTGTTGGATCCAGAATGTCAAATTATTGCTAGGTTTAAGATTCCATAATTTTTGGAATTAACATGTGAGTGTGGTAAATTGAAACGCGTTTGGTAATTTCAGTTGAATTGGATCGACCAGTAAAAAGGCCATTTTTCAAACGGTCTTCAAATTTGACGAAATTAGTTTTATTAGGACTATATCGTCCAAACATAGCTTGTTTTATTTTTCGGGAATTTTCGAAATTAGTACATGGCCCTGGTAAATTAAAATGTATGTTCAAATCTAATATTGAACGTTATATATTTTAATTTTGAGAAAAACAGACTGAAACAGTCGAATTGGCTTATGAAATATATTCCATTGTGTCCGGATTGGGGGTATTTATCTAGGGGCGACAGTCATTGGGTTCGATTTGGAGTTCGTATTGATTAATGGTTGTTTTCGGAATTAAAAGAATAAAATAAATTAAATATAAATATAATGGGGGCAATAGGAAAAATCCATAACCCTAATTCATTAATTATGAAACCGCCGCTTTCTGTGAAACCCGATCGAACGCGGAAACTGCTACGATCTTTCCTCCTCAATATCTTTTGATCCACGTAAAAAAATCGAGAGATTCTTGAGGTAGTTTTTTAGTACTCTCTTTGCTCTTCAAATCCATACGGGTTTCAATATCTGGAGTTGTGTATTTTGCTCAAATCGACCTTTCAAAGATCCACCGTTTACACCCTTGTTTCTCCCTCCTGTCGCCGTCGAACTCAGCAAAGAGGGGTGGCGCCTGGACTCTCTCGTAGACGGAGAACGTGGTGAGGTCTGATCGTCGTGAAGTTGGGGGTGTTGCGCGAAAATTGCAAACCTAGTTTTGAACAATTAAGGAAAACAACGGCCTGTATATTTTGAAGAGGTAGAAGGTGAATTTTTAATTAATTACTTAGTTAATTAATTTTAAAATGTCATTATCCTTAAAAAAAATCACAACTTTATCATATGGTGTCGAAATCCAGTGAAACAAGAGACACTGGACTCGTAACAGCGTATTCTACATTCTAGAAGTGACCGGGAGAATTTTAGAGCTAGCCGCAAATTAAGGAGGAGTGGAACCCAATGTGAGATTTATGAATTCAAAATAAAATGGAGTAAAATATATAGAATTTGTAAAATCATTATAAATTGTATACGGTGCCTGTTAGCTCACCTCCCTCATCCACAGACCATGGACGATTTAAATTGACTGTATTGTGTTGTGATTGTAATGTAAAATGGAGTAAATTATGTATGCATGGTATATGCGATGTATATGTGTTGTGTAATATATATATATATATATATATATGCGTTGTAGAAAATGCGTATACAATGTATAAAAATTGATTATGCGTTATATAAATTGGAAACGCAACAAAATTGATTGTGTTATGGAAAATTTGGTTGAATATGGGTTTGTCAACCCTATGGTTGATTTGATTGAATGGAATGGTTATGTATGGTGCAAGCCAGTATCAGGAGAGGGATAATGCTAGACATTATTTTCCCGGTTCTAATATCGCATCTTTATAATGCCAAAATTTTCTGAAAATGTTGTGTTAAAAATAACCTTATGTTGAAATATATTTTTGTTCATTAAAAATATCATTTTTATCCTATGTATGAAGTAATAAAAATAACCATATGTTGAAATATATTTTTGTTCATTAAAAATGTCAATTTTATCTTTGTATGAAGTAATAAAAATAACCATATGTTGAGACATATTTTGGTTCATTAAAAATATCATTTTTATCATATGTATGAAGAAATAACCATATGTTGAAATATATTTTTGTTCATTAAAAATATTATTTTTAACATGTATGTAAAGTAATAAAAATAACCATGTGTTGAAATATATTTTGGTCGCCAAAGATATTATTTTTAACTTGTATGTGAAGTAATAAAAATAATTATGTGTTGAAATATATTTTGTTCACCAAAAATATTATTTTTAACATGTATGAGAAGCAATAAAAATAACCATGTGTTCAAATATATTTTGTTCGCCATTTTTTTTTAACATGCATGTGAAGTGCTAAAAATAACCATGTGTTGAAATAAATATTTGTTCGCTAAAAATATTAATTTTAACATGTATATGAAGTGAATAAAATAACCATGTGTTAAAATAAATATTTGTTCGCTAAAAATATTATTTTTAACATGTTTGTGAAGTGTTAAAAATAATCTTGTGTTGAAATAAATATTTGTTCGGTAAAAATATTACTTTTAACATGTATGTGAAGTGTTTAAAATAACCATGTGTTGAAATAAATATTTGTTCGCTAAAATTATTATTTTTAACACGTATGTGAAGTGAATAAAATAACCATGTGTTGAAATAAATATTTGTTTGCTAGAAGTATTATTTTTAACATGTATGTGAAGGGAATAAAATAACCATGTGTTGAAATAAATATTTGTTCGCTAAAAATATTATTTTTTGCTTAGATATGAATATATATATACACACACACACACGCTAAACGGGTAAATGGATTTACTGTTGAGTAAAGAATTTATTTGCGTTCCCGACAAATAGCTACACCTTAATGAGTTGGATGCGCAATTTTATTATTATTTAAATCCTGTGAATGAAATTGGATGTCGTGTGATGGTTGTTCTGTGTGAGACTATAAACCATGCCATATGATAGCAATAAATAAATTACGAACTACATCACATGGCATACTGCCTGAAGATAGCATATCATATCATATTCCATATAAGCATTTGGAACTTATATGACGAGGTTGGGATTACCGTACGAGCGAGGTGCTCGTATGGCGATAATTGTATTACAGGTTGAACCGAAGACTGATTATGGACATAACTGAGGAATACACGTAACGGTGCTCGTGGCAGGATTAATAAAAAACCTACATGGGTCTGGAGATGACAATAATTCACGTCTCTCTTGATTTTAGATACGGTACATGGATTATTTATTTCCAACACTAGACAAGGCGGTGAGATATGATTTTTTTACACTCTCCCTTGGGAATAGATAGGTCGCCAAAAATTTTGTATGCTTTTTTTGGATTTATTGGGTGCCTGATGCGACTAAATAAACTCTATCCTCTAGCTTGCATTGCAATGTTTGAAGGGACCTGAGTTTTATAATGGATTCATTTTTCTAAAAAGCATTAGGTTGTTTAAAAGATTTACTTTATTTTATGCACTGACAATCTAATGGAGTAAACCATTCCGCGTTAGAGGCGTGATCCTGTGATTAGCCTTATTGTTAAATTAAGTTCAGTAAAATTTCTCATACCAATCCCATGACCGACTCGTAGTTTGTTTTCACTTGCAAACTCGGGTGCCCTTATTTTTACACGGGCAACCAAGTAAACAGGTAGCTGGATTTATTCTGGATATGCACCATAGCATGAGGTGTTCTTTTGGCTGAAGACGAAGACTATCTTTTATCACAAATTTTGGACCTTGGACATTTCCTTATCTATGTTGTATTTGGTTATGTTGTAGACTTATTTTCTACCTGATGGAACCTTTTATGTACTAAGTAATATCTTGTATCTGTGTAACTCTGATGATGATGACATTTATGATTCCGCTGTTATGATGATGATGTATATTATTCTATGATTTTATGTGTTATGATATTATCTGTAATCTGTTGATGTGATGAAGGTGTTATATTCCAATGATTATCCTTGCTTTCGGGGCTCGAGGGTTTGGGTTGTCACACTATTTCTCTGAAAAAGCTTATCTTTTAGGGTTTAAAAAAATCAATATATGCAAATCGAAAAAAATTTACTATGACTCTTGCAATATTTGTCAAAATAAAATTACATTTATTTGTTAAGGGGCTAAATGGGTAACATGGTAAAATTACTTTTATTTGTTAAGGGCCTACTTTCCTCATTGGTACTCCCCTTAACAATTTTTGAAAAAGAAAAAAAATTGTCCCCCCTTAACAATATTTGGAGCGTCAATAAAAATGCCCGAAAATAAGAAAATTCCTTTGCAGCTGTGGATCCAAAGATCCTCCACGACATCAAAGTCTGTATGCACCTATTTGGCTGAACTTGGTGACGCTCCAATATACGCAGCAACGCTCAAATATGGAAAGATTGTTGAAGCTCGATTCGTGTTTTCAATTGTTTTTCATAAACAAAAACTATATTGCCTTAAAGTTCCAGCATAAGATTTGGGATTACTTTTTGTTTTGCTATTTCAATTGATTAATTCATGCGTTTTTTGTCATTGCTTTCCTCTTATTATTCCGATTACACAATTCTTATTATAATTATTTTTTTATTAGCACAAAATTTTGAACTAATCACATTCGGCTATCTGTCGAAACCGATACAAGTTGGATGGAATCTATATGCTTGGCCTGAAATCACAAATTATTTTGCATATTTATAATAGAATACAAATTCTAGAAAAAAATTATGTGTTTATTTTTTGTATTAAAAATGTTAATAGTAAAAATAAAGAAATTTTACAAACTTGGAAGTTAATAATATAAGACTAGTTATAATTTCATATATAGTTTTCTTCCTCAATAGGAATGTGATATACACATTAAATTATCATTTTATGTTAGATCAATTAATAATTATTTGATAACTAGATTTACTCTTAAATTTAAGAAATGTAGGAGAAATTTCGAAATAATTGTAAAAAACTATTATGTGTTGGCATTTAATTGTAAAATGATGGGGAAGAAATTTAGTAAAATAATTTTTATATAATTGCAAAAAAACAAAACTATACAGATTTAAATGAAAAAGCAGTCATATCGTTTTTGCAAATATCATGAATATAATATGCACATTAAATTGTCCTTTTTACATATTTTTAAAATCAGCTGACAAGCATTTGTTAGTTGTATTTATCTAATAAGTTTAAATTTAAGATTTCCAACTTTGCTTTAACATATGGACTTAAATGTAGAATAATAGAAGATAACCTTAAGGATATATATGTATTTATATAAAATTATCAAATATTGGTATTTAAATGAAAAATGTAGAAGGAAGAACCAATAAAAACAATGTAATTATAACAATAATGATAAATAACATGATTTGAATATTAAATGTCCAAAGGAAAATATAGAGAGAGCAAAAAATTCTTCTAAGTTACTATTATTTAGTAAATTTATATTCAAGGAAACGACTTTCATATCATTTTAGCATTTGGCATTGCACAACTACAACTCTAACATGTGCGTCATAGTCATATCATTATAAGACTCGGGTAATTTCATTTTTAACGATGCTTGTCGATTGATTGACATGCATAAATAAACTAACTGATCCCATTATTTAACCAATATAGTTCTTTTTTGAGTTGAAGTAAAGGTGTAGATTGTAACGACTTATCTTTTTGTACCGTTTCAAGTTGATAATAAAAAATACTCAAACTGATTGAAAGAGCAGATTGTTATAATTATGGATTTTAATAAAATCAAATCACAGAATACTGAAAGATAACAGATGCAAAATAGCAGAATAACTTGTAGTGGAATAAATAACTTAGTAGTTCATGAAGCAACTACTCACAAAATCTAAAAAACCAGAATGCAAAATATCAGAGTTATAAATTAATATGTCAGAAAATCTCAGATACATAAATGCCTAGTACATAAGAAAATGACGGATAAATAATAACATAATCACTAAGATAGTAGATAGGAGACATATAATAAGCTGAATCTCCAGTAGATCTCTAGCTTCTAAAAGATTAATCACTAAAGCTGAACTCCTAAGTCTGACCCGAACATAAAGTTAAAAAACAAAAGACTCAAGTCTGGATTAACATTCTCAATAGTGAATCAACACAAGTGAAATGCTCCAATGAAACGCATGAATAACATAAATGGTGCTTGCGATTCTCATTCTTTAAGGATCTGTTAAATTAGATATTACATAATAAAATACACTATTATAAAAGTGTCTATGGTAAATATACAATTAAAAGTAGCATAAGCAGGACTACAATTTTACACTTACACCGTTTATAATATCGTATTCTATATAGATACCCAGGGTGAGATTCTACTAGTTGCACTTCTGGACTATGGTAGCACGTTGCCACAACTACCCCCATTTCAAACACTTACATAATTAAAGGGCCCCAATAAAATCACAAAGTATTTGATGGAGTGTGCTCGATAAGAGGTGCTACCTCAACTAATCACTGTATAGTTCTTATTTTAGTCATTTCAATTATAACCCAAAAGTCAAGACTATCGACCATCGTTCCCAAACATAATTCAAGTATCGTTCACTAAACCAACCTGCTTTATTTTGGATTCTCCACCATGTGCATAGTTGTTAAAGTGGTTACTAGTATTGATAAAGCGTATGTAAATACCGATTTCCGTCTCTTTAACAACCAAACGTTTATTTCGTGCCATGGTCATTTATATTTTAAATCATATTTATCATAAATCATACTTATCATAAATCATATTTATCATAAATCAAATAATATCAATATCAATTTATATTCGAATAATTATGTTCAAATATTTCAATGTCATAAATCATATTTCAAATCAATTTATTATTTGATTTAAGTTCAATATTTTAGATTTCATATTTACAAAATGGTTAATTAACAAAACATACTTGATTTTCAAACTTCTATATCACAAATATTGTTATCCAAAATTTTTATATTTAAACATCCGGACTTAAAGCTCATATTCGAAATAGACTTTATTAAAAGTAGCTAATGTAATATAAATATTTTAATTTAAAATAATTAAATTTGCATAAACACTACAACAAAAAACACTTTTCGCAACAGGCAATATCAGTTGCAGTAGACCAATTGCAACAGGCCTGCGCCTGTTGGTATAGCCGAAGTTGCTAAAAGTCTGCAACGTTTTCTGCCTGTTGCAATAAAACGTTGCGGTATTTTTTGCAACTGGCTTTTGTTGTTGCAACAGACCATTTTGCAATAGTATATGCCCGTTGCAATAGATTCATAAATCTATAAAAAAATATAGCTTATAGATATTACATATTAAATGTATTTGTTTTAGTAATAGCGTATATCACATAATGAAATAAACAAATAAATTTTTTATTTTAACAAAGTTTTAATAGTACAAGCAATTACAATAAAAGTTTCTACAATTTTCATACACCATTCATGTGTAATAATTTCTTCTCTCACACAACACGTTTTTTTCGAATAGAGTATTTTCTACTCATATTTCTACCCAATCATACATATATATTATAATAAGAGAATAAACTTAGGCCATCGAGGGTCTTCTTTGAGTTGTTGCTTGTGCGCAAATGATTGCAACTTTTGCATATCTTAATACTTCTTTGGGGTGTCCTTCTGGACTTGAATCCACTATCTCTTTCAATCTCCCTTCTTCGCGTAGTTGCCATGCCTTTGGAAAATGTGAAATATTCAAAGGCAAATGAATGAAACCATAAAAACAAAGGTTCGGTTAGAACAAGAATGAGTTTACAAATGATTTATATCGTTGGTCCATATGTATAGATTTGGCATCAAGTAACCAACTTTGAAAAAAAAAAGGGAAAATGAATGAGTGTACTTAAATCATCGACACTGACAAATCTAATATTATGTTGTCATTAATAAGGGTAGTAAAATGATTGAAACTACTTTGCTCCACAACATACCATTGTTTAACCTTTCGGATTGATTGCTGAACCACGAAGAATATCCTGAAGTGATTTCAATCAAGCGATTTATATATTAAGATGTACTGCATCACCTTTGTAGAGCATAAGGCTCCTGCTTAAGAAAGGTTTGAATGGACAAGTCTACCTATTAACTTGTTAGCGTAATTAACTTTAAACTTCACTATTTCAAAAGATGAATACCTATTGAATTTTTGTATCTTATAGTATATTTATAAAAACTAAATTTGCAACAAGAGAAAAAAACTTACAAGGACTATCAATAACACCACTGGTTGACTCAGCATATTCAAATTCTACATCGCTGTCTTCTACGAAGGGTTGAGGAAGCAAGGAAACTTTTGAGTAAGCAGGCACCACAAATTGTTTCCCAGCTTTAACCTAATACAAGGGAAACATCAACTTAGAACCATATCATTTGAAGTTCTGAGCATAGGTCATAAAAGGGAGACATTTCACAGATAGAATGGTGATAGCACAGACTGACTACTATAATGTGCAACCGCTGCAGATGGAAGGGCTGTTAACATATAATGTGCAGAGGATTATAGTAGAAATCTGATATAGTTCAACATCACATTTAAGCATTTCGCTGATAAATCATAAATTTGTACTCACATAATCTTGTGTCATGGTAATGTACTCAAAACTTGCAGCAACAAAAAACATTCACTAAATAATCTACTTATATCATAGTCGCATGATGTATTCACGAATAGCAAGGCATGCAAACTAGTGTGCAGTTTGATTTTTCTATGTAGTGATATATATATATATATATCCATTTAACAGTGCTTACACAAGTGACACTAACTAGGTGTCCAAACGAGAAAAGAAATGGGTTGGTCTTAGGGCCAAATATGGGTTTCGAACCGCACATGGTCTCTTACATACTGAAGACACTCGGTCGGAAAGAACGGAAGGACTGATGGACTTGCAGCAGCAGGCCATAACTTGAGACAACAAGCATATGTACAAAGTACTTTAATAACCATTTATGGCCTTAATGGTGGAAATGCATGGAGCATGTCGGGTTTTAACACACAGGGATATATATACCACCAAAATAAGGGAACTTATGTAACATCCTAAACTGGAACCTAAGGGATAGGACGCAAGTAAAGCCTCACATGTATACAATAAAGACATCCTGAGATGAGCTAGTGGAACACAAATATGACAGAGAAGGTGGCAGGCGTCAATAAAAGGATTTGCATGTTTTGAAAACTCACTAATTATATTCAGTTTCCTTCCAATGTTGCAAATCATTCATTTAAAATTTTACCAAGACTAGTGATAATTTCAAATATTAACTGCAGCAACAAATATATACACAGGAAATATACAGTCCCTATGTGGCAGCAGGACATGTTGTATTTCACGGTTCCAAAAAGTTATAGGCCCCTAAATGCTTAACAGGAGACGGTTTGAACTTTTAACAAAATCTTACCCAATATGTTGAACAGTATTTAAACAATTGAGATATATTCAAAGTAAATCATCACTACAATGAAGCAACTTTAATTATAACCAAAACGTAATGAAGACTGTCAGTATAGTGTTGTGAATACTGTGAATACCATGAAAAATATGATCACCACGCTCGACGAAATATAGAATCTACCAAGTTTCATAGGAAAGACGAACAAAGTAGCTGTTTAGTGCATGCAGCAGAAATGGTCACAAACTCTAGGAGCAAAATAGGCGGAAATGAACAAGCAGCAAAATATAGTCAAAATGTTTGAACTCAGTGAATGACGAAGTGAACACCCTTGAAATAAATTTAATCCTATGAAGACTTACCTTTAGGCAATAACAAAGCATGAGGAAGGTGACCGGCGAAGCCGAGTAGTGCGGTGTGTACGTTCGTACCTGAATCCATTTCTGAAGTTCTTATAAACGAAAACTGTGTAAGTTCGCATATGAATCAAACTTTAAACAAATACCCACGTTAATCAAACATTAATTGGATAGAAGACATCGATTACTTGGTGGAAAACTTGATCGACGATAACTGAAAACGAGTAGGAATTCGAAAGTCGAATTATGATTTTTGCTACTTGGGAAAGAGGGAGCAATGAGAAGCGAAAAGATTACCAGGGAAAACCAGGATGTAAGAGGCAGCGGAAAATTAGGGTTAGGTCGTGATAGAGATGCCATTGCCGCCATCTATTTTGCTTAGGGTTTTGGAATTCAATTTTGGGATAAAGGAATCTGATGCGTCCACATTTGGTTTCTGTCCTGATGTAAAGAAGCCCATAGAATTTTGCTCCGGTTGATTCATTTCCCTCCACACGAAAATTATTTCCCTCTACTCCATTATCAAAACAGGTTAGTGGAGAAATGCAAATCATTGTTCATTATTGTTTTTAAATTATTGATTATTATTGTTTTTTAATTATTCAATATAAGTCACTATTGTTTATGAGTTATCAATTATAATATATTACTATATATTAGGTAAATATAATTATTTATACATTATTATATGTAGTTATTAATTAAGTACCTTATTATCAATGATTACTTATGCAATCTAATTAATTATTAAAAATAATTATAGATTATTAAAATATTACTTATTAATTACCCAAACTGATTATAAGTTATTAAATTACTACTTAATTTGATCTCAAATTTCAAACTCAGCCGCAAACGGTATTTTTCGTTCTTCCAACAGGACGCGATGTCCGGCTAGAATACATATTTTAGATTTTTGGATGAAAAAAGTAATGGTTGGAGCAAAAAATTTAAAAGTTTGAACCAAAAAAGTTATTGTATTTTTTCTACTTTTTACCAAACAAAAATTTTATTCACTTAAATTTTAATACTAGTTTAATAATGTCAACAATTGTTAGTAAAAAAACTAATTAATTATTATTCATCCATTTACCGTATATTTTTAACATAAATATTTCACATTTCAAATTGATTAGTAATTATTATCCGCTAATTTTTATTATTATTATTTACTATCGTTCATTCATTACAATCATTTATATTTATCTGTTTTCTTAACTTTTTAATTAATTGGTCATTATTATTATTTATTATTTATTGCTTATTTATTTTTTATTAATTAATTATTGTAAGTAGTGAAAACACTTGCTAAAGATAACTTTTTGCAACAGGTATGGAAGCGCAATTACAAATCATATATATATATATATGTGTGTGTATGTATATATATATATATTAACCTTTTGCAAGTGGCTTTACCTGTTGCAAAAAAATGACAGTTATTGCAACTGGTGAAAACAGCTGTTAAATATATATTTTTTGCAATTGCTTTGAAAGTGTAGTTGCAAATAATATGTCTATTGCAATAGTAATGAAAGACCTGTTGCTAAAAGTATGTTTTTGCAACAGGCATGAAAGCGCTGTTGCGAAAAATATACTTTTCGCAACAGGAAGGAAAAGCCTGTTGTTAAATCTTGTCTATTGCAACAGCTACAAAAGGTCTGTTGCTAAATATCATTTACTGCAACTGACATTTGAGGCCTGTTGTAAATAGCTACTTGCAATAGGGTATTTTTCTTGTAGTGAAAATACTTTGATCTAAAATAATTATAATATATAATAGTTAAATTTATGATAAATAAAAATAGCTAAAGTTGTGTCATAGTTAAATTAAACATGTAAACTAATTTCCTTAAAATAGTTATAAAATAATAATTAAATTTAAAATAATGGAGTTAAAATAGTTTAATCTGAATTAATATAGTTTTTTTTTCAAATAATTAAAATATAGTCCAATCTGAACCTAATATCTATATTTTAAAAGTTCAACTTATTAGTAACTCAGGTTTCAATATAATTCAATTCAATTTAAACTAAAACAGTATATTCTTAATTCAAAACATTATTCAAAGTAAAATTATCTGGTTCTATTATTTAAATCAAATTATTTAAGTTTCAAAATTATACTTATATCATTTTTTTGGAAAAGCAGTTTAAATTTTATTTTAAATCAAATTTATTAATTTCATATCAATTAAATGTAAATCTACAAATTAAATTAATTGTAAACATTGAACTTAAATTTATATTTCAGTTTCAAAATATTAACTTAAAAAATTCATAGAAAGTCTATTTCATTAAATTTCTAAATTATATCTTCAAAAATTAATTTAACTTACATTTAAACAAATTAAATTACCACTTCATTCTTAACTTAACCTTCTAAATTTGCTTTTATTATGTATTTATAAAAATCTAGATTCATATATTAAATTAAAATTAGAAATAATATTTAAAATAAATTAAATTATTTATTAAAATACTTATTAAATGTTTTTTATGATATTAAATTATTTAAATTACATATATTTTTAAAACCAAGTGACATTAAAAGTTAAAATCTTAACATTTAGAGCATACGTTAACTTATAAATTAAAACTTCTAAGTAGATAATTTTATTTTAAATTTTTAAATTTAGCTTTTAAATCAAAATATGAATTCTTATAAAAATCTTAATTTATAATTTTAAAA
Organism: Allium sativum; assembly: GCA_030737875.1. Classification (NCBI taxonomy): domain Eukaryota; kingdom Viridiplantae; phylum Streptophyta; class Magnoliopsida; order Asparagales; family Amaryllidaceae; genus Allium; species Allium sativum. The sequence continues at coordinate 126,681,195 of CM060924.1, forward strand.
TAAATTTATTAAATTTAGATATAATTTACTATTTTTATAGTGAATAATTTGAAAGTAGACTAATGGTGTCCAGATATTTTTTTCTGCATAGGTCAAGTGATATGGATGTAAATCATTTTAATACTTTTAAATTCAATTTCCCAATATTTATCATTTCAACCACAGCCCAATATATTCGGTTTCATTTCCTAAATCTATATAATGGTTCGGGTATGTATCATTCAACCATAGTAAGGACAAAATAAATATAACACTCCATACATCACACATGCATTATAATATATCACCATAATCAAATATCACTTGCAATTAATTCATGTCATATATATCAAAAGTGTGTATGCCATATGTTCAAAAATTTATAACAAACAAATCAGTTTTTGAGAGCAATCCTGACATTCCATATATTATTTCAAATGGTGTTAATTCACTAAACAAAATATTAATCGTGAGTGAAGGATTCTCACCTTGCATGACAAATTAGAAGGAAGATAGCGTAAGTTGATACGAGCACGGATACAGATGCTGACACAACACGAGCAAGTACAATCGATTTAAACCACTAAGTCAAATCAGAATTCCTCTACGAAAAATCAAGACAATCAACCCGAGCTCTAACCTTGCATGGAGAAAAATACATATATATTCATATAAACACACATAAAAATATCTCTAGCTAGTAGCTATTAGGATCGTATACCAGACCTCACACTCATGATTCTTATACACAATCAATCAGACCCCACACACACCACACCCAGCACCACCAAGGTGGCTCGAGGTCGGGTCGCCGAAGGTTGTCAGGTCAGTGGTCCAGTAGGGCTGCGCAAGTGGAAGGCCACGATTTTGGAGCATTTTCAGGTCATTAACAAAATATGTCAGAGGTGATAGGGCGGCGAGGTTTGGCACGGGCTTGGGGTAATACGTCGGAAGTCGGAGGTTTATCCTAGGTCGACGGCGGAGACAGCGTGGCTGGCGACGAGATTGCATCTGGTGATTTGTATTGGGTTCGTTTGCTTGGATCTAGGATTTGGGGGCCTTTCTGCCTTGGGTTTCACATTTCCTGACAAGATGGTGCGAGATGGAAAGGTGCAGCGTCACTACCCAACATGGTGGCGTTTTGGTGGAGGTGCCAGGTTTGGGAAGTCGTTGAACGAGGTGAACAAGCGGTGAAGGAAAAGACGAGTGATGGACGGGTTTTTTTTCTTGAGAATGAAGATAAACAAAATGCATTGAGGGAGAAGAAAGAAACTGGTATTTCATGTTGATTTTATATATAATTTGTTTGCAAATAAATTTGAGTAATGTTTCTCGTGCGATTTGATTGTAGGAAAATTTTCTTTGGATTTAAGATACGAAGACTGAGAGATTTGGAGAAGATAGAATGAAGGAGTCAGAGAAGAGAAATACCTAAATTTTTATTTTCCTATTGGGAGGAATTACAGAATACTAAATGTTTGTTATTTAAAAAGTGTCCCTATAAATTTAATACACCTATTCAAATCCAATACTGGTATAAATACTAGTGAGAATGTAGAGGAAAATACAGATGTGATAAAGATTAATATGGACAAATGTACACTTGACAAACGCCGTCTGTTTTGCATGTTTTATAGTTAAAAATGCAAATTTCAGACAAACAAAATTGAATTTCAATAAAACAAAAATGCTAGAGCTAGAATTTAGTGTAGATTCATAAAAAAATTGAATTTTGGAAACTTTATCAATTTTCATCTTGAATGCAATTTTAACCTGTTTGGGCTAGAATTGACTTTTTCAGGAAAATTTTATATTGTATTAGATTTGATAAGTTCAAAAACACAGAAATTCAAATACATCATTTAAATTTTATGAATTTAATTAAATTCCAATAGCACAAATTGAGTTAGTTTAAATTTTAAATTCTGATTTGACAGTTGTTTTCACAATTCAAATGGTACTTATTTCTGTTTATAAACTAAAATCAAATTCATTTATTTCATTGTAATCTAAAATAAACTAGACTTTTGAAAATTAAAATTTATCACAGATCAAAACAATGGTTTAAATTCTATTAAAATTTTAGGTTGTTACAATCCCCTCAACACAATCCTTTTGTCTTCGAAAAGGAAAGAAAAAGGGAAATAGAAATAAAATAATAAAATATACAAAAATCAAGCTATAAATATTAGTTAACTTATTTAGAATATTATGTTGGTACTTTTTGGAACGACCACCTTGTTGGTTTGTTCCTTGATACAAAACCTCCTGTTGTCAACATGCACTCCTCATGTCACAATTCTTGGCAAATCCGTTCTCGTTTGAAAACGACAATAGTTGATAGTCTTTATAAATTCAAATTTCCTCTGTTGAAGCAAGGTTGCGTGTTCTAGAAGCTGCTCCATCTATTGACTTCATGGAGCGCTTCCATTGATAAAGTTCGTGAAAAGGTTCTTTCGATTCCGATTTGGACACAATTCACTCATATTCCCTCTGTTTTACAGCCTCTCATAGGTCTGAATTGGCTTCCTTGCCATATTGGCAAGCTCAAGTGTTTTGACACCAATACTGCAAGAAAATATCTAGTATAGGCTGGGGCCCTGATTGAGGTTACACCGAATAAGCCATTGCCTTCTAAAATCAAAGATAATATCGAAAATCGAGAACATTTTGTGGATGTTAAGTATAGATGGAAACCAGATATATGCACTATATGTAAATCATTTGGTCATCTTTATGATGCTTGTCAGCATGAGGATAATATGCCTCCCCTTGTAAAATCTCCTCTCCCAAGGCCCCCTGTTAGAGTTTCGATCCCTGTTGGCAGAAAGGAGGTCCAGGTTGAGGAAGAGCCACCTACTAATATTTTACCTGATATGCCTCTTGATCCATATGTTTCTTGGCTCGATAGTGAGAGAGCTTGGGTTCATTCCCCCACTGGTATGCGCTATGACTCTCAACATTATTTCTACAAATTTATTGGGGATAAGGGTTATATTAGGCATCTTTTCTACCATCCCATTGGTAAGATGTTAACTTTATGGGATGAGGGTGAAATTGGTGATGATAATGCGAAGCTCATGCTTGACTCTACCTGGACAGGAATCTTATGTTCTGCCCGATAGCTTCTTATTATGTGGATGACCTTGCATTTCACTTTTGGTGCTTCAAGCAGGCTTTGACACCTTTCATTGGAAATTTCTTCGAGAATGCTTCTGAAAATGAAATTTTTTGGTTGACTTTAAGCTTATTTCGCAGCCTATATTGTATTGTTTTCGGCTATTATGTTGTATGGATATGGACTGGACACTTCAAAGCAAATTAGTCACTCTGTGCATGTGCAGAGTACATGTTTTCCCATATCTTTAATAAAAGTGGTACGCCCACTATAAAACCGGCTTGCCTTGCCAAATAATAATAATAATAATAATATGTTGGTATATATTTAAATCAAAATTTTAGATATTTTCAAATATTTTAAAATGATTTTAAGTTTCCACTTGACGTCTCAGCTGGATATATACATACATACATATATATATCACTTTCGAAACATAAAAATAAATACAATAATATTGCAATCATCATCAGAATCATTTTCAAGCGACTAGAGTGCTACTCTGTCTTGTACCTAATATATATATACAGGATGTAACCAAGGATTTAAATCTTGTAAATCAGTCGCATTTCGGCTTGGGGATTTTAGAGACTTGATCTCGTATCTAGGGAAATCTCGCGTGAAGTGAGATTAATTGGGGTTCGTCTCAGATTTCCATCTCGGGTCTAAAAGTTCATATCGGAACAATCTTGGGGTACATGATATGTTAGAAAATGATATTCTTACACAGTAAATTTTATGAATGCAATTATAAACATAGTAACTTAAACTTGAATTACAAAATCACTTTATTATTATTAATTTACGAAGGATTATTCATATTCTAAATCATACTATGCTTAACATAGAAATATAACACAATACAAACGGAAAAGTGGTTACTACATATAATCCATAAACATGAATTATTGTTAGACATAAAACATAAAAAAGATTTAGAACGTTAAAAGTTTGGCATAAGTAGAACATAAAATACATAGTTTCATAGGTAACATGTATGTAAAAAAGACGAATATGAAAACCTTAAGCATTGTAGAACATATATGAACATGCAATATGGTCATTTAACATGTAAAATGTTAAATTATAGGAGATTACCATGGCTAGATTTGAGTTTTTTAATTATTGTTTTGGTTCAGACATATCTATAAATTTTAATCAGTAAAACCAAGATCTTGGACGGTATTCCACTATCTCGTCTCGGTCGATATATCATTCGATATTGCAATATCTCGGGATATATATTCGGAAAAAGATTTACATTGATATTTGCTGTTTCGTTTCGGGAGGAGCCCAAAACAATATCTCGGGCGATATTTTTGATATCAGAAACAGTGGATGTAACACATACGTTGATCGGACATATACCTAAATCACTAAGTATTCGATAAAACAATTTCAAAGTCAAGCAAATACACAAAATTTTCCTATTTAAAATAAAATATACATAAAATTTCCAAACATAAATATATTTTAAATCATTTGTTTATTAAAAAGTTCGGATACGAAAAATTTATATGTCTCCCCCACTCATTTATATTGTTATATCTTTGACTCATACTATATATTCAAATATAGCTAATTTATCATTTCATGAGAGATTATATAAAAGTTCTCAATTATATATCATATATGGTTCCTCAACTTATATTAATATTTCAACTAAATTATCACTTCTAATTCATACATTAAATTATTTTAAATCTTGCACATAAATTCTAAATTTTTAGTAAGCCCGAATATCAAGAATATATTATTAAGTTTCTATCCATAAGTCCACATATTAGCTAAGTTTATATATAATTAAATCATATTACATTAGATTCATTCAAATGCTTCTTGCTTAACATTATGTATAATGGGGTATTTTATTATCATCTATAGAACCATTCCATAAAATTGGTGAATACATTAAAATTATTTCTTCACAAATGATTACATTATAATTATCAATTGTATATATGTAGTTAATATAATATCACTAAGTTTCAAAGCATATATTCTTTACAACATTTTGTAGTGTCCATCAATCATAAGCTAAAGTTATCCTTCTTTATATGCTGACTAGTATGTCTATTATTTTTATCAAAAAAGCAATTTCATATTTCATATTTGTTACACATAAAATAGACTTAACAAATTTCAAATATCAAGTTTTAAGTTCTATCTTATTAGCACAAATTCACTTAGTATATTAAACAGACAATATCTTTCAAAACGCATATTTCACCAACTATAAATAAGTAATTATTACCTTAGTTATTGGAACATTCACATTTCCAAATTAATTCTCAATGCAAGATATACTTAAAATTCCTTCCATTATTAATTTAGTTAGTTCAAAAATAAGTCTGAAACATGAGCTAGAAGCTAAACCAACGAAAAAGGCTAACCAAAATATGTGATGTGGGAGACCTGATCAATATAAATTAGAGAATATTTCGGATTTCGTAAGTTCCTAATTATAAATTTCGTAGGATACATGTTTAGGAGAAAGGTTGAGATTTATTTTCAAAAAATTCTAATCAAGAAACCTACTAAGGAGAGAAATTCAGAAGAAATAAAATTCCAAGGAAAGGTAATATTTTCAAACAAATTTTTGGAACCAAAATCCTTTTAAAATCATTTAAAACCATATTAAAAATAAGGGTAATTAGGAGGAAGAACAAACTTTATAAAAAAGTTAGTTTGAAGGATACCAAGTTTTATTTTTAGGCAAAAGGACAAACTTTGAAGAAAATTAGTCTGAAGGAAAATGCTAAATACAAATAGCATTATGTTAAGTTTTTATACTATACCAAAATGCAAGTTATAACTCGCATTATATTCAGTTTTACACTTTAGAAAATGCTAGTTCAATTTTGCATTGTCCTTCAGCCTAATATTTCTCAAAGTTTGCCCTTCGGCCTAAAGAAGAAACTTGGTGTCCTTTAGCATATTTTTTCTCAACGTTTGTCCTTGTGCCTATTTTCCACTTAAAACTATTTTTTACTTTTCTAAAATATGCTCTGCCTAGAAAGATACAGCGACTGATTATGCTTATTCTAGGGGATTGCTACCTTATCTCTAATGAGTTTTAAACCACATAAGCTAAGGTTTCTTTTATTAAACTAAAGCTCTAATACCACATGTAACAACCACCTTTTCGTACGGTTTCAAGTCAATCATAAAACCAACTCGATCCATTCTAAACAGTAGACTGTTATAAATATGGGGGGTTTAATAAAATCAAATCATAGAACATAGATATACCACAGATACAAAAGAGTAGAATAACCTGTACGAAATAAATTACTTTGTAGTTCATGAAATACCAATAACAAAATCTTAAAAATCAAAATACAAAACATCTAGGTCATAAATTAATATGTCGGAAAATCATAGATACATAAGTGCCGAGTACAAAAATAAACGAGGTGAATAGAATAACTATAATGACCCGGATTTTTTTGCGACTTTGGTTATTGTGACGGCCCGCCCCGCACCAGCCTGCATTTCCTTCGAAAGTGCATTGTACACATGCCCGACTAGCATAAGACGGTCGTTAGTAGAAAGGAAAGAAGAGAACGAACTAATCAAGGAACCTGTGGAATGTCTCACAGCGCATGGAATAAAATATAATAATAATAATATACTTGACATAAAACAGGTGAGACAGTGCATAAGCTGATAACTAAAATCAACATCAACATCAAAGCAGCGGAAATCCAAATACAGGTTATTACAACTTTCCAAATTTACTGTCTCTAACAAAAGAAAGCTAAAGCGGAAGATGCACCACCAATGCCCAAGCAGTGATCTTCAACAATACAGGGAGAATACTATATATACATATATATATGTTACGTGGAAGCCTCCTGCTCATCTCCGGATCATCTACCCGTGCATCACCAGCTAACCTGTCTCTAGTCTGCTCGTGTGAGCACCCAGAGTAATAAGAGGAGACATAAAACTCTGGGTCAGACATAAAGCCTGGTATGAGCGATAAGCATATAAACAAAATAATAACAGGTATACTAAACCATACCTGAACCTGGACCTGCAACCAAAGAGTTAGTACCACATACCGTACAATACTCTAAGGTGCCATAATAAATAGTGTAAGATTACGGAGGTGGGGTGTGCATATCATAATGATAGCAAACAAATCAACCATAGCAACCATCCTCACATCTCTCACTCAGTGCGTAAAGCATACGATATCTACCACTTTGGAACACTAGACAAATTGTGGTAACGACGGATCCCGACTTGTAGAAACCCTGCTATGACCAAGCCAAACACTTGGAGTCATGACCAAACATTTCAATGACCCACTTCATTGGTCGTAGCCCTTGGTTCTACCGATGCCATAATGGCCCTGAATCCGCCTTCGTACCTCCTACCATAGTGGTCCAAAGCTACAGACATCGTAAACCCCTTAGCACGCGTCCCGCAGCAAAGCCTAACCATGAAGCGAACTCGTTGATTCCCATCTGAATCTTGAGCTCTAACTTCTCATTTGGACTTTCTTTGCATTTCGGGTTTGGTCGAATTGGAGTGGGTCTTCAGAAGAGTTGTCGCGCAGTAACGGTCCTAGAACTCGGTTCGGTTCGGTAGTCATTGCCCTCGTCGGTTCGGTTCGGTCCTCCATCCTTGTCATCTTCCATTCAGTTCGGGTCGGGTACTTCACTCCGGGTCGGGTCGGTGTCCTCCTCCGAGTCGGGTCGGGTTGTCGTCTTCCTTCCAGTTCATGCTCCTCCGATCAGCTCCCTCGTTTTCCATCTACTCCGATCCGATCCGATCCCTTCGCCTTACTCCAGTCCGATCCGCTCCGCTCCCTAGCTTACTCCGATCTGATCCGCTCCCAACGTTCTTCCGATCCGATCTGGCCTCCATTGTTCTTCCGATCCGATCCCCTTGTCCACTCCAACTCTAAGTAAACGGCCTTCCTTTTTGCCAAGTCTTTTATGTGCCAAACTCCAGTTCGGGTCGGGTTTTCTTGCCCAGTTCACATATCCGATCCGAGCCCTCATCCGATCCAATCCGAAGCCCTGCACAACTTTCTGCAACTTTTTTTTTTCCAGCAACTTGTTTACGCCGTTCGACGACGTTTTTGACAAATCTAACTATTCTAATCAATCACAATTCATGTCAAATAGTCATAACAACATAGCAAACTAACCACCAAAACAATGAATTCATATGTCAAAATGGATCTAATGTGCCCAAAACCCCTTATTTTCCCTTAAGCATGTTTAAGCAAATCTAATCATAGGGTTAACAAAACTTAATCAAATCGAACCAAATTTCAACCAGAGGCATAAAACATTATTTAAGAATTTCTAAACATTTTTCCAGAATTTACTAGTGTATAAATTCGCTAATCTTCACTAATTACCCTTAATTATCGTAATTAGTGCAAAAACTATGCAAATCACTCACCTTTGCCACAATAAAACTTTCAAATCTTAAGTGAACCTCTGATTTGCACGAATTCCAATATATAACAGCATTTCTACCTCAGTCCTTGTGCTAATCCTCCTTGATTTGATGCCTCTAAGCCTTAATCCTTGATTAGGAAGTGATCTTGGGTGTTTTAGAGAGATTTAGGGAGATTTAGAGAATGGAGGCCATGGCTAGATCAAGAGGAATGAATAGTGACGGCTGAAAAATGAGAAAAAGGTATTCTTCAAACCCTAACAGCCCTTTTAAACTCCTAATTCCGAAATTCCCCTTGGGCCTAGCTGTTAATCACCCGGTTAAGCCCAATTAAGCTGTTTTTCACCATCTGAAACTTGTTTCAGCCATATCTCCCAAACGGTGAGTCCGTTTGGCTAATGTGACCACTCTACGGAAAGAGAAACCATCATCCGAAGCCAATGGAAGTGGTTTCAGGTCAAAATTCCTTTCCAGTCAAAAGTTATGGCCAAAACAGTGCCAACTAGGGGTAAAATGGTCATTTAAAAATCGGGAAAAATCATGAACATGGGAAATGACCCCAATAGTCGTCTCCCAAAGTTACATGACCATACGACTTCGTATGTGAAAGAAACAAATATCCTACGATCCTATGATGCGTAGAATACGGGTCGTTACACTCTCCCCCCCTTAAGAAATTTCGTCCCCGAAATTCCTTAACTCAAAACATACAAAGGATCCCGCATGCCTAACAACCACATACAACAATCAAACATGCAAAACAAGCAAACAAGCCTATCCTAGCATGCGGAAAACTAAATCGAAGTCAAAATCTTACCAGGCAAAGAGTTCTGAATATGTCTTCCTAATGTTCTCCTCTGTCTCCCAAGTACAATCATTCTCGTCCTCGCTCCACTGTACCTTGACTAGCTTCACCGCCTTCCTTCGAAGTTGCTTCATGTCGTGTGCGACAATACGGGCCGGCTTGCGGTTCCCAACCGCCTCGGGTTCTACTTCGAAGTCCTCTAACTGATCAGGTGAAATAGTCATATCTGAGTCGTGAACGAACTTCCTTAGTTGGGAAACATGAATTACGTTGTGAACTCCCGCCATCTTCTCTGGTAAGTCAACTCTGTATGCCAAATCCCCGACTAGTTCAAGAACAGGGAATGGACCAACAAATCTTGATGCTAATTTGCCTCTCCTGCCAAATCGTATTACGCTCTTCAACGGAGAAATCTTGACAAACACCAAGTCGCCAACGGAGAATCTTAAATCTCTTCTCCTCTTATCGGCATAACTCTTCTGCCTATCTTGAGCAGCTTTCAATCGTTGTTGAACGATCTTAATCTTATCTGAAGTTTCCCTCACCACATCTGGTCCAAGCATAAACTTCTCGCCAGTCTCTATCCAACATGATGGTGAGTTACACGGTCTTCCGTACAAAGCTTCAAACGGAGCCATACCGATACTGGATTGGTAGCTATTATTATATGCAAACTCTACTAGATGCAAATGGTCATCCCATGGTCCACCAAAATCCAATATACATGCTCTTAAGAGATCTTCCAAAATACGATTCACCCTCTCCGTTTGACCGTCGGTCTGAGGATGATATGCGGTACTGAGATGTAACTCTGACCCCAGAGCCTCTTGTACGCTCTTCCAAAACCCACTAGTGAACAACGGGTCTCGGTCGCTCACAATGCTTTTAGGTACTCCATGAAATCTCACTACCCACTTCATATACAATTCTGCCAACTTAGCTGCCGTTCTGGTTGATTTGACTGGTATAAATCTTGCACTCTTAGTCAATCGGTCTACAATCACCCAAATGCTATCATGTCCCGACCTAGTCCTTGGTAAACCATCGATGAAATCCATCGAGACTTGCTCCCATTTCCATTCGGGGATTTCTAAGGGCTGTAACAACCCACTAGGCTTCTTTTGCTCGGCTTTAACTAGCTGGCAATTCATGCACTTGGATATAAACTTCCCAACGTCTCTTTTCATCCCTTCCCAGTAGTAGGTCTGCTTCATATCTCGATACATCTTATTACCACCTGGGTGTATAGTCAGTTTTGAGTGATGACACTCTCTAAGCACTTCATCCCTCAATCCATTGACATTGGGTACAACGAGCTTTCCATTCTTTCTAAGCCATCCATCTCGATCAAGCCCATACTGGTTCATCTCCTCACCGATACCCATCTCTAAATTGGAGATGATTTCCAATAGGTTAGGATCGTCCCTCTGACTAGAGCCGATCCGCTCAATTAAAGTCGGTCTGATCGTCAAACTTGCTAACATTTCTGGATCCAATTCGCACTTTGGTCTGAAATCAAACCCCGCGATATACTCCAGTTGCTTCCATTCTAAAAACATAGCTCCTAAACTGGCATGTCTTCTACTCAATGCATCAGCCACCGCATTGCCCTTGCCCGGTGTATATGCAATGTCAAAATCATTGGAAGCCAAGAATTCTAACCACCTTTGTTGCCGGAGATTTAGATCCTTCTGGGAGAAGAGATACTTCAACGACTTATGATCCGTAAACAGCTCAAATCTTTCTCCCAAGAGATAGTGTCTCCACATCTTCAACGCGAACACGATTGCTGCCAATTCTAAATCATGGGTAGGGTATCTTCTCTCGTGCGGTTTCAATTGCCGACTTGCATAAGCTACAACCCTACCGCCTTGCATCAATACAACACCCAGTCCGGTACCACATGCATCCGTGTATACCGTCATCTCTTCATTCCCCTTAGGAATGACTAACACTGGTGCGCTCGTCAACTTGTCCTTTAGACTCTTGAATGCATTCTCGCACCTTCCATCCCAGACAAAAGCTTGATTCTTCTTGGTCAACTGGGTCAATGGTGCTGCTATCTTGGAGAAACCTTGGATAAACTTACGATAATATCCCGCGAACCCCAAGAAACTTCTTACATCTGTTGCATTCTTGGGCGTAGGCCAATCCTGTACCGTAGCCACCTTCGCCGGGTCCACGGCAATACCATTCTCTGATACAACATGGCCCAAGAACCTCACTTCCCTCTTCCAGAAGTGACACTTAGAAAACTTTGCTTTCAATTGGTGTTTCCTCAACACCTCCATCACTACTCTTAAATGTTCCTTGTGTTCTTCCTCTGTCCTTGAATAGACCAAAATATCATCAACGAACACAAGGACAGACTTATTCAACTGATCTCTGAATACCCTACTCATAAGATCCACAAAATATGCTGGGGCATTGGTCAGCCCGAATGGCATGACCAACCACTCATAAAACCCAGACGGCGTCCGAAATGCCGTTTTAGCTATACTCTCAGCTTCCACTCTAAGCTGATGAAAACCTGTCGCGAGATCTAACTGAGAAAATACTCTCGCGCCACTCAACTGATCAAACAAATCATTTATCCACGGTAGAGGATACTTGTTCTTCCTCGTCACTTTATTCAACTCGCGGTAGTCTACACACAAACGAAGGGAACCATCCGCCTTGGTAGCAAACACAACTGGTGCTCCCCATTCAGAAACACTCCTTCTGATAAATCCCTTCTTCAAAAGATCGCTAGCTTGCACCTCGAGCTCCCGCTGCTCTCTTGGTGCCATACGGCGAAGTGGCATCACTATAGGTCTGGCATCTTTTACCAAATCAATACGGAACTCAATCTCTCGGTGTGGTGGAAATCCGGTCACTTCTTCGAAAACATCCGGATACTGGCCAACCACGGGCAAACCTGACAACTCACTATGCGGAATGTCGAGGGAGTTTAGAAAACTAGCCAATACCCCCTTACTGGGTAGACCACCAAACACCATCCTCCGCCCATCATCCGCTCTAGCTGTCACCAACAAGCCCTCACAGTCTACCACCACCCCGTATCTTTGGAGCCAATCTACTCCCAAAATAATGCCAAACCCAGTAAAGCCCAAAACAAAGCAATCACAAACAAACATGCATCCATGACTCGATAAGATCACATTACGACAAATCATGCTAAGGCTAGTTGAACCACCAATCGGGTTCGTCACTACTAAAGGTCTATCGACAATCTCGGGCTCCAATCCCAACCTATCTACCAGGTCACTAGATATGAAAGAACTGGAAGCTCCGGTATCAAACAAAACTCTAACAGGAACATCATAAACAGAAAGCATACCTTGAATGACGACATTCTTTCCCTTCTCCGCTGCAGTTGGGGTATTCGACGAAGAAGGAATAGCATTAAGGGCATATGCTTTCACCATTTGCTTTTCTTTAGGGGGCTGTGGACACTTGTCCTTGTGATGTCCCAATTGGCCACAATTGAAGCACTTCCTATCCGCTGGCTTGGCCCAACAATTACTAGCATAATGGCCCTTCTTACCACAGCTGAAGCACTCAACATCTTGCTTATTCTTTTTCTTCTGGCCATCCTTAGTCTGATTCTGCTTTCTCTTATTCTGGGAACCACCCTTGCCTCCACCACTTGCTTGTGGCTTTGGCTCATCTGCGGATGCAACCTCAGTCTTCGGCTTAGGGTAGAGACTCTCTGATCTTAATGTTTTCCCCACAATCGACTCAAACGTCTCATTGATGTGGTTAATAAGCCTTTCCCCTAAGTACTGATCTAACCCAGTTATGAATTTCTCATTCTTCTTCTCGGCAGTATCAATTAGAGATAACCCATACTTTGATAAAGTGTCGAATTCAGCAATGTACTCCGAGACAGCTCTGCCATTCTGCTTGAGCTCTAAGAATTTCTTAAACAACACTAACTTCTGAGCAGCTGGAATGAACTTCTCGCTAAAGCTAGCTTTAAACTGCTCCCAAGTAATCTGATCTTCAGGAGTAGCTGCTTTTATAGCATTCCACCAATTCATTGCCCGCCCTTGCAGCTGACGGGACGCTAGCTTTCTCTTCATCGCATCCTCGATACCCAAATCCTCGAAGATACGTTCGCAACTATCCACCCAATCTTGAACATCTGTGGCCGACTCCTTTCCGTGAAACGGCTTCCCACCAAGGCTAGTATAATCCTTGTTTAGCTTGGCGAAGTCGACCCTCGGCGCCTGCACTATTGGACCACCACCATTTCCACCATTGGGAGCTGCCCCCTGTACATCTCTAAGCATCTCTCTCATGAGGTCAGTAAACATCGTCCTCATGTCAGCAGCATTCCCATTATTGGCCCCTCTACCGGTACCTCTAACATATCGGCTCATCATCAATCTGAAAAAGGAAACGATTAACGACTCCATAGTGGTGCCTCTAAGCCTTAATCCTTGATTAGGAAGTGATCTTGGGTGTTTTAGAGAGATTTAGGGAGATTTAGAGAATGGAGGTCATGGCTAGATCAAGAGGAATGAATAGTGACGGCTGAAAAATGAGAAAAAGGTATTCTTCAAACCCTAACAGCCCTTTTAAACTCCTAATCCCGAAATTCCCCTTGGGCCTAGCTGTTAATCACCCGGTTAAGCCCAATTAAGCTGTTTTTCACCATTTGAAACTTGTTTCAGCCATATCTCCCAAACGGTGAGTCCGTTTGGCTAATGTGACCACTCTACGGAAAAAGAAACCATCATCCGGAGCCAATGGAAGTGGTTTCGGGTCAAAATTCCTTTCCAGTCAAAAGTTATGGCCAAAACAGTGCCAACTAGGGGTAAAATGGTCATTTAAAAATCGGGAAAAATCATGAACATGGGAAATGACCCCAATAGTCGTCTCCCAAAGTTACATGAACATACGACTTCGTATGTGAAAGAAATAAATATCCTACGATCCTATGATGCGTAGAATACGGGTCGTTACAGTTATCGCCATAAACACGATGATGACTAACCAAAACATCAAAAAATCCTGGTAATTAGTGAAAGAAATTAGAGGGTGAGGAAAGATAAGATAGAAAATTAGAATAGAAGAAGAAGAAGAACACAACATCAGAGTAACACGAATCTCACAGCGGAACGAATAAATATATTTCATAACATAACTTTGAAATACAAATCTGTACTTAGAATATACATATCATTATCAAAGTACAGCACTTACAACAAAGCGGAAATAACTACAGCTATAAAATCCTGAAGCCTCCTGCTCCAGCTCTTCAAGTGTATCTGTAAAATCCCGACTACTTGACTGCCCGTACAAATTTAGGCACCCAAGAGTTTTGGGAAAACAACAAAATAAACTCCGGGTCAGTCATGGGACTAGTATGAGTAAAACATATTTAAAACAGGTTGAACAAGTAATCGATATCTCATAAGACCACGCCGCATAACGGAACGGGTTTTTCCCTTATGAGAATCCAAAATATCTTTATATCGAAACCTTTTGATATTATAATAATGTCTATCAACCACAGTATATATAATCATCTAGCAGAAACGCTTTCATCTCACGTTCTACATATATAGTATACAAAATCAAAACCGCAAGCACGTATTGGGTAATGGGTTTCCAACTATGACAAGGTATGGAACCACCTTCCGCTAGTGTACCTCTAGAAAGGAATACACTGGGTTCAACAAGAACATCTTGCAACCCGGCCACACATGACCGACCACTCATTTCGCTTGAGTGTATCGAATGTATATCACCAACGGTTGGGATCAGCAACCATTTCCCGAATGGGACAGCATCAACAATAGATTTTTAGAAGTAAATGAAACTCTAGATCAGGTGATTATACACCCTACTTCGGTGCGACCGACTTAGCCATGTTGCCTGCCCGATTTCTGTCATTTACCGGATGTGGGGCTAGAAGCTACGCTTTATCATCACACCAGATTCACTTTGAATGCCACATTGTCAAATCCATCAAATCACCGATTGACGTCCTCAACCATACATTATGTGTTAGCTAAAAGAAGTTTCCTTCTCCGCTTCCACTCTTGGTACGGTTGGAGAAATCAATATACGTAATCATCTAGAAATACTCTGTCAGACATCCCTCCATACAAGTCATCCAGGAACAGGATGAACCGAAGGCACTATTCTGTAAACAGGATATCCCTTGCATAACCCCGTCTTCAATTTCCTTTGGCATATATGATTCGCAACGCTTATGCCAATACAGAGTGGTTCTTTGGATAATAATCCAACCGGTCTCTCCATATTAACAATGTTAAAATGGTCAAAAACTTTGATAGTCTGTGATTTAACTATCAAAGAAAAATACATGTGCAAACAACGATATTATTTCCAAATGGAAATTTATACCGATCAAACATCATTCAACATTTATCTCTTAATTTCATATATTTACTTATATCCAGTTACCCTATATTCAATATTTCTTATTTTCTAAATTTGGAAAATATACGTTGTTAACAATGGAAAACATTTCCATTTCTTGTTTTCTTTATTAGAAAACATTTCTGGTTTCTTATTTGGAAAACATTTCCAAAGCTTCTTCATTTGGACTTAGACAGATGTTTAAAAAAACCATCGCGATGCCAACTCAAACCATTTCCTTTATTTACTAAATTCACTTAACCATCCTTTACTATCGAACCTTAATCATTCCTTAGTTAAAAATGAAGTCAATCAAGTTGGGGTAATACTACCTCTCAGACCTTAACTGAACAACGTTTCTAACCTTGAAATAGACAAAGTTCACCCTTCTAATTCATTAAAAAACTTCCTTACGTAACTCTCTTTCGAATAAATCTCTATTCGATTTATTCTATTTGATTTACTCTATTTTATTTACTCTATTCACTTAACCCCTTTCGAATAAACTATATTCAATAACTCCTCTAACTTTATTCGAATAAACTATATTCTATTAACTCCTTTGCTTCTATTCGAATAACTATATTCGATTAACTCCTTTTACTTTCTAATCGAATAACTATATTCGATTAACTCATTTTACTTTCTATTCGAATAACTATATTCGATTAACTCATTTTACTTTCTATTCGAATAACTATATTCAATTAACTCCTTTTGAATAACTCTAGTACGATTTAACTCTATTCAATAAATTCTAGTTCGGTATAACTCTATCGATTTACTTTAACTTATTAACACTAACTGTTTAACTCTAATTGTTTTACCCTAATGGTTTAACCTTACTGATTTACTATAACCAATTAACTCTAACTGGTTAACCCTACCTGATTAACTCTGGTTGATTAATTCTAATCAATTAATTTTATTCGATGAATTCTGATTGAATAACTCCTTTTGGCTAAACTATATTCGAATACCTCCTTTTAACTTTTATTCGATAACTTCCTTTATTCTATTCGAATAACTAATTCTATTAACTCCCTTTCGAATAAACTATTCATTTATAAAGATTTACTTTTAGTAACGGTTCTTCACTTTACAAATGATTTCCTTTTTATTCAAACTTACCCTTTTGATTTTATAAATATTCCTTTTATAATTTTTTTTTTCCTTTTCTATATAAAATCCATCGATTTTATATAAATAATTCATTTTCAAAATACACTTTGAAAATCCCTTTTCCCATATCCAGTATTTCTTATGGTATTTAACATACCATATAACAATGATAAATATCGTCCAACACACATAATCAACAACAGATTATATATCACATCATATATCATAATATATGAATCATAGTAAAATAAATGTTGAGGAATCCAGTTGGATTCCTCCAACCTGTTCCCCTGCATCACAGATGTTAAACAATGTATATAACATCACTCTCAGTTCCATATGATATACTCTGTTAAACAGAATCAATATAGAAATTTAACTAACTGACTAGCAGTTCAATCAAATAGTCAACACACAGTCAATCAATCAACATTTAACAGTTCTAAAAATACAACATGAAATTATAATCTGTTAAGAGTTAGTTAGATTTACTCACATTGGACTATCATCGTTAATTAACGATAATTGTCGTTGATTCAGATTGGACAATTTATTTTGCTATAAATTGTAACGAACTCCCATCCACTCCCGGTCAGTCTCATTTCGTTGCTCCCGTCCATACGATTCTAACGTGACCAACCATTTGTGATTCTGATATCATATAATAGAGATATGATTATTTGAAGTTAATACATTATTTTAAGTTGAATTAAACTTAACTTGAATTCAATATGGGCTTTACTAAATTTGACCACCTCAATACTTACCCATAAGCCCCCTACGCCCAATCCACTTTCTCCATTTGAAAACAGAAACCACCCTGCTCTGATCCAGTATTTCGATATCTCTCCTCATTCCATTCTGAAACTGTCCCTTTCCTCTTCTTTGCTCAATGGCAACCCATATCGGCCTCACCAAAATACTCAACGTCTTTCACGTTCCAAGCATTTTCACTTCAAAAGAAACAAGCTGCTCTCTCCAATCTCCCAAGCTCTTCCTGACGACCGTGCTTGTTTCCCCACCGAACCATAAATTCCAAACAAAACGTCGGGACTCCATCTCTCCGTCTTTCCGAATACAGCTTGCACCTTATTCCTTTGTTACCACAACGCTCCTCTATTTAAATATCACACAAAGATGCCGGCTACATATCCCCTCAACGCAGATCACGGCTGCTCCATTTCTCAGGTCCACTACTGTGCTTTTAATGTTCACCATAACCCAAGGCATCACGTTTTTCTCCATTCAGTCCGTCCCCTCCTATATGAACTCGAACAGGGATTCACGCATGCTCCAAAACACTTGACAGTATACCCATGTTTTTCCAGCTATAGTTCCCCAACATCTCCCTCCTTTGGTTTGTCGCACGTCACTTCTACTTGCCACAAACCTGTATGTGATCTTGGAGCCACGAACTGTCGCTCCTAAACTCGAGCGTCCTAGAATCCTTACTCGTTGTGTATATTTTATTCATTTAGAGGAGGAGTATTTGATTTCGGTTTTTATTGTTTTTAAAATACGTGAAGCTTTAAATCCTTGCGTGAATAGTAGGTGAAAAGGGTGAAACCGAAGGAAAAAGAGAGAGAGAAAGCAGTGCGTGTAATACGTATAGTTTTAAAATGAAGACGTGGTTCTTGCGACTCCAATCAGGGTTTTGTGGTTAAGGGAAAAATGCACGTGGTCGTTCTTTGATTGCGGAAAATGAATGGTTATGAATTATACACACTTCAAACTAAATTAAATATTCCATTTTATTTACCGATCGTTACAGACAGAGATAAAAACACCATTGTGATGAGCGAGGTGTCCTGACTCCAGAAATATAATAATATCGGTAGGTTGGCTTATTCTGTGAAACCCCGAAATGTTGATTACAGGGTGCAAAATACCCCAAATTAAAGTTGCTTAATTAATTAATTAAAAATTACAGTAAAATTCTAAAAATTAAATTATCGCTATGTCTCAAAAGAACCTCGTCTAAATTCAAACTCGATATTAAAATATTTTGAAAACCCTTTTATAACGTAAATAAAGCATTGCAAATTATAAAGGAATTTCACAGCGGCTTTTCTGAAATTTGATTTGGACGTAATTCAAAATCTACCCGATGAAATCCCGATTTTTCTCTTCCACTAGAAAGATATACCCCACCAGCTCCACACGTTTCTTGTTTCACTAAAATCCGGCTTAAAACAAATCCTGTACATTCAGTTGAAGTTCAAATCGCCGAATAGCGAACTGCCGCGCCATTTCTAGCTCTATTTTAATTATATTATAATTATACGTTCAAACTGTCGTTAAAATAATATATTCGTTATTCAAATTCAAATTCTAATCTGAATTAAATATCACAGATGATCCAGTTCACACCATATCGCCATTTCAGCCAATTCTGATTATTTTAGAATTAAATATATTTTTAATTTATTATTTTAATTAAATATTCACCATAATTTAATTCCGCGATCATTAAATCCTTTTAATCGCCCTTTTAAATAATTAAATAAATTAATTATTATACCGCTGACGATGCGGGTCATTACAATCTTCCCCACTTAAAATAATTTCGTCCTCGAAATTACTAAGGTAGAGAACGACCCTATCGACTGGTTAGAACATATTTGTTCACTTCTTAACTTCAGTTTCAACTGAACCAATTTAATTTCAATTAAATTATTTATTCATTCTTATCATCGAAAATTTCCAAAAATCCTGAAAATTTTCTAACGCCTTAACTCTTCGAAAAATTTCGCCAGCACCTCCTTTATACTGGTTAATCGGTCAAATTCCAACTCGCCTCTCTGGGCCATCTCCATCCCAAAGAAAATCAAACAGCCAAGCGGCTTACCAATTCGGCTCATAAATCTTATATCCAATAGAAATATAAACTTGTACCTTTTGTCGGCATATCATTATATTCTTTCCACCTGTTATCAATTCAGCGGATACAATTAGGGTCATCCCAATCAAATTCCAATAGTCTTTCCCTGGGAGTTTCAAACAGTTTACTCTTTTCAAAAATCAAATTTTCCTTTTGAACATGTCATTGAGGCCTTAATTAATATTCCATTAGTTAAATCACTTCTCTATTTCTTTATCAATATTTGTTAACCAAATATTTTCAATAACCATATTGGTCTTTTATGTTATTTGGAAAACATATCCGAATATCGCCTTCCTTTATTTTCTAAACTTTAGAAAATATATGCTATTTATAATTGGAAAATACTCCAAATATTTATCTCTTTTCCGATCTCATTTATTTCTATAATTAGGAAACATTCTTTATTATATTTCCAAGCTTACACTTATTTGGGTTAAAACGGATGTTGTGTAAAACATCGTTACGACAACCCAAATACTATATTCAACTAACTCTTACACAACATTGATCTTAGAGCCTGAAATCTTACTATTTATTTGTTAATAATGAAATCAATCAAGTTGGGTATAACTACCTCTCAGACCTTGAATGAATAACATTTATAACGTCAAAACAGATATGACTACTTAATCGAATAATCAATACCATACAACTACTTATTCATTTTAAACACGTATACGCTTCCCCTTTCCATTCTTACTAGATTTTATTCTTAGTCTTCCTTTTTGATTTTACTATTCTATTTCTAAGTTCGTTTCCTTATCGACTTCTATATATATCGATACGTTGATTTCTAACTATCAACTTATCTTAAAAATATTCTAACTCCTTAAATTCCCGGAAAAATTCGCCCTAACCTCCTTTGTACCAGGAGCATCAGGATATTTCAAATAGCCTCCCATGGCCCTCACCAATCCAAAAAGAAAAATAAAAAGCCAAGTGGCTAGCGATACGGTGCATAAAATCTCATATATGAATTAAATACATACCTTTTCGTCGAGCATTCTATTTATATACCTTCATACCTTTATCCATACCTATCTCATGTATATTTATACCTGCCCAATCTATTTTAACTATACCTGATCGTTTTAACTTAATTCGTTAATTAATATGTTAATTAACTCTGTAGTCTATTTCACTTTTATATTTGAACATAACATGTTCAAATATATTTTAACTTGCTTACAAACTAATCAAATTCTACTTTTTCAAACTCAGGTTTCATATTCGATTTCAAATATAAATTTACCAGTCCCCTTTACTTATCTAAAGTTCAACTTCAATTCAAGATCCATTTACTAATGGCTAATTAACTAGTTTACCTATTACACCTTTTTATTTGAATATACATGTTCAAATATAAGTTTAACTTGTTTATCAACTAATTGAATTCCATCTCAATTCTATTTGAATTTCCTATATTCAAATTCCATTTCAATTCTCTTATTCAAATTCTATATTTGAATTTCATTCAAATCTCTTATTCAAATTCTATATTTGAATTTCATTTCAAATCTCTTATTCAAATTTTATATTTGAATTTCGTTTCAATTTCCTTATTCAAATTCTATATTTGAATTTTATTTCAATCTCTTATTCAAATTTTATATTTGAATTTCGTTTCAATTTCCTTATTCAAATTCTATATTTGAATTTCATTTCAATTCTATTTGAATCTTCTATATACAAATTTCAAATTCAATTCCATTGAATTTCATATATTCAAACTCCCTTTGAATTTCTATATTCAAATTCCTTTTGAATTTCATTTTTTATTATAAATCCCATTTTGAAATTCAACACAACTTGTCTTTCCTAAAACAAATTCAAAATAGTATCTCTGGTAGTAATTCGTCACTTACAACTCGAAAATGAATACTGATGATGCAGCTGTCATCATCAGAATCTATTTTCCAGCGATCTAAGTGAGTTCAATACTATAAAACCATTTCTAAACATTTCCACTTTGAAATTCATTTCAAAATATAATTCACACTGCTTGTAAAACAATTTAAAATCTCCCAGGAGCTTAAATTTTCCTTATTTTTAATCCAAATCTATTTACAAACACTTATCCAATTTTCCAGAATTTTAATTCAATTTCTGGTTTAAAATTTCAGATTCAACTCATCTGATTTCACATATTTCACTTATATGAATTCTGATTGGTTATTTACATAACCATTTAATTTATAATCTTACTTAATTATAATAACAACCAATATATCCAATATATATAAAAATATACTTTGGGTAAAATTAATTCGTTTACCCTTTTTCAAAGCATACAATGACGGTTCATCGTATTCGAGTGTTTACAAAATCCCTACCGATACAGTGGATCAAACTGATCGACCAGAACTCATAAACGACTCAACCAATAAATCACCACAATATAAAACAAATTTTTATATCAATAACAAATACGTTCACTCGTATATATACACTCAACTCAATCTAGGGTATTACTAACCCTATCTCTAACGAGTCACGCCACAGAGCTAAGGTAAATCACTTAACATAAGCTCTGATACCAACTGTAATGACCCGGATTTTTTTGCGACTTTGGTTATCGCCATAAACACGATGACGACTAACCAAAACATCGAAAAATCCTGGTAATTAGTGAAAGAAATTAGAGGGTTAGGAAAGATAAGATAGAAAATTTGAATAGAAGAAGAAGAAGAAGAAGAACACAACATCAGAGTAACATGAATCTCACAGCGGAACGAATAAATATATTTCATAACATAACTTTGAAATACAAATCTGTACTTAGAATATACATATCATTATCAAAGTATAGCACTTACAACACAGCGGAAATAACTATAGCTATAAAATCCTGAAGCCTCCTGCTCCATCTCTTCAAGTGTATCTGTAAAATCCCGACTACTTGACTGCCCGTACAAATTTAGGCACCCAAGAGTTTAGGGAAAACAACAAAATAAACTCCGGGTTAGTCATGGGATTGGTATGAGTAAAACATATTTAAAACAGGTTGAACAAGTAATCGATATCACATAAGACCACGACGCATAACGGAACGGGTTTTTCCCTTATGTGAATCCAAAATATATTTATATCAAAACCTTTTGATATTATAATAATGTCTATCAACCACAGTATATATAATCATCTAGCAGAAACGCTTTCATCTCACGTTCTACATATATAGTATACAAAATCAAAACCGCAAGCACGTATTGGGTAATGGGTTTCCAACTATGACAAGGTATGGAACCACCTTTCGCTAGTGTACCTCTAGAAAGGAATACACTGGGTTCAACAAGAACATCTTGCAACCCGGCCACACATGACTGACCACTCATTTCGCTTGAGTGTATCGAATGTATATCACTAACGGTTGGGATCAGCAACCATTTCCCGAATGGGACATCATCAACAATAGATTTTTAAAAGTAAATGAAACTCTAGATCAGGTGATTATACACCTTACTTCGGTGCGACCGACTTAGCCATGCTGCCTTCCCGATTTCTGTCATTTACCGGATGTGAGGCTAGAAGCTACGCTTTATCATCACACCAGATTCACTTTGAATGCCACATTGTCAAATCCATCAAATCACCAATTGACGTCCTCAACCATACATTATGTGTTAGCTAAAAGAAGTTTCCTTCTCCGCTTCCACTCTTGGTACGGTTAGAGAAATCAATATACGTAATCATCTAGAAATACTCTGTCAGACATCCCTCCATACAAGTCATCCAGGAACAGGATGAACCGAAGGCACTATTCTGTAAACAGGATATCCCTTGCATAACTCCGTCTTCAATTTCCTTTGGCATATATGATTCGCAACGCTTATGCCAATACAGAGTGGTTCTTTGGATAATAATCCAACCGGTCTCTCCATATTAACAACGTTAAAATGGTCAAAAACTTCGATAGTCTGTGATTTAACTATCAAAGAAAAATACGTGTGCAAACAACGATATTATTTCCAAATGGAAATTTATATCGATCAAACATCATTCAACATTTATCTCTTAATTTCACAGATATACTTATCTCCTGTTACCCTATATTCAATATTTCTTATTTTCTAAATTTGGAAAATATACGTTGTTAACAATGGAAAACATTTCCATTTCTTGTTTACTTTATTAGAAAACATTTCTGGTTTCTTATTTGGAAAACATTTCCAAAGCTTCGTCATTGGACCTAGACAGATGTTTAAACAAACCATCGCGTTGCCAACTCAAACCACTTCCTTTAATTACTAAATTCACTTAACCATCCTTTACTATCGAACCTTAATCATTCCTTAGTTAAAAATGAAGTCAATCAAGTTAGGGTAATACTACCTCTCAGACCTTAACTGAACAACGTTTCTAACCTTGAAATAGACAAAGTTCACCCTTCTAATTCATTAACAAACTTCCTTACGTAACTCTCTTTCGAATAAATCTCTATTCGATTTATTCTTTTTGATTTACTCTATTTGATTTACTCTATTCACTTAACCCCTTTCGAATAAACTATATTCGATAACTCCTCTAACTTTATTCGAATGAACTATATTCGATAACTCCTCTAACTTTATTCGAATAAACTATATTCTATTAACTCCTTTGCTTCTATTCGAATAAATATATTCGATTAACTCCTTTTACTTTCTATTCGAATAACTATATTCGATTAACTCATTTTACTTTCTATTCGAATAACTATATTCGATTAACTCATTTTACTTTCTATTCGAATAACTATATTCGATTAACTCCTTTTGAATAACTCTACTACGATTTAACTCTATTCAATAAATTCTAGTTCGATATAACTCTATCGATTTACTTTAACTTATTAACACTAACTGTTTAACTCTAATTGTTTTACCCTAATGGTTTAACCTAACTGATTTACTCTAACCAATTAACTCTAACACGTTAACCCTACCTGATTAACTCTGGTTGATTAATTCTAATCAATTAATTCTATTCGATGAATTCTGATCGAATAACTCCTTTTGGCTAAACTATATTCGAATACCTCCTTTTAACTTTTATTCGAAAACTTCCTTTATTCTATTCGAATAACTAATTCTATTAACTCCCTTTTGAATAAACTATTCATTTATAAAGATTTACTTTTAGTAATGGTTCTTCACTTTACAAATGATTTCCTTTTTATTCTAACTTACCCTTTTGATTTTATAAATATTCCTTTTATAAAAATCCTTTTCCTTTTCTATATAAAATCCATCGATTTTATATAAATAATTCATTTTCAAAATACACTTTGAAAATCCCCTTTCCCATATCCAGTATTTCTTATGGTATTTAACATACCATATAACAATGATAAATATCGTCCAACACACATAATCAACAACAGATTATATATCACATCATATATCACAATATATGAATCATAGTAAAATAAATGTTGAGGAATCCAGTTGGATTCCTCCAACCTGTTTCCCTGCATCACAGATGTTAAACAATGTAGATAACATCACTCTCAGTTCCATATGATATATTTTGTTAAACAGAATCGATATAGAAATTTAACTAACTGACTAGCAGTTCAATCAAATAGTTAACACACAGTCAATCAACCAACATTTAACAATTCTAAAAATACAACATGAAATTATAAACTGTTCAGAGTTAGTGAGATTTACTCACATTGGACTATCATCGTTAATTAACGATAATTGTCGTTGATTCAGATTGGACAATTTATTTTGCTATAAATTGTAACGAACTCCCAACCACTCCCGGTCAGTCTCATTTCGTTGCTCCCGTCCATACGATTCTAACATGACCAACCATTTGTGATTCTGATATCATATAATAGAGATATGATTATTTGAAGTTAATACATTATTTTAAGTTGAATTAAACTTAACTTGAATTCAATATGGGCTTTACTAAATTTAACCGGCTCAATACTTACCCATAAGCCCCCTACGCCCAATCCACTTTCTCCATTTGAAAACAGAAACCACCCTGCTCTGATCAAGTATTTCGATATCTATCCTCATTCCATTCTGAAATTGTCCCTTTCCTCTTCTTTGCTCAATGGCAACCCATACCGGCCTCACCAAAATACTCCTCAACGTCTTTCATGTTCCAAGCATTTTCACTTCAAAAGAAACAAGCTGCTCTTTCCAATCTCCCAAGCTCTTCCTGACGACCATGCTTGTTTCCCCACCGAACCATAAATTCCAAACAAAACGTCGGGACTCCATCTCTCCTTCTTTCCGAATACAGCCTGCACCTTATTCCTTTGTTACCACAACGCTCCTCTATTTAAATATCACACAAAGATGCCGGCTACATATCCCCTCAACGCAGATCACGGCTGCTCCATTTCTCAGGTCCACTACTGTGCTTTTAATGTTCACCATAACCCAAGGCATCACGTTTTTCTCCATTCAGTCCCTCCCCTCCTATATGAACTCGAACAGGGATTCACGCATGCTCCAAAACACTTGACAGTATACCCATGTTTTGCCAGCTACAGTTCCCCAACGTCTCCCTCCTTTGGTTTGTCGCACGTCACTTCTACTTGCCACAAACCTGTATGTGACCTTGGAGCCACGAACTGTCGCTCCTAAACTCAAGCGTCCTAGAATCCTTACTCATTGTGTATATTTTATTTATTTATAGGAGGAGTATTTGATTTCGGTTTTTATTGTTTTTAAAATACGTGAAGCTTTAAATCCTTGCGTGAATAGTAGGTGAAAAGGGTGAAACCGAAGGAAAAAAGAGAGAGAGCAGTGCGTGTTATATATATAGTTTTAAAATGAAGACGTGGTTCTTGCGACTCCAATCAGGGTTTTGTGGTTAAGGGAAAAATGCACGTGGTCGTTCTTTGATCGCGGAGAATGAATGGTTATGAATTATACACACTTCAAACTAAATTAAATATTCCATTTTATTTACCGATCGTTACAGACAGAGATAAACACACCATCGTGATGAGCGAGGTGTCCTGACTCCAGAAATATAATAATATCGGTAGGTTGGCTTATTCTGTGAAACCCCGAAATGTTGATTACAGGGTGCAAAATACCCTAAATTAAAGTTGCTTAATTAATTAATTAAAAATTACAGTAAAATTCTAAAAATTAAATTATCGCTATGTCTCAAAAGAACCTCGTCTAAATTCAAACCCGATATTCAAATATTTTGAAAACCCTTTTATAACGTAAATAAAGCGTTGCAAATTATAAAGGAATTTCACAGCGGCTTTTTTGAAATTTGATTTGGACATAATTCAAAATCTACCCGATGAAATCCCGATTTTTCTCTTCCACTATAAAGATATACTCCACCAGCTCCACGCGTTTCTTGTTTCACAGAAATCCGGCTTAAAACGAATCCTGTACATTCAGTTGCAGTTCAAATCGCCGAATAGCGAACTGCCGCGCCATTTCGAGCTCTATTTTAATTATATTATAATTGTACGTTCAAACTGTCGTTCAAATAATATATTTGTTATTCAAATTCAAATTCTAATCTGAATTAAATATCACAGATGATCCAGTTCACACCATATCGCCATTTCAGCCAATTCTGATTATTTCAGAATTAAATATATTTTTAATTTATTATTTTAATTAAATATTCACCATTATTTAATTCCACGACCATTAAATCCTTTTAATCACCCTTTTAAATAATTAAATAAATTAATTATTATACCACTGACGATGCGGGTCATCACAATAACAGAACCACTAAGATAGCAAATAAGAGACAAATAATAAGTCGAATTTGCAATAGATCTCCAGCTCGCAAAAGACAAATCGCGTAAGCTAAACTCCTTAGTCTGACACAATCATAAAATCAGAAATAATACACTCGAGTTAGGATTAACATTCTCATCAGTGAATCAACCCAAGTGAAATGCTCAAATTAAATGCATTAATAACTTAAAGGATGTTTGAGAATCTGAACCTTTAAGAATCCATTAAACTAGATATTATATAGTACAATACAATACACTATTATAATAGTATCTACGTTGAATATACTATTGAAAATAGCGTAAACGGGATTACATTTTTACCCTTACACCTTTAATAATACCATGGTCAATATGAATATCGTAAAGTCCATTGTAAACTAGTGGTTATAAGAGGGAACTCCATAGGTACGATACAAGTCAAAATCGTAGAGGGTTCAATTAGGATAATATGATAAGGGACACAAGACAATACCGAGAGTAGGATTCTATCAGTTCTACTCTCGGACCAGTGGTAACGCATATCCGCAACTACTGCCCACCTTAAATAATACTCCCATAATCAAAGGGCCCTATTCAAATCACAAAGTAATAGACGGTATCAAGGAAGTGTATCCGATAAAGGGTGCTACCTCAGTTAATCATGGTATAGCTCATGTTCTAGTCATTTCAATTATGACCCAAAGTCAAGGCTATTCATCATCGTTCTCTTACTTCATTCTAGTATTGTTCGTCAAACTAACCTAATCCAATTTGGATTCTCCTCCGTATGCATAATTGTTAAAGTGGTTTTTAGTATTGAAAGAGAATATGTTAATACCGACTCCGATCTCGTTAATAACCAAACATTTATTTCACACCATGGTCCATTATATTTAAAATCATATTTAAAGTATAATAAATCAAATAATAACATATTGATTTATATTCATATGATTATGTTCAAATATTTTATTATCATAAATCATATTTCAAATCAATTCATTATTTGATTTAAGTTCAAGATTTATATTTACAAACAGTTTATTATCAAAACATTTTTTATTTTCAAATTTCTATATCATAAATATTGTTAATATAAAACATCGGACTTAACAGCTCAAATTGGAAATAGACTTTGTAAAAAGTGGCTAATATAATATAATATAGTTTAATCTAAAATAATTATATTAATATAAAATAATTTATTTAAAATAATTATAATATTTAATAGTAAAATTTAAGACAAAATAATGAAATAAAAATATTTATATAATTATCACGATTAAATTAAACATGAAAATATTAATAAGGACAAAATTGTAGGATTTTTCAAGTCCGTGGACAACCCATTAGAAATTTATTCCCAAGGACAATTCGATAACATTTTTAAACCAGCGCTATATCTCGTGCTCGCTAATTTTCTTCTTCCTCTTGAATCAATCTAACATGTTATTTCTTAATCTCCATATCTGGTGTGTTTTCTCGTCTTTCTCTTTCTATTGCGTTTTCATATGTTATTGTTCTTCTTTACCGATCCCTAATTTGGTCTTCAAAATATCGATCTCAATTAAGCATCAAATTTGAAATTTTGAATTTGTTCGTTTAAGTTTTTTCTGTTATCAGCGTTGTAATTTTATTTGAAAATTTTCATCATGTGGTTTTGGTTCATATTTGATTATTATGGCTTTTTTAGGTAGTAGCAGCTAGTTTATTTTTGTTATTGATGAAGAAATATTCTTTTAATCTTTGATTTGATTGTTGTTTAAGTTTTTATCATTTAGTTGCATGATTTACATTAAGTTCGATGAAATTATATTATTGTGTTTACTTTGCTTTATTTTTGTTTTGGGTATCGGTTTTTTTTTAAGTACCGGTTTAATTTAAATCAAGAGTATATTTATTTTAAATTTTGGGACAGTAGTTATTGTATAGTTTGTAGTGTTGCATTCATTATAATCTTTGAATGAAACTGCTTCCTATTTAATCAAACAATCAATGTTATAAATGGATTTTGTAGTGGTTATGTATCATTTTTGTTTTAATACAGGAATAGTTTTTTGTTTTAGTCTTATGTTATTAGATATCAATTTTATATCCGTGGGTATTAGAATTGTCTAACGTAAGTATCAATTTTAAATAATTGTTTTTCAGATTGCTTTTTTATTTGTTAAATATTCTTTGTTGTGATAACTAGTCTTCTTGTTCTATTTGTATTCAATGATTCTTCTTTTAGCACTTAGTTGCCTGTGGATTGTTCGTTTTATGATTTGAAGAACGAAATATGTCAGCATTGGTCTCAACTAACTTTTCTACCCATTGTGATTAGCAATGTGCTTGTAAACAAAATTATTAGTGTTGACACTGATTCTGTTCTTCAAAGTATAGTTTGTTTTTAACTACATAAGTATAGTTCTTTTTTTCTTTTATAATGAAAGTGAAGAATTATCATTTTTAAAATATCAACGATGGTTCAATTTCAATTTTGTCTAATGTTCTGATACATTCATCGTCTTGTGGGTCTTTGTGTTCAAATATTATTGTGCATTGCAGAAGTTATTTGGAAAATATCATGAAGAGAGGTTCTATGTAACACCCCACGTCCATTAATGTCACTCACAAAGGGAATGCATTAACTTCCATGGAGGTTTTAAGTGAATATAGAACAGTAAAATTACAACAAGACAGATATAAAATAGTACTTGGAAATTCAAAAAACTTTATTTCATTGTAGCAGAAGTCAAAACATGTTTGATTACATCATAACACCATATTCAATGTCAAGTACAATATCTATCTTGAAAAAACAAGTACATAATCCCATTACATGAATAGCCATTAAAAAGAAAGATAACAAGCTGGACTTTACTTCAGCAGTCCAAGCTTTCCAGAAGATAAGCGATCCAACTAGACTCCACTAGAACTTGGCCCAACCTGCGGACCTGAAGGGAGAAAAAGGATGGAAAGGAGGGGGTCAGACATAAAGTCTGGTGAATATGATAATTCTACAATACTATTACCAAAATAACTGGACTAAGGCATAAGCTGGAAAACAAGAAAATGTCTATGAAGAGCAGATTAAGGACATAGACAATCGCTAAAGGCAACGTTATAGGCGCTCCTAAATACTAAAGGATAAACACTATACTGCACCACACCAGTCACCCTAAAGATTCATCCCACTTAGCTTCACTTAGAAACTTTCCCAATGGCTTTACGTACCCCTAGCTGACTACATAGGTGCCGCCTGCCCCTATCTCCACTAGGTGTACCCTACTTCCCATTATTCGATCGGCTCCCTAACTCGTAGATACCCGTGCTGGCCCCACAGTGGGGTGTATCACTCCCCTAAAGTGGCAACCTGATACAACGGACATGCACGGCTTATACCTACACGATGCAACAACGTCTTACCTACCAGCACGGGTCCACACACGCATATGAAACCCGTTGGACTTGCGTTGCCACCGCTCCCTGTTTTGGCCTCTTATAGTCAAACCCAGTATGCGTGTCCCGTCCTCGACTTGGGTCGAGCCCACAAAGATACGTTTTGGGATACTGGTTGAAATGGGCCCCCACTATTTACCACAAGCATTCCACCTAAGCTTGTCCCCATTAGTCCATCCCACTCAACCCACTTAGTCATGTTCATTTACATGTGTGTTTGGTTAAGTCTAATCGTATTTCAAATGCCTCTAAAGGCAACCACCAGATTCCTCATGCCACCCAAGGCACCTACTTAACCCCCATGTCCCACCTTACATGATTATCTGGTTAAGTATTTCTTAGTTCATTAAGGCCATAACCTCATAAAGACCTCTCACATTAGCCTGGCATTTATGGCAGCTGGATTTGCCGGGCGGGTCCGGGCAGTCTTACACCATAAAAGAGTCTAACCTCGTGTCTTTACAACTGTTATGCTTTAGTTTGGGCCTAGGACCTCTCACATTGGGCCGACATTTGTGACTACTGGATTTGCCGGGCGGGTCCGGGCAGGTTTACATCACAAACGGGTCCAACCTCGTGTCCTAAGCATTGATTATTAATAATAATCCACTTTCCCCCAATTTTAATAATTCCCTACTTGAATTATTAATTACTTCCAATTTTTAACAATGTCCATAATTGACTCAATTATGGACATTCATTCATGGTATGCAACATCTTACAAAATTGCACCCAATTTATTAATTCCTAATATTACCCCTACCCCACGTTTGAACGTTTATTCGCAAAATATATGTTAGACTCGAATAGCCTAACTCATAGCATAAAAGAGATTATCATAATAACAACATGTATATGTGACCAAATGAATCATAATAAGGGGTGAAACTTGCATATGTCCAACTTGCATAGATTATACATGTCATGGACCTAAAGGTGTCAACTTGTTCAAAATTCACCTAATATAATCTCAATCAATTTTCATAAACTTACATATGAACATGTGTGAATTAACATCATCTAATTTTTTAACAACATGGTTTTATATGGGTACACCTAACTCAATAGGCAAATTCCCATAATCAAGTTTTATTTAATTATAGTTTCAAGTTTATGGGTACACCTAACCTAATAGGCAAATTCCCATAAACAAGATCCATTTAAATTAAAAAAACATAACTTTAAGCATGTTCCAACAACATCATGATTTTACAACATAATATAGCATGATTTATAACATGGCATAATATGATAGTATAACATAGCATGACATGATTCTCAACATAGCACGACATAGCATAAGAGAATTTACCACATAGCATGACATAGCATATATAATTTACATCATACGACAACATAATAACATAATAAGAGATCCACAATATATAGAATTTACAATTACAAATCACATCACTTTCTTGTGATCCATTCATAACTGAGTCAAATTAGTTTGTAATAGTCTTGTGAGAATCATCATACTCACCAAAAAAAGAAAAGAATTAGAGAAAGAGAGATCTTTTGATTTGTGTAGATTTAGTTGTAGATGATTAGGCTTCCTCTTCTTAGTTTGTGACGGCTATGCTGAACTCCATGGCAGCAGCATGACAGTAGCTTCTCTAATTTTACAAGTGATTTAGGTTTAGGGTCTACCCACTTATTTATAGATTTTAGAATGCATTTAGGCCATTAGATTTAACCTAGAAATAACCGCAGCCGTTCAGACAAGATGGGGTTTATCTTGTTGACTCAGCAATGAGTCAGAAGTGACTCAGCAAACACTCAGCATATTAATAAACTTTTATTCATGTCATAAATATATATATATATTCTACAATGTACATATTAGATACATCCCCCCTTTTACACACTTATTATTGTTTTTATATACATATTAGATACATCCCCTCTCTTACACACTTATTAATATTTTTATATTCATATTAGATACATCCCCTCTCTTACACACTTATTAATATTTTTATATTCATATTAGATACATCCCCTCTCTTACACACTTATTAATATTTTTATATTCATATTTTAGCAACTTTAGTGTTAATAGAAAATTCGGGGTGTTACATTCTCCCCTCCTTTTAGGATTTCGTCCCCGAAATCTTCAAGTCTGGAAGAATGTATATCCTACCATCCAAACGTCCATCTACTCATCCATCATACACAGGCATCCATTGTCCTTAAAAGACTTCTAATGCTTTATGATCATATGCAAGTGTGTGTACATGTCCTTACCTAATGTGAAATCAGGCGGTCTACTGATTCAGTTGACCTCCTTAATGCAAATTATGTAAGTGTCATGAATCCATTATGTATGCAAAAGATCCTAATTGCTTACATACTACTTCTATATGCGTGCACACCCATTCAACCGAATGCAGCATCCATATGATGGTACAACCATTATACATCCATTATACTAAATACATCCGTATATATGCAATATGCAATATGAAGTGACTGAGCCGATCTAGTGCCTAAAGTGTGTGTATATATGCATCCATGAGCAAGCACTAGCAAACACTTGCATCCATTTTGCATCCATCATACATAACATGTCTCAAACACATGTTTCAACCATAGGATTATCCTAACTAAAGGTCAAAGATACTAATGAGAGGACATACTAAAGATAAGATAAGATCAGCTAAGCGATAAAGGAGAAATTAAAAGACATACCCTAAAAAAGAAAAGGGTACAACGAACGCATCTTCTCTTCTGTCTCCCAAGTTGCGTTGCTCTCATCATCACCCCATTGCACTTTAACCAGTCTGACCTCTCGATTCCTCAACTTTTTGATCTCCGACCCAAGAATGCATGTAGGAGCTCGTCTAATTGTTGCATCACGCTCTATTTCCACCTCTTTAAGCAAGCTCGGCTCTACCACCTCCGCGGTCTTGTGCAAACACTTCCTCAAATGTGATACATGGAATACGTCGTGTACTCCACTAAGTTTCTCAGGCAACTCCACCCTATATGCCATCTTCCCAATCCTGGTTTTTACAGGAAACGGCCCTACAAACCTTGGTGCTAATTTCCCCACGGACCCAAAGCGAACAACATTCTGTAACGGAGATACTTTGATAAAAACCATGTCCCCAATGTCAAACTCAAGATCTGTCCTCCTCTTATCAGCATACGATTTTTGCCTATCTTGTGCTGCTTTCATCCTCCTTCGAATCAACTCAATCTTCTCCGAGGTTTCCCTAACCATATCAGGCCCAAGTAGGATTTTATCGGTAGATTCCCACCAACATGTAGGCGAACGGCAAGGCCTTCCATAAAGAGCTTCGAAAGGTGCCATGCCAATACTAGACTGAAAGCTATTATTATATGCGAATTCTACTAACGGAAGGTGCTCTTCCCATGTACCCCCAAAGTCTAGGATACAATGCCTTAAAAGATCCTCTAGAATGCGATTCACCCTCTCGGTCTGGCCGTCTGTCTGAGGATGATATGCGGTGCTCAAACATAGCTGAGTCCCTACCACCTCTTGTAAACTCTTCCAAAATTCGCTAGTAAAGATGGGGTCACGGTCGCTTACTATACTAGAAGGAATACCGTGCAAACGAACTATCTCCTTAATGTATACAGAAGCCAACCACGGAGCAGTCCTCTTACTTTTCACGGGAATAAAATGGGCGCTTTTAGTAAGTCTATCTACTATAACCCAAATCCCCGTGTTACCCTTCCTTGATCTTGGTAATCCATCCACAAAATCCATCGAGATGCTTTCCCATTTCCATAGTGGAACTTCTAATGGGTGAAGCAACCCATCGGGTTTCTTTTGTTCTGCTTTAACTCGTTGGCACACCAAGCATCTAGCGACGTACTCGGCCACATCCTTTTTCATACCGGCCCAAAAGAAAACCCGCTTCATATCTTTGTACATCTTATCCCCGCCGGGATGAATGGTCATTTTTGAGCGATGAGCATCATCAAGAATGGCCTTCCTTAAGTCTTCGTCTTGTGGTACACAAAGTCTATTATCCCTTCGTAACCAACCCTTATCGTCTAGGGTATACCTACGAAGATGGCTTGATGACTCCCCCCCTTTGAGCTTTTCTACTATCTCAACCAACCGTGGGTCGTCTCGCTGTGCCTCGCCAACCCGTCCTAGAAGTGTAGGTCTAACCTCCAAGGATGCTAACAGACCGGGTACTAAGTCAACGGAGGGTCTAAAGTCAAACATAGAGATGAATTCTAAGCTTTGTCGTTCAACAAACAACGGACTCAAGGACAACCTTTTCCTACTTAAGGCGTCTGCCACCACGTTACCCTTGCCCGGGGTATATGCTATTTCAAAATCGTAGGAGGCTAAGAATTCCATCCACCGTTGCTGCCTTAAATTCAAATCCTTCTGAGAGAATAAGTATTTTATTGATTTGTGGTCAGTGAACAGTTCGAATTTCTCACCAAGAAGATAGTGACGCCAAGACTTAAGCGCGAAAACAATTGCGGCTAGCTCTAAGTCATGCGTGGGGTAATTCTTTTCATGAACCCTCAACTGCCTTCCACCATAGGCAATTACTCTTCCCTCTTGCATGAGGACCGCGCCAAGTCCCGTCCCACAAGCATCAGTATAGATGGTAAACGGTTTATTCCCGTCTGGCAGCACTAAGACTGGGGCTGAAGTTAAGGCTCTCTTTAAACGTTGGAACGCATCATCGCAATCTTTGTCCCACGTAAAAACCAGGTTCTTCTTCGTTAACCATGTTAATGGAGCTGATATTTTTGCGAAGTCTTTGATAAACTTCCTATAATAGCCAGCCAACCCCAAGAAACTTCTTACTTCGGTTGCATTTTTAGGGACCTTCCAACCTTGGATGGCCACCACCTTTGCGGGATCCACTGCTATCCCTTCTTTGGAAACCACGTGCCCTAAGAACCGTACTTCCTTCCTCCAGAAGTGACACTTAGAAAATTTTGCCTTAAGGTTATGCGCTCGAAGAGTTTCCAACACTTCCCTAAGATGTAGGGAGTGCTCTTCTTTATTCTTAGAAAAGACTAAGATGTCATCCACAAAGACTACCACGAATTTGTTAAGGTATTCCCTAAACACCCTACTCATCAAATCAACAAAATATGCAGGGGCGTTTGTCAAACCAAAGGGCATCACTAGCCATTCATAGAATCCGTCAGGAGTCCTAAAAGCTGTCTTATCTATACTATCCTCAGCCACTCTCAGTTGATGAAAGCCAGTGGCTAAGTCCAACTGCGAAAACACTGAGGCGCCAACTAACTGATCAAAGAGATCGTCAATCCTCGGCAGTGGGTGTCGGTTCTTTTTAGTAAGCTTGTTTAGTTCTCTATAGTCCATACAAAGTCTAAGAGACCCATCCGCCTTTGTGGCAAAAACTACTGGAGCACCCCACTCCGATATACTACGTCTTATGAACCCCTTCTCAAGCAACTCCTTTACTTGCTTATTGAGTTCCCTCCTTTCACGAGGAGCCATGAGGCGCACTGGCAAAGATACGGGTTTAGCATTATCCACAAGATAAATTCGAAAGTCTATCTCCCGCTTTGGAGGTAAGCCCTTCACCTCCTCAAACACATCCGGATATTCCCGGACCACTTCTATCGATCGCAGGTTCTCTACAGACGCGTCAAGCGATTCAAGATAACTTAGCATAACGGAATTTATGGGATTACAAAAGATGTCGAGAGCATTACCAAGGCAAGTCACAAGCCTAACTACTCTCCTTTCACAATCAAGAATGGCCCTATTTCTAGACAACCAATCCATTCCTAAAATTAGCCCATAGCCCGTGAAGCCCAATACATAAGCATGACATCTAAATTCAACGCTAAGTATAGAGATTTTCAAATCCAAACATATCATGGTCAAATGAGCCGAACCCCCAATTGGATTTGAAACGACCAAGGGATCCTCTACTAAACTGGTGTTCAAGTGCAATGATTCAACTAATGATGCAGAGATAAACGAATGAGATGCGCCAGAATCGAATAAGGTACGGACAGGATGATCAAACAGAAAAACTAAGCTTTCAACAGAAATTGTTCTACCTCTTTCTTGCAGCGGTGGGGCCGCAATAGCCTGAACTTGCCCCCTTGCTTGCCCTGGTGCCATAAGAGCCTGCACCTGTCCTCCCGAGGTAGACCCTGCCCTCTGCCCCTTCTTTGGACAGTCCTTCACTAAATGTCCCGCATCTCCACAATGAAAACAACCAGTCTTCTTTTTCTTTCTACAATCTTTGCTGAGATGGCCAGGCGTCCCACAATTGAAGCATTTCTTCTTCCCTTTGCCATTATTGTTTTTACCACCCTTCTTATTTTGCTGTTGGGGTTTCTTCTGATCCCCTTTCTTTTCAACTGCCTTATCCTCATGCATAAGTGCCATTTCTACTAGCTTTTCAAAGGTGGCTCCCATAGGGATGTGGGTCATAGCCAACCCTTGCAACGGTTCATTCAAGCCTCTAACGAACCTCAAAGCTTTCTACTCTGGCGTGTTCACCAACTCCAAGCCAAACCTTGCTAACTGATTAAATTTATTGACATATTCCTTTACTGATGAGCTCCCTTGCTTTAGTGCCAGGAATTTTTCCATATTTAAGTTCTCCTCTGCCCTTGAAAGAAACTTTTCCTCAAACCTTCGTCTGAAATCCGCCCATGAATCAACTGGACGTTCCCCGTTAGTGACCTCCCACCAAAACGAGGCCTCTCCCTTCATTAACCAAGCAGCTAAACGGACTTTCCTCCCATCTTCCACTTCAAAGATATCCAACAATTCCTCAGTCTCCTTAAGCCAATCTCTGGCCTCCACAAACGTCTCAGTCCCTTGAAAAGTTTTTCCTCCCATAGCCTTGAATTCCTTGCACGTCTTTGCAAAAGTGTCAACACGAGGAGGAGGAGGAGGAGGAGGAATGGGTGCAACTAGGGGTGGAGGAGTATCCGCTGGGCATGCAGTGGTGGCCCTAGCCTCCAAGTATCTCCTAAACCACCCTGGAATCGTCACACCTTCTGGGAGATTAAGATCTTTAGCCATGCTGAAACGAAAAAGGAAAGATTCAAAATGGAGAATTCGAAAGATAAAGATAAGGATATGGCTATTTGGGATTATGTTTTTTTCATAAAAACTCTCTTTAAATAACATGTTTTTTTTTTTGAAGCACTTCTTCCAAAAATACTTTAGAAAAAAAAATATTTTTCTAATTTTTTTTTTTTATCTGTTCTGGTAACCTTATGCTCTGATACCACGTGAAACACCCCACGTCCATTAATGTCACTCACAAAGGGAATGCATTAACTTCCATGGAGGTTTTAAGTGAATATAGAACAGTAAAATTACAACAAGACAGATATAAAATAGTACTTGGAAATTCAAAAAACTTTATTTCATTGTAGCAAAAGTCAAAACATGTTTGATTACATCATAACACCATATTCAATG
Source organism: Allium sativum (assembly GCA_030737875.1). NCBI lineage: Eukaryota > Viridiplantae > Streptophyta > Magnoliopsida > Asparagales > Amaryllidaceae > Allium > Allium sativum. The sequence goes on from CM060924.1 coordinate 126,719,495, forward strand.
TCAAGTACAATATCTATCTTGATAAAACAAGTACATAATCCCATTACATGAATAGCCATTAAAAAGAAAGATAACAAGCTGGACTTTACTTCAGCAGTCCAAGCTTTCCAGAAGATAAGCGATCCAACTAGACTCCACTAGAACTTGGCCCAACCTGCGGACCTGAAGGGAGAAAAAGGATGGAAAGGAGGGGGTCAGACATAAAGTCTGGTGAATATGATAATTCTACAATACTATTACCAAAATAACTGGACTAAGGCATAAGCTGGAAAACAAGAAAATGTCTATGAAGAGCAGATTAAGGACATAGACAATCGCTAAAGGCAACGTTATAGGCGCTCCTAAATACTAAAGGATAAACACTATACTGCACCACACCAGTCACCCTAAAGATTCATCCCACTTAGCTTCACTTAGAAACTTTCCCAATGGCTTTACGTACCCCTAGCTGACTACATAGGTGCCGCCTGCCCCTATCTCCACTAGGTGTACCCTACTTCCCATTATTCGATCGGCTCCCTAACTCGTAGATACCCGTGCTGGCCCCACAGTGGGGTGTATCACTCCCCTAAAGTGGCAACCTGATACAATGGACATGCACGGCTTATACCTACACGATGCAACAACGTCTTACCTACCAGCACGGGTCCACACACGCATATGAAACCCGTTGGACTTGCGTTGCCACCGCTCCCTGTTTTGGCCTCTTATAGTCAAACCCAGTATGCGTGTCCTGTCCTCGACTTGGGTCGAGCCCACAAAGATACGTTTTGGGATACTGGTTGAAATGGGCCCCCACTATTTACCACAAGCATTCCACCTAAGCTTGTCCCCATTAGTCCATCCCACTTAACCCACTTAGTCATGTTCATTTACATGTGTGTTTGGTTAAGTCTAATCGTATTTCAAATGCCTCTAAAGGCAACCACCAGATTCCTCATGCCACCCAAGGCACCTACTTAACCCCCATGTCCCACCTTACATGATTATCTGGTTAAGTATTTCTTAGTTCATTAAGGCCATAACCTCATAAAGACCTCTCACATTAGCCTGGCATTTATGGCAGCTGGATTTGCCGGGCGGGTCCGGGCAGTCTTACACCATAAAAGAGTCTAACCTCGTGTCTTTACAACTGTTATGCTTTAGTTTGGGCCTAGGACCTCTCACATTGGGCCGACATTTGTGACTACTGGATTTGCCGGGCGGGTCCGGGCAGGTTTACATCACAAACGGGTCCAACCTCGTGTCCTAAGCATTGATTATTAATAATAATCCACTTTCCCCCAATTTTAATAATTCCCTACTTGAATTATTAATTACTTCCAATTTTTAACAATGTCCATAATTGACTCAATTATGGACATTCATTCATGGTATGCAACATCTTACAAAATTGCACCCAATTTATTAATTCCTAATATTACCCCTACCCCACGTTTGAACGTTTATTCGCAAAATATATGTTAGACTCGAATAGCCTAACTCATAGCATAAAAGAGATTATCATAATAACAACATGTATATGTGACCAAATGAATCATAATAAGGGGTGAAACTTGCATATGTCCAACTTGCATAGATTATACATGTCATGGACCTAAAGGTGTCAACTTGTTCAAAATTCACCTAATATAATCTCAATCAATTTTCATAAACTTACATATGAACATGTGTGAATCAACATCATCTAATTTTTTAACAACATGGTTTTATATGGGTACACCTAACTCAATAGGCAAATTCCCAAAATCAAGTTTTATTTAATTATAGTTTCAAGTTTATGGGTACACCTAACCTAATAGGCAAATTCCCATAAATAAGATCCATTTAAATTAAAAAAACATAACTTTAAGCATGTTCCAACAACATCATGATTTTACAACATAATATAGCATGATTTATAACATGGCATAGTATGATAGTATAACATAGCATGACATGATTCTCAACATAGCACGACATAGCATAAGAGAATTTACCACATAGCATGACATAGCATATATAATTTACATCATACGACAAAATAATAACATAATAAGAGATCCACAATATATAGAATTTACAATTACAAATCACATCACTTTCTTGTGATCCATTCATAACTGAGTCAAATTAGTTTGTAATAGTCTTGTGAGAATCATCATACTCACCAACAAAAGAAAAGAATTAGAGAAAGAGAGATCTTTTGATTTGTGTAGATTTAGTTGTAGATGATTAGGCTTCCTCTTCTTAGTTTGTGACGGCTATGCTGAACTCCATGGCAGCAGCATGACGGTAGCTTCTCTAATTTTACAAGTGATTTAGGTTTAGGGTCTACCCACTTATTTATAGATTTTAGAATGCATTTAGGCCATTAGATTTAACCTAGAAATAACCGCAGCCGTTCAGACAAGATGGGGTTTATCTTGTTGACTCAGCAATGAGTCAGAAGTGACTCAACAAACACTCAGCATATTAATAAACTTCTATTCATGTCATAAATATATATATATTTTCTACAATGTACATATTAGATACATCCCCCCCCCTTTACACACTTATTATTGTTTTTATATACATATTAGATACATCCCCTCTCTTACACACTTATTAATATTTTTATATTCATATTAGATACATCCCCTCTCTTACACACTTATTAATATTTTTATATTCATATTAGATACATCCCCTCTCTTACACACTTATTAATATTTTTATATTCATATTTTAGCAACTTTAGTGTTAATAGAAAATTCGGGGTGTTACATTCTACATTATCCAATTTTGATTTATTGGTTTTTTTTGGAGTAGATAATGATTTTAGAGAATTTCTAATGGAAAACCAAATTCAAAAGTAATATGAGTTATTTGTTTTGAATAGTGGTTCTACTAGGATTACAGTTATTTTCTCTACATCTTCAAGTGGATGTCCTTTTATAATGCATTCTTCTTGTGATTCTATCAATTCAATAGATTTTTTATCCATAATGTGGTTAGTGAGCATTCTTGTGGCAGTGACCCTAGAAATTTGAATAATCCTACCTTACTAGTTTATTTGTTAAATCTTTAAAAATTTACGATATTCTAGATTAACCTAGTAAGAAACCTAGAGATACCATCGATGACTTTCATAGAGAGTATGATCTTGAGTTGTCTTACTCTTTCACATACTATGGAAAAAACCTTGCTTTAATTGAGTTACACGGCAATGATGCCATGCCTTATAACGATTTGAGCTGGTATTTAGAGGCGTTAAAGAACCATAATCCAGGTAGTTATGTTAACATGGATGTTAAGGCCTCTACAAACTAATTTGAGAGAGTCTGTATTGGCCTAGGTGCTTGTATTCTTGGGTTCAAGTATTGCCGAGCTATGATATTTCTAGATGCTACTCATTTATAGGGGAGACCAGGCGTTTTGTTGAGGCTACTGCAACGTATGGTAATCAAGGTATGGTTTTATTATTTGTTAATTTGAGTTATGTTATTATGTTAAATCATTAGTATCAATTTTAAGTGTCATACAGTATCATTTTTATGTTTCAAAATTAACGTAAGTATCATTTCGAATTTCATATGTACTTTTACTACGAGATTTCGATGCTAAAACCAGATAGATGTGAAGGGGTATCACAATGAAGTCGGTATCAAAAGTAGTGACATCTAAAAGAGTTAGACCAACACTTAAAGCAAGAGGAAGAACCATTGGCAAGTAGGACCGACATTAAGGAATTGAAGCAACAACAGCAAAGTCGATACCGGCACTGAGGATGTGGAAGGATGGTACAAACTGAGGACTTGACACATAAGCTATCGGCACCAACAAGGGAAAACGTATAGCATGCTGCCCATACTAAGGAGATGACCACAAATGCACGATACCAATACCAACTTACCACAAGCAACTGGCTTGGTATCTTTACCGGATCAGAAGGAAAAAGCACAAAGATAGCAAAGCTTGAACCATATATCAAAGACTAAAAGCATGTGCAGATGATATCGAATAGACAAGCTCAAAGAAACAAGACCAATATGAGAGTACGCTAAGTGCTATCGATACCAACGGGCTTGGTATTGATACCTTTACCAAAAGTGGCACCAAAATCATAGAAGAAAAGCATAAAGTCGACATCTTGAAATACAACCAGTAGAGAACCAAAGCTAAATATGCCAGAACCAAAATCCCTGGAAGCCGGCTGATGCCAAAGAGCTGCTACTAAAACCCTGAAGTGGGTCGATACCAGAAGCTCGAAGAGAAATCCCTCTTCCCATCAAACTGTTGCTGAAGGGGCCCAAATTATCTATAAATAAAACCCTAAATTTCATATTTCGGAGGATTTCTGATTCCACAATCTTGTACCCATTTCTTAGAGGCAAAACCTTAATTCTGAAATCGAAATGGGAATTTCCACATAAATTGTAATACATTCATAATAAATGGAAAGGGGAAATCGAAATTGTACTTACTCTTGATTCGATAATTATGTTGTGTCCATACTGATTTAGCAGGGAGTTATCACTAACCTCATGCATGAAGGGTTTAAACACAAATATATCGAAAGGGGAATCATGGAGTGAAATCACTGAGCTTTCCTTCATGATTCATATTTGTACTTCAATCTTTTCGTAATAAACCTAACATAGCACAACATTCTTAAGACTCTTTTAGCTTTATGACATGATAACTGACACAACCAAGGTCTTTCATAAGCTGGATCAATATGAAAGTATCACTTTTGTCGTTAAGGGCTATAGTATGACATCAAATATAATTGTTGTGATATATTAACCTGTTTCTTCTCTACATAATGTATATTATTCTATCTCGAATCTAGGGTACACCTTCATAACAAGGATCCTTACACCTTCCGTAAGCTTACAATTCCTTTATCCCTAGGTAACGGTTGACCTTTAAGTCTCGTAAGCGTGATATCCATCTCTTGAAGGAAGAGTAACCAATCTTCGAACTTAAGATCTTGCTATCTAAGAAACGGTAAATTAAGCCAAGCTTGGTGGAACTAAGTTATCCTTGGGTGCCCTCTAAATCGATCACCCACTATATTTCATCATATAAACTTTGTTAGTTCCCAAATTGGGTGCTGGCGATTTTTATCTTTAACATTTTGGTGCTAGAAGGAGGATTGGACCTCCGACTCTCTTATTCTATTATAGATTATTTTTGCATATTCGTTGTTTAATTGTAGGATAATATGAAATTAAAAAGGTTAAACAACATAAATGAAGAAAAATTTCTTGATGCCACTCTTGAGGAAAACATACCTTCGTCATTCAACTCAAACACCACTGAAATAGGCGGAACCTCTAATCCAGCCCAGCCTACAAACCCGAGTGTTGTGGATGAAAGTGCCGTTAAAATAAAAACTCTGGAGAAATAGTTCCTTAAAATGCATAATCTCTTACAAGCAACTCAGATGCAAAGGCCTTTGAGGAACACTAGATCAAGTCAAAGGGAAGTAGTCGAATCTCCAAGAAAAACGCACTCGTTCAACAACCGAGGGAAAAAGAAAAGGTCAATGTAGCTTCCTCCAAAAGGAAAGGACCTTATCTTTCAGAAGTAGACGATCAAAGAAATCAACGCAGCAAAAGTAGGGAACCATTCTGGGAGTTCGACCACCAAAGGGTACAACCTTAAAAGGTCAGACTACGAAAATATAAAGGCTTACTCATAGATATGGTGAAAAAAGCTATGAAAGACTTACTCAGAAGTAAGGGGAAAAGAACCGCAGATGAAAATGTTAACGACAATGAAAGGGTGGCTCCTTTCACCCATGAAATTACGAATATTATAATACTGTCGCGTGTGAAGATTCCAACCATGAATTATCTCGAAACCACGGACTCGGAAGATCATCTTATGGCTTTTGACAACCCAATGTTTATCTATAATGCTTTAGGAGTCGTTCGACGATGGTTACTCCTAGATACACTTCAAGAAGAAGCCGCAAAGTGGTATTGCCAATATCGGGAGAATACCATATATTCTTGGTAGCAACTTTCTTAGGAGTTCTCTACCTAGTTCTGCATTTGCAAGGATCTAACTATGGACTATACTGTTATCACCAACATAAAGCAAAGGCAGGGAGAGTGTTTGGGCAATTATCTGAAAAAGGTTCAACGTTGAGGCTCTAAAGGTAAAAGACATGAACGACTATGTCAAGCTCATCGCCATTCATTCAGGACTAACAAAGAACACTCCATTCTAGAAAGAGCTTTATATCCATAGGTGCAAGGATTTGCAAGTTTCCACTTTTAGGCAGATAAATTCATCTGCATGGATGAATTGTACCACTCAAAGAAGAAGTTCGGCCCCCGAGGGGAAGGAGGAAAGCCAGGCTTTAATCGAATACCTCAAGGCGGAAAATTGGAATTTGATGGAAGTCATAAGAAGCCAAAATGGGAAGACTCCAACACTAATTCTGTGGCCATAAGTAAACCTATTTCATTCATATATGTTGTTGCAAAAGAAAGAGTTAACTTTCCAGTCTCATTCAAGCCTAGGAAATACCCAAGACCATACAGTGGAGTAAAGTATTGTGAGTACCATAAGACAAATAGACACTAGATAGATGAGTGCAAAGTGCTAGAGGGAAGGATTCAAAAGTTTATTCGAGAAGGGAACTTAAACGAGTTAGTTCTGGAGAAGCAGCAAACAACCCAGCATAACAATGGACATCAAAGGATCTTGGCTAACTCAGTAGTGATCCCAGTTGAAGAAGGACAACTAGATCTGAGCCCTCCGATGAATTGAATAAATGTGATCCATGGAGGACTACGTCCTGCAGGGAAGATTCAATCTGCCCGGAACCGATACCTAAGAGAAGCCCGTGGAGGGATATTTTCTATTCAAGAAAAGCCATCGCTTAAGAATGCCGGCTACAACATCAAAATGCACAATTTGGTGGTGTCCCTAAATGAGATACAAAAGGGTGTTCATCATCCACATAATGACCCTCTTATAATAACAGCACAAATTAGGCTTTCAATGGTCTCTAAGATTCTGGTTGATAATGGGAGTGTGGTGAATGTGATCTTTAATCATGCCATTGACTGCATGGTTCTTTCGGAATAGGGACAGGAACCTAGAAATGAACCCATCTTCGTTTCCAACAACGAAAGGTCCACTTCAGTTGGGAAATTCAAGTTATCGATCTAATTTGGGTTTCCTCCTCTTTGTAGAACCTTCGAGATTTTTTCGTCATCATTGACCAGCCTTCCTACCACATTGCTTTCTTTAGCCATCCGGCTCTAGACGAAGTGGATGTCTTCGTCTCGTCAAAATATCTGATGATGAAGTTCCTGACAAAACTGGGTTGGGGCACAATCAGGGGAGAACAATTTAGCTCCTGCGAATTGTAGTTTGCCGCCCATGACTAGTATAAATGAAAGTATCTTTCTTACTTCGATTCTTCTAAAGTTCTTTGGCCTTTGGATGACGGATTTCTACATCCGACATTCGAAGCCAAAATAAGAATCAATAAGACTAACAAGCATATGAATGATAGGTGTAACACCCCGTAATTTTAACAACATTAAAAATGATAAATTAAAGAATAATTAATTAACTATTCAAAATTAAGTGAAATGGACTGCGCTATTGCGTTCGTCCCAAAATTCTGGACAAAGTAGACACTTGGTTTGCGTAAAACAGACACTGTATGAAGAAGTTATTAAGGTTTGATGTTTGTATACGCATAAGAAGAATATATATGAATAAAATAAGTCTAGAAATTTCAAAACAATTCAAAATCACGCGGGGGGCCTAGGCAGGAAATTTCCTGCTTTGGGTGTCGACCTAAGGGTCGACACCATCATAGGGGTGTCGACAACTACACGGGGGTCGACCCCTATGTCGACACCCCCTAGATCCAGGGAAGAATTCTTGCTTCTGAACATGGACTGATTTCTAGTCCAAATTCGTAGACCCTGTGCTATAAATAGGACCCCATTCTCATTGTTTTATTCACACAAAAACAATGGAGAACTAGATGCTACTTCTGCTTAGATTAAATCAAGTCTTTTCTTCTTCAACAACCAAGTTATTCAAGTTTAGAGATCTGTGATTCAACATCTGCAATCCCTCTTATATTTTTTAAATCCAATCACAGCAAGTCTAATTTTAGATCTAAATATTTAAAAGTTAATCTTGACATGATTATAACTTGGATTTAAGCCTGTGACTATTTGAATCATATCAGATCTATTATAACCTGTGTATTTAAGTTATTCTGACATGACTATGAACTAGATCTAAGCCTATATCTGTTTATCATGTTAGATCTGCCATTGTTTGTTGATCTGATTCATTATTTAGATATCATCATGCATGTTTATGATGTCCTTATTATTTTAGAATCAGTTCTATTATCACATGTTCATCAGATCTGTTTGTATATGCCTATCTTGTCATTATGCCCAACTTTGTCACAATATGTTTATTAGTTTCTATGCCTATTTCTACCAATATATGTCAATCTTTTTATTATGATCATTTCTATCATCTTCTCTTCTTCTTTTCCCTTTTTATTTTTATAGACATGCTATCTTCGAGCCTAGGCATGCCGCTGAAATATGCAAACATGTTAAATTGGGAATGAGGGGAAAACATTATTTGGGGAATAATTTGTATTGGGAAATTTGGGAATAACTTGAATGTAATACATGAATATGGATTTGGGGCATAAACCAAACTTTGATTAAAGACCTTAATTTGGGTTATATGATTCATTATGAACATGGATTGGGCAAGGGGCATGAAAATCTATAATGACATAGGAAAAATTGGTTAATAATTGAAATGCCTAGAATTACAGTAATTAGAAACGGTAACCGCGCTAAGACACGAGGTTAGATTACACTTATGGTGGAAGTCTGCCCGGAACCAACCGGTATATACAGTGACCACAAGTGGTGAATCTAATGTGAGGGGTCTAAGTGCATAAACATGTGACATGCTAAGACACGAGGTTAAGTCCGACTTGTGGAAGAAGTCTGCCCGGACCTGCCAAGCATATTCAGCATCCACAAGTTGTACGCTTAATGTGGGAGGTCTAGTACAGTATAACCATTAATGAATATGATAACAAACTTGAATACGTAACCCAGTTGAATCCATACGGATTGTATATGTTAACTTGAGTAGGGGTTAAGTAAACTTGTATGAAATAGTGCGAGGGTTAAGTATATCTTGGGTTGGTGGGTAATATATATATATAGGCCCACAAACTTTAACCTATAGGTTATGCAATCTTTTACTCTAGTTTGGCATAACCTGTGGAAAACATAGTGGGGATGCAAGAGTGGGGCAAGCTTGTATCATCTTGTTTGTGGGACTCATTTCAATCAGTAACCCATATATAGGTATCAAACGAGTACTCCGAACTAGGTCGGAGTTGGAACATGCTTACAGGGCTGATTGTAAGAGATCCAAATATGGGGAACGGTGTGGGCGGCGCATTCCTATGGGGTCATGTGTGTGCATGGGTTCGACAGAGGCGGTTTAAACGCGGTGACACCTGTAGATATGGTTGTGCACATCTTGAAAACGAAGGGTTGCCACTTTAAGAAGTGATGCATCCTACTGCGGGGCCAACACAGGTTATCTACGGAGTAGGGACCGATCAACTGGGATAGTAATTAGGGTACATTTAGACTCCGGTATGTTTAGGAGCCTGTTGTTATCCTTAGGGGTAACTCCGGTATGTTGGGTTGCCTGTTGATTATATGGGGTTAAACCTCTCACTAGAAGTACGCCTAAGTCTACCAACTTATAGTTGTTGGGATCACCTCTATAACGATCCGCCCCACACCAGCCGACATTTCCTACGAAATGCGTTGTGCCAACGTCCAACTAGCATGGGACGATCGTCAAAAGAAAAGAGTTTTAAACTATGAACCACCAAGAACCTGTAGTATATCTCACAACGCATGGAATAAAATATAATAGTAACATAACTTGACATAAAACAGGCGAGACAGTGCATAAGCTGAAAACTAAACCGTCATAGCAGCAGAATCCAAAATATCATAAATATGATCGAAACCATTATCCACGCGACGGCGTTTTCAACTATTCTAACTTTACTAATCAATTCTAAGGCATCCCTAATAGTAGCAATAACATGTGTAATCAATCAAAAGCATTAAAACATCAATTACGTGTATTATTTAGGATCAAACATACCCAAAACCATGATTTCCCCCTTAGTCCCCTTAACCATGTTTTAACTATAGGATTAGCAAACTAAATCCAAATTTACAATTGAGGCATAAAATAATATTTTAAAATTTTCACAAATTTTTCTAGATTTTTATGATGCATAATTTCGCTAATTATCACTAATCACCCTTAATTAGCAGTAATTAGTGAATAAAAGTGCAAATCACTCACCTTAGCCACAAATAAATTATAGATCTGAAAACTCCACTGATTTTGGTCGAATTCCTAGTGTTCCAGCAGTTCTGTCTCGATTTTGATGTTAATCCACCTTAATTTGATGTGGTTTTGCTTAATTTGTGATTAGGAAGTGATTAGGGATGAATTTTGAAGGTGGAGGCCATTATTAGGGTTAGAGGAAGGTAAGTGGCTGCTGGAAAAATGAAAATGGATCATCCTCTAACTCTTTTCAACCCTCCCATAACCCTAATCCCGAAATGGGTTATGGGCCTAACCACTAATCGCTTAATTAAGCCCGATTAAGTTGGTTTTCCATCTTCAAACCTTATTTCAGCCATATCTCCCAAGCGGCAAGTTTGTTAGATTAATGTGAGCACTCTTTGGAAAGGTAAACCAATGTACGAATCCAACGGAAGTTGTTTCAGGCCAAAACTTCTTACCAATCAAAAGTTATATGCGAAAGAAGATTCGCCAAGGGCAAAACGGTCATTTAAAATTCGGTAAAATTCGTAAACTAGGGAAATGAGCCCACTAGTTGTTTCCCAAAGTTACACGACCATATGACTTCGTATGTGAATGAAATAAATATTCTACGATCCTTCGATGCGTAGAATGCGGGTCGTTAAAATCTCACCCCTTTGAGAAATTCCACCCCCAAAATTCCTTAACAAAAACATACAGTGGTGCCATCGCATGTCTATCATCCATTTACAAACAATCAAACATACATAATAACAGAACAAGCCTATCCTAGCATGTGGTTTAATAACAAGGGAATAACTATATAGCGATTAAACTTCTTACCAACCAAAAGTTATGGGCGAAACAAGATTCGCCAGGAGCAAAACGGTCATTTAAAATTCGGAAAAAGTCGTGAACATGGGAAATGAGCCCTCTAGTCATTTCCCAAAGTCACAAAACCATATGACTTAATATGTGAATGAAATAAATATTCTACGATCCTCTGATGCGTAGAATGCGAGTCATTACACTCTCCCCCTTTAAGGAATTTTGCCCCCGAAATTCCTTAACAAAAACATACGGTGGTGCCATCGCATGTCTATCAGCCATTTACAAACAATCAAACATACATAATAACACAACAAACCTATCCTAGCATGTGGTTTACTAACAAAGGAATAACTATATTGCGATTAAAACCTTACCAGGCAAAAAGTTCTGGATGCAACTTCCTTATGCTCTCCTTTATTTCCCAAGTACAGTAATTCTCATTATCACCTCACTGGAGCTTAACCAGTTTCACCGTCTTCCATTGAAGTTACTTTGTATCATGTCCGACAATACGAAACATTCTGTGGCTCCCAGCTGCCTCAGATTCCACTTGATATCATCCAACTGATCTGGTGAAATAGTCATATCAGAATCATGCACGAACTTCCTTAACTGTGAAAAATGAAAAATGCCGTGAACTCCCGCCATCTTGTCAGGTAATCCAACTTTATATGCTAAATTCCTTACTTGCTCGAGAACTGGAATTGGACCAATAAATCTTGGTGCCAACTTACCTCTCCTACCAAATCTAATCACATTCTTCAACAGAGAAATCTTGATGAATACTAAGTCGCCAACGAAGAATTTCAAATCTCTTCGTCTTTTATCAGCATAACTCTTCTGCCTATCTTGGGCAGCCTTCATCCGCTGTTGAATAACCTTGATCTTATCTGAAGTTTCTCTTATTACATCTGGCCCAAGCACAAATTTCTCATCGGTTTCCAACCAACATGATGGTGATTTGCATGGTCTTTCGTGCAAAGCTTCAAATGGAGCCATACAAATACCGGGTTGGTAACTATTATTATATGCGAACTTAACTAGATGCAAACGGTCATCCCATGAAACCCCAAAATCCATTATATAAGCTCTCAAGAGATCCTCTAATACATGGTTCACTCTCTCTGTTTGACCGTCGGTCCGGGGATGGTACGTGGTACTAAGATGTAATTCTGATCCTAAAGCCTCTTGTAAGCTCTTCCAAACCCACTAGTAAATAATGGATCTCGATCACTCACAAAACCTCTAGGTATTGCATGAAATCTCACAACCGACTTCATATACAGTTCTTCTAATTTAGTTATTGTTCTCTTTGACTTGACCGGTATAAACCTTGCACTTTTGGTCAAATGATCCACAATCACCCAAATACCATCATGACTCGATCTAGTCCTTAGTAAACCATCAATAAAATCCATTGAGACTTGTTCCCATTTTCCATTCGAGAATTTCCAACGGTTGCAACAAACCACTAGGCTTCTTTTGCTTGGCATTAACTAGCTAGCAGTTCATGCACTTGGATATAAACTTCCCAATGTCTCTCTTCATCCCTTCCCAGTAGTAGGTCTGCCTCATGTCTCGATACATCTTGATCTTGTTACCACTGGGATGTTTAGTTAGTTTTGAGTGATGACATTCTCTAAGCACTTCATCTCTCAATGAATTAACATTGGATACAACTAGTCTCTCATTCTCAGAGACATCCCTCTCGATCAAGTCCATACTTGTTCACTTCCTCACCATCGATACCCATCTCTACCATTGAGATGATTTCCAATAAGTTAGGATCGTCCCTTTGAACGGAACCGATCCGCTCAATCAGAGTCGGTCTGATCGTCAAGCTTGCTAACATCTCTGGATCCAATTCGCACAGGTCTGAAACTATATCCTGCGATTTACTCCAATTGCTTCCATTCAAGAAACATAGCGCCCAAACTAGCATGTCTCCTACTCAATGCGTCAGCTACCGCATTGCCCTTCCCAGGTGTGTATGCGATATTGAAACCATAGGAGGCCAAAAACACTAACCATCTATGCTGACGAATATTTAAATCCTTTTGAGAGAAAAGGTACTTTAATGATTTACAGTCGGTAATCAACTCGAATCTTTCTCCCAAGAGATAGTGTCTCCACATTTTTAACGTGAACACAATCGCTGCCAATTCCAAATCATGGGTAGGATATTTTTTTCTCATGTGGTTTCAGTTGCCAACTAGAATAAGCTACAACCTACTTCCTTGCATCAGTACAGCACCTAGTCCGGTACCACAGGCATCCGTGTATACCGTCATCTCTTCGTTCCCTTTAGGAATAACTAACACTGGTGTGCACGTTAACTTCTCCTTTAGGCTCTTAAATGCATTCTCACACCTTCCATCCTAAGAAAAAGCTTAATTCTTCTTGGAAAACTGAGTTAACGGTGTCGCTATCTTGGAGAAGTCTGGGATAAACTTACGATAATATCCAGCTAACCCCAAGAAACTTCTCATGTCCGCTGTATTCTTAGGCGTAGACCAATCTTGCACTGTAGCTACCTTCGCAGGGTCCACGGTAATACCATTCTCTGAAACAACATGGCCCAAGAAACTCACTTCCCTCCTCTAGAAGTGATATTTTAGAAAATTTCTCTTTCAATTGGTGTTTCCTAAACGCCTCCATCACTATCCTCAAATGTTCCGTGTGTTCTTCCTCCGTCCTCGAATAAACTAAGATATCGTCCACGAACACAAGAACAAAATTATTCAATTGATCCCTGAATACCTTACCCATAAGATACACAAAGTATGCTGGTGCATTTATCAACCCGAATGGCATGACCAATCACTCATATAATCCAGACCGCGTCCGAAATTTCGTTTTAGGTATACTCTTAGCTGCGACTCAGAGCTGATGAAAATATGTCGCGAGATCTAACTGGGAGAACACTCTTGCTCCATTTAATTGATCAAACAAATCATATATCCGTGGAAGAGGATACTTATTCTTCCTCATCAACGACCCAAACTCGCCCTTACGGGAAAGCCCGGATTGAGTTGAGAACACGACCAATCAGAACATAAACAATAGAACATTTCATTGCTTACTACAACAATTTACATTAGAGTACAATAATATATAGAGTATGAATAAATAATATACATTTGATAAATATCAGAGATTCAAATTACAATGCAGCGGAAAATTAATACATAACACAACTTAAAGAAATACTCGGAAATAGAGCTTTCCGAATACAGCTCCAGTTATAAACCAGGATCCTGTAAAGATAAATCTGCAAAATCAAAACTACTAGCTGTCCGTGTGGAAGACCCAAACTCACCCTTTCGAGAAAGCCTGGATTGAGTTAAGAACACGACAAATCAAAACACAAATAGAAGAACATTTCATTGCTTATTACAACAATTTACATTAGAGTACAAGAATATACAGAGTATAAACAAATTATATACATTTGATAAATATCATAGATTTACAAATTATTATGCAGCGGAAAATAATGCAAGACACAACTGAAAGAAATACACTGATATAGAGCGTTATGATTATAGCTCCAGCTGTAAACCAGGATCCTGTGTATATAATATCTGCAAAACCAAAACTACTAGCTGCCCATGTGGAAAATAGGGGCACCCAAAGTTTAGGATCGAAGGGAACCATCGGCTTTGGTAGCAAATACAACTGGTGCTTCCCACTCGGAAACACTTCTTGATAAATCCCTTCTTCAAAAGATCGCCCACTTGCACCTCGAGCTCTCGCTGCTTTCTTGGAAGCACACGACGAAGAGGCATCAGTATAGGTCTGGCATGTTTCACTAAATCAATCCAAAACTCGATCTCTCGGTGTGGTGGAAGCCCGGTCACTTCGTCGAAGATGTCCGGATACTAGCCGGCAATAGGCACATTTGGTAACTCATCCTGCAGGATGACGAGGGAATGTATAAAACTAGCCATCACCTCATCACTAGGTAGGCAACCCAATACCACCCCCTGCCCACCATCCGCTCTAATGGTCACCGAATACCCCTCACAGTCTACCACCACCCCATGTCTTTGGAGCCAATCGACTCCCAAAATAATGCCAAACCCAGTTAAGCCCAAAACAAAGCAATTACAAGCAAACATACATCCATGACTTGATAAGACCAAATTATGACAAACTAAACTAAGGCTACTCGAACCACCGATCAGGTTCGTCACAACTAAAGGTCTATCGACTATCTTAGGTTCCAAGTCCAACCTATCTACCAGGTCACTAGTTACGAAGGAATGGGAAGCCCCTGTATCAAATAGCACTCGAACGAAAACATCATAAATAGAAAGCATACCTTGAATAATGACACCCTTTCTCTTCTGTGCCGCAGTTGCGGCATTCGACGAAGAAGGAACAACGTTGATAGCATATGCTTTCATGATGTGCTTCTCCTTAGGGGGTTTTGGATATTCATCCTTGAAATGTCCCACTTGGCCACAATTGAAGCACTTCTTTTCCCCTGGCTTTTCTCAACACTCTTGGCCATAGTGACCCTTCTTGCCACAGCTATAGCACTCGATATCTTTCTTATTCTTCTTTTTCTAACCATCCTTGGTCTAATTTTGTTTCCTCTTATTCTGAGAATTATTCTTGCCTCCACTTCTTGCCCGCTGCTTTGGCTCCTCTACAGATGTAACAGCAACCTCGGTTTTTAACTTAGGGTAAAGGCTCTCAGACCTCAATGCCTTTCCCATAATAGAATCAAATGTTTCATCGATACAGTATATGAGTCTTTCCCCCAAGTACTCATCTAGGACAGTTATGAACTTCTTGTTCTTCTTCTCGGCAGTATCGATGAGAGATAATCCATATTTCGATAAAGTATCGAACTCAGCAATATACTCTGAGATTGCCCTACCATTCTGCTTAAGTTCCAAAAACTTATTGAACAATTCTGATTTCTGAGCAGTTGGAATAAACTTGTCACTGAATCGGGTCTTAAACAGATTCCAAGTGACTTCATCCTCCGGAGTAGCTGCTTTAATAGCATTCCACAAATTCATAGCCCATCCTTGAAGCTGACGCGATGCTAACTTTCTCTTCATTGCATCATCGATTCCCAAATCCTCGAAAATGCGCTCACAACTATCAAGCCAGTCTTGAACTTCTGTAGCCGATTCCTTTCCATGGAACAGTTTTCCACCAAGACTAGTATAATCCTTGCAGAGCTTGGCGAAATCGGCTCTAGGCGCCTACACTTCTGCACCACCACCGTTAGTAGCATTAGGAACTACTCCCTGAGCATCCCTAAGCATCTCTCGCATGAAGGTAGTAAATATCGTCCTCATATCAGGGACATTCCTATCATTGGCCCATGAACCTCTGCTCCTCGTATTTTGGCTCATCGTCCAATCTGTAAAGAGAAAACGATTAACCATCTCCTTAGTGGTGTCTGTGCAGTGCGACTTCTTCCTTAGATATACCAATAGTGTATATATATAGTTTTTGAAAACCAAATTATCACAATTGCACGCTCTCATATACGTATACTATCTCTCCCTGATGTCTCCCCCTAGGTTAAACTACGCAACCTAGGCTTTGATACCAAGTGTGACTGCCCACCCCGAACTAGCCGACATTTCCTACAAAATGCGTTGTGCCAGCATCAAACTAGCACGGGATAATGGTCAAAAGAAAAGGGTTTTAAACTATGAATCACCAAGAACCTGTAGTATATCTCACAACGCATGGTATAAAATATAATAGTAACATAACTTGACATAAAACAGGCGAGACAGTGCATAAGATGAAAACTAAACCATCATAGCAGCGGAATCCAAAATATCACAAATATGATCCAAACCATTATTACAAATTCAAAATATTTTCTCTAAATCCAAATAGGAAAGGTACACTACTAATGCCCAAAGTAGTGACCAGCAACAACATAGGGAGAATATATGTAAATAGTACGTGGAAGCCTCCTGCTCATCTCTGGACTGCTACTCGTGCATAACCACCTAACTTGTCTCTAGTCTGCTTGTTTAGGAGCACCCAGAGTAATAAGAAGATACATAAAACTCTGGGTCAGACAAAAGTCTGGTTTGAGCGATAGTGGCGAAATAAACAATAAAAGGTATAAATAATCATACCTGAACCTGGAACTGCAACCAAAGAGTTAGCACAACAAGATGTACAGTACTCTAAGATAACACTAACATATAGTGTAAATATGGGATTGTGCATGTCATGGTGATAACAAACATCAAACATAACAATCATCCTCACTTCTCTCACTCAGTGCGTAAAACATACGATATTCACTGCTTTGATCACCAAATCTAATTGGGCCATGACAACAACTCCGTACAACTATTGCTATGACCATACTTCCTTGGTCTATAGTCAATAACCCTACCCAGTCCATACACCCTGGCTCTAGGTTAAGGGTCAACAGTCCACACTTCCCTGGCCCTGGTTCCTCTACATGCCCCCTCTCTTCAATGGTGAACCAAAGTTATAGATATTTATAACCCCTCTGCACACGTCCCGCAACAAAGACAACTCTAGAAGTTAACTTGTTGGTTCCCATCTGGATCCTGAGTGACAACTTCTCATTTGGACATCCTTTGCATCTCTGGTTCTTAATCTTCTCTGGTTTGATTTGGACCTTCACTTCATTTCGTCTCGGTTCATGTCCCCTGTGGCGGTTCGGTTCGGATACCCCCTCCGGTTCATGAGTCATTGTGCTCATCGGTTCGGTTCGGGCTCCATCGGTACGTGGTCAGGCTCCTTTTCATGGTACATGATGCTCACCGGTTCGTGATACTCACCGGTTCGGGTCGGACTCTTTCTCTATTCGGGTCGGTTTGTGGCATCAGTTCGGGCTCATGGGTGCTTCACGGTCCGGGTCGTGATTTCCTTCTCATGGCATCGTCTCATGGGGGAGTAGGTGCTTCATGGTTTGGGTGCTCTTGTTCGTGATACATGCTTCACGAGCGGGTCGGTTAGGGGTTCATGATCCGATCCGATTTCTTGTACTTCTTTCCACCAATTGTTTACGCCACACAATGGCGTTTTCAACCATTCTAACTTTACTAAAAAAATATCAGGCATCCCAAATAGTAGCAATAACATGTGTAATCAATCAAAAGCATTAAAACATCAATTACATATATTATTTAGGATCAAGCATACCCAAAACCATGATTTTCCCCTTAATCCCCTTAACCATTTTTAACTATAAGATTAGCAAACTTAATCCAAATTTACAACAGAGACATAAAATAATATTTTAGAATTTTCTCATATTTTTCCAGATTTTTATGATGCTTATTTTCGCTAAGTATCACTAATCACCCCTAATTAGCCGTAATTAGTGAATAAAAGTGCAAATCACTAACCTTAGCTACAAATGAATTATAGATCTGAAAGCTCCACTGATTTGGGTTAAATTCCTATGTGTTTCGGCAACTCTATCTCGATTTTGATGATAATCCGCCTTAATTTGATGTAGTTTTGCTTAATTTGTTATTAGGAAATGATTAGGGATGAATTTAGAAGGTGGAGGTCATTACTAGGGTAGAGGAAGGTATGTGGCGACTGGAAAAATGAAAATGAATCATCCTTTAACTCTTTTCAGCCTCTCATAACCCTAATCCCGAAAGGGGTAATGGGCCTAACCACTAATCACCTAATTAAGCCCGGTTAAGCTGTTTTCCATCTTCAAATCTTATTTCAGCCATATCTCCCAAACAGTAAGTCCGTTTGATTAATGTAACCACTCTATGAAAAGGTAAACCATCATCTGAATCCAATGGAAATGATTTCAAGTTAAAACTCCTTACCGATCAAAAGGTATGGGAGAATTAATATTTTCTAGGGGCAAAACGGTTATTTAAAATTTGACAAAAATCATGAACATGGGAAATGACCCCAATAGTCATTTCTCCAAGTTACATGACCATATGAATTCGTATGTGAATGAAATAAATATTCTACGATCCTCCGATACATAGAATGCAGGTCATTACAATCTCATTCTGGTTATACTAGTATTGGTGCGGAGAAATAGAAAGTACTAAAGAAGCGCAATTCACTCTATCATGTTAATCCTATTTACCTTGTCATACTTGCCTTTTATGGTGTTATCTCTCATATCCACTTTATATGCATGTCATGACACTTTTACTTACTTATATGCTAAAAGTAATTGGATTCGCCAGACTTTATGTCAGACCTATTTTGTTTCCTCTTCTTTCTCTTTCGTTCCCCCCCCCCCCCAAGGTTCTCAGGTTGGGAATACTCAAGCTTGATCAGGACTCTGCTTTCATCTTGCTTGGAGCTGATTTAGATGTACGGCTTGAATTCATATCTCTCTACTATGGCTATGTTTCGAGGATTATGCTTCTTTTATTATTGTACTCTGATGTTTTAAGTACAAGATAGAAGTTTTATTGATGTACTGGGTTTACGCATCTCAGACATATGATGTAACCATGTTTTGAATCCCTTTTCTTTTTCTTTCCAGCATGTGTGGGGAACCTAATATACCTGAGGGCGTTACGATATTACGCTGGTTCAGTCGGTATCTAGAGGCCACGGCGCCTGTCGGTGGTAAAGCAGACGTTCCTCCCCCAGCTGCACCCGCCATTCCTCATCCTCCTTCTTCGCGAGTAGACAATTTCTCTAAGATCTGCAAAGATTTATGTGTTATGGGTGGAAAGCCATTCCGAGGAACCGAAACGTTCGTAGAGGCAAGGAATTAGCTTAAAAAGACGGAGGATTTGTTTGGAATTTTTGAAGTGGACAATCGTTGGAAGATTCGGTTAGCCGCCTGGCTATTGAAAGATGAGGCTTCATTCTGGCGGAAAGTGACGTAAGCAAGGCATCTTGTGGTGACTTGAGATGATTTTCGCTAGAGGTTCGAAATGAAGTTTCTTTCTCTAGCTGAAAAAAGCATGCAAATGGAAAGGTTTCTGGCACTCAAGCAAGGAGGCATGACTGTTAAAGAGCATGTTAGCAAGTTCAACCAACTGGCAAGGTTTGGATTGGAGCTAGTGGATACCCCGCATAAGAAAGCTTTGCGGTTGGCTAAAAGACTGAATGAACCCCTCTATGGGTTAGATATGTCCCATAATTCGATGAGGAAGATAAAGCTGAAAAGAAAGAAGCTAAGGTTGAGGAAACACAAAACAAGAAAGTATGGCCCATGAAGGGACAACAACAACAACAAAAGAAGGGCAGAAAGAACGATAAGGATAAGGATAAGAGGAAGTGACATAATTGCGGACGTAAGGGTCATTTGATCAAGGACTGCAAAAGAAGGAAGAATGTTTGCTTCAGTTGTGGAGAGGTCGAACACTTTTCTAGGGGTGCCCGAAGAAGCAAGGACAAGGTCAAAGGGCAGGAGCTTTTAGAGGGAAGGTGAATGCTCTTGGGACCAGTGATCTAGATAGGGGTAGGAACGTTTCCGTGGAAGGTTTGATTTCTCTTTCCAATCATCCTATTAGAGCTCTTTTTGATTCTAATGCTTTGCATTCATTTATATTTGATTCCGTGGTTGGGTCTCTGCACCTTAGCACTAATATGGTAGTGGATCCTGTCGTTGTCTCAAACCCCATTGGGGGTACAGCTCATTTGTCCATGATTTGTTAGGGCTTGAGAATATATGTGTTAGGCGTCAAGCTTGAGTGTGACGCATATGTGCTTGGTTTCATGGGCTATGGTTAGATTTGGGGGATGGATTGGCTAGCCATGTATGGTGCCATTCTGGATTGTAGGAGGAGGGTCGTTAGACTTTTGATCTGCCATGGGAGGACCCTCGAGGTTTCTTGTGACCTAAAGGGGTCTATCATGCTCAGTTACCTAGAGTCACTTGATGCATCTATCGATGATCAGCGATCAGTACTAGTAGTCTATGAGTATTCTGATGTTTTGATGAGGTTCAGGGATTACCTCCAAGGAGCGAGATTGATTTCCGTATATATTTGGTGGACAATACAAAGTCAGTTGCATTGCCTGTGCGCCATATGGCTCCAACGGAAAGAAGGGAGCTCAGCAAGCAAGTAGGGGAGCTACTTGAGAAAGGGTTTATTAGGCGAAGCATATCTGAACAGGGTGCTCCGGTGGTATTCACAACTAAGGCGGATTGTTCGCTTCGCTTATGTGTAGGCTATAGAGAGTTGAAAAACTCACTAAGAAGAACATGCACCCACTCCCGAGGATACATGATCTATTTTACCAGTTTGTTGGTGCATCAATTTTCTCTCAGATAGACTTGGCCACTGGGTTTCATCAGTTGAGGGTGGCCGAGGACATTATAGATAAGACCGCTTTTAGTACTTCAGATGGTTTCTTTGAATGGCTCGTTATGCCTTTTGTTTTGATGAATGCACCCTCCTATTTTGTTGATCTAATGAATAGGGAGTTTCGGGAGTTTGTAAATAAGTTCATCATGTTCTTTGTTGATGATATCTTGATCTTCTCGAAGAGCGAGGAAGAGCATGCCCAACATTTGAGAGAAGGCTTGAAAACTCTCTGTGCGCACTAGCTTAAGGAAAAGTTCTCCAAATGTCATTTTTGGAGAAAAGAGGTAAGATTTCTAGGGCATGCGGTCTTTAAATATGGGATAGCAGTAGATTCCACAAAAGTAGTTGCAATTCAAGATTGGCAGATCCCAAAGAATGCAACAGAGGTGAGAATTTTTTTGGAGTTGGCAGGTTACTATAGGAAGTTCATTTAGGACTTTGCAAAGATATTAGCCCCACTCACCAGGCTGACGAAGAAGAATCTGATGTTTTAGTGGGATATAGATTGTGATGTTGCTTTCCAATGACTGAAGAGGGCTCTGACAACAGCCCCAGTCTTGACCTTGCCCGACGGGAACAAAGTGTTCACAGTGTACACCGATGCATGTGGTACAGGGCTTGGTGCGGTTGTGATGCAAGAGGGAAGGGTAGTATGTTATGGGGGTGGACAACAAAGAGTTCATGAGAAGAACTACCCTACCCATGATTTAGTGCTAGATGCGTATTCACGCTTAAGACCTGGCGCCATTATTTTCTTGGAGAGAAGTTTGAGTTGTACACAGATCATAAATCTCTCAAGTACTTGTTCTTGCAAAAGGATCTTAATTTAAGGCAACAAAGTTGGATGGAGTTCCTAGCATCTTATGACTTAGAGATTGTTTAGACCTCTGGCAAGGGTAATGTGGTAGCTGAGGCACCAAGTAGGCAGAGGATGGCCTTAAGTCATATGTTTGTGGAAAGGAAAAGCTTGGGGTTTATATCGACTTTTAACTTTAGGCCCTCCACCCAGTTTTTGCCTGGCTTATTAGCATCACTGGACGTACGACCTACTCTTATGGATCAGATAGGAGCTTCACAGCGAGAGGATCCACAGATTTCAGGAATCTTGGATAGGCTCAGTAGAGGGGAGACTTCTAGTCACCTCAGTAGATATTCCATAGTTGATAGAGGGTGGTTACAACGAGATGGAAGGTTTGTGTTCCCTAAATTGGGAGTTGGTTGTAGACAGTCCTGTGGGAATCCCATCATTCTAAGATGACTATTCATCCAGATGGTGATAAGATGTATAAAGACATGAAGAGGGTTTTCTTTTGGGCTGGGATGAAGAAAGATGTGGCATATTTTGTTTATCAATGTTTGATTTGCCAACAAGTCAAGGTTGAGCAAAAGAAGCCTGGTGGTTTATTTCATCCTTTGGAGGTTCCACAGTGGAAGTGGGAGAGCGTCTCTATGGATTTCATTGATGGTTTTCCAAGAGCAAGGAAGGGAAACACAAGTATTTGGGTTGCGATAGATAGACTTACTAAGAGCGCCCATTTTATTCCGGTTAAGAGTAAGAGGACGGCAGCATGGTTGGCAGCAGTTTACGTTCATGAGATAGTCTGTCTTCATGGAGTACCGTCCAACATCATAAGTGATCCTGACCCCATTTTCACCAGTGAATTTTTGAGAAGCTTGCAAGAAGCATTAGGTACACAGTTGTGTTTGAGCACCGCTTATCACCCTCAGACCAATGGACAAACGGAAAGGGTAAACAAAGTTCTTGAGGATCTTTTAAGACTGTGTATCCTAGACTTTGGAGGGACTTGGGAAGAGCATCTTACTTTAGTAGAGTTCGCCTACAACAACAGTTATCAAGATAGCGTTGGTATGGCACCATTCGAAGCATTGTACGAACGATCCTATAGATCACTGACTTGTTGGTAGGAATTTACAGAAAGACTTCTACTTGGACCGGATATGGTTAGAAAAACTTCAAAAAAGGTTGACCTTATCTGCAGATGCATGAAGACAACTCAGGATAGGCAAAAGTCATACGCAGACATGAGTAGGATTGACATTGAGTTTGAGGTGGGAGACATGGTTTTCATCAAGGTATCACCTTTGAGGAATGTGGTTCGCTTTGGATCCGTTGGGAAATTGGCACCAAGATTTGTAGGGCCATTTCTCATAACAGAAAGGATTGGCCAAATAGCCTATAGAGTAAAGCTGCCAGAGAAACTATCTGACGTTCATGAAGTTTTCCACGTTTCTCATTTATGGAAGTGCTGGCATGATACCGCAGAAGTAGTTGAGCCAATTATATTGGAGGAAGTAGAGGTGGAACAGGAGGCGACAGTTAGACGAGTTCCTACCCATATCCTTGGATCAGAAATTAATAAGCTACCCAACCGAGAAGTTAAGCTGATGAATGTTCAGTAGGGAGATAGCCCAAAGGATGCCACTTGGGAGATTGAAGACAAGATTTGCGCTTCGTACCCTTTCCTTTTCAAGGGTATGTTCTTAACTTCCTTTCCAAAGCTTTTGTTTATGCTTGTTTCTATCACTTAAGTATATCCTAGCAATCTAATCTTTGAACTTTAGGTAGGAATCCCATGAATGTAAATATATGTTTGAGACATGTTATGTTTGATGGATGCAAGTGGTTGCTCGTGGATGCATATACACGCATATTAGGCACTAGATCGGCTCAACCACTCTCATACCACATATGGATGTCTGTGAATTATTTTATCTCTTTTAATGGATGAAAGTGGATGTATCATCAGATGGATATTGCATTTGGACGGATGATTGTACACACATATAGAACTTACATGTTATAATAGGATTATTTGCATACATGTTGGATTCATGGCACTAACATAGATTGCATTAAGGAGGTCAACTGAATCAGTAGTCCACCTAATCTTTCGCATTAGTACAAGGACATATACACACACCTTTTCATGTGTTCATATAAGCATAGGAAGCCTTTAAGGACAATGGATGCCCATGATTGGTGGATGAGTAGATGGGTGATGGATGTTTGGATATACATTCTTCTTAACTTAGAGGTTTCGGGGATGAAATCCTTAGGGTGGGGGGAGAATGTAACACCCCGTAATTTTAACAACACTAAACATGATATATTAAAGAATAGTTAATTAAATATTCAGAATTAACTGAAAGGACTGCGCCATTGTGTTCGTCTCGGAATTCTGGTCAAAATAGACACTTGGTTTACGTAAAACGGACATCTTATGAAGAAGTTATTAAGGTTTGAAGTTTGTATATGCATAAGAAGAATATATATGAATAAAATAAATCCAGAAATTTCTAAATAATTCAAAATCACGCGGAAGGCCTAGGCGGGAAATTTCCCACTCTGGGTGTTGACCTAAGGGTCGACACCATTATAGGGGTGTCGACAACTACACGGGGGGTCGACCCCCATGTCGACACCTACACAGGGGGCTCAACCCCCATGTCGACACCCCCCAGATCCGGGGAAGATTCCTGCTTCTGAACGTGGACTAATTTCTGGTCTAGATTCATAGACCATATGCTATAAATAGGACCCCATTTTCATTGTTTTATTCAACAAAAAACAACGGAGAAGTAGATGCTGCCTCGGCCCATATTAAATCAAGTCTTTTCTTCTTCAACAACCAAGTTATTCAATTTTAGATATCCGTGATTCAACATCTGCAATCCCTCTTCTATTTTTAGATCCAATCATAGTGAGTCTATGTTAATTTTAGATCTAAATATTTAAAAGTTAATCTCGACATGACTATAACTTGGATCTAAGCCTGTGACTATTTGAATCATATCAGATCTGCTATAACCTGTGTATTTAAGTTATTTTGACATGACTACGAACTAGATCTAAGCCTATACCTATTTATCATGTCAGATCTGCCAATGTTTGCTGATCTAATTCATAATTTAGATCTCATCATGCCTTCTTATGATGTGCTTATTATGTTAGAATCAGTTCTACTATCACATGTTCATTAGATATGTTCCTATATGTTTATCTTATCATTATGCCCAACTGTGTCACTGTATGTTTATTAGTTCCTATGCCTATTTCTATGAATATATGTCAATCTTGTTATTATGATCATTTCTGTTATCTTCCCTTCTTCATTTCACTTTTTATTTTTATAGCCAGGCTACCTTCGAGCCTAAGCATGCCGCTAAAATATGTGAACGCGTAAAATTGGAAACAAGGGGAAAATGTTAAATTTGGGGCATAACTTGTATTGGGAAATTTGGGCATAACTTGAATGTAATACATGAATATTGATTTGGGGCAGAAACCAAACTTTGATTAAAGACCTTAATTTGGTTTATATGATTCATTATGAACATTGCTTGGGAAAGGGCATGAAAACCTACAATGACATAGGAAAAAGTGGTTAATAATTGAAATGCCTAGAATTACAGTAATTAGAAACTATAACTGCGCTTAGACACGAGGTTATATTACACTTGGGGTGGAAGTCTGCCTGGAACCAACCGGCATATTCAACGACCACAAGTGGTGAATCTAATGTGAGGGGTCTAAGTGTATAAACACGTGACATTCTAAGACACGAGGTTAAGTCTGACTGGTGGAAGAAATCTGCCTGGACCCGCATGGCATATCCAGCATCCACAAGTTGTAGGCTTAATGTGGAAGGTCTAGTACATTTTAACCATAAATGAATATGATAATAAACTTAAATACTTAAAGTAGTTGAATCCATAGGGGTTGTATATGTTAAATTGTGTAGGGGTTAAGCAAACTTATATGAAACAGTGTGAGGGTTAAGTATATCTTGGGTTAGTGGGTAATATTTATATATACAAGCCTACAAACTTAACCTGTAGGGTTGTGCAATCTTTTACTCTGGTATGGCATAACCTATGGAAAACCTAGTGGGGATGCAAGCGTAGGAGAAGGCTTGTATCATCTTGTGTGTGGGACCCATTTCAGTCTGTAACTCATATATAGGTACCAAATGAGTACTCTGAACTAGGTCGGAATCGGGGCATGCTTACTAGGCTGATTGTAAGATATCCAAATGTGGGGGACGTGTGGAGTGCGCATTCCAACGGGGTCATGTGCATGCATGGGTCCAGCAGAGGAGGTTTAGACGTCGTGACACCTGTAGATATGATTGTGCACATCCTGAAAATGAAGGGTTTCCACTTTAGGATGTGACACATCCTATTATGGGGCCAGCACAGTGTATCTACGGAGTAGGGAGCCGATCGATTAGGGTAGTAATTAGGGTATATCTAGACTTCGGTATGTTTAGGAGCCCATTATTGTCCTTAGGGGTAACTCCGGTATGTTGGGCTGCCTGTTCATTGTATGGGGTTAAACCTCTCACTAGAAGTACGTCTATGTCTACCATCTTATAATTTTTGGAATCATCTCATTCTGGTTATACTAGTATTGATGCAAAGAAATAGAAAGTATTAGAGAAGCGCAGTACCCTCTATCATGTTTAGCCGGTTTACCTGTCATACCTACCTTTTATGATGTTATCTCTCTTATCCACTTTATATGCCTATCATGACACTTTTACTTATTTATATGCTAAAAGTAATTGGACTCGCCAGACTTTATATCTGATCTATTTTGTTTCCTCTTTTTCTCTTCTGTCCCCCTCACCCAAGGTTCTCAGGGTGGGAATACTCAAGATTGATCAGGACTCTGCTTCATCTTGCTTGGAGCTATTTTAGATGTACGGCTTGATTTCATAGCTATCTACTATGGCTATGTTTTGGGGATTATGCTTCTTTTATTATTATACTCTTATATTTTAAGTACAAGACATAAGTTTTAATGATGTATTGGGTTTTATGCATTTCAGACATATGATGTAACCATGTTTTGAACCACGATGTTTTCTGCTTAATAAAATTTTAAATTACACTGCTATTTTATATCTGTCTTGTAATGTTTCTGTTTCTGCTTACCGATAACGCTTCACAAAACTTAATGCGTTCTCTTAATGAGTGACATTAACAGACGTGGGGTGTCACAATAGGTACACTCCTTTAGGAAGCAAAAGGAAGAGGACTGAAGAGATAGATTCAACCGAGGAAGAAGATATAGACAAAGCTGCTGGAAAGGAACCCATATAAACCGAAATGGGCTATCATTATGACAATACTTTGATGACTCCCATTATAGATTATCTCTTGAATGGAAAATTACCTTCCAATAGGCAAGAAGCTAGAAGGGTTAAGTATCAAGATCCAACATTCCTTATTATGAATAAGGTATTTATAAGAAATGGCATTCTCTCCTCTACTTGAGACGTGTAAGCCAAAAAGATGGGCTCGAGTTGTTAAAGGAAACACATGAGGATTTCTGTGGAGATCATTCTTACAGAATCAAACTAGCAAAGAGGGTTATGCCACAAGGATTCTACTGGTTACAAATGGTTAATCAAGCAGTGTGAGAAATGCTAAAGGTATTATAGGATACCCCGATTACTTCCAAATGACTTAACCACCATCTCAAGCCTATTGTTTTTCGATGTATGGAGGATATACTTATTTGGACCTTTACCTATATCTAAAGAAGGTGCTATGCTTCCAATCGAAGTTAAGATCACTTCACACGGAATAATAGCTTGTGCATTTGATCCAAATCAGTAATTAAAAAAGGAATCCTTATACCTGATTCAGTAGTTAAGTGATGAAGCAACCATAAGAACAACTATATATTAAAGAAGATTCACTAAGAACTACAACTTAAGAGTGAGAACGAGAATTTTTTGAAAAGGGCACTTGGTCTTGCGAAGGGTAATGGAAAGTACCAAGAATCCAACAGATGGACCCCTTGGACCAAATTGAGAAGGACCCTTAATCGTTCATCAAGAACTCACACCTAGAACTTATGGACTCTGCAAATCAAATGGTGATCTCGTACCTAGGACATGGAATGTAGAACACTTAAGACCTTACTTTTCACCAGTAAATGGATGAGGAAAAGTCTTCTTTAGAATATCCACATGATTAGGAGTACGAGAACTCCACAAAATTTGGAAAAACCTATAATGGGTGAAATAACCTACAATGAAAAAAAACCTTGTCACCGCCAAGATGGCTAGGGCGAGGCATCTCCCAGCGGGAGGTGGTGTGTAAGCCTTTAGCCGCATTCAAATCAGAAAGGGCAAAGCTAAAGCATCATAAGCGTAATCTTCTGATCCATGCCATAAATGGTCGAGACATAACATCTAAATAAGAACGCCCTACCTCTACTCCAGAAATGAGCATGCCCTACCTCTGATTCAACTAAGCACATCCTGCCTCTGCTATATAGATGAGCATGCCTGAGCTCTGCTTATGTCTTCATCCTGCATAAGGGAATGAAAGCTCTAGATGAGCGCGATTAACATGCCCTGCCTCTGCTCTAAATGAGCACGCTCTGCCTTAGTTTCAAATAATTACATCCTACCTCTGCTCTAGAATGAGCGTGCTTTACCTCTGCTTTTGTCTCATCCCGCAGAAGGGAATGAAAGCTCAAAGGGAGCAATGTAAGTATGTACATCCTCTACTTAGTTCTTATCCCGCAGAAGGGAACAAAAGCTTTGGAGGAGCACTGTAAGAACGCACTCCCCTTTGCTTATACCTTAGCCTGTAGAAAGGGAATGAAAGCACAAAGGGAGTGCTTAAAGCACATGCAACTTCTGCTTTAAGGAATAAGCCTGAAATGGTCATCAAAATGACAAATACCCAAATCTGGGTTCAGTTCGGGACTTCTACTAATTGCCAGAAGTGGATTTCTGGTCTTCTGCTAAATATCTGAATCTAGATTCGGTTTTGGACTTCTATTAGTTGCTAGAAGTGGATTTTTTTGTCTTCTGCTAAATACGTGAATCTGAGTACGCTTCAGGATTTCTATTAATCGCCAAAAGTGGATTTCTGGTCTTTTGCTGAATACATGAATCTGGGTTCGATTCAGAACTTTTATTAATTGCTAGAAGTGGATTTTTGGTCTTCTTCTAAATGCTTGAATTTGGATTCAGTTCGGGATTTTTATTAATCGCCAGTAGTAGATTTCTGGTCTTTTACTAAATACCAGAATCTGGGTTACGATTTTGGATTTCTGTTATCACCAAATATAGATGTCTGGTCTTCTATCATTAATACCCGAATCTTCGTTTGGTTCGACATCTTTATTATTACCTGATATGAATTTCTGGTCTTCTATCATTAATACCCGAATTTGGGTTTTGTACCTTTAACCTGTCACTGCCAGATACGGATTTCTGGTTTTCTATTAAATACCCGAATATGGGTTTCAGGGTTTCTATTATTAGCGGAAATTGAGTTTTGGACTTCTATTAATACCCGAATCTGGGTATCAACGCTCTGATTTTTATTTCCTAAAAGATAGGTTTTCAGGATTCTATTACACAAACTCAGGTTATGGGTATTCCATTCTCATTTTCCGGAAAAGGTTCCTGAAATTCTAGTGTCATACCCAGAATATCGAATTAGGGCCTATCTTCATATTTCCAAAAAAGGATTTTAAATCAACCTCTGGGTTGATATCTTGGGTCTTCCACGATGAAACCTTTTAATTAAAGTTATGGTTTCTCGCACCTCATAAAGAAAGGTTTTCTATGTTTATGATAAGCCTGAAATGGGTATAAAACGACAAATACCAGAATCTGGGTTTAGTTCGGAACTTCTATTAATTTCCAGAAGAGGATTTCTAGTCTTCTGCTAAATACCCGAATCTGGATTCGGTTCTAGACTTCTATTAATTGTAGAAGTGGATTTCTAGTCTTCTACTAAACACCGGAATCTGATTTCAGTTAAGGATTTCTATTAGTTGCCAGAAGTGGATTTCTGGTCTTTTGTTAAGTACCCGAATCTGGGTTTGGTTCGGGACTCCTATTAATTTCCAGAAGTTGATTTCTGGCATTTTTCCAAATACCTAAATCTGGATTCGGTACGGGATTTCTATTAATCACCAAAAGTGGATTTCTAGCCTCCTACTAAGTACCTAAATCTGGGTTTCAATTTTGGATTTCTATTATCACCGGATATAGATTTCTGGTCTCTTATCATTAATACCTTAATTTGGATTTGGTTCGAGACCTTTATTATTACCAGATATGGATTTCTGGTCTTCTATCATTAATACCTGAATTTGGGTTTTTGACCTTCAACCTATCATTGCCAGATATAGATTTCTGGTCCTCTATTAAATACCTGAAATTGGGTTTCAGGGTTCCTATTATTAGCAAAAATTGATTTTTGGACTTATATTAATACCCGAATCTAGGTCTCTACGCTTTGATTCTTATTTCCTGAAAGACAAGTTTTGGGATTCTATTACACAAAATCAGGTTATGTGTATTCCATTCTCATTCGCAGGAAAAGGTTCCTAAACTTCTAGTGACATACCCAAAATATGGAATTCGAGCCTATCACCGTATTTCCAAGAAAGGATTTTAAATCAACCTTTGGGTTGGTATCTTGGGTCTTCTATGATGAAACCTTTTAATTAAAGTTATGGTTTCTTGCACCTCATACAAGAAGGTTTTCTAAGTTTATGATATGAAAATTGTTAATCATTATCTCAAAAAAGTATAGAGTATGAATGATCATACTATCCTATTGCAGGTTTATTATATCATTTGATTTCGGTCAAGTTGATGCTAGACATAACATGAGCAAATCGTTATATACATTCCATTTTAAGCCAAGTACTAACGCAAAAGGTATTAGTTGTTACATTGTATGCGGGAAAAATACACGGGGTATTACAAATGAAGATATTTGAAGCCAGAAACAATAAGCGGTGACTTGAAATGTCAGGAATACCCCTTCACTAGTGCAAAAAATGTTACTACCAGATTTCAATACTAAAAGAAGATAGATGTAAAGGGGCATCACAATGAATCCAGTACCAAAAGCAGTGGCAACTAAAAGAGTTAGGCCAACAATGAAAGCAAAAGGAAGAACCATGGCAGGCAGGACCGACACCAAGGAAGTAGAGAAGTAACAAAAAAGTCGATACCGACACTAGGGATATGGAAGGACAGTACTAAAGTGAGGACTTGACAAATAACCAATTAGTGCCAACAAGGGAAACGAATAGCTTGTTTTTGATACTAAGGGGATGACCACAAATGCACAATGCCGATACCAACTTACCACAAGCAATTGGCTTGGTATCGGAACCAGATCAGAAGGAAAAAACATGAAGACAACAAAGATGAAACCATATATCGAAGACCGGAAGCAAGTGAAGTTAATACTGAATATACGAGCTCAAGGAAACAAGACCAATATGGGAGTAAGCTAAGTGTTATCGATACCTATGGGCTTTGTATCGATACCATTACCAAAAGTGGAACCGAAATCATAAAAGAAAATCTTAAAGCCGTCATCTTGAAATACAAATGGAAGAGAACCAA
Organism: Allium sativum; assembly: GCA_030737875.1. Taxonomy (NCBI): domain Eukaryota; kingdom Viridiplantae; phylum Streptophyta; class Magnoliopsida; order Asparagales; family Amaryllidaceae; genus Allium; species Allium sativum. The sequence continues at coordinate 126,751,386 of CM060924.1, forward strand.
AGCCAAATATGTCGGAACCAAGATCCCTTAAAGCGGTCCGATACCGAAGAGCTACTGGTAAAATCCTGAAGCGGCTCGATACCAGAATCTCAAACCGGAAGCCCGCTTCCTACCGAACTACTACCGAAGGGGGCCCAAATTGTCTTTAAATAAGACTCCAAGGGTCAAATTTTGGGGGACTTTTTGATTACACAATCTTGTACTCATTTCTTGGAGGCAAAACCTAATTCTGAAATCGAATTCGGAATTTCCACATCAATTGTAATATATTCATAACAAATGGAAAGGGGAAATAAAAATCATACTTACTCTTGATTCGATAATCATGTCATGTCCAAATTGATTTAACAAATAGTTATCACTAACTTCATGCATACATAAATATATCGAAAAGGGGTTTACTGAGTGAAATCAATGAGCTTTCCTTCATGATTCATATTTGTGCTTTGATCTTTTCGTAATAAGCCTAACATAGTACAACGTTCCTATGACCTATTATAGCCTTATGACATGATAACTGACACAACCAAAGCCTTTCCTAGGCTGGATCGATATGAAAGTATCATTTTTGTCGTTAAAGGCTATAGTATGACATCAAATATGATTGTTGCGATATATTAGTCTATTTCTTCTCTAACAATGTATATTATTCTGTCTTGAATTTAGGGTGCACCTTCATAACAAGGTTCCTTACACCTTCCATAAGCTTACAATTCCCTTATCCCAAGGCAAATATTGATCCTTAAGTCTCGTAAGCGTGATACTCACCTCTTGAAGGAAGAGTAACTAATCTTCGAATTTAAGATCCTGATATCTAAGAAACGGTAAATTAATCCAAGCTTGGTGGAACTAAGTTATCCTTCGGTGTCCTTTAGATCGATCGCCCTCTATATTTTGTCATATAAGTTTTGTTAGTTCCTAAATTGGGTATTGGCGATTTTTATCATTAACATGTATTATTATATTTTTTGCATTATTTTTCTTTTAATGTTTACTTTTTCTGGTATCATTTATTGTTAGTAACAATATCATACTTATGTATCCAATTTTTATGTACCAGTTTTTAATGTTTGGTGGTATCAGTTTTTAGGTACCAGCTTTTAGGTATTATTTTTTAGTATCTAATGGTATCAATTTTTCGCTTAGAGCTATTAGGCATCATTTTTATATATTTGACAGTATTAGGTTTTAGGTATCAGTTTCTAATATTTGGTACTATTAGTTTTATATTTCAGAGTTTGTTATGAGTATTATATTGCATTTAATATTTTTATGAGCTTTTCTTTTTTTGTTTTTCTTTACAAGTTTTACTTTTTGTAGTATCAGTTCTATAAACATCAATATCAAATTTATGTTTCTAGTTTTATGGTACCAATTTCTAGTTAATGGCAGCAGTTCAAGATATCAATTTTGTTATATTATCATTGAGATATCACTATTCGCCTTTTATTTCGGAATGTCATGTGCGGTTTTTTTCCTTTAGCAATGGCTGTAGTGTCAACGGAAAATATGGATAATTAGAGATGGGTTTAATGTCATTTAAAGGAAATGCTTCAAGAATGTACTGATTCGGTTTTTATATCTGATCGTCATCAAGGTTTAATTTCTAGTATTCATGGACTTTTCCTAAGGCGTGTCATATTTATTGCTACCCACAAATGGAACAAAATTTGCTCTTAGCAGTTAAGTCGAAAAATGTAAATATTTCCATTATTGATTTGTTTAAGATTTTTCTACAGCTTCAAATGTGTATTAATTCGAATATGCACATTCCAGATTTTTATAAATTGGCGGTGTACCCATTGTAAATTTTATGAAGGACAAAACATTTGATAAGTGCACTGACTTGTTTTTTCTGGGTAAAGATACGGGGAATATAGCTCTAATGTAGTTGAAAGTTTTAATAGTTGGATTTTAAATGAAAGGGCATTGCTTATTACATCATGCTTAGATGAATTTTATGTTAAAATTACGGAACAATTGGCTAAAAGGAGGGGGGAATGTTAATTATATGGATATCATTCTTTGTCTTTTTATGAAAAGTCGGTTGAAAAGGTTGATTAAAGAAGGTTTTGGATGAGATGTTTACAAATTTTCGGAGTTTGTTTTTGAAGTGAAATCTCTGTTCTCTCAACGTGTTGATCATGAGGACTGGAGTTGTAGTTGCAGTCAATGGAAAGTTGCAGGATTACCTTGTGCTCATGCTATTAAATGAATTAATAGTTCAAAATTATATGTTTATAACTTTTTTGAATATATTTTACTATAAATGCTTATCGATCTTCATATGGTAATGCTGTGAATCATGTTCCTAACTATGATAAGCATGTTGTTGATTCAAGCATTGAATAAGTCATTCAGACACCAAAGGATAAACGTGGTACTAGTAGACCTTCTACAAAACAAAAAGGATAGTTTTCTTCTTTCCGAACAAACAAAATAGATGTGGTATGTGCAAACGATATGGCCATAACAAGCGTAATTGTCAAACTTCAAAGAAAATGCTATTTTTTTTAGTTATGTATTAGGCTTACAAATATTTTTCCAATTTTGTTCAATTAAATTTGGAAATATAATACATGGTATAGGATATATTGGAAATGTACTCATTCCTTTTTATTTATAATTGAACTTGGTTATATTATATCGCTTTTAGTCGATTGTCGTATGCTGTATGTTGTTTACTTTTTAGTATACAGCTGCTAGATATCGGTTCTAAACCTAAATTGGTACCATTTTTGTTATATTGTTGTGTTGTTCTTTGTAACAGGGTGTCCATTTTGTATGCGCATTGGTATCAGTTTTGTTATGTTTTATTGTTAGTGGTAGCAGGGTACGACTTTTCTACCATCATTGATTTCAATTTTGTTATGTTACTGTATTCACAATAACTGGGTATCAGTTTTATACCAATATTGGTATCAGTTTTGTCATGTTGCTGCACTATTTACTGTAGGTGGGTATCAGTTTTACACCCATATAAGTACCAATTTTGAAAAAAAAATTAGAAAACTATGTGATGACGTCAAAAGTTGGTCTAGAGATGATCAACCCCCAACGTGTGTTGAATACACACGAAAAAAATCACAAAGATGCAAGGAAAAGTAAATGAACAAGGGAGACACAATATTTATAGTGGTTCAACTTATATCGATGCATACATTCACTTATAATCTCTTTTTATACTATCGATTATAGGTTACAGTAGTTTTTAGATGGAAGAAAGTAGAAATTATACAAAATCCTTGTGTTGTTTGACGTGCACAGTTGGATGTTTCCAGTATACCTAGCATAATTTTTTTCTCTCGAGAGTTTTTCATTCCTTTCCATTTTCAACAATGGCGTATTTATCGGTGTAGAAGGTGGGCTGAGTCATGTGCCACGTGTCTTGCTTCTTTTTCGGAGTTTAGGCACGTGGAGCTTGATCCAGTAAAGTAGTTGCGGCGGGCAGACCCGGTTTAATGTTGATGAATAGTTCTCCTCAGATATCATTGTCGACGTGGTGCTTAATATCTAGCGTATAAAAAGGAGAGTTGGTGTAACAACCCGTATTTTTGAACAACATGTTATAACATAAATGGAGGAAGAATTAAACTGTAAACTCTGTATCAAGGGAAACGGGCTGTGCCATTGCGTTCGTCTCGGAAAAATACGCGAAATAGAGTCCGAGTTTTCGAAAATCGGGGTCCGTATGACCAAGATATGGCCTCGCGAAGTTTCACGAAAAATTCACAAATTAAAGTATACTTAATTAAGTGAAATGGGTTGCGCAGAGAAATATATATATATTGATATATATATATATATATAATTGAAAATTAAATAAATAAATATGCAAAAATGTTCAAAACAGCGAATTGGGAGAGGGGAATAACCGAACCGGCCGATTTTTGAGGTCGACCCGAGCTCGCTGGGTCGACTAGGGGTTAATCCAGGGTGTTTGGCTGTCAACCCGTGGGCCGATTCGCTCAAATGCAGATTTTGCATTTGAATGGTTCTCATGGTTCAGCTTTAATCTAAAGGCCCTAGATGGTTCCTACACTTGACTTCTTCCCCAAGACATGCTTTGATGGCTTGGATTGAATCTAGGGTTAATCCTATGGCTAATACTATCCTAATCTTCTATAAAAAGGACCCTAAACCTAGCCTAAATCATCATTATTCATTCCTACAACTAAACTATGCCAAATTTGTTCCTCTCATGGCCTCCACTCTCATGCTAAAAATTCCTAAGTCTATTTTTATGAGAGATTGTGAGTTCATACAAGTGTTTTCAAGCTTGTATGAGTGTTCTTAGTTTGCATTCAAGTCAAGTTGCAACATTTCTATTTTAAAGCAAGGGTTTTTCATTTGGAGCTTGCATATTTGGGTTTTTGGTGCTTGCATAAGGGCTTCGTCTCAATCTTTATAATAAATATTAATTTGTGTCTTCATAGCATAGTAAGCCCTTTTCTACTTTCTTTTTTATTGAACTCTAAAGTTAAATGAATGATGCAAGTTTGGTTGATCATTATATGCATGTTTGGTTGATCATTATATGCAAGTTTGGTTGATCATTATATGCAAGTTTGGTTGATCATTATATGCAAGTTTGGTTGATCATTATATGAAAGTTTGGGTGATCATTATATGCAAGTTTGGTTGATCATTATATGCAAGTTTGGTTGATCATTATATGCAAGTTTGGTTGATCATTATATGAAAGTTTGGGTCATCATTATATGCAAGTTTGGTTGATCATTATATGCAAGTTTGGTTGATCATTATGCAAGTTATGTATGACACATGTTATCATGTTATGCAAGTTTGGGTTGATCATTATACACATGTTATGCAAGTTAAACTTGAGTTTATGGCCTTAAAGCTTCAAGCTTTATGTTAAAGGTTGCATTTTGGCAACATGAAAGTTATCATATCCCTTATGATAACTTGCATGTGAGGCTACATGTTATTTATCACCATGTATCACTCATATGCTAAGTTTGATTTTATGCTTGCTTTTGAAGCCTAATAATGCAATATGCAAGTATATGAACATATGTACATTTCACATGCCACCATGTTAAACTTGTGGCTTCAACACCTTTATGTCATGGTTATGCCAAGTTCCCTATTTTATCCTTTATGCGTTGTTGCGATTATGTAAACGATGGGATTACGTTAGGGTTGGGTAACATAATGACATGAACATGATTTTTGTAACATGACGTGATATGTTAACTTGTAATTATGTTTTGGAAACATAATGGACATGACACTTAGAAAATATGAGTGTGGCCAACTCGAGGTTGGGTTGAGTTTGTAGCATAAATCTACCCGGACCCGCCCGGCTTAACTAGTGGCTACAAACAATAGGACCCAATGTGAGAAGTTGGTCATGTTGTGCTCGAACCCGAGGTTAGACCTAGTTGTGGTGTAAAGCTACCCGGACCCGCTCGGCTTAACTAGTAACCACAACAAAGTCTAATGTGAGAGGTTAAAGCGCATTAAGTTAATTAATGCCTCCTGATTAGGGTTAAGTCATGGTTCACTTAATACTTAACCAGTTTGGGCTTGATGGATTAATCGAGGTTAAGTCAGGAGCCTTGGGTACTCTTAACCAATTTAATCCACGTGTGGATCAGGTTAACCACATTTAACCCGTTAAGAAACCCTAGTTGCGTGGTCCTTTTCAGCAGTAACCTTCTAGGTAGTATCATAAGACCCTAGGACTAGGCTTGGGTGGGGCACGATTAATGGGCTGATTGTAAGAGACCAAAAGAGACGGCTGAATGATGCCCCGGTTGTTCAGGCGGACCATGGTCGTGCACATCAAGTCCGGAGTTGAACACGGGCACCGGTAGGTTTGGACTGTGCATCCTGTAATGGTGTCAGAGGGTTACACCATAGGGCCTGATACACCCTAGGGTGGACCCTGCACAGTCAACTACATTACATGATTAGGCCGTATGACACCGACACTTGACGAGTTAGCCTTATAGGGAGCCGATTGACTAGACTGTGTAGTTGGACCTTGATTTAGGTCATCTCATTATATTGGGCCAAGCTTGGGCCAAGGGATCAATTCTTGTTTTTACTTGACATGTTAGAATGCTAGTACACCCATGGTGCAAAACTTAACCTTAATTATGCGATGACACCTTTATCTATCTTGTTAGTTGATCATCATGCCAGTATGTTGTTATCCTTATGTTCATCTCAGCTTCTCATGCCAGTTAACTTTACTAGTTCATAGACAGATAGTAGTAGGGCTTACCAGTCTTTTTGACTGACCTATTTTCTTTCGCCTCTTTTCTTCCGTTTCCCCCCCCCCCCCCTCAGGTTCTCAGGGTGGGAACATTGGAGCTTAGCTTGGATCTTTATAGCTTGCTTACTGGATTTGCTCATGTACGGTTTTGGACATTGAGCTAGCTATGGTTTATCCCTTTATGCTTTTATCTAGACTTTGTTGTTGGAAAATAATGACCAAGTACTTTGTTGTAACATGACTATGGTTTTTAAATGCTAAGATTTATCCGCTGCTTTACTACTCTGTTTTACTTATATGTTCTGTCTTGTGACATCTGCATGCATGTTTACCTTGTTTAACGCCCCTCCAAAGCCAGTGTCCTTGCAAGAGTGGCCCTGGTGGAGGTGGGGTGTCACATTTGGTATCAGAGCATAAGGTTTACAAGATTTGAGCAAAAGTGTTTTCAAAACTTACCTTTTGAAAAACTATTTTCAAAACCAATTAATTATTTTCCAAGAAAAGTCTAGTTTATTTTAAAAGGCTATTCCCCAAAAACCATAGCACTATCCTTCGTTTCTTCGTTTTGAATCTATCTTTTTCTTCGTTTTAGTATGGCTAATCGCTTTGACATCCCGGATGGCGTACAAGTACCTGCCTGGTTCCGGAGATTTATGGAGGCAAGGGCGAATGAAGCCGGCCCCGCGAACATTCCTCCTCCTTCCCCCGTCGCTAACATCTCTCCTCCTCCCGTAGCTGAGGTTCCTTCTCCCCCTTAGCATCCGCAAGAGGATTTCGCAAAGCTTTGCAAAGACTTTAAGGCGATGGGTTGCAAGAATTTTGTCGGAACGGAGACTTCTGTGGAGGCAAGAAACTGGTTAAAGGAAACTGAAGACCTCTTTGCTATCTTTGAGGTGGAAGATCGTAGGAAAGTTCTGCTGGCGGTATGGCTATTAAAAGGGGAAGCTGCTTATTGGTGGGTAGTTACCACCACTACTAGACCCATTGAGACTTGGTATGACTTTAGGAGAAGGTTTGGACTAAAGTTTCTATCATCGACTGAAGAGAATCTTCAGATGGAGCGCTTCCTATCTCTAAAGCAAGGGGACATGACAGTTAGGGAATACGTGGATATGTTTAATCAACTTGCTCAGTTCGGCCTAGAATTGGTAAACACATCTCAGAAGAAGGCCCTACACTTTGCTCTAGGATTGAATGAGCCATTGCGCGGTTTGGCCATGTCTCATATACCCATGGGGGCGACTTTCGAGAGTTTGGTGAATATGGCCCTACTTCAAGAGGAAGATAAGAGTGGCAAGAAGGAGGTCAAGGCAAATGAGTCCCAAGGCAAGAAGGAAGATACCGAGAAAAGAGATAAGAACAACAACAAGGAAAGAAAGTCAAGAAAGTGCAACTTCTATGGGATTACTGGACACATAGCCAAAGACTGTAGGAAGAAGAAAAGGAAGTTAGGGGGATGCTTTCATTGCGGAGAGTCTGGACATTTTAGCAAGGATTGCCCCAAGAAGCAAGGACAAGGGCAAGGACAAACTCAGCAAGTAAGACCCTCTGGAGGGCAATTGCAGGCTCTCCTCGCTCTTCCAGCTTTTGATAGAGGTAGAGTTTTTATAGAAATTCATGTTTACATTTCTGATTTTCCTGTTCGCACCTTATTTGATTCTGGCGCATCGCATAGTTTTATCTCTTCTGATATTGTTGAAAGTTTGCACCTAAGTACTAGCTTAGTTGAGGATCCCGTTAGTGTTTCAAATCCAATTGGGGGTTCCGCCCATCTACCTGTGGTTTGTATGGATTTGAAAATCTCTATCTTGAGCATAGAATTCATGTGTAATGCTTAGGTTCTCGGGTTATGGGATACGGGTTGATTTTGCGTGTGGATTGGTTGTCCAGTTATGGAGCCATTCCTGACTGTGAGCATAGGGTAGTGAGGCTCATGACTCGCCTCGATACCCTAGAAATTTCTTGTAACCCTAGAGGTCCCGTCATGTTATGTTATCTTGAATCTCTCGACTCGTCCATCGATGATCTGCAATCTGTAAGGGTGGTCCGAGACTATCCCGATGTCTTTGAAGAAGTTAAGGGGTTACCCCCTAAACGAGAGATAGATTTCCGCATTTATCTAGTCGATAATGCCAAGCCAATATCATTGCCTGTTAGGCATATGGCCCCTCGTGAAAGAAGGGAGCTCAGTAAGCAAATCAAGTAGTTGCTTGAGAAGAATTTTATTAGACGAAGCATTTCTGAATGGGGTGCTCCGGTGGTATTCGCTACTAAGGCGGATGGTTCGCTTCGTCTATGTGTTGATTATCGAGAGTTGAACAAGCTAACAAAGAAGAATAGGCACCCGTTACCAAGGATTGATGATCTCTTCGACCAGCTTGTAGGTGCTTCTGTTTTCTCTCAGCTCGATCTAGCCACCGGATTCCATCAGCTTAGAGTGGCTGAGGATAGTATCGATAAAACTGCGCTTAGGACTCCAGATGGATTCTTTGAATGGCTTGTCATGCCATTCGGTTTGACTAATGCACCCGCATACTTCGTGGACTTGATGAGTAGGGTGTTCAGGGAGTTCCTTAACAAGTTTGTCGTTGTCTTCGTGGATGATATTCTGATCTTCTCAAAGGATGAGGAAGAACATGCAAGGCATCTCAAGGAAGTGATGGATACGCTTAGAGCGCATTAGTTGAAAGCCAAGTTCTCCAAATGTCATTTCTGGAGAAGGGAAGTTCGGTTTCTTGGACATATAGTTTCTAAGCAAGGCATAGCGGTGGATCCCGCGAAAGTGGTTGTGGTTCAAGACTGGAAGACTCCGAGGAATGCAACCGAAGTAAGAAGCTTTCTTGGCCTGGCGGGCTACTATAGGAAGTTCATCAGGGACTTCGCTAAGATTTCGACCCCTCTTACTAAGTTGACGAAGAAGAACTTAGTCTTTGCATGGGACTTGGAGTGTGAGCTTGCTTTTCAAAGGCTCAAGAGAGCCCTTACCTCAGCTTCAGTTTGGCAACGTGGATTGGCACTGTTTTCAAGAGATAGTGTTCTCCGTGGGATACCGTATAATATGTAAATGAGATCCAAGATTCACTAACGAATCTTGGAAAGCTTGCACGAAACCATGAGCACGCAGTTATGTTTAAGCCAAGTATTTTAGGCAAAGAATAAGTGGAAGTGGAACGAGAGGCAACGGTGAAATGAGTTCTAACTCATATTTTGGGAACAAGAATTAAGAACTACGGAATTATGAAGTTAAAAGACGGTCAAGGCACGATGGGATTAAGCACAAGAAAATGCGGCTTAGAAGACTGAAGACTAGATACGCACATTATATCTCTTTCTAAGAGTATATCCTTCATCCCTATTGTTCCGTAGAGCCTACTCGCATGCTATCTTTTAAGTATATCCTCTCGGTCCTATCCTCAATCTTAGTTCTGTTGTAAACCCCATACGGAGTATGACTCGCCTGTTTGTGAGATATAGTTGGGGTAAAGATGTTCGTCACCAAACTATTTGGGCTTTATGGGATATGGGTAATAATTGATAGACTTACAAAGAAAGCCCATTTTATTCCGGTGAAAAGCAAGAGGACCGTATCACGGCTAGCATCTGTTTATCTTCAAAAGATAGTGCGGGTGCATGGAGTTCCTTCTAGCATAGTTAGCGATCGTGACCCAATTTTCACTAGCCAGTTCTGGAACAGTTTGCAAGAAGCAATGGGTACGCGATTGAATCTGAGTACAGCCTATCACCCCCGGACGGATGGCCAAACCGAAAGGGTGAATAGAGTGCTAGAAGATCTTTTGAGGTTTTGTGTTCTTGACTTCGGTGGTACTTGGGAAGACCACCTTCCTCTTGTAGAGTTTGCTTATAATAATAACTATCAATCCAGCATAGGGATGGCACCGTTTGAAGCTTCGTATGTGAGGCCGTGCAAGCCACCAACATGTTGGTGGGAAGACAACGGATAAGCTTATAATTGAGCCCGACATGATAAGTGACACATCCGAGAGGGTTGAATTGATTTGAAGACGGATAAAAACGGCCCAAGACAGACAGAAATCCTATGCAGACAAGCGAAGGACAGACTTGGAATTTAAAATTGGAGATATGGTCTTTGTGAAGATTTCTCCTTTGCGAAATATGGTTCGCTGACACCAAGGATCGTAGGACCCTTCCCTACTATAGAAAGAGTCGGGAAGATGACTTATAAGGTGGAATTGCCGAGATGCTGGCCGGAGTGCATAATGTCTTTCATGTCTCGCATCTCCGGAAGTGTTTGCACAGACCCGCCAAAGTGGTTGAACCAAGTATTCTTGAAGACATGGAGGTAGAGGATGAAGTAACCTTGAGAAAAGATCCGATTCGTATCTTGGGAACGGAGATCAAGAAACTAAGGAATCGAGAAGTCAAATTGGTGAAAGTTCAGTGGGGTGAAGCCGACGAAGATGCAACTTGGGAGACCGAGGAGAAGATGCGTGGGCTTTATCCATTTCTTTTTGAGGGCACATTCTCAACCTCTCTCCTAAGTAGCGTATCTTCCCTTGCTATCCATGCTTATCTAGTTTATCTTGTTTCGTAAATCTTGTCATGAGAACCTTAGGTAGAAACCCTTTGGATGAAACATGTATTTGAAACATGTTATGCTTGATGATTGCAAGTGGTTGCAAGTGTTTGCACGTGGATACTCGTGGATGCATGATACACATTAGGCACTAAGATCGGCTCACACACTTTCATGTTGCATATGCATGAGTGTTTATGCTTATTCATGGATGAAAACTTGTTATGCTATCACGTGGATGTTGCATATGGATGAATGATATGTGCACTCATGTAGAGATTATAAATTATGTTAGGAATTTGCATACATATGGACTCATTTCACTAACATACTTTGCATTAAGGAGGTTTACTATATCAGTAACCTCCTAATTTTCGCATTAGATAAGTACATATACACACACCTCTGCATATGATCATACAACATTTAGAACCTTTTAAGGACAATGATTGCTCGTGGATGATGTTTTGAATAGATGGATGATGGATGGTAGGATACGTTCTTCCTAACTTGGAGATTTCGGGGACGAAATCCTTTAAGGAGGGGAGAATGTAACAACCCGTATTTTTGAATAACATGTTATAACATAAATGGAGGCAGAATTAAACTGTAAAATCTGAATCTAGGGAAACGGGTTGTGCCATTGCGTTCGTCTCGGAAAAATACGCGAAATAGAGTCCGAGTTTTCGAAAATCGGGGTCCGTATGACCAAGATATGGCCTCGCGAAGTTTCACGAAAAATTCACAAATTAAAGTATACTTAATTAAGTGAAATGGGTTGCGCATAGAAATATATATATATATTGATATATATATATATATATATATATATAATTGAAAATTAAATAAATAAATATGCAAAAATGTTCAAAACAGCGAATTGGGAGAGGGGAATAACCGAACCGGCCGATTTTTGAGGTCGACCCGAGCCTGTTGGGTCGACTAGGGGTTAATCCAGGGTATTTGGCAGTCAACCTGTGGGCCGATTCGCTCAAATGCAGATTTTGCATTTGAATGGTTCTCATGGTTCAGCTTTAATCTAAAGGCCCTAGATGGTTCCTACACTTGACTTCTTCCCCAAGACATGCTTTGATGGCTTGGATTGAATCTAGGGTTAATCCTATGGCTAATACTATCCTAATCTTCTATAAAAAGGACCCTAAACCTAGCCTAAATCATCATTATTCATTCCTACAACTAAACTATGCCAAATTGGTTCCTCTCATGGCCTCCACTCTCATGCTAAAAATTACTAAGTCTATTTCTATGAGAGATTGTGAGTTCATACAAGTGTTTTCAAGCTTGTATGAGTGTTCTTAGTTTGCATTCAAGTCAAGTTGCAACATTTCTATTTCAAAGCAAGGGTTTTTCATTTGGAGCTTGCATATTTGGGTTTTTGGTGCTTGCATAAGGGCTTCGTCTCAATCTTTATAATAAATATTAATTTGTGTCTTCATAGCACAGTAAGCCCTTTTCTACTTTCTTTTTTATTGAACTCTAAAGTTAAATGAATGATGCAAGTTTGGTTGATCATTATATGCAAGTTTGGGTGATCATTATATGCAAGTTTGGTTGATCATTATATGCAAGTTTGGTTGATCATTATATGCAAGTTTGGGTGATCATTATATGCAAGTTTGGTTGATCATTATATGCTAGTTTGGTTGATCATTATGCAAGTTATGTATGACACATGTTATCATGTTATGCAAGTTTGGGTTGATCATTATACACATGTTATCATGTTATGCAAGTTAAACTTGAGTTTATGGCCTTAAAGCTTCAAGCTTTATGTTAAAGGTTGCATTTTGGCAACATGAAAGTTATCATATCCCTTATGATAACTTGCATGTGAGGCTAAATGCGAACTTCTAGCAACTTCTACATGTTATTTATCACCATGTATCACTCATATGCTAAGTTTGGTTTTATGCATGCTTTTGAAGCCTAATAATGCAATATGCAAGTGTATGAACATATGTACATTTCATATGCCACCATGTTAAACTTGTGGCTTCAACACCTTTATGTCATGGTTATGCCAAGTTCCCTATTTTATCCTTTATGCGTTGTTGCGATTATGTAAACGATGGGATTACGTTGGGGTTGGGTAACATAATGACATGAACATGATTTTTGTAACATGACGTGATATGTTAACTTGTAATTATGTTTTGGAAACATAATGGACATGACACTTAGAAAATACGAGTGTGGCCAACTCGAGGTTGGGTTGAGTTTGTAGCATAAATCTACCCGGACCCGCCCGGCTTAACTAGTGGCTACAAACAATAGGACCCAATGTGAGAAGTTGGTCATGTTGTGCTCGAACCCGAGGTTAGACCTAGTTGTGGTGTAAAGCTACCCGGACCCGCCCGGCTTAACTAGTAACCACAACAAAGTCTAATGTGAGAGGTTAAAGCGCATTAAGTTAATTAATGCCTCCTGATTAGGGTTATGTCATGGTCCACTTAATACTTAACCAATTTGGGCTTGATGGATTAATCGAGGTTAAGTCAGGAGCCTTGGGTACTCTTAACCAATTTAATCCACGTGTGGATCGGGTTAACCACATTTAACCTGTTAAGAAACCCTAGTTGCGTGGTCCTTTTCAGCAGTAACCTTCTAGGTAGTATCATAAGACCCTAGGACTTGGCTAGGGTGGGGGCACGATTACTGGGCTGATTGTAAGAGACCAAAAGAGACGGCTGAATGATGCCCCGGTTGTTCAGGCGGACCATGGTCGTGCACATCAAGTCCGGAGTTGAACACGGGCACCGGTAGGTTTGGACTGTGCATCCTGTAATGGTGTCAGAGGGTTACACCATAGGGCCTGATACACCCTAGGGTGGACCCTGCATAGTCAACTACATTACATGATTAGGCCGTATGACACCGACACTTGACGAGTTAGCCTTATAGGGAGCCGATCGACTAGACTGTGTAGTTGGACCTTGATTTAGGTCATCTCATTATATTGGGCCAAGCTTGGGCCAAGGGATCAATTCTTGTTTTTACTTGACATGTTAGAATGCTAGTACACCCGTGGTGCAAAACTTAACCTTAATTATGCGATGACACATTTATCTATCTTGTTAGTTGATCATCATGCCAGTATGTTGTTATCCTTATGTTCATCTCAGCTTCTCATGCCAGTTAACTTTACTAGTTCATAGACAGATAGTAGTAGGGCTTACCAGTCTTTTTGACTGACCTGTTTTCTTTCGCCTCTTTTCTTCCGTTCCCCCCCCCCCTCAGTTTCTCAGGGTGGGAAAATTGGAGCTTAGCTTTGATCTTTACAGCTTGTTTACTGGATTTGCTCATGTACGGTTTTGGACATTGAGCTAGCTATGGTTTATCACTTCATTTTAGGGATAGTACTTTATGTATTTCAGTTTTTCAGTTTATGCTTTTATCTAGACTTTGTTGTTGGAAAATAATGACTGAGTACTTTGTTGTAACATGACTATGGTTTTGAAATGCTAAAATTTATCCGCTGCTTTACTACTCTGTTTTACTTATATGTTCTGTCTTGTGACATCTGCATGCATGTTTACCTTGTTTAAGGCCCCTCCAAAGCCAGTGTCCTTGCAAGAGTTGCCCTGACGGAGGTGGGGTGTCACAGTTGATCAAAAGATGATCCGATTTAGCAACTTCGGGAGTGGGACTTTGTCCAGTAGCGTATTATTCTCCAAATACTTCAGGTGAGATCCGAGGCTTTTGGCTTGACCAGATATTATGGGATCGGCTCGATCTACTAGTAGGTGGCTCGGTTTGTCGATCTATTGATGAGTCAGCCGTTTAGTTTGAAGTTGTTCTGGCTTCAGGTCGGCTTATTGTTGGTCGACCTAAGATAACAAACATCCCTTAAAGTATGGAATGGGATGATATCTGGTTATGACTTCGTCTATTGGTTGGAACGGCTTTTTTCCAAAATGTTGGTCAACACTATGTATGGTGATAGGGTTCATTTTGGATATATATATATATATATATATATATATGTACGTGTGTTTGTGTGTATATATATATATCAAATTTTCTACAATATTATATTCTATCAAATAACAGGGTATCATTTTTGCATGTATGTAGGTATCATTTTTCGTAAAACTTTATGGTGCATGCAATTACATATTATCACTTCTGCATGGTAATAGATATCAATTTAATAGTTACACATATATAATAGCAACAGTATCACTTCTTCCTTGTAATAAATACCACTTTACTACTTACAAATATATAACAACAATAATATATTTTAATATAAATAGCCTGCTTACAATATTTGTAAAAGAACAATATCTAGACAAGTAACTTGTATTCAATATTGCATATTTGCTAGTACATAGACATTTACACATAGTTTGATTTTATAACAACATATAAAACTTCAACACTGCACAAAACTTCAATACAACAGTACATAAAACTTCAACACTCATAAAACTGTAATTCAACACTATATAAAACTTCAATTCTAATATTTACAATAGATGAAATCTATATTTCAACATCACTTAAAACTCTAGTGCATCTCTTTTTATGAAAATTTGACATAAAGTCTACCAAGTTCCAGCAATATCCTGTGTCAGCTAATATTTTGTAGATAATTTATGCCCTTGTTATCACCATGTCTTCTGGACGAACCTTCAGTTATCTTTTTAGTGATATGATAAAAATCATCACATATATTCAACAACCTACCATGCATGAATGAAAAAAACTGGTGATAAAGATTTTAGTATATGTTTTTTTTGAATTTATTCAGGAAAAAAACCGACCAGAGTCATAAAACCCTCCCCAGTGCACCGAGTCTGGTCCGCGAGCACTACATAAGTGGTTGATCTTAGTGTATACACATGGTACGCTCTTAGCATGCCATTTCGGGTTATGAACCCATGCCATTTTTACCACGTATGCACATGGTTGTAATATATGTTATAAGCAGGATTATGTTTGTAATGCCATAAGTATCATTCTTATGCATGTAACACCCCACACCCGCTATAGTCACTCACTAAGGGAATGCCATAGCATCGGTGGAGTATTTTTAGTGAGTATAGAACAGTAAAATTACAACAAGACAGATATAATGTAATACTTGAAAATTTAAAACATCATCTCATAGCAGCGGAAAGTAAAACATGTTTGGTTACATCATAAAACCATAACAAGAGTCAAGTACAAAATATCCATCCTGAATAAAATAAGTACATAATCCCACTACTCATAACAAATAGCCATAACAGAAAAGATAAGATAAGCTGAGCTCTACATCTACGGTCCAAGCTCCAAGAGATAGATAAAGCAAACTGATCAAAGCCCACTAGCACTAGGCCCAACCTGAGGACCTGAAGGAAAAAGATAAAAACAACGGGGGTCAGAGATAAGCCTGAGTGAACCCTATCTCCTTAATAATACAATTATTAAAGTAATTAGGGTATGATATGAACTCGGTATGGTATCTTTGGGGATAATGACTACACTAAGTTGCCCACGAACACAGGACGAACTAAGATAACCGTAAAGACGCATCTACCCACCCAAGGATAATTACTAACTGCACCACACCAGTCACTCCTACTCAAAGGTTGATCCCACCCAAGGATATCAAAGATAGATATAACCAGTAGTTTCCTGTACCCTAGTTGACTACATAGGTGCCGTCTGCCCCTATCTCTACTAGGTGTACCCCACTACCCCAAGCGATCGGCTCCCTAACGTAGATACCCGTGCTGGTCCCACAGTGGGGTGTATCACTCCCCTAAAGTGGCTACCCAATACTATCAACGGTGCACGGCTTTATATCTACACAATACAACAACGGCTTATCTACCAGCCCGGGCCCACACACGCATATGAAACCCGTTGGACTTGCGTTGCCACCGCTACCCCGTTTTGGCCTCTTATAATCAAGCCCAATATGCGTGTCCCGTCACTCGACATGGGTCGAGCCCACAAAGATACGTTTGGGATATTGGTTGAAACGGGCCCCCACAAGCTACTACTTAAGCTTGTCATTTTATCTAGTGCATTCCACTTAACCCCTTTTTATAATCATGCCCCCTTACATGTTAAGGTTTGGTTAAGTCATCCAATTATATTACAATTGCCACTTAAGGCACCCACTAGATTTCCGCATGCCACCCAAGGCACTTACTTGATTCCCCCATGCCACCCAAGGCACTTACTTAACCCTTTAATCATGTTTAGTTACATGTTCCACTCTGGTTAAGTATTCTAATCGTATTTTCTATTGCCACCCAAGGCAACCCACTAGTTTTCTCATGCCACCCAAGGCACCCCCACTAGTTACTACATGCCACCCAAGGCACCCACTTAACCCCTCATGTCCCACTACATGCTAATATGGTTAAGTGTTTCTTAATTAATTAAGACCGTGATCTCCCATAAAGACCTCCCACATTAGACTGGCTGTTATGACCGCCTGGTTAAGCCGGTAGGGTCCGGGCAGTCTTACGTCATAACAGAGTCTAACCTCGTGTCTTTACTTTAATCACGTATTTAATTTGTCCTAAGACCTCTCACATTAGACTGGCTGTTATGACCGCCTGGTTAAGCCGGTAGGGTCCGGGCAGTCTTACGTCATAACAGAGCCTAATCTCGTGTCTTAGTCGATTAATTACACCTAATTAATCACCCCCATATTAATTATCCCTAATTAATATCAATTTATTCATAACATGGGTAGACCTAACTCAATAGGTAAATTCCCATGGGGTAGACCTAACTCAATAGGTAAATTCCCACTTATGTTAATTAATTTTTTTATGGTATGCTTAATCATACCCATTTCAACATACTTTTAATTAACATATTAATCAACCCCATCGTTCCCCACGTAAATCGTCATTATGACATAACATAATAAAGGGAAGATTTACCACACATAACATGGGTTTAGCATATAACTTTATCATGGGTTAAGAGGATGTCAACTTGCATATATGAGCATGTATTAACCCAACTATATTCAACCCAAACTTGCATATTATCAAACATGTGTCTTACATAACATGTTGCATATGAACTTACATATCATCAAACATGTGATTTGCATAACATGTTGCATATGAACTTACATATCATCATACATGTGATTTGCATAACATGTAGAACTTGCATTTTAGCATATACTTAACTTGCATAAGCACTCACATACTTGCATAAGCATTCATATACTTGCATAAGCTAGCATATCATGTTAAACTTGCATTTCAACATATACATAACTTGCATAAACATTCACATACTTGCATAGGCTTGCATATTATGTTAAACTTGCATTTCAACATATACATAACTTGCATAAACATTCACATACTTGCATAGGCTTGCATATTATGTTAAACTTGCATTTCAACATATACATAACTTGCATAAACATTCACATACTTGCATAGGCTTGCATATTATGTTAAACTTGCATTTCAACATATACATAACTTGCATAAACATTCATATACTTGCATAAGCTTGCATATTATGTTAAACTTGCATTTCAACATATACATAACTTGCATAAACATTCATATACTTGCATAAGCTTGCATATTATGTTAAACTTGCATTTCAACATATACATAACTTGCATAAACATTCATATACTTGCATAAGCTTGCATATTATGTTAAACTTGCATTTCAACATATACATAACTTGCATAAACATTCATATACTTGCATAAGATGTTAAACATGCATATAAGCATATACATGACTTGCATAAGTACTCACATACTTGCATAACATGTTTGCATAATGGATCCATATTCACTTAGTGTTTTGCATCATAAACATCATGAAACAACTTGCATAAAAATATCATGATTACATATTATGAAACTTGCATGACATAAGGCATATAACTTGCAAAACACATAATATTCACTACATCAAGCTTGCATAAATATATGGATCCACAAACATAGCCATACTTTATCACATCTTATCATAATCAATTCAATAATTGATTATTAAGGGGATAGAAGCTCACCAAAACAAGATTAGCACGTTAAATGAAGCAAATCCCAATGATTAAGTAGAAGAAGATGTAGATTAGCTTGCAAACCCTCTTAGGATTTTTAGTGGAGGCTCTCCAATTTTCTAAGTGGTGGCATAATGGCCTTAGATCTATTTTTGGTAAGGATAAGGGGGGTATTAGGGTGTATATATAGATTAGTTAGATGTTTTAGGACCATAGGATATACCCTAGAACCAATCCTAGCCTTTAAAGCATGTCTTGGGGAAGAAGTCAAGTGTAGGAACCATTTAGGGCCCAAAAAAAACAGCCCAAAACTCATCCCGGGCCTCAAAACATGAGCAGTTTTCGTTTTTGATTTTTCGTGAAACTTTGACGGACCATAACTTGGTCATACGGACTCCGATTTACGAAAACTCGGACTCTATTTCGCGTATTTTTCCGAGACGAACGCAATGGCACAGCCCGTTTCCCCTGATTCAGAATATTAAATTTAATTCTGCTCTGATTTATGTTATAACAAGTTATTTAACATACGGGGTGTTACATTCTCCCCTACTTAAAGGATTTCGTCCCCGAAATCTCTAAGTCAAGAAGAACGTATCCTACCAACCAAACAACCATCTACTCAACCATCAAACACTGGCATCCATTGTCCTTAAAACAATTTCTAATGATGTATGAGCATATGCAAAAAGTGTGTGTATATGTTCCCTATCTAATGTATGAACATATGCAAACCATGATAGTGCCATGCATCCATTATGTATGCGAGGGAACCCTATCGACACATACAATATCTACATGAGTGCACAATCATTCACCAAAATGCATCATCCATATGATAACACAATCATTATACATCCATAAATATAGCTTCCTACACACAATTTTATGCAATATGCAATATGAAGTGATTGAGCCGATCTAGTGCCTAGAGTGTGTGTATATGCATCCACGAGCAACCACTAGCAAACACTTGCATCCACTTGCATCCATCATACATAACATGTCTCAAACACATGTTTCAACCATAGGACTATCCTATCTGAAGGTCAAAGGTACTAACGAGAGGACATACTAAGGATAAGATAAGTACCAGTCAAACGATAAAGGAGAAGTTAAAAGACATACTCTCAAAAAGAAATGGATACAAAGAACGCATCTTCGCTTCCGTCTCCCAAGTTGCGTTGCTCTCCTCTTCTCCCCATTGCACTTTGACTAGCTGAACCTCTCGATTCCTCAATTTCCTAGTGTCTGACCCAAGGATGCGAGTAGGAGCTCGTCGAATAGTCGCATCACGCTCTGCTTCCACTTCTCTAAGCAAACTTGGCTCTACCACCTATGCGGTCTTATGTAGGCACTTCCTCCCATGGAATACATCATGTACACCACTAAGTCTGTCGGGCAACTCCACCAATGGAAGATGTTCCTCCCATGTACCTCCAAAATCCAAGATACATAGCCTCAAAAGGTCTTCTAAAATATGATTCACCCTCTCGGTCTGGCCGTCCGTCTGAGGATGATATGCGGTACTCAAACGCAACTGAGTCCCTACCGCCTTTTGCAAACTCTTCCAAAACTCTCTAGTGAAGATAGGATCTCGATCACTCACTATACTGGAGGGTACCCGATGCAATCGAACTATCTCTCGAAGATATACAAAAGCTAGCCATGGAGCAGTCCACTTACTCTTCACAGGTATGAAATGGGTGTTCTTAGTAAGTCTGTCTACCACCACCCAAATTCCTGTATTACTCTTTCTCGATCTGGGTAACCTGTCAATAAAATCCAACGAGACGCTGTCCCACTTTCATTGCGGAACCTCCAATGGGTGAAGCAACCCACCTGGTTTCTTTCGCTCCGTCTTCACTCGTTGGCACACCAAGCATCGAGCGACATGCTCGGCCACATCTTTCTTCATACCGGCCCAGAAGAAAGCCCTCTTCATGTCTTGGTACATCTTACCCCCACCGGGATGAATGGTCATCCTAAAACGGTGTGCGTCATCAAGAATAGCCTTCCTCAAACCCTCGTCCTGCGGTACACAAAGTCTACTGTCTCTACGCAAGCACCCTCTATCATCTAGGGTGTACCTACTCAAATGGCTGGACGACTCCCCCCTTATGAGCTTCTCTACTAACTCAACCAACTGTGGGTCGCCCCTCTGTGCTTCTCCAATCCGCCCCAAAAGAGTAGGTCTAACTTCCAAAGAAGCTAGCAAACCGGGTACAAAGTCAACGGAAGGTCTAAAGTCAAACTTAGAAATAAACTCTAAGCTCCGTCGTTCAACGAACAATGAACTCAAGGACAACCTTTTTCTACTTAAGGTGTCCGTTACCATGTTACCCTTACTCATAGGATGCTAAGGATCCCATCCACTTTTGCTGTCCTAAGACTATGCGCTCGAAGAGTCTCCAACACTTCCCTAAGATGTAGGGCATGCTCTTCTCCACCAGAATATCATCCAAAATCATCACAACTGTCTCCCACGCAGACCACCCTAGTCGAATTCGGCATCCCCCAAATGCAAGCCCCAAAGGCCTAAACCAATATCAGACAAACACCCAAGGGATACCTCCTTCGAATTCAGACGACCTATGTGAGACGATACTAGTAAAAATGGCTAAATAATTAAGCCCTTGACCAATTCTGGATGTTCTCGCCAGTCTCGCTCCAAAACCGTCGTTTATCCTATACTGGCCCTGCTCAGCCTATTGAGCACATACGAAAACTTATTTCGCTCCTAGAAAAGACCCAGATGTCATCTACAAAGACCATCACGAACTTATTTAGGTACTCCCTGAACACCCTTCTCAACAAAGTATGCGGGGGCGTTCGTCAAACCCAATGGCATCACCAGCCACTCATAAAAGAAATCATCCGGAGTCCCAAAGGCAGTCTCCTCTATACTATTCTCAGCCACTCTCAACTGATGAAATCCCGTGGCTAAGTCCTACTACAAAAATACTGAGGCGCCAGCCAACTGATCAAGGAGATCATTATTCCTCGGCAATGGGTATCTATTCTTCTTTGTGAGTTTCTTTAGTTCCCTTTAGCCTACACAAAGTCTGAGGGACCCATCCGCCTTCATAACAAAAACTACTGGAGCGCCCCACTCCGATATACTTCGTCTTATGAACCCCTTCTCAAGCAAATCGCCTACTTACTTATGGAGTTCCCTCCTCTCACTAGGAGCCATGTGGCACACTGGCCAAGATACTGGTTTGGCATTATCCACCAGATATATTCGGAAGTCAATCTCCCTCTTCGGAGGTAAGCACTTCACCTCCTCAAACACATCCGGGTATTCCCGGACCGCTCTAACAGATCGCAGACTCTAGACCAACGTGTCAGGCGATTCTAGATACCTTAGCATAACAGATTCTATGGGATTACAAGAGATCTCGAGAGTGTTACTTAGGCGGCCCATAAGCCTAACAACTCTCCCTTCAAAATGAAGAACAGCACTCCTACTGGATAACCAGTCCATGCCCAAAATTAACCCATAGCCCGTGAAGCCCAACAAGCATCACATCTAAACTCAACGCTAAGTATAGAAACTTTCAAACCCAAACATATCATGGAGCCCCAACTGGGTTTGAAACAACTAAGG
Source organism: Allium sativum (assembly GCA_030737875.1). Classification (NCBI taxonomy): domain Eukaryota; kingdom Viridiplantae; phylum Streptophyta; class Magnoliopsida; order Asparagales; family Amaryllidaceae; genus Allium; species Allium sativum. The sequence continues at coordinate 126,773,811 of CM060924.1, forward strand.
GATCATCTACCAAACTGGTGTCTAAGTGCAGTGACTCAACTAACAATGGTGGGATAAACGAACTCAATATATCAGAATCAAATAAAGCTTGAATCGGATGATAAAGAAATCCAAATTCCAACCTAGACGGTCATATCCCCATCTAGTACCCTAGTCGTGAGGGAATACAACTACCCTCCAGAAGATTCCATACCTTGCCCTTGCTTCTTTGAACAATCCTAATAAGGTGTCCTATTCCTCTTAAAAGGATAACCACTTGCCTTCTTCTTCCCTATTCTCCACTCGTAACCTCCCACCAATGAGGTTTCATCTTTCATTAACCAAACAACTATTTGAGCCTTCCTCCCATCGTTTATCCAATAGATACCTACCAGTCCTCCTCCTTCTTGAACCAACTTCTAATCCGACTAACGTCTAAGTCCCTTGAAGTGGTTTTCCATCCTTATCTATCTTAGAAAGATCATCTATACGCGGAGGGGAAACTCAAAACGAGAGAAAGGAAGAGATTCAAAATGGAGAATTCGAAAGATATAGATATGGCTATTGGGGATTATGCTTTCCTTTCAAAAACTTTTCTCTTAAAAGACATGTTTTTGAAAATACTCCTTTCCAAAAGTATTCTTAGAAAATAGTTTTTCTAAAAATTTTATCTGTTCCGGTAACCTTAAGCTCTGATACCACGTGTAACACCCCACACCCGCTATAGTCACTCACTAAGGGAATGCCATAACATCGGTGGAGTATTTTTAGTGAGTATAGAACAGTAAAATTACAACAAGACAGATATAATGTAATACTTGAAAATTTAAAACATCATCTCATAGCAGCGGAAAGTAAAACATGTTTGGTTACATCATAAAACCATAACAAGAGTCAAGTACAAAATATCCATCCTGAATAAAATAAGTACATAATCCCACTACTCATAACAAATAGCCATAACAGAAAAGATAAGATAAGCTGAGCTCTACATCTACGGTCCAAGCTCCAAGAGATAGATAAAGCAAACTGATCAAAGCCCAATAACACTAGGCCCAACCTGAGGACCTGAAGGAAAAAGATAAAAACAACGGGGGTCGGACATAAGCCTGAGTGAACCCTATCTCCTTAATAATACAATTATTAAAGTAATTAGGGTATGATATGAACTCGGTATGGTATCTTTGGGGATAATGACTACACTAAGTTGCCCACGAACACAGGACGAACTAAGATAACCGTAAAGACGCATCTACCCACCCAAGGATAATTACTAACTGCACCACACCAGTCACTCCTACTCAAAGGTTGATCCCACCCAAGGATATCAAAGATAGATATAACCAGTAGTTTCCTGTACCCTAGTTGACTACATAGGTGCCGTCTGCCCCTATCTCTACTAGGTGTACCCCACTACCCCAAGCGATCGGCTCCCTAACGTAGATACCCGTGCTGGTCCCACAGTGGGGTGTATCACTCCCCTAAAGTGGCTACCCAATACTATCAACGGTGCACGGCTTTATATCTACACGATGCAACAACGGCTTATCTACCAGCCCGGGCCCACACACGCATATGAAACCCGTTGGACTTGCGTTGCCACCGCTACCCCGTTTTGGCCTCTTATAATCAAGCCCAATATGCGTGTCCCGTCACTCGACATGGGTCGAGCCCACAAAGATACGTTTGGGATATTGGTTGAAACGGGCCCCCACAAGCTACTACTTAAGCTTGTCATTTTATCTAGTGCATTCCACTTAACCCCTTTTTATAATCATGCCCCCTTACATGTTAAGGTTTGGTTAAGTCATCCAATTATATTACAATTGCCACTTAAGGCACCCACTAGATTTCCGCATGCCACCCAAGGCACTTACTTGATTCCCCCATGCCACCCAAGGCACTTACTTAACCCTTTAATCATGTTTAGTTACATGTTCCACTCTGGTTAAGTATTCTAATCGTATTTTCTATTGCCACCCAAGGCAACCCACTAGTTTTCTCATGCCACCCAAGGCACCCCCACTAGTTACTACATGCCACCCAAGGCACCCACTTAACCCCTCATGTCCCACTACATGCTAATATGGTTAAGTGTTTCTTAATTAATTAAGACCGTGATCTCCCATAAAGACCTCCCACATTAGACTGGCTGTTATGACCGCCTGGTTAAGCCGGTAGGGTCCGGGCAGTCTTACGTCATAACAGAGTCTAAACTCGTGTCTTTACTTTAATCACGTATTTAATTTGTGCCTAAGACCTCTCACATTAGACTGGCTGTTATGACCGCCTGGTTAAGCCGGTAGGGTCCGGGCAGTCTTACGTCATAACAGAGCCTAACCTCGTGTCTTAGTCGATTAATTACACCTAATTAATCACCCCCATATTAATTATCCCTAATTAATATCAATTTATTCATAACATGGGTAGACCTAACTCAATAGGTAAATTCCCATGGGGTAGACCTAACTCAATAGGTAAATTCCCACTTATGTTAATTATTTTTTTTATGGTATGCTTAATCATACCCATTTCAACATACTTTTAATTAACATATTAATCAACCCCATCGTTCCCCACGTAAATCGTCATTATGACATAACATAATAAAGGGAAGATTTACCACACATAACATGGGTTTAGCATATAACTTTATCATGGGTTAAGAGGATGTCAACTTGCATATATGAGCATGTATTAACCCAACTATATTCAACCCAAACTTGCATATTATCAAACATGTGTCTTACATAACATGTTGCATATGAACTTACATATCATCAAACATGTGATTTGCATAACATGTTGCATATGAACTTACATATCATCATACATGTGATTTGCATAACATGTAGAACTTGCATTTTAGCATATACTTAACTTGCATAAGCACTCACATACTTGCATAAGCATTCATATACTTGCATAAGCTTGCATATCATGTTAAACTTGCATTTCAACATATACATAACTTGCATAAACATTCACATACTTGCATAGGCTTGCATATTATGTTAAACTTGCATTTCAACATATACATAACTTGCATAAACATTCACATACTTGCATAGGCTTGCATATTATGTTAAACTTGCATTTCAACATATACATAACTTGCATAAACATTCACATACTTGCATAGGCTTGCATATTATGTTAAACTTGCATTTCAACATATACATAACTTGCATAAACATTCATATACTTGCATAAGCTTGCATATTATGTTAAACTTGCATTTCAACATATACATAACTTGCATAAACATTCATATACTTGCATAAGCTTGCATATTATGTTAAACTTGCATTTCAACATATACATAACTTGCATAAACATTCATATACTTGCATAAGATGTTAAACATGCATATAAGCATATACATGACTTGCATAAGTACTCACATACTTGCATAACATGTTTGCATAATGGATCCATATTCACTTAGTGTTTTGCATCATAAACATCATGAAACAACTTGCATAAAAATATCATGATTACATATTATGAAACTTGCATGACATAAGGCATATAACTTGCAAAACACATAATATTCACTACATCAAGCTTGCATAAATATATGGATCCACAAACATAGCCATACTTTATCACATCTTATCATAATCAATTCAATAATTGATTATTAAGGGGATAGAAGCTCACCAAAACAAGATTAGCAAGTTAAATGAAGCAAATCCCAATGATTAAGTAGAAGAAGACGTAGATTAGCTTGCAAACCCTCTTAGGATTTTTAGTGGAGGCTCTCCAATTTTCTAAGTGGTGGCATAATGGCCTTAGATCTATTTTTGGTAAGGATAAGGGGGGTATTAGGGTGTATATATAGATTAGTTAGATGTTTTAGGACCATAGGATATACCCTAGAACCAATCCTAGCCTTTAAAGCATGTCTTGGGGAAGAAGTCAAGTGTAGGAACCATTTAGGGCCCAAAAAAAACAGCCCAAAACTCATCCCGGGCCTCAAAACATGAGCAGTTTTCGTTTTTGATTTTTCGTGAAACTTTGACGGGCCATAACTTGGTCATACGGACTCCGATTTACGAAAACTCGGACTCTATTTCGCGTATTTTTCCGAGACGAACGCAATGGCACAGCCCGTTTCCCCTGATTCAGAATATTAAATTTAATTCTGCTCTGATTTATGTTATAACAAGTTATTTAACATAAGGGTGTTACAATGCAACTAGTATCATTTTTTAGTTCTGCATGTATCAGTTTTAATTGTTATGGGAATTAGTTTTAATTTTTGTGAGTATCATATTTTTTCTGAGTATCAGTGGTTGTGTCTGCTGCATTCAAAAATTGGTAAATACTTATGATAATTTATAAGAAAAATAGATAAAAAAGGTACTTGTTGGATTCTTGTTATGCTCACGGTAATTGATGTATTTCAATTGTTTTGAGCTTCACACCTTGAATATTTTTCTTTTTCCACGGCTGTTGTATTATTTCTTCGACTTTAGCTTTCTACAAAAATTATACATTAGCATTGATTTTGTTTATCAAATTACAGAATATATTGTAGTTTATTGTTACGGAAATTATTTCATAGTAGTGTCTTAGCCACATTTAGACTTTGCTAGTTTTGCTCTTTGAGCTCCTCGGCCGCAAAGAATCAAATTGTGACCAATGCATTGTCGCATATGTCAAAGTAACTAGTGTTTAATGGCTTTCGTAATGCAATGGGAAGAATATTACATTTGTGTATTCATTTTGCATAGCTTCTTCTAACAATAGGTGAACTAAATGGTTTACAAATACTTCCCTTTTCTCGGTTAATCCTTTTTTTTATTAGAATTAATGTTTGTTGTAATTCAATATACATAAGAAATATTTTGAAAGTGTGCACTGAAACAATATCTATCGTTATAGTGGTGGTCATTGTATTGTTTCTTTTTAACAAGGCACATTTTGTAATGAACCGATCAATAATATGTATTATGAATGAAAAGACAGATTAGACAAACTAAATTTCAGTATATAACATTGATTATAATTTTAGTCTACTATGACCAAAAGCCAAAAAGGATAATCTTTTTTTATATGTTCGTACCATTTTTTTAAATCAATAGTGGATATCAGTTTCATATATGTATAGCTATCAGTTTGACGTATGCGTAGGTATCAAATTTTTAGATATGGATACGAAGTTTCGGTTTGTTATTTGTTTGGGTATTAGTTTCAATTTTTAAAAGGTTCTATATTTTATACATAGATTCCTGGTATTAGTTTCATATGTGCTTAGGTACCATATTCAAAATTTTGAAACATATTTCAACACGTATTCCGAGTATCAGCTTCAATGTGCTCAGGTATCAATTTCAAAATTTTAAAATTAACATATTTCATACACAAATTCTGGGTACCCGTTTTATAGGAACTTAGGTATCAGTTTCAAAAAATTTAAGGTATCAAACTTCATACAGTGATTCTGGGTATTATTTTCATATGTACTAAGGTATCGGTTTCATTTTAAATGAAATTTACAACGTAACAATAAATACATATTCGTTTTCCAACGTTTGGTATCATTTTTTTCATAAATTCTTCTGATTTAAATGAATAAATTAAAATAAGAAGGAAAGCATGTGTTTAAATTAAATAGCAATTAAATTTTTCAATAATAGTATAGCACCTAACAATCAGTAATATTGCCTTCTAATACATGTTTCAGTATATCCTTCGTAATTATGCATCCTACTTTATTTGTATCAGTGTCGGATCAGGAAACTTCACCGTTTTATGCAAAAAAGGAATTGAATTAATTTCTCAACAAATACTAATAGTAAAAGAAATAGTATATTTACTTTTCTGAGGTTTTTGCAAGAGAGATTTTATTTTTACAACACTTTGTTGTTGTAGAGTTAGTAATGAACAGTTTTGCAACGGGACAAGTGCAACTCTGTAACACCCCGTGTATTCTATAACAATGAGATTCACAAATTAAAGTATAACTAATTTCAAATCAAAGAATTAAGGGAAACGGGATACGCCATTGCGTTCGTCTCGGAATTCTACTTGAGATAGAGTCCGAGTTTGCGTAAAACGGATATCGTATGAAGAAGATATGGACGGACGAAGTTAGGCGAAAAACCAGAAAACGGGTCAGAATGCACTGGCGCACTTGGGAAGTGCGCCAGAACAAAAATGAACTGGCGCACTTGGGAAGTGCGCCAGTGCATTTTTAGCCTAGCGCACCTGCCAAGTGCGCCCAGGTCAGAATGTGCTGGCTGGTCAGGTCTTGGCTGGCCTGGTCTATGTTTGGTCGATTTTATGAGCCTTGCATTGTCACTAGGGCTAGGTGTCAGCTCCGGATTGGCCTCTCCTTCAAACGAATGGCTATTATTGAATCAAGCTCCATCGACGGTCTAAAACAACTCACAAACATTATAAAAAGGACCTAAAACCTAGCCTAAATCATACTATCTCATTTTAGCCTCAGGCCGCCGCCATTAAACCTAGAGCTCTGAATTAAAAATACAAAGAATAAAATTATAGAAGATGGAGGACGATTCTTGAAGGCTACAACTAGAAGCTACAACAACTACGACGCTTTAGACAACGAATTTGGAACTAATTGATTTGGGATTTTTATTTGGATTATTTGCTTCATATTGTAAGTTCTATGTTACTTTTTAGGCAAAAACGCTAAAACAATATAGACATGCCATGAATTGAAACCGGATTTAGGAACTATTGTTAATCCATTGTTTATGTTGTTTATCTTTGAAATATAATTTGGGGATATTGCTATGGCAACGTTGCAAGTTGAACTTGTCATGATTTTGATGTTGTTATGAATCACTTGGGCTTAATTGTTTGGCAAGTTGGACTAATACATGTCCATGGAATCACTATGTTTATTGACATCTTTATGTGGATTAAACCATGCCTATGATGCTAATTAAACCATGGCTATGACTATTGATGGAATTATGCCTGTGATGTTAATATACCCATCATGATTAATGAAAAATTGGGTATTGTTAGGTTAAGATGAAAAGTTGGAATTATTATGTTTATAACGTTAGATATGTTAAAAACGCTAAATTGGAATCATTATGTCTATAATGTAAGTTGAGAATCATTATGTTAAAAACGCTAAATTGAAATCATTATGTCTATAATGTTAGTTGAGAATCATTATGTTAAAAACGCTAAATTGGAATCATTATGATGAGAATCATTATGTTAAAAATGCTAAGTAGGAACCATTATGTTTATAATGTTAGATGAGAATCATTATGTTAAAAATGATAAATTGGAATCATTATGTCTATGAGAATCATTATGTTAAAAATGCTAAATTGGAATCCACTATGCCTATTGGGATTACTATGCCTTTAATGTTTCATGTTTATAATAAAATTATTATTATGCCCGCAATGATTATTTTGCCTATGATGTAAAGTTGAAATCATCATGTTAAATTAAGTTGGAATCATTACTATGCCAAGTTATCATCATACTAGTATTGAAACCATGTGATATGTTATAGCCTGTTTATTATGCAAGTGATGTTGGAATTGTCACATATGCCTATCACATGTTTGGTGTTATTCCCCTTTATCTCTTGAATTGTTTGTGCTTGTGAAAGAAGTACGTTTATATACGTTGGGAATACGATTGGGTAGAATAGGCAAAACTTGAATTAATTATAAGCATAAACTGTGAAATTTGGCATAAGTAGAACATGAAATATGGCACGAAAACTTGACTTGAACATGCCATAACTTGACTTTAAACATGCCTTAGTTGGGCACGAAGTTGACATATGAACATGATGTGGAAATAGCAAAATCTGATAAGAACATGGGCATGACTTTAGAAAACAAGAAAGTGGCCAACTCGAGGTTGGGTTGAGTTTGTAGTGTAAATCTGCTGGGAACCGCCCGGCAAATCCAGTTGCTACATACAATAGGATCCAATGTGGGTAGTTGGTCACATCGCGCTTGAAACCCGAGGTTGGGTTGAGTTCGCAGCGTAAACCTGCCCGGAACCGCCCGGCAAATCCAGTGGCTACGAACAATAGGATCCAATGTGAGTGGTTCGGTGCATTAACGAATCAATTAATGCCAATTAGGGTTAAGTCATGAACATGAAAAGACAACTTAACCAACTTGAACATGATTTGTAGGGCTAAGTCATGAACTTGAAAATGACAACACATAGCCAACTTGACATGACACGTAGGCGGGTTAAGTCGTGAACTGAAATGACATACTTAACCATCTTGACATGACTAGACTGGAAAAGGATTAAGTCACGAATTACATGACTTAATCTGTTAGGCGGGTCAGGTCACGAATTACATGACCTAATCTATTAGGCGAAACCCTAGACACGACCTCTTTCAGCAGTAACCCTCTAGAAGTATCAAGGTACCCTGGGGCTAAGCCGGGTGGGGCACGATTACTGGGCTGATTGTAAGAGGTGAACGACGGCAGTGGTGTACGCCAGTGTAGGTTCGGTGGACTACGATCGTGCACGTATCCGGGGCAGACACTAGGTATCCGTAGATTTATCTGTGCATCTTGAATCGTGTCAGGGGTTGACACCCTAGGGCTGATACACCCGAAGGTGGACCCAGCACAGGTGACTACATTCGTGATTAGCCGTATGACACAGACACTTGACGAGCTAGAACTTGTAGGGAGCCGATCGACTAGATAATCGCTCCGTAGGACCCCATACTTGGGTCAGACCCCGTTTCAGGGTCATTTCATGATATTGGGCCGTGGGATTTATTTCGTGATTAACTAGTGACATGGGCTTAGTATACTAGTACGGTCGATGCAACGAATCTTGAACATGTGTTGCTTTATTTGACTTGTCTTGACTTATCATGATCACCTTAGTCTATCTTGTCCACCTTGACACTATTCTCAAGTTTAGTTCCAGTTCATACATGACATGATGTTTTAACCGTCTTTACACTGAAAGTCACTGGAACTTACTCAGTCTTTATGACTGACCCTTTTTCCTTTCGCCTCTTTTTCTTCTGTCCCCCCCCCCCCCCCCCAGGTTCTCAGGGAGGGAATACCGCAGCTTGACCAGTTTTCACATCCAGCTTGAAGAGAAAGAATGTATTGCTTGGATCTTTTCCGTTTTGGACTATGGCTTTGGACCGCAATTAGGGGACTTTTGTAGTTTATTTATGTTTTCTTCATGCTTCTTTAAATAATGTAATCAAGACAGTTATGATTTTGGGAAGTATTATGGCATGGTTTGTGTTACACGTATTTTGTAGAAATAAAAGTTGTTGTTTTCCGCTGTTCAAAAATATCTGTTATTATATCTGTCTTGTATATCTGTGACTTATACTTATAAACCTCCACCAAAATTAGGGCATTCCCTTTGAGAGTGACCCTAACGGAGGTGGGGTGTTTCACTTGGTATCAGAGCATAGGTTTACCAGATAAGATAAAAAGTTTTGAAAATTTATTTTCAAAAGAAAATTTAAAGAAGCATTTTTAAAAGATAAAATACTATTTTATTTTAAAAAGGAAAAGCCCCCCCAAAGCCATAGGTGTTATCTCTTATCCTTCGTTTTGAATCTATCCTTCTTGTTTCAGCATGTCCGAAGAACTTAACTTGCCAGAGGGTGTACCAATACCTGGTTGGTTTAGACGATTCTTAGAAGCAAGGGCCACCCAGCCAGGTCCTACCGTTCCTCCTCTCCCAGCTGCAGGAAATCATCCAGCTGCAGCAGCACCTCTTCCTCCACCTCCTCCGCGGGGAAACACTTTAGCTAAGATATGTAAAGATTTTAAGGCTATGGGAGGAAGGGACTTTCATGGAACTGAGTCCTTCGTGGCAGCTAGGAATTGGTTAAAGGAAACCGAGGACTTATTCGTCATCTTTGAGGTAGAAGATAGGCAGAAAGTACAACTGGCAGTGTGGCTACTAAAAGGTGAGGCTTCCTACTGGTGGGAAGTCACTAATGCAGAAAGACCAATGGAAACATAGGAGGACTTTAGGGCAAGGTTTGAGGCTAAATTTCTCTCAGAAGCTGAAAGGAGTCTTCAGTTGGAAAAATTCTTATTTCTTAAGCAAGGGAATATGACAGTCAAAGAGTATGTTAATCAATTCGATGAGCTGGCTAGGTTCGGACTGGACCTAGTCAACACCCCGCACAAGAAGGCTCTCCGCTTTGTCAAAGGGTTGAATGAGCCATTACACAGTTTGGCCATGACCCATATACCCATGGGAGCTACGTACGAAAGGTTGGTGCAGATGGCATTGCTAAACGAGGAAGATAAGGGCAAGAAGGAGACAGAGGCAGAAAAATCTCAAGGGAAGAAAGAGGTCAAGCCCAACGATTCTAAGAATAAGAAGGTAGACTCCGAGAAAGGAGGCAAGAACAACAACTCACGTGATAAAAGGAACTGCAATTACTGTGGTACGGAAGGGAACATAGCCAAGGATTGTAGAAAGAGGAAGAGAAAGCAAGGTGAATGTCTTCATTGTGGGAAGACTGGACACATCAGCAAAGACTGCCCTGAGAAGCAGACTGGACCTTCTGGCGGTACATCGTTAACTTATTCTAGATGCTTTGTTTTATCTTATTTCTCTCCTCGATCCTATCTTGAGAACCATAGGCAGAATCTTTTTGGATGTAAACATGTAATTGAAACATGTTATGATTGCGAAATGGTTGCAAGTGGTCGCAAGTGGTTGCTCGTGGATGCATGAATACACATTAGGCACTAGATCGGCTCAGACACATTTTCATGTTGCATATGCATGAGTGTTTATTTTGGAAACTTGGTTGTGCTATCATTTGGTTGTTGCATATGATTGAATGTTCAAGCACTCATGTAGAAATTATGAATTATAATAGGAAAAATTTTGCATACATATTGGATTCATTTCACTAAACATACTTTGCATTTAAAAGATCAATCAGGCCTGATCATTAGCATTAGTTAAGGAACATATACACACACTTCGCATATGATCATAAAGCTTTAGAAGTCTTTTAAGGACAATGGATGCTCGTGTTTGATGGATGAGTAGATGGATGTTTGGATGTTAGGATGTACATTCTTCCTGAACTTGAAGATTTCGGGGACGAAATCCTTTTAAGTGGGGGAGAATGTAACACCCCGTGTATTCTATAACAATGAGATTCACAAATTAAAGTATAACTAATTTCAAATCAAAGAATTATGGGAAAGGGGATACGCCATTGCGTTCGTCTCGGAATTCTGCTTGAGATAGAGTCCGAGTTTGCGTAAAACGGATATCGTATGAAGAAGATATGGACGGACGAAGTTGGGCGAAAAACCAGAAAATGGGTCAGAATGCACTGGTGCACTTGGGAAGTGCGCCAAAACAAAAATGAACTGGCGCACTTGGGAAGTGCGCCAGTGCATTTTTAGCCTGGCGCACTTGCCAAGTGCGCCCAGGTCAGAATGTGCTGGCTGGTCAGGTCTTGGCTGGCTTGGTCTATGTTTGGTCGATTTTCTGAGCCTTGCCTTGTCACTAGGGCTATGTGTCAGCTCCGGATTGGCCTCTCCTTCAAACGAACGACTATTATTGAATCAAGCTCTATCGACGGTCTAAAACAACTCACAAACATTATAAAAAGGACCTAAGACCTAGCCTAAATCATACTATCTCATTTTAGCCTCAGGCCGCCGCAATTAAACCTAGACCTCTGAATTAAAAATACAAATAATAAAATTATAGAAGATGGAGGACGATTCTTGAAGGCTACAACTAGAAGCTACAACAACTACAACGCTTTAGACAACGAATTTGGAACTAATTGATTTGGGATTTTTATTTGGATTATTTGCTTCATATTGTAAGTTCTATGTTACTTTTTAGGCAAAAACGCTAAAACAATATGGACATGCCATGAATTGAAACCGGGTTTAGGAACTATTGTTAATCCATTGTTTATGTTGTTTATCTTTGAATTATAATTTGGGGATATTGCTATAGCAACGTTGCAAGTTGAACTTGTCATGATTTTGATGTTGTTATGAATCACTTGGGCTTAATTGTTTGGCAAGTTGGACTAATACATGTCCATGGAATCACTATGTTTATTGAAATCTTTATGTAGATTAAACCATGCCTATGATGCTAATTAAACCATGGCTATGACTATTGATGGAATTATGCCTGTGATGTTAATATACCCATCATGATTAATGAAAAACTGGGTATTGCTAGGTTAAGATGAAAAGTTGGAATTATTATGTTTATAACGTTAGATATGTTAAAAACGCTAAATTGGAATCATTATGTCTATAATGTTAGTTGAGAATCATTATGTTAAAAACGCTAAATTGAAATCATTATGTCTATAATGTTAGTTGAGAATCATTATGTTAAAAACGCTAAATTGGAATCATTATGATGAGAATCATTATGTTAAAAATGCTAAGTAGGAACCATTATGTTTATAATGTTAGATGAGAATCATTATGTTAAAAATGATAAATTGGAATCATTATGTCTATGAGAATCATTATGTTAAAAATGCTAAATTGGAATCCACTATGCCTACTGGGATTACTATGCCTTTAATGTTTCATGTTTATAATAAAATTATTATTATGCCCACAATGATTATTATGCCTATGATGTAAAGTTGAAATCATCATGTTAAATTAAGTTGGAATCATTACTATGCCAAGTTATCATCATACTAGTATTGAAACCATGTGATATGTTATAGCCTGTTTATTATGCAAGTGATGTTGGAATTGTCACATATGCCTATCACATGTTTGGTGTTATTCCCCTTTATCTCATGAATTGTTTATGCTTGTGAACGAAGTACGTTTATATACGTTGGGAATACGATTGGGTAGAATAGGCAAAACTTGAATTAATTATAAGCATAAACTGTGAAATTTGGCATAAGTAGAACATGAAATATGGCACGAAAACTTGACTTGAACATGCCATAACTTGACTTTAAACATGCCTTAGTTGGGCACGAAGTTGACATATGAACATGATGTGGAAATAGCAAAATCTGATAAGAAAATGGGCATGACTTTAGAAAACAAGAAAGTGGCCAACTCGAGGTTGGGTAGAGTTTGTAGTGTAAATTTGCCCGGAACCGCCCGGCAAATCCAGTTGCTACAAACAATAGGATCCAATGTGGGTAGTTGGTCACATCGCGCTTGAAACCTGAGGTTGGGTTGAGTTCGTTGCGTAAACCTGCCCGGAACCGCCCGGCAAATCCAGTGGCTACGAACAATAGGATCCAATGTGAGTGGTTCGGTGCATTAACGAATCAATTAATGCCAATTAGGGTTAAGTCATGAACATGAAAAGACAACTTAACCAACTTGAACATGATTTGTAGGGCTAAGTCATGAACTTGAAAACGACAACACTTAGCCAACTTGACATGACACGTAGGCGGGTTAAGTCGTGAACTGAAATGACATACTTAACCATCTTGACATGACTAGACTGGAAAAGGATTAAGTCACGAATTACATGACTTAATCTGTTAGGCGGGTTAGGTCACGAATTACATGACCTAATCTATTAGGCGAAACCCTAGACACGACCCCTTTCAGCAGTAACCCTCTAGAAGTATCAAGGTACCCTAGGGCTAGGCCGGGTGGGGCATGATTACTGGGCTGATTGTAAGAGGTGAACGACGGCAGTGGGGTACGCCAGTGTAGGTTCGGTTGACTACGATCGTGCACGTATCCGGGGCAGACACTGGGTATCCGTAGATTTATCTGTGCATCTTGAATCGTGTCAGGGGTTGACACCCTAGGGCTGATACACCCGAAGGTGGACCCATCACAGGTGACTACATTCGTGATTAGCCGTATGACACGGACACTTGATGAGCTAGAACTTGTAGGGAGCCGATCGACTAGATAATCGCTCCGTAGGACCCCGTACTTGGGTCAGACCCCGTTTCAGGGTCATTTCATGATATTGGGCCGTGGGATTTATTTCGTGATTAACTAGTGACGTGGGCTTAGTATACTAGTACGGTCGATGCAACGAATCTTGAACATGTGTTGCTTTATTTGACTTGTCTTGACTTATCACGATCACCTTAGTCTATCTTGTCCACCTTGACACTATTCTCAAGTTTAGTTCCAGTTCATACATGACATGATGTTTTAACCGTCTTTACACTGAAAGTCACTAGAACTTACTCAGTCTTTATGACTGACCCTTTTTCCTTTCGCCTCTTTTTCTTCCGTTCCCCCCCCCCCCCCCACAGGTTCTCAGGGAGGGAATACCGCAGCTTGACCAGTTTTCATATCCAGCTTGAAGAGAAAGAATGTATTGCTTGGATCTTTTCCGTTTTGGACTATGGCTTTGGACCACAATTAGGGGACTTTTGCAGTTTATTTATGTTTTCTTCATGCTTCTTTAAATAATGTAATCAAGACAGTTATGATTTTGGGAAGTATTATGGCATGGTTTGTGTAACACGTATTTTGAAGAAATAAAAGTTGTTGTTTTCCGCTGTTCAAAAATATGTGTTATTATATCTGTCTTGTATATCTGTGACTTATACTTATAAACCTCCACCAAAATTAGGGCATTCCCTTTGAGAGTGACCCTAACGGAGGTGGGGTGTTTCAAACTCTATCCATAACAGTTCCGTTACTACAAGTGGCTTTATTGGTAGTATTGATTCTTGTTTTGTTTTTTGTTTTTTATTCTTCCGCTATTTTGTTTTCTTTTTGTTGTTCCACGGTTTCTCCTACTATTTGCTCTAATTTATCACTACTTCTTTATCTTCTTTTTCAATGTTAACTTCACTTTTTCCTTCCTTTTCTTTTTTGGATAGTATGTTTTGAATATTCATATGAAGCACTATTTTATGGTCTTCTTATTCTTTGCTTTACTCTCTTCACATAAGAAGGAATTTTGCTTTTGGTCAACGATTTCTTTTTTTATTGTTGAGCTGGTTTTGTGTGCTTTACGTAACGACCCAAATATTTATTCAATTTATAATATGGATTTAGATAAGTTTAGTGGATTTTTAAAAGTGATTTAAAAGGAAATATATTAAAATTTGATATTTTAATATTATTTCGACGTACTAAAAATATTCGTTTTGCAAATGACATCGGATTTTGACGAAACCACATTTATCAGATCTGAAATAGTGAATGATTATTAGGTTACAAATTTCAAGTCAATCAGAGTAGTGCGTTCGCGTACGTAATATAAGCGCGTGCTGAAAAATCAATTAGAATTCAATTTAAGCTAGAGATAAGAAATATTTTTCAAATGATCTTGAAATTCGACAAAACTAATTTTATTAGATCTGGAACATTGAAAGATGGTAAGGTTGTAAATTTCAATTTTTTTTTGAGTTAATACGTGAGCGTGCGAAAAATAAACGCATACCGAGTCAACCGGTCAAACTTAAGTGAAAACATAATAAAATAATAAAACGAATGATCACACAGACTCCAAATTCAACAATACCTACTTATTTGGATCTGTAATTATGAAATATGGTAGGGTTCAAAATTTCGTATTTATCGGATTTACAGTTTGATCATATGAGTGACAAACGCGGGATAGAAATAAAACAGGCTTTTGCCTTCAAACAAATGTTTAAGCAATGTGTTTTTAGTTTTGAGTATCATCCATCTAGCCCCCTTACTTGTGCTTTCTCCTCTTCCTCCATCTTCTGAAACTTCATCGA
The DNA here is from genome assembly GCA_030737875.1 of Allium sativum. NCBI lineage: Eukaryota > Viridiplantae > Streptophyta > Magnoliopsida > Asparagales > Amaryllidaceae > Allium > Allium sativum. The sequence goes on from CM060924.1 coordinate 126,789,475, forward strand.
TCCATACACTTCACCCTTTTATAAAAATCAACCTTTCTTCTCCATTTTCCATTTCGATTCTCTCATTTTTCTTAACTTTACTCTCTTCCTCCTTCCTCCAAACCCTGGCCTCCACCTTCCTCCTCCACTCCAGCCCCTTGACGCCACTTCCATCCCCTTCCCCCAATCTGCACAACACCCCCTCTAGCCCCCTCTCAAGCCATGGCTCCCCTCCTCTCCAAAAACCCACTTTCTAAAAACCCTGAATCACCTTAAACCCAAATTATACCCTCAAATCTCCCCCTTCTCGGACCCCAACAGCTCAAGTCAGGCCCCACCGCCACCCACTGACCTACGCCATCCCCCACCAACGTGTGAACCCCATCTCCCCTAAGATGTGGGCCCCACTTAACTTTCGGGCCCTTAAATTGCCTGAAAATCCCTTTTTTCCTCTTCTAATCTCAAGTATAAGTATAATTATATATATTTTTAATAATTGGTGATTTGGAGTGATATTGAAGCAGTAATGGAGTATCCTACATGAAGGATTGGAGGAGTGGATCCCTCGGTGAGAACTCCTCACTTAAGTTTGTTAATTAGTTTAATAATATAAATAGTTTCACAATGTTTGGGAGGTTGGCTAGTTATTTGATGTTTATGAAGTTCCTAAATTTTTATGATGATGATTTAGTTTTATGATAGGGTTTAATGATGTTTAGCACTATAAAAATGTGATGTTTTAAAGTAATATATATGTAGTTGCATGGGTATGTGACACCTTGAACTAATAGCTTTGGCTTGGAATTTGATTTAACCTTAAATGTTCATTAAAGAGTAATCAACTAATTATTGGTTAATGGATATTGATATGAACCCTATTTTGGTAAATAAATGATGATCGATTGGATATTGATGATTGACATTGATTGATATTGCAGTTAATCTATTGATTGACAAATCCATATAAGCGTTAATGGTTTAAGTCTTATATGATATATAGCACGATATGTGGTAATTGGATGTTAATAGTTGTCAACAACTATTATCGAATGTTAGTGACGTGTGAAATCCATGTTACATGGTAATTGGTTGAATCTCATTCCAATTCGGAATAAATATGAATATTTAAATAATAAAATATTCAGTGAAAATTAAAAGTTTGAATTTGACATCCGATTTTGGATGGACACAAAGTTTATGTTATTACGAATAATGAAATTGATTTGAATTTATTTCCATATAGTTATAACTTGTTTAAGTTTTATTTATTAAATGAATAGTAACTTTTAAGAGTGAAGTTCAGTTAAGATATCTTGGAAAGTTTTAAAAGAAGTTCCTTTTTAAAACCATCTTATTTATTTTTATAACAGATGTTAGGAAAATTTGGACTTAACATAATTATTTTTGAAAAATAATATTACATTAATGATTAAGATAATATAAAATGATAAATATTTGATTTTCAAGAGAAAAATTGAAATATGGTTTCCAAAAATAATTATATATTTTATATAATTAATAAATTATTTTGGAAGGATTTCGATTTAGTGTTAATTGTAAATCGAATTTTATCTGAATTGGACTTATCACGTAACAATAGCTCGCGAACTTCGACCATTAACTTTGAATTGACATTCTGGATGGTCCAACCGTTAGATTCTCCCAAGACAAAAAACTTTGGGTTCAAAATGGAAAGAGTTTTGAAATGAAATAGGAAGCGTTCAAGTTCAAAGGTTAGATTTTAAAATAAATTCAAATCATTTTTGAAAAGGTCACTATAAATGCAGTTCGGTGGCAAGAATTGGAAACCGACTGAATGGGTCTTATAAAAATTATTAAAAATACGAAAAAATCATGATTAAAAATAATTAATGATTTTAAAATGATTGAAGTAAGAATTGTGAAGTTCTGAACTATGATTTGAATTTTTGGACTTTTAACTTAATGTATTTAACATAGTAAATCAATATTTTGAAGTTAAGTTTGAAGATAAACTAAAAATTTTCAAACATAAGTTTGAAAGGAAATAATTTTCGAACATTTCGATATTAGATACTGTAATTATAGGATATTGTTTGAGGAATCTGGAAGATAGAGATATAGTTATTCCCTATACGGTTTCTGTTGGTTCCAGAATTTGATGTTGAATATAAGTCGATATGATTTCTATTTAGAGCCTTATATTTGATATCAAATTAAAATATGGATTCGTCATGAATGGCGTCTTCAATAATAGTGTTCTTAAACCCAGTTGAAAATGAAGTTTATGGAATAAATCTTTTAACTAAGATTATGAGGTTTTCTAAAGTGAAGTTTTCCAATTAATAAATTTAATTGGAATTGAATGGAGGTTTGATTTTTGGTTTATGGTGAACGATCTTTTAAATAACATTTGTTCTTTAACCCGGTTAATGGAAAGATGATTTCTCAAGTTTGAGTTGTAATAAATCTTTTAACTAAGATTTGAACGAATGAGATGGAGATTAAAACTATGTTAAAGTTTTAATAAATACTTCAGTAAAGATTTAACTAAATGAAATAGAGATTAAAGCTATATTAGAGTTTTAATAAATCTTTCATCAAATATTTGGAATGAAAGAAGGTAATTAAACTTACCAAACATGAGGGGTGTTAGATATGGAGTACCACCAGTTTTTCTTCATGGGATGAATAAGATGGGAATGATATAACGATATGAGAGATTACCTTTTTGCAAGGCTTGATAATCCCGATAAGGCTTATAAACCTTAATTTGAGTTAAGCTTGTGAAAAGAGATTAAACAAATCTTCAATAAGATTTATGGATGCAATTCCCAATGTAAAGGATATTTGAATAAAGAATATTCTGAATTGGAATAAGACTTATGATATGTTTATATAGCACTTGATTTAATGATGCGATAGTTATTCGGAAAGATCGATTTCAAACCATTCTAAATAACTAATACGATGATTGTTGAAGATGCTGAAGATTATGGTTGGAGACCAGAGATCTTTCCATTGGTTGGATTATTGTTGATCCCTTGGATAACTCCCATTATAAGGTTAAAGTGGAGGTCATCCAGACGTACTTGGAGATTGACCATATATACAAGGGTCTCTCTCCCTTAGGGGAAGAGGAATAAGGTGCCTTCGGTTTCATTCAGACCTAGAATAAACTGGTAAGTGGATGTGTGTCTGACATTGTATTTCATAACATAACCAATTAGTTGCTATTAATGATATATCTGTAGTGAAGGAGAATTTATTCACTTAGCTTAACACCCTTCTTAGATACATATGAATTCAAATGTTATATTATTAATATAAACTAATTATATGTGTGAATTTACAATGTGTCGTGCTAAGTTCTTGATTGATCAAACCCTTTTTTTTAAAACAGAGCTTTGTGGATAATGATCAAAGCATCGCTGATATAGCGTAGCTTTGTATTGAAATATGACTTCGACAAGCCTTACACCTCGGAATGAGACATAAAAAGGATGAAAGACAGCAGGAGGACTAATGTTTCCTTTTAGCTAAGAGTTATGTCATGGTATGGAACCTAGGAAGATTTACTTATGACAGCCAGATACGACCGGGGAACATTTTGCTCACATGAGATTAATCAGCCATGTTCAGTGTTGGACGACTCTGTCGATCCTGGTTCACATGTGTGTGAGTCCTAGACATCTTGCTAGAGATGGTTCTGGACCAGATAAGGAAGATCTTTTGCCGTGGTTCTTTGATGGAATCCATCTTCCCATACGAGATATGCGATTTTAGTTGTAAACCTATATAATGACATAATAGGATGAGGTATTATGCCGTCTAAGCTTGATACATTTATTTTTGAAATTAATTTCCACACTTTGCACTAGTGATAATAAAAAAGAATTTTCGTGTATCAAACAAGTTTGACTACTATAAGGTAAAACTCTATCCTTCGGTTTGCGCTTACACTTTGTAATGGGACTTGAGTCTTATAACAACTTCATTTTTTAAAAAGCATTGCGAATTTTTATGACTGGTATTCATGTGGAGAAAACCCTTTCGGTGTTATACGGCGTGGTCCCGTGAGTTACCCAACTTTAAAATAAAGTATAATAACTGTTTTGGTTTTCACACTAGTTTCATGACTAACTCGAAGTTTATTATTTCTCACCTTAACTCTTGGTGCCTATATTTTCCACACGGACAACTAGAATTTCGGTTTTGTGTGTATTTTATAGAGTAGGATTACAGATTGAAGCTAAAGATGTGTTCAGAGCATTTGATAGTCTTCCGCTGAATGTAATTATGTTTTCGCAATGTATTGTTATGTATTTATTATTATTTTTGGATATTTGTGTTGTACTCTGATATATTCCTATACTTTGACGTAAAAAATTTGTGATAACATTGAAATTTTCTTTTGTTCTTATTCTGATGTGTTGTATCCCATAACGTTTCGAGGATTTCTGCGTTTTCGATCGGACCTGTGTGGTTTACGATCGGTTCAAAAGAGAGGGATTTTCGGGTCGTTACAAGTGGTATTAGAGCTTTGGTTTACAAAGCTTTGGAGATACGACTCATTAGAACGAGATGAACAGACTCATCAAAGTTAGGATAAGTAACATCCTATAAAAGAAAACTTATTAGAGATAGGATCAATAGTATCCAAGAATGAGTAACTCATTAGATATGGGGTTAGTAATGCCCTAGATTGAGCTTGAAGAGTATTATATAAAAAAATGATTTTTGTTTTGAAAAGTAATATTTTATAACAAGAATTTGAGTATTTTATAACAATGTTGAGTTTGTACTATCGAGTATCAGAAGATTCTGCATATACGCCTCTCGAACGTATATACGAGGTCTCAAATATACTAGATATATATAGAATCACACTTTAGTCACTCGAGGATGATTCTGGTAATTGTTGCAACATTATCAGGGTTTATTTTCGAGTTTCGAAAGTGGTATGTCTATATAATTCCAATTGACTGGTGAGGACCGAAAACTTAGTTAGAATTTAATGTTTTTGATTTGGCTTTGAAAATATACTTTGAGTATATAAAAGATATATGTTTTGGCAACATATAAATTTAAATTTAATTAATCAATTGATTGTTGGTTGTGATGTGTGATAATTAGTTTAACTAATAAAAATTTTGGAATGATAAAGCCAATACGTGAATGGAAGTTAAATAAGTTTTGACAACCTATAAATTGGAAATTCAATTAATCAATTAATTGGTGGTTGCAATGTGTGATAATTAGTTTAACTAATAAAAATATTGGAATGATAAAACCAATATGAGAGTGGAAGTTAAATGGAACCAAGTCAAATTTAATGTTAAACTGAATTAGGAATTAGTTGGGATTGGATATGTATATATATATATGTGTGTGTGTGTGTGTGTGTGTGTGTGTGTTGGACAGGTTATTGCATGAAAGCAAGGAAGAGGAATAAAATTGCATTCCCAACACAAAGTTACATATTCATTGCATTGATTTGGTTTTATGATTTTATGAGCCGATTGGATTTTAGATTATATTTTTGTTGATGAGGGCCCAGAGAGGCAAGTTTTAGTTATATTGATTGACCACTAAAAAGGAGGTTATGGCGAAATTTTTCGAAAATTTAAGGCATCAGGCAAATTTCGAGAAATTGAGAGGTTCTTAGAAACTGAAAAGTTTAAGAACTTAAGATGAACGAAGGCCGAGTTGGTTAAGTAAACGACCTTCGATTTGTCTTTGATTTAGAGGATGAAATCCTTTTAAGTGGGGGAGAATATAATGATCCAAATTTTTATTCAATTTAAAATATGCATTTAGATAAGTTTAGCAGACTTTTAAAAGTGATTTAAAAGGAAATATATTAAAATTTGATATTTTAATATTATTCTAATTACCTGAAAGCAGACATTTTGTAAATGAACTTGGATTTCTGCGAAACCACTTTCATCGGATCCGTAATAGTAAACTATCATTAGGATTCAAATTTGAAGTCAATCGGAGTTAGTGTGTTTGCATACGTAATATAAACACGTGCTGGAAAAACAGACAAAATTCAATTTAAGCTAGAGATAAGAGACATTTTTAAATGTTCTCGAAATTCAATGAAACCAATTTTATCGGATCTGGAACATTGAAAAATGCTATGGTTTCAAATTTCATAATTTCTGGAGTTAATTTGTGAGCGTACAAAAAACAAACGCGTACCAAGTCAATCGGTCAAATTTAAATAATAAACTAACAAAATGGATAGTCAAACGGAATACAAATTCGATGAGACCTATTTCATCGGATTTGTAATTATGAAATATGTTAGGTTTTAAATTTTTATGTCAATCGGATTTACTGTTTGATCCTATGAGCGATAAACACGGGATATAACTAAAACAGGCTTTTACCTTAAAACAAGTTTATAGGAAATGTGTTTTAGTTTTGAGTATCATCCATATGTCCCCCTTACTTGTGATTTCTCCTCTTACTCCATCTCCCAACACCACATCGATCCACATACTTCACCCTTTTATAAAATCAACCTTTCTTCTCCATTTTTCATTTCCATTCTCTACTTTTTCTGAACTTTACACTCTTCCTCCTTCCTCTAAACCATGGCCGCCACCCTCCTCCTCCATTCCAACCCCTTATCGTCACTTCCATCCCTTTCCCCTTACCTATGCAGCACCCCACTCCAACCCCCCTCTCAAGCCATGGCTCCCTTCCTCTCCAAAATCCAAAAAACCTCTTTCTAAAAATCCTAAATCAACTTAAACCCAAATTATGCCCCAAATATCCACCCTCCGGACCCCATCACCTCGTTGACCTGCTCTATCTCCCACCAACATGTCGACCATATCTCCCCAAGCCATGGGCCCCACTTAGATTCTAGGCCCTTAAATCACATAAAAATCCCATTTTTCGTCTTCTAATCTCATGTATAAGTATAATTATATATATCTTTAATGATTGGTGATTTGGAGTGATAGTGAAGCGGTAATGGAGTTAGAGCATCCTACATAAAAGATTAGAGCATTGGATCCCTTGGTGAGAACTCCTCACTCAAGTTTGTTAACTAGTTTAGTAATAATACTAGTTTCACTATGTTTGGAAGATTGGTTAGTTATTTGTTTTTTGTAAAGTTCGTAAACTATTATGATGATGATTTGGGTTTATGATAGACTTTAATGATCTTTAGAATTATAAAAATGTGATTTTTAAGCAATACACATGTAGTTGTCATAGAACTAATATTATTGACTTGGAATTTGATTTAACCTTAAATGGTCATTAAAAAGTAATCAACTAATTAATTGTTAATGTATATTGATATGAACCCTATTTGGGTAATTGAATGATGATTGGTTGGATATTAATGATTGACATTAATTGATATTACGGTTAATCTGTTGATTGACAAATCCATATAAGCGTTAATGGTTTAAGGCTTATATGGTGTATACCACGATATGCGATAATTGGATGTTAATAGTTGCTAACAACTATTATTAGAGGTTAATGATGTGTGAAATCCATATAAATGGAATTATATGATAATTGGTTGAATCTCATTCCAATTCGGAATAAATTTGAATATTTCAATAATAAAATATTCAGTGAAAATTAAATTTTGGATTTGACGTCTGATTTTGGATAAACACAAAGTTTATGTCATTACGATGAATATTTGTAAAATAATGAAATTGATTTGAATTCATTTCCAAATAATTATGACTTTTTCAAGTTTTATTTTTAAAATAAATAGTAACTTTAAAAAGTGAAGTTCTATTAAGATATATAAGAAAAGTTTCAGAAGAAGTTCCTTTCTAAAACTGCCTTATTTATTTTTATAACGGATGTCAGGAAAAATTGAAATTCAAATAATAAGTTTTAAAAAATAATATTATTTTAATAATGAAAATAATATTAAAATGGTTAAATATTGGAATATTAGATTTTCTAGAGAAATAACTAAAATATGGTTTTAAAAAATAATTATATATTTTTATGTAATTAATAAATTATTTTGGAAGGATTTTGAATTAATTTTAATTATAAACGAATATGGTTTGAATATGACTTGTCACGTAGTGGCAGTTCACGAACTTCGACCATTAACTTTGAATTGACATGCCGAGAGATACGATCATCAGATTCTCCCGAAACGAAAAACGCTTGGTTCAAAATGAAAATGTTTTCAAATGAAATAAGAAATGTTAAAATACAACGGTTAGATTTTTAAGATAAGTTCAAATCTATTTTTGAAAAGGTCGCTATAAATTTAGTTGGTGACCGGAACCGGAAACCGACTGAAAGGGCCATATAAAAATCATTAAAAATATGGAAATTTTTTGATAAATTATAATTAATGATTTAAAAATGATTTAAGTAAGTATTGTGAATTTCTGGACTATGATTTGCATTTTTGGACTTTTCTGCATGCTCGCCCTCCTAGGGTTCGCCTTCTTCTCACGCTCGGGGTGTGAGGGTGCTTCACGATCCTAGGGGTCGGGTCGTGAGGGTGCTTCACGAACGGGATACTGTACTATTTTCCGTAACTTTTCCTACGAGCTATTTACGCCACATAACGACGTTTTTGACCATTCCAACTTTGCTAAACAATCATGAAGCATTCCAAATAGTAATAGCAACATACATAATCGACCATAAACACCAAAACAACAATCTAACATGTTAATATGGATCAAACATACCCAAAACCCATGTTTTCTCCTTAATCATGTTTAAGCATAACTAATGATAGGATTAGCAAAACATATCCAAATTAACCCAAATTTCTAACAGAGGCATAAAATAATATTTCAGAATTTCTAAATATTTTCCCAATTTTTTTGAGTTATAATTTAGCTAACTAGTCACCCCTAGTTAGCCGTAATTAGTGAAAAACAATGCAAATCACTCATCTTGGTCACAAATAATCTTAGATCTGAAAATTTTCTGCTGTTTGGGTCGAATTCCTATGCAATATAGCATCTCCAACTCTAGTTTGGTGTTGATTTTACTTGATTTGACGTAGCTTAGCTTAATCCTTGATTAGAAAGCGATTAGGAGATGTTTAATTGAATAATTTGAGAGTGGAGAGCCATTACTAGGATTAGGAGAATGAAAGTGGCAGCTGAAAAATGACAAAGGAAGGTTTCACTAGCTCCTATCAGCCCTTGGATACCCTAATCCCGAAATCCCTAATGGACCTAGCTGCTAATTACCCAATTAAGCTGTTTTTCACTTTCAAAACCTTATTTCAGCCATATCTCCCAAACAGTAAGTCCGTTTGTAATGTGACCATTCTACGGAAAGAGAAACCATTATCTGAATCCAATGGTAGTAGTTTCAAGTCAAAACTCCTTACCAGTCAGAAGTTATAGGCAAAACAAGATTTTCCAAGGGCAAAACATTCATTTAAAACACTACACCATAATAGCCAATTGGCAACACTTTTTTTTCCAATTGGCAACACTTATTTGCGTTGGAAGGTGGTAACAACAGTATGCGTTGCTACAATTAAAAAGTGTTGCCAAAAATACATAATAATAACTTTATTATTGGCAACACTTATTTGGGTTATTAAGGCTCGATTCTAGGGGTAAAAACGTAAACCAACTAGCGTAACCCTAATTCCCTTACCACGTTCCTTTGTCCAATGCTTTCCTCCTTTTCGGCCACCTAAATCATTATCCATATCCCACAATTCACAGAGGAAAAAAGAAAAAAAAAGAAAAATCTTAGCATGGTGAAGATAAAGGTTCCTCTCTAATCGGATTTTAGGGGTGGCTTCAGGGCACAACTCGCGTTCGCATTCGATTTTGTGGATTTTGTTCAATTTTTGCTCGCATTCACTCACTTTCAACTCACAGGTATAAATTTCGTTATGGTCTTTCATTTAGTATTTACAATTGGATTGTTGTGCGGTGTTTCTATTATCAATCTAGCCGAAATTGGATTGTTGTGCGGTCTTTGATTTAGTACCTAGGGATCAATTGTGGTTCATAATCTGTGCTATTTGCAAAGGATATGAAAATTTGTTCAACCATTAAATCTATGATCCGAGTTGATGCCTTATGTGTTCGAAACTCTTGCTTTGATGTACATGGACAGTGTTCTTTGCTTGCTCAATTCTCATTAACATAATGTTATGTTTTAGTTCAAGTAGGATGGGTCTACTTAACAATCAATTAGACTAGTTACTGACTTTATCAAATTATGAATTTTGTTTCAGCTCATGGATTAAAATAATGGTAATATTTTAATAAAAATAAACAGTAGGTACTGTTAAGGGTACAGAAAAGATGAATAAATGATGGCATATAATTATATTTTGTGTAACTTAGGTAGGTATTGTTAGGGGTGAATTAACTCATTTACAGTCCACCATTCAATCAGTTTTGCTTCGGTTTGATTAAGAAATTTATACGGTTAGCTGAATTAGCTGTAAGGCTCAGTTACAGTCCACTCATTTACAGTCCACCATTAACTCATTTACAATCCGTAAGGCTCAGTTTGAAATTTGATCCATACAAACTAAATGCAGCCCCCGCGGCTTGATTTTCGAAAGTAGTAATCATATACCAAATGGACATATCATTAACTCGATAATTTAATCATACCAAATAAGGAATCAGTTCACTTATGTATTTGTATGTTTGGATTTTTTTTTGTTCTATGTAAGTGGTTTAATCATATATACTTTTGACCATTCAATTGTAGGAATAAAAGTTTGTTGTCTTTATTTGTAGAAATTAGAAATGAATGACACTTAGTTTGGTTATTGTAAGTCTGGTTGTATATGATGCAGTAGCGCATTGGTATGATTATGAAATTTATTTCTGTTATGTAGATTTTATTATGCAGTAGTGCACTGGAATGACATTTATTTCAGTTATGTAGATTTTATGATGCATAAATAAAATTCTCATACCTTGTGGTACCGGGACAATTACCAACATGATAGCTTATCATGCTTCTTTTTGTTTTAGGTTGGAGTTGTGGCCTCTACATTTTGCTTTGATTGGCTATGTACATTCTCTTGATTATGCGGTTAATGATTTGGTAACATGAGTTAATTTTTATTCCACTTTTGAAGTAGCAGTTTGTTAAGTATGCCCAGTGCTATGATTATGACTTGTAAAATTTTACGTTAATATCTTCAAACAGAAGGCATTTTTGGCTAGAGTATTCACTGTCAATCCTGGGTTACCATGCTTTAGCTTTGGACACTCTACAGGAGCATCCATTCTTATAAAGGTGATGTTACTTTTCACTGCACTACTGTTTTGTATTTCAAAGTTATCTCCTTATACATCTGTTTCCGTTTGTTTTTCTTCTAAATACCTTTTTTTTGCATGGAGGCAGTACTAGACTAAAAATTAGAAGCTTGCATTAACGGAATTGTACTCACTTCACCTGCTATTTGTGTTCGGGCACCTCATCCGATTGTTGATGTAAGTTATTCACGTATGAAGTGTGCAATAATTTTTACCTATGGACTATAAGGCAAACTGCTACATAAAGAAAAAATAATCTATTAAATTATACCCTACGCATTATTTTTCTACGATTCATTTTAAAGTGCGTTGTTTACACTTCATGTGGCATATACTGAAAGCAATTTTGTTAACTTAACATAAAATGACATTACTATCAACTTATTTCACGCCCAGTTATATATCTGAGCTAACCTCTTCGTTATTGTACCAAACTATAAATAATGTGCCAGTTGACTGTGTTAATGTACAAAGCTACAAATAATACTCCTATTTGACAAAGAGTCGTTGTTGTTAGCACTAAATGCAGTTATATGCAAATAATCTAGTGCATCTTACTTTCTGCTATGTACGCACAGACTTCACTCTTGTTTGAAATAATACATAGGTTGTATGCAACCCAAACTACAATTGTCAAGCTTAGAATTTATTGGTCAAGTTTTTTTTTGGGGTCCGTTTGGAGTGGAATTTACAGGATTCAGTAGGCAAGTTTAATATGGTTTTGTGTTTAGAAGGTCAAGATTACAATATGCAGAATTTAGGAAGTCAAGTTTAGTAGGTAAGATTGGGATTTATGTTTGGAATGGCAAGGTAATCTATTTTTTAGAAGAATTGAATCATGGAAGCAAGCTTTGTTCCAAGTTCTAACTTGCTTCCATGTAATTATTCACATTCAATAATATGATTGTATAGTTATCAATAGATGAGCAAGTATCATATTTTTAGTTAAGATATGCCCAAGTCACTATCCACCTTCTGAATTCGTGTTTTCAGCATTTATTGATGGGTAGCTTTGCCTTCCAGGCTTTACCATAAAAAAAGGAAAAGAAAATAAATTGATGTCCAAAACATACAAATGTCCTTTATTTTATCATACAGAGGAAAAATCCATGTATGAAGTTTGTTTTTCTCCTAAATATCAATTTGTAACTCTGTATTTTGTTTGGGTACATGGATGTGAAACAGTGTTGAATGGTTATAATTTGATCAGTATAACAAGTGTTATAGTTTTGTTTGGGTACGTGGATGTGAAAATGTCTTTAATGGTTATAATTTTTTTGGTTGCCATTGTTATAATTTTGATCAAATTTACCATTGTCCATCTTGACACTGTTGTTTGTTTATTTTCTGCAGATGTCCTCTTACTCAAGGTCTTCAACCGATTATCGTGATTATTTTCAAAGCTATTGTCCGTCGGTCAATTCAAACGATTCGCGCGATCCTCCTCAAAATGTTTGTTCAGTCGAATCTCAAACACCAACTCCATTTAGCGTTTACGAGAGAATAGAGTCGAGCTTAGAAAGAGATTTGGCATTATTAAGTGTTCAGAATGTGGCATCGCCTACTAGGTCGACAACACCAACAAGATTTCCACCCCTGCCAACATTCTATGTTGGGGAGGTACAATCTCAAAGATTGCTATGCCCTTGCAACATTGAACCAACATTCAGAACATGCTATCTAAATAAAAACATTGGCCCTCGATATTTTATTTGTGCAAACACTGGAACTCTTAGAGATTGTGGATTCATCCACTGGATTGATGAACCATTATGTGATCGTGGTGTAGAATTTGCATTGGAGGTTCTTGAAGAAAACAAAAGGCTTAAAAAGAAGCTTAAATTGCAAGATTTCATTGAGTTCAGCAGAAAAAAGATGTGTCAAAATTAAAAAGGTATGGCTTTGAACTTATAACATTTATTACTATTTAAAACTTAAGTGATGTTATTTAATTAAATGCACACAGAAAGCAGTAGAATTAGTTAAATGCCTTATAGTTCAATGCCTTAAAAGAATTTAGTTAACTTACCCAACAAAAACACAAATAAATGCCAAGCCAAATAATTGGTATTAAAATTATCTTTTGTAAATTGTTTATAGAATGTTTTATTAATTATTGTTGTCAACTTTGATCTTTCTTGTAGGCCTTAGCAAATCCAAAGCAAATATTTCACGAACGACGATTTGGAAGGCTGGACATAAAAGAAATTCGAAAGAAGTACTACCATGTTTTGTATTCGGTATTTGTAGAATTTCATTTGTCTATTGAATTTTGCGACTTAATTATGTATCGAATTTAGCGACTTAATTATGTATTATAGATATATATTGTTAACTGATATTAATTCTATGTCGTTCCTTAATTATGAATGTTGTCTATTGGTATTCATTGAATTATACTTTTTAAATTGAGAATAATATCTATTTTGGATTCATATTAAATATCGTCAATATTATAATCAAGTTAGTTATTGTGAATGAAAATCTTGCAACATGTATAAGCGTTGTAAACAAAAATATTGCAACATGTATAAGCGTTGCAAACAAAAAACTACCAACACTTATAAGTGTTGTGAATGAAAATATACGAATGCTTATAAGCGTTGGGACAGAAAATCTACCAATGCTTATAAGCGTTGGTACTACATTGCCACCCCCTCCCCCCCCCCCTAGCAACACTAATAAGCGTTGTTGAAATTGTTTGCGACGGTTATACTCATTAGCAATCACCTGTTTTGGTGTAGTGAAAATCGACAAAATTCATGAACATCGGAAATGACCCGAATAGTCGTTCCCCAAAGTTACACGACCACACGATTTCATAAGAAAAAGAGATAAATATTTTACGATCCTCCGATGCATAGAATGCGGGTTGTTACATTCTCCCCCCTTAAGAAATTTCGTCCCTGAAATTCCTTAACAAAAACATACAAATGATCCTGCATGCCTATCAATTATTTGCAACAATCAAACATACATAACAACACAACAAGCCTATCCTAGCGTGTAGTTTACTAACAAGAGAGTACTATATCGGTATTAAAACCTTACCAGGCAAAGAGCTTTGGATACGTCTTTCTTATGTTCTCTTTTTCCCAAGTACAGTCTCTCTCATTATCAGCCCACTTGACTTTAACTAGTTTGGACAGTCTTCCTTCGAATCTGCTTCGTATCGTGCTCGACAATACGAATAGTTCTGCGGTTCCCAACCGACTCGGGTTCTACCTCGATATCATCCAACTTATCTGGTGAAATGGCCACATTAGGGTCGTGCACAAACTTCCTTAACCGGGAAACATGAACGTTGTGAACTCCTGCCATCTTGTCTGGTAATCCAACTTTCGGTCGATCGATCCAAAATTACCCAAATATTATCATGGTCCAATCTAGTCCTTGGTAAACCATCGATGAAGTCCATTAAGAATTATCCCGAATTCCATTCGGGAATTTTCAACGGTTGTAACAAACCACTAGGCTTCTTTTGCTCATCTTTAACTAACTGGCAATTCATACTCTTGGAGACAAACTTCCCAACATCCCTCATCATCCCTTCCCGGTGATAGGTGTAACAACCCGTATTTTAAATAACATGTTATAATGTAAATCAAGGCAGAATTAAATTGTAAAATCTGAATCAAGGGAAACGGGCTGTGCCATTGCGTTTGTCTCGGAAAAATACGGGAAATAGAGTCCGAGTTTTCGAAAAACGGAGTCTGTATGACCAAGTTATGGCCCAATGAAGTTTTCAGAAAATTCCAAGCCCGAAAACAGTTCAAATTCGAATTCAGATTCGAATTGCAACCAAGGCAGAATGGGCGGGAATTTTCCCGCCCCAGGCAGGGTCGACACAGGGATCGACACCAGTGTCGACCCCCCCCCCCCCAATGGGTCGACACCCATGTCGACCCAGGGGTCGACCCCCACGGTCGGACCAATTTTTCTGGTGCACCACTTTGACATGTTGGGTCTTGCTCTGGAAGTTTCTGACGGGAGTTGATGGCTCAGATTCGATTTAGGGTTAATCCTATGGTCTAAACTAACCTAATCACCTATAAAAAGACCCCTAGACCTAGCCTAAACCCTCATTAATCATTCCTACAACTAAATGCTGCCCAAATGTTCACTAATCATGGCCTCCACCTTCTTCATGGGAGCATGAGTGTCTCAAATCAATCTATGTCATAAAGAAGCCATCTTTCTTAAGTAAAAGAGCCATCTTTCTTTGTCTTTGGGGTTATTCCTTCTTGTTCTCAAGTCTTGAAGTGGAGTTTATCGTCTTTGGTTGCGGATTTGCTAGTGTGGCTTCGTCTCAATCTTATTTTATATTAATTCTAGTCTTCATAGCATTGTAAGCCCTATACTATTCTTAGATTCTAACTATGAAGTTAAATATGACATGTTGCAAGTTTGATTTTGGGCCTAAGTATGATATGTGCTCTGATTCTATCATGTTATGCATAGATTTATTCTATGCACGTTTGTAAAGCTATCACCTTGACCTTGTGGGCTAAAAGCTACAAGCTTTATGTTGAAATGTTGCATTATGCAACATGAGAACTCTCATAACCTTTATGATAACTTGCATATAATGTTATATGCGACTTCTAGTCATCGTTCTATGTCATCTAGGACCATGTATCACCTATTCGCTAAGTTTGAATGTTATGCATGTTTTGAGGCTTATAATGTAATATGCAAGTTTATGATCTCTCATAAACCTTATGTTATCTTGCATATGATGTTATATGCGAATCACTAGCTATCATCCTATGTCATTTATGATCATGTTTCACCTATTTGCTAAAGTTTGATACCATGCATGTTTTGAGGCTTATAATGTAATATGCAAGTTTATGAACACATTTGCCTCATATGCCACCATGTTTAACTTGTGGCCAAAGCACCCTTATGCTATTATGCTTGCTTATGCTATTTGATATGTATGAGGCCAAGTCACCTTTTATGCCATCATACATGTTGAGGCCATATGCTAGTATGTTGAACACCTTTGCCTCAAATATCACCATGTTTAATTTGTGATAGACTTTACCACCTTATGCCCACCTTGTCATATTGTTATGTCCCTCTTGATCTATTTGCGTTGATGCGAATTTACGTGCGATGGGAATACGTTATGGGTAGTTGGGCAAACTTAAATAACACGAAAGCATGACTTGAAAATATGACATGAAAGTTTGACATGTGTTTATGCTTGAAAACATGAACGTGGACATGACATGTAGAAAACATGAAAGTGGCCAACTCGAGGTTGGGTTGAGTTTGTAGCATAAATCTACCCGGAACCGACCAGCTTAACTAGTGGCTACAAACAATAGGACTCAATGTGAGTAGTTCGTCATATCGCACTTAAAACCCGAGGTTAGACTAGGTTGTGGTGTAAAGCTACCCGGACCCGCCCGGCTTAACTAGTAACCACAACAAAGTCTAATGTGAGAGGTTGGGGTGCATTAAGTTAATTAATGCCACATGGTAGGGTTAAGTCATGGACTACTTGAATACTTAACCAATTAAACACGATGGATTGGTAGGGTTAAGTCATGGACTACTTGAATATACTTAACCAGTTGAACACGATGTATTGATAGGGTTAAGTCATGAACTGCTTGGACACACTTGACCGACTCAATACATGGTTAGGATAGGGTTAACCACACTTAACCCATTTAAAACCCTAGTTACGTGGTCCTTTTTAGCAGTAACCTACTTGGAAGTATCATGTGTACCCTGGACTAGGCTAGGGTGGGGCACGATTACTGGATTGATTGTAAGAGACCAAAAGAGACGGCTGAAGGGTGCACCGGTTGTTCAGGCGGACCATGGTCGTGCACATTAAGTCCGGAGTTGAACATGGGCACTAGTAGGTTTAGACTGTGTATACTTGAATTGTGTCTGAGGTTTACACCGTAGGGCCGGATACACCCTAGGGTGGACCTTGCACAGTTAACTACATTCCATGATTAAGCCGTATGACACCGATACACGACGAGTTAGGCTTATAGGGAGCCTATCGACTAGACCGAGTGGTTGGACCTTGATTTAGGTCATCTCATGGGTTTGGGCCAACATTGGGCTAGGGGATCATTTCTTGTTTATACTTGACATTGATTGGAATACTAGTACACACCTGGTGCAACTTAACCTTGAATATGCGATGCCACACTTGATCTATCTTGTTAACTTTTCACCATGCCAGTTATCACCCTATGTTTCATCTCTGCTTTACATGTCCAGTTAACTTTATTAGTTTTTATACTGATAGTAGATAGGACTTACCAGTATTTTGACTGACCCGTTTTCTTTCGCATCTTTTCTTCCGTTCCCCCCCCCCCAGGTTTACAGGGTGGGAACACTGGTACCTAGCTTGGATCTTTAGCTGCTTTTCTGGATAGCTCATGTACGGTTTGGACTTGAGCTCGCTATGGCTTTATTCTACCTTGGGGATAGTTACTTTATGTTATTTCCAGTTTTCAGTTTATGTTTCTAGACTATGTTTTGTGGAAAATAATGACCAAGTACTTGGATGTAACTTGACTATGGTTTTGAAATGTTAGTTTTATTCGTTGCTTTATTTACTCTGTTTTACTTATTTGTTCTGTCTTGTGATATCTGCATGCATGATTACCCCGTTTAACGCCCCTCCAAAGCTAGTGTACTTGCAAGAGTTACCCTGGCGGAGGTGGGGTGTTGCATTTGGTATCAGAGCGAGGTTTACAAGATTGGGCAAAAGTTTTCAAGAAAAGTTTTAAAACCTTTTGAAAAACTATTTTCAAAACCGATTTTAAAGAAGTATTTTTCCAATAAAAAGTCTAGTTTATTTTAAAAGACTATTCCCCAAAAGCCATTAGCACTATCCTTCGTTTCTTCATTCTGAATCTATCCATCTTTTTCCTTCGTTTCACTATGGCCGATAATTTTGCCATCCCGGAGGGGGTACCAGTACCTATTTGGTTTAGAAGGTACATGGAGGGCAAGTGCATGCCCTCAGCACTGCTCCAGTTCAAGACCGAGGTAGTATTTCTGTAGAAAGCCTTGTTTATATTTCTGATTATCCTGTTCGCACCTTATTTGATTCTGGCGCATCGCATAGTTTTATTTCTTCTGACATTGTTGAAAGTTTGTACCTAAGTACTAGTCTAGTTGAGGATCCCGTCAGTGTTTCAAATCCAATTGGGGGTTCCGCCCATTTATCTATGATTTGTGTGGATTTGAAGATTTCTAGCTTGACCGTAGAATTCACATGTAAATGCTTATGTTCTCGGATTCATGGGATACGGGTTGATTTTAGGCATGGATTGGTTGTCCAGTTATGGAGCCATTCTCGATTGTGGGCATAGGGTAGTGAGGCTTATGAATCGCCTTGATAATACCCTAGAGATTTCTTGCAACCCGCTGGATCCTGTCATGCTATGTTATCTTGAATCTCTTGACTCGTCCATCAATGATCTGCAATCTGTAAGGGTGGTTCGGGAATACCCTGATGTCTTTGAAGAGGTTAAGGGGTTACCCCCTAAACGAGAGATAGATTTTCGCATTTATCTTGTTGATCATGCCAAGTCAGTTTCATTTCCAGTTAGGCACATGGCCCCTCGTGAAAGAAGAGAGCTTAGTAAGCAAGTCAAGAAGTTGCTTGAGAAAATTTTATTAGGCGAAGCATTTCTGAGTGGGGTGCTCCAGTGGTATTCGCTTCGTCTATGTGTTGATTATCGCTGACAAAGAAGAATAGGCACCCATTACCGAGGATTGATGATCTCTTTAACCAGCTTGTAGGTGCTTCTGTTTTCTCTCAACTCGATCTAGCCACCGGATTCCATCAGCTTAGAGTGGCTGAGGATAGTATTGATAAGACTGCGTTTAGGACTCCAGATGGATTCTTTGAAGGGCTTGTTATGCCATTCGGTTTGACTAATGCACCCGCATACTTCGTGGACTTGATGAGTAGGGTGTTTCAGGAGTTCCTTAACAAGTTTGTAGTCGCTTTCGTGGACGATATTCTGATCTTCTCAAAAGACGAGGAAGAGCATGCTGCACATCTCAAGGAAGTTAGGGATATGCTTAGAGCGCATCAGTTGAAAGCCAAGTTCTCCAAATATCATTTCTGGAGAAGGGAAGTTCGGTTTCTTGGACATATAGTTTCTAAGCAAGGCATAGCGGTGGATCCCGCGAAAGTGGTTGTGGTTCAAGACTGGAAGACTCCTAGGAATGCAACCGAAGTAAGAAGCTTTCTCGGTCTTGCAGGGTTTTATAGGAAGTTCATCAAGGACTTCGCTAAGATTTCAGCTCCTCTTACTAAGTTGACGAAAAAGGACTTAGCCTTTGAACGGGAACTGGAGTGTGAGCCTGCTTTTCAAAGGCTTAAGAGGACTCTTACCACAACACCAGTTTTAGCTTTACCCGATGGAGGGAAGATGTTTGCCGTGAACACCAATGCACGTGACATGGGATTAGGCGTGGTCCTGATGTAAGAAGAAAGAGTAATATGTTATGGGGTTAGGCAACTCAAAGTTTATGGGAAGAACTACCCCTCGCATGATTTGGAGTCGGCGGCGATTGTCTTTGCGCTTAAATCAAGGCACCATTATCTTTTGGGCAAGAGATTCGAGTTATATACGGATCACAAGTCGCTCAAGTATCTCTTCTCGCAAAAGGATGTCTATGCTAAGTGTTGAGTTTGGAAGTAGGGATTATGTTTTTGGGCTTTGGGTTGATTCTAGGGATGAAGTGGTTATCCAGTAAGGGTACCATCCTCGGTTTTGAAAGAAGGGTAGTTAGACCCTTGACTTGCCTTGGTAATACCCTCGACCTTTAGAGTTCTGTAAGGATTAGTTACCTAGAATCTTTTGACCCATTTATTGGAAATTAATGATCTATTCGATTAATGTTCGCGGATGGTTCATAGAAATCATGTTAATAAGTGCATTTGGCCATATGGATTGGTATTTATTTTCAAAGGAAAGTTCTTCTACGTGGAATACCTTACAGTGAATTTTGGGAAAGCTTGCATAAAGTCATGAGTATACAGTTAAGTTAAGAACCGAGTATGCTAGAAAAAAAAATAAAGTGAAATGAGAAGCGATAGTGAAATGAGTTCCAACTCACATTTCTGAAGTAGGAATTAAGAAGCTACGGAATTGAAGGGTAAAAAAAAAAAAAAAAAAAAAAAAAAAAAAAAAAAAAAAAAAAAAAAAAAAAAAACTGTCAAAGCACAATGGAATTAAGTTCAAGGAAATGCGGCTTAGAAGGTTGAAGACTAGATACGCGCATCATATATCTTTTTAGGAGTATATCCTTGATCCCTGTTTTTCCGTGGAGCTTACTTGTATACTATCTTCTCGATCTCTTTTCCTAATTCGCATATCTTTCTTTTGCTATCCATGTTTACCTTGTTTATCTTGTTATCTCGTAATCGTGTCATGAGAACCTTAGGTAGAAACACTTTGGATGAAACATGTATTTGAAACATGTTATGCTTGATGGTTGCAAGTGGTTGCAAGTGTTTGCAAGTGGATACTCGTGGATGCATGATACACATTAGGCACTAAGATCGGCTCACACACTTTCATATTGCATATGCATGAGTGTTTGTGCTTATTCATGGATGAAACTTGTTGTGCTATCACGTGGATGTTGCATATGAATGAATGTTATGTGCACTCATGTAGAGATTATAAATTATGTTAGGAATTTGCATACATATGGACTCATTTCACTAACATACTTTGCATTAAGGAGGTTTACTGAATCAGTAACCGCCTGATTTTTGCATTAGATAAGTACATACACACACACCTTTTGCATATGTTCATATAGCATTTAGAATCTTTTTAAGGACAATGGTTACTTGTGGATGATGTTTTGAGTAGATGGATGATGGATGGTAGGATACGTTCTTCCTAACTTGGAGATTTCGAGGACGAAATCCTTTAAGGAGGGGAGAATGTAACAACCCGTATTTTAAATAACATGTTATAATGTAAATCAAGGCAGAATTAAATTGTAAAATCTGAATCAAGGGAAACGGGATGTGCCATTGCGTTCGTCTCGGAAAAATACGCGAAATAGAGTCCGAGTTTTTGAAAAACGGAGTCCGTATGACCAAGTTATGGCCCAATGAAGTTTTCAGAAAATTCCAAGCCCGAAAACAGTTCAAGTTCGAATTCAGATTCGAATTGCAACCAAGGCAGAATGGGAGGGAATTTTCCCGCCCCAGGCATGGTCGACACAGGGGTCGACAAGTGTCGACCCCCCCCCCCCCCCAATGGGTCGACACCCATGTCGACCTAGGGGTCGATCCCCCCGGTCGAACCAATTTTTCTGGTGCACCACTTTGACATGTTGGGTCTTGCTCTGGAAGTTTCTGATGGGAGTTGATGGCTCAGATTCGATTTAGGGTTAATCCTATGGTCTAAACTAACCTAATCACCTATAAAGACCCCTAGACCTAGCCTAAACCCTCATTAATCATTCCTACAACTAAATGCTGCCCAAATGTTCACTAATCATGGCCTCCACCTTCTTCATGGGAGCATGAGTGTCTCAAATCAATCTATGTCATAAAGAAGCCATCTTTCTTAAGTAAAAGAGCCATCTTTCTTTGTCTTTGGGGTTATTCCTTCTTGTTCTCAAGTCTTGAAGTGGAGTTTATCGTCTTTGGTTGCGGATTTGCTAGTGTGGCTTCATCTCAATCTTATTTTATATTAATTCTAGTCTTCATAGCATTGTAAGCCCTATACTACTCTTAGATTCTAACTATGAAGTTAAATATGACATGTTGCAAGTTTGATTTTGGGCCTAAGTATGATATGTGCTTTGATTCTATCATGTTATGCATAGATTTATTCTATGCATGTTTGTAAAGCTATCACCTTGACCTTGTGGGCTAAAAGCTACAAGCTTTATGTTGAAATGTTGCATTATGCAACATGAGAACTCTCATAACCTTTATGATAACTTGCATATAATGTTATATGCGAACTTCTAGTCATCGTTCTATGTCATCTAGGACCATGTATCACCTATTCGCTAAGTTTGAATGTTATGCATGTTTTGAGGCTTATAATGTAATATGCAAGTTTATGATCTCTCATAAACCTTATGTTATCTTGCATATGATGTTATATGCGAATCACTAGCTATCATCCTATGTCATTTATGATCATGTTTCACCTATTTGCTAAAGTTTGATATCATGCATGTTTTGAGGCTTATAATTTAATATGCAAGTTTATGAACACATTTGCCTCATATGCCACCATGTTTAACTTGTGGCTAAAGCACCCTTATGCTATTATGCATGCTTATGCTATTTGATATGTATGAGGCCAAGTCACCTTTTATGCCATCATACATGTTGAGGTCATATGCTAGTATGTTGAACACCTTTTCCTCAAATATCACCATGTTTAATTTGTGATAGACTTTACCACCTTATGCCCACCTTGTCATATTGTTATGTCCCTCTTAATCTATTTGCGTTGATGCGAATTTACGTGCGATGGGAATACGTTATGGGTAGTTAGGCAAACTTAAATAACACGAAAGCATGACTTGAAAATATGACATGAAAGTTTGACATGTGTTTATGCTTGAAAACATGAATGTGGACATGACATGTAGAAAACATGAAAGTAGCCATCTCGAGGTTGGGTTGATTTGTAGCATAAATCTACCCGGAACCGACCGGCTTAACTAGTGGCTACAAACAATAGGACTCAATGTGAGTAGTTGGCCATATCGCACTTAAAACCCGAGGTTAGACTAGGTTGTGGTGTAAAGCTACCCGGACCCGCCCGGCTTAACTAGTAACCACAACAAAGTCTAATGTGAGAGGTTGGGGTGCATTAAGTTAATTAATGCCACATGGTAGGGTTAAGTCATGGACTACTTGAATACTTAACCAATTAAACGCGATGGATTGGTAGGGTTAAGTCATGGACTACTTGAATATACTTAACCAGTTGAACACGATGTATTGATAGGGTTAAGTCATGAACTGCTTGGACACACTTGACCGACTCAATACATGGTTAGGATAGGGTTAACCACACTTAACCCGTTTAAAACCCTAGTTACGTGGTCCTTTTCAGCAGTAACTTACTTGGAAGTATCATGGGTACCCTGGACTAGGCTAGGGTGGGGCACGATTACTGGACTGATTGTAAGAGACCAAAAGAGACGGCTGAAGGGTGCACCGGTTGTTCAGGCGGACCATGGTCGTGCACATTAAGTCCGGAGTTGAACATGGGCACTGGTAGGTTTAGACTGTGTATACTTGAATTGTGTCTGAGGTTTACACCGTAGGGCCGGATACACCCTAGGGTGGACCTTGCACAGTTAACTACATTCCATGATTAAGCCGTATGACACCGATACACGACTAATTAGGCTTATAGGGAGCCGATCGACTAGACCGAGTGGTTGGACCTTGATTTAGGTCATCTCATGGGTTTGGGCCAACATTGGGCTAAGGGATCATTTCTTGTTTATACTTGACATGGATTGGAATACTAGTGCACACCTGGTGCAACTTAACCTTGAATATGCGATGCCACACTTGATCTATCTTGTTAACTTTTCACCATGCCAGTTATCACCCTATGTTTCATCTCTGCTTTACATGTCCAGTTAACTTTACTAGTTTTTATACTGATAGTAGATAGGACTTACCAGTCTTTTGACTGACCCGTTTTCTTTTGCCTCTTTTCTTCCATTCCCCCCCCCCCCCCGCCCCCCCCCCCAAGGTTTACAGGGTGGGAACACTGGTACCTAGCTTGGATCTTTAGCTGCTTTTCTGGATAGCTCATGTACGGTTTGGACTTGAGCTCGCTATGGCTTTATTCTACCTTGGGGATAGTTACTTTGTGTTATTTCCAGTTTTCAGTTTATGTTTCTAGACTATGTTTTGTGGAAAATAATGACCAAGTACTTGGATGTAACTTGACTATGGTTTTGAAATGTTAGTTTTATCCGTTGCTTTATTTACTCTGCTTTACTTATATGT
The DNA here is from genome assembly GCA_030737875.1 of Allium sativum. Classification (NCBI taxonomy): domain Eukaryota; kingdom Viridiplantae; phylum Streptophyta; class Magnoliopsida; order Asparagales; family Amaryllidaceae; genus Allium; species Allium sativum. Next base: position 126,813,724 of record CM060924.1, read on the forward strand.
TCTGTCTTGTGATATCTGCATGCATGATTACCCCGCTTAACGCCCCTCCAAAGCCAGTGTACTTGCAAGAGTTACCCTGGCGGAGGTGGGGTGTTACAATAGGTTTGCTTCATGTCTCAATACATTTTGTTACCACCAGGATGTATAATCAATTTCGAGTAATGACATTCTCTAAGCACTTCATCTCTCAATCCGTTAACGTTGGGTACAACTAGTCTCCCATTCTTTTGAAACAATCCTTTTATATCAAGTCCATACTTGTTCATTTTCTCACCATCGATATTCATCCCTACCTTGGAGATGATTTTCATTAGGTTAGGATCGTCCCTCTGACTCGAACCAATCCCCTCAATCAAAGTCGGTCTAACCGTCAAAATTGCTAACATTTCTAGATCCAATCCATACTTAGGTCTGAAATCGTATCCCAGAATATACTCCAATTACTTTCGTTCAAGAAACATAGCATCTAAACTGGCATGTATCCTACTCAATGCATCAGTACAGCACCTAGTCTGGTACCACATGCACCTGTGTACACCATCATCTCTTCATGCTCTATTACCAGGATCCTACAGGTGATAGTCTACTCAAGGGAATAAAAATAGGAGCAAACATAACTACCATAGCATCCATCAAACATGTCCTATGTATCACCTGCTAAATCCATAAATACGTCGACACCCACCTGACTGGTCCAACCAATTCCAAGGGTTAATGGAAGCCCCGGTCCCAAACGAACTACCGCATGTCCAACGCACGTTTATCCTCTAAGGATAACTAGATCATGTCCAATGGATCCAAGGTAACGGGCGTCCCCAGATACCCCTGCTTCGAGTCTACCTAGAACACTCCAACTATCGACGATTTCTTGGTACTCTCATCAGAAGAGCTACCCACATACTCAGATCCAGTCTCGAGTATCCATTACTCACAAACTCGAGCACAAACTCAAGTCCAACATGAGTCGGCCCCCTATTCGTTGCATCTCTAGGATCAACGAACGACCATTTTTCCTTTATGAGTTCAAGTCCAACTTGAATCGTCCTATCCTTCATTGCATCTCCACGAACAACAAATGCCCATTTTTCTTTTACGAGTTCAAGTCCAGCTTGAATCGTCCTAACCTTCATTGTATCTCAACGATCAACGAGCACATCTTATCACTTCGAAGTTCTTCCTTTCTTGAACCAACAAGAACATCAACATAAGGTTCTAAACAATTCATTATTTTGTAGCTTTATCGAGTCCCACTGGAGTCGTCTCATAGCCCTATCGATTCCAACTCGAGGCAGTCCATACCGTTGAACAGTCTTATCATGTAACGGCTGCACATCACTCCTCGAGTAAGCCGAGATATCATTCAATGGAAATCACAACAACTACTTATATCTCATGGAAACCATCCTAGTCGAACTCGACATTCCCCAAGCACAATCCCCAAAGGCCTAAACCAATATCAGACAAGCACTCAAGGAACATCTCCTCCGAATTCAGACAATCTACGTGGGATGATACTAGCAAAACAACTGAGCAATCACAAGCAAACATACATCCATGACTCGATAAGACCACATTACAAAAAATCATGCAAAGGCTGGTCGAACCACTAATCGGGTTTGTCACAACTAAAGGTCTATCGACAATCTCAAGTTCCAATTCCAACCTATCTACCAGGTCACTAGGTATGAAGGAATGGGATGTCTCGGTATCAAACAAAACTCGACCAAGAACATCATGAATAGAAAGCATACCTTGAATAAAGACACTCTTTTCCTTCTACGCCGCAGTTGGGGCATTCGACGAAGAAGGACAACGTTGATAGCATATGCTCTCACAATCTGCTTCTCTTTAGGGGGTTGTGGACATTTATCCTTATGATGTCCCGCTTGGCCGCAATTGAAGCACTTCCTTTCCCCAGGCTTTTCATGACAATCTCTAGCATAGTGGCCCTTCTTGCCACAGCTAAAGCACTCGCCATCATTCTTATTCTGACCATCCTTGGTTTGGTTCTACTTCCTCTTGTTTTGAGAATTCTTCTTGCCTTCATCGCCTGCTTGCGGTTTTGGCTCCTCTGCAAATGTATTAGCACTTCGGTCTTTGACTTAGGGTAAAGACTCCCTGTTCTCAATGCCTTTCCCACGATAGATTCAAATGTCTCATCAATGTGGTTTATAAGTCTCTCCACCAAATGCCCATCTAAGCCAGTTATGAACTTCTCGTTCTTCTTCTCTGCAGCGTAGATAAGGATATTCCATACTTCGATAAAGTATTGGACTCAGCAATATATTCCGAGACTATCCTACCATTCTGTTTAAGTTCCAAAAATCTCTTGAACAGTACTGATCTCTGAGCAGCTAGAATAAACATATCACTGAAGTGAATCCTAAACTGATTCCAAGTAACTTGATCCTCAGGAGTAGCTGCTTTAATAGCATTCCACCAATTCATACCCCGTCCTTGCAGTTGACGCAATGCTAGCTTTCTCTTCATTGCATCCTCGATCCACAAATCCTCAAAGATGCGCTCATAACTATCCAGTCAATCTTGAACCTCTGTAGCTGACTCCATTCTGTGGAACGGCTTTCCACCAAGACTAGTATAATCCTTGTTAAGCATGGCGAAATCGGCCATAGGCGCTTGCACTACTGCACCGCCACCTTTAGCATTATTAGAAACTGCTCCCCGAGCATCCCTAAGCATCTCTCGCATGAAGGTAGTAAACATCGTCCTCATATCAAGGACATTCCTATTGTTAGCCCCTGAACCCGTACTCCTTGTATTTCGGCTCATCGTTCAATCTGTAAAGAGAAAACGATTAACCATCTCAATGTGGTGCCCGTGCAGTACGACTTCATCCTTAGATATGCTAATAATATATATATATAGTTTTTGAAAACCAAAATATCACAAATACGCGCTCTCATATACGTGTTCTATCTCTCCCCGATGACTTCCCCTAGGTTAACTACGCAACCTAGAGCCCTGATACCAAATGTGACGGCCCGCCCTAGACTAGCCGACATTTCTCCGAAATGTGTTGTTCCAATGTCCAACTAGCACGGGACAGTCACCAAAGAAAAAGGGTGTGAAGCTAAAACTACCAAAGGAACCTGTAGTATATCTCATAGCGCATGGAATAAAATATTATAACAACATAACTTTGACATAAAATAGGCGAGACAGTGCATAAGCTGAAAACTAAATCATCATAGCAGCGGAATCCATAATACAGCTTATGATCCAACATCATTATTACAACTTCAAATTATTGTCTCTAAAGAAAAAGAAAGAAAAGGTACACTACTAATGCCGAAGTAGTGACCAGCTACAACACAGGGAGTATATATGTATATCATACGTGGAAACCTCTTGCTCATCTCCGGACAGCTACTCACGCATTACCACCTAACCAGTCTCTAGTTTGCTCGTTTAGGAGCAGGCAGATTAATAAGAAGAGATATAAAACTCTGGGCCAGACAAAAGTCTGGTATGAGCGATAAGCAACAAAACAGAACAATAACAGGTATAATCCAATCATACCTGAACTTGGACCTGCAACCAAAGAGTTAGCATAGCAAGATGTACAAAACTCTAAGGTAACACTAACACAAAGTGTAAAATTAATATGAGGTTTGCATGACATGGTGATAGCAAACATCAAACATAGCAATCATCCTCACATCTCTCACTCAGTGCGTAAAGCATACGATATCTACTACTTTGGTCACCTAATCTTTAGGCCATGACGGAGTCCAACCTGTACAACTATCACTACGAGCCCCTAATCCATCTTTCAGTGGTGAACCAGAGTTATAGGTATTGATAACCCCTTTGCACACGTCCCGTAGCAAAGTCCAATCATGAAGTCAACTCGTTGGTTTCCGTATGGATCCTGAGTCACAACTTCTCATTGGGACTACCTTTGCATCTCGGGTTTTTAGTCATCATTCCCGTTTGTTTCGTAGCTCCAAGCTTCCATACATGTTCACAAATTAGTTCATATATGTGCGGTTCGTGATTTCCCAGTCCGAGTCGTGATATGCTCGTGGACATCTTATTTTGGGTCGGTTCGTGATGTTTCATAACCTCCGGCACGTGGTCAGCTTCCTCGGCTCGCTCTTGCATTGGCTCATGGTCCACCTTGCATATTCCTCATGGATGCCCTCCTAGGGTTCGCCCTCTTACTCACGCTCACCCTTCTAGGTTTCGCCCTATTCCTCACGGTTGCCCTCCTAGGGTTTGCCCTCTTCCACACGCTCGCCCTCCTAGGGTTCGCCCTCTTCCTCATGCTTGCCCTCCTTGGGTTCACCCTCTTCCTCACGGTCGCCCTCCTAGGGTTCACCCTATTCCTCATGCTCGGAATGTGAGGGTGCTTTACGATCCTAGGGGTCGGGTCGTGAGGGTATTTCATGATCCTAGGGGTCAGGTCGTGAGGGTGCTTCACGAACGGGATATTGTACTATTTTCTGCAACTTTTCCTGTGAGCTATTTATGCCATATGACGGCGTTTTTGACCATTCCAACTTTGCTAAACAATCATGATGCATTCCAAACAGTAATAGCAACATACATAATCAACCATAAACACCAAAACAACAATCTAACATGTTAATATGGATTAAACATACCCAAAACTCATTTTTTTTCCCCTTAATCATGTTTAAGCATGACTAATGATAAGATTAGCAAAACATATCAAAATTAACCCAAATTTCTAACAGAGGCATAAAATAATATTTCAGAAATTCTAAATATTTTTCCAAAATTTTTTGAGTTATAATTTATCTAATTAACACGAATCACCCCTAATTAGCTGTAATTAGTGAAAAACAATGCAAATCACTCAACTTAGCCACAAATAATCTTAGATCTGAAACTTTTCTACTATTTGGATTGAATTCCTATGCAACACAGTAGCTCCAACTCTAATTTGGTATTGATTTTCCTTGATTTGATGTAGCGCAGCTTAATCCTTGATTAGAATGCGATTAGGAGGTGTTTAATTGAAGAATTTGAGAGCGGAGGCCATTACTAGGGTTAGGAGAATGAAAGTGGCGGCAGAAAAATGTAAAAGGAGGGTTTCTCTAGCTCCTAACAGCCCTTAAATACCCATAATCCTGAAATCCGTAATGGACCTAGGTGTTAATTACCCAATTAAGCCCATTTAAGCTGTTTTGCACTTTCCAAACCTTATTTCAGCCATATCTCCCAAACAGTAAGTCCGTTTGATTAATATGACCACTCTACGGAAAGAGAAACCATCATCTTAATCCAATGGAAGTGGTTTCAGGTCAAAACTCCTTACCAATCAAAATTTATAGGCTAAGCAAGATTCGCCAGGGGCAAAACGGTCATTTAAAAAAGGTAAAAATCATGAACATGGGAAATGACCCAAATAGTCATTCCCCAAATTTACAGGACCATACGATTTCATAAGAAAAAGAAATAAATATTTTACGATCCTCCGATGCATAGAATGCAGGTCGTTACATAACCCATCAATTAAATCCATTGAGACTTGTTCCATTCTGGAATTTCCAATGGCTGTAGCAATCTACTAGCCTTCTTTTTCTCGGATTTATCTAGTTGGCAATTCATGCATTTGGATATAAACTTCCCAGCGTCTCTTTTCATCTCTTCCCAGTAGTAGGTCTGCTTCATGTCCCGATACATTTTGTAACCACCAGGATGTATAGTCAGTTTTGAGTGATGACATTCTCTAAGAACATCATCTCTCAATCCATTAACATTGGGTACAACTAGTCTCCCATTCTTCCAAAGCCATCCTTCCCGATCTAGACCATACTTGTTCATTCTCTCGTCATCGATACCCATCTCTACCTTGGAGATGATTTCCAATAGATTAGGATCGTCCCTCCGACCGGAACCAATCCGCTCAATCAAAGTTGGTCTTATCATCAAACTTGCTAACAACTCTGGATCTAATTCACACTTAAGTCTAAAATCATATCCTACGATATACTCCAGTTGCTTCCATTCAAGAAACATAGCCCCTAAACTGGTATGTCTCCTACTCAATGCATCAACTACCACATTTCCCTTTCCTAGTGTATATGCGATGTCGAAATCATAGGAAGCCAAGAATTCCAACCATCTTTGATGTCGAAGATTTAGATCCTTCTGAGAGAAGAGATACTTTAATGACTTATAATCGGTAAACAACTAGAATCTTTCTCCCAAGAGATTATGTCTCCACATCTTTGACGCGAATACAATCGCTGCCAATTCCAAATCATGGGTAAGATATCTTTTCTCATGCGGTTTCATTTGCCGACTAGCATAAGCTACAACCCTACCTCTTTGAATCAATACTGCACCTAGTCCGGTACCACAGGCATCTGTGAATACCGTCATCTCTTCATTCCCTTTAGGAATAACTAATACTAGTGCACATGTCAACTTTTCCTTTATACTATTAAATGCATTTTCACATCTTCCGTCCTAGACGAAAGCTTGATTCTTCTTGGTCAACTGAGTAAACGGTGCTACTATCTTGAAGAAGTTTTGGAAAAACTTACTATAATATCCAGCCAATCCCAAGAAACTTCTTATGTCTGTTGCATTCTTGGGCATAGACCAATCATGTATCGTTGCCACCTTCGCTGGATCCACGGCAATACCATTCTCTGAAATAACATGGCCCAAGAATCTCACAACCCTCCTCTAGAAGTGACATTTAGAAAACTTCGCTTTCAATTGGTGTTTTCTCAACACCTCCATCACTGTCCTCAAACGTTCCTTGTGTTCTTCCTCTTTTCTCGAGTAAACTAAGATATTGTCCATAAACACATGAACAAACTTATTCAATTGATCCTTGAAAACTCTATTCGTAAGATCCACGAAATATGCTGGTGCATCGGTCAACCAGAATGGCATGACCAACCACTCATAGAATCCAGATGGCGTTTGAAATGCTATTTTGGGAACATTCTCAGCTGCCACTCGGAGCTGATGAAATCCTGTCGTGAGGTCCAACTGGGAGAACACTCTTTCTCCTTCCAGTTAATCAAACAAATCATCTATCCGTGGAAACTTGCGATAGTCCATGCATAAACGAATGGAACCATCTACCTTAGTGGCAAATACAATTGGTGCTCCCCACTTGGAGACACTTCTTCAGATAAATCCCGTCTTCAAAAGATCGCTTACTTGCACCCCGAGATCTCGCTGCTCCCTTGGTGCTATACGGCGAAGTGTCATCACTATAGGTCTGGCATCTTTCAATAAATCAATATGGAACTCAATCTCTCGGTGTGGTGGAAGTCCGATCACTTCCTCGAAGATTTCCGGATATTAGCCAGTAACAAGAACCCCTGATAACTCGTCCTGCGGGATGCCAAATGAATTTAGAAAACTAGCCATCACCTCATCACTAGGTAGGCTACCAAACACTACCCTCCGCCCATCATCTACCCTAATAGTCACCGAAAATCCCTCACAGTCTACCACAAATGCATATCTTTGGAGCCAATCGACTCCTAAAATAATGCCAAAACCCAGTAAAGCCCAAAACAAAGCAATTACAAGAAAACATACATCCATGACTCGAATAGACCAAATTAAGACAAATCATACAAAGGCTAGTCGAACCACCAATCGGGTTCGTCACCACTAAAGGTCTATCGACTATCTTGGGTCTTGTAACACCCCGTAATTTTAACGGGACATAAGAGATAATTAAAGAATAATTAATTATTAAAAGAAGAATTAGATGAAACGGGTTAGGCCATTGCATTCGACTCGGAATTCTGCTTGAGATAGAGTCCAAGTTTGCGTGAATCGGACTCCGTATGAAGAAGTTATGGAGTTCAGAAGATTTCAAGTTTAAACAGAAATTAAATTAAAATAGTAATTAAAAGTCAAAACAGTTCGATATTAGAAATTCAGTTAGATCAGGCAGAGCGGGAAATTTCCTGCTCAGAGGTGTCGACCCCCCCAGGGGGAGTCGACATAATTGTCGACCACCCTATAGGGGAGTAGACATAGGTGTCGACCCTCCTGTAGGGAGTCGACCCCTTTTGAGATCCAGACCCAGTGACGAATTTTTACAACCTTATGCTGATGTGGCCTTCTCTAATTGACCAATGACTGATTTTTGAGGTATTAGGGCATATATGTCGTGCTAAGATTGGTTGGATGACACATCTCTTTGGTTTGATGGCTCTGATTTCTCCTAGACTAATCTAAAGGCTAGAATTAAAACTAGACTTCTATCTAATCACCCCAAACCTCAACCCTAGAACTCATTCTATGAAGCTGTCATGTTGTTCATCTACAAACTGGCCTAGCCTCCATTCATCTACCCCAAACTAGAGAATCAAATTCAAACTAGGAATCAATTAGAAGAACTAGAGAATCAAACGTCTACATCAAAGGATAGCTTTTCAAATTCAGAAATCAGATCCTAGAAATAAAGATCCATCCTTTTTCTGTAAGTACAGTTATTGTTTAGATGTAAACACCTAGTAAGAAATCATGACTATAATAACTAGATCTAGAACTATGCCTAATTCTATTCGTGCCTGTCCTTTTGTCAATTCTGAATTACCCATGCTTATGAGACTATTGTGATTGATGTAATGACACCTATCGTGCCTATGAGACTATTGTGATTGATGTAATTACACCTATTGTGCCTATGAGACTATTGTGATTGATGTAATGACAGCTATCATGCTTATGAGACTATTGTGATTGATGAAGTCACACCAATCGTGCCTATGAGACTATTGTGATTGACATAATGAAACCTAACATGCCTATGAGACTGTTGGATTGACAAAATGGAACCTATCATGCCTATAGGACTGTTGTGATTGATTTATCATGTTGTACATCCTATGCCTATGAGACTGTTGGACTGACACAATTGAACCTACCATGCTGTATATGTAAATTTCATGATAATTTATGTTCATACATGCTTACATGTTTAGATCCAAGCTACTACCCATGTTTAAGATCTATATAAGTTCATGCTTATACAATTAGATATATGCTAGTTCGCATGCTAATTGGGTCTAATTTAAATACAAGATCACATTCATGTGCTTAATTAAGTTTATGTCGTTTCATCACAAATTTATACAATGCATGTTGATCTATATTGTTTATGCCTGTTGAAATGTTACATGTCCCTTTCTTTTCTCTTTTATTTATAAGTAAGGCTAATTTGCGAGCATAACGTCCTGTGTGAATTATGTGAACAAATAACGGGGGAGACGGTGGGAAAAATATTAAACTACATGCTATTGGCATAGATTGGCTCATGATCATGTAAATGATTAGTAGCATGAAATGGTAGAATATGTATACCTAGAATTATGGACTTAATTTAGTGGGTAAATGGGGCATGACTTGAATTGACAACACTGGCGGATAATTTACATATAAACATAAATTGTAAATATGTAAATTAATTGAAAGATGGATATGCCTAACCCGAGGCTAGATTGAGTTACGCTGTAAGACTGCCCGGAACCGTCCGGCACATCCAGCAACCGTAACAATATAGGTCTAATGTGAGAGGTCTGCACATTAAGCCCAAAAACCCGAGATTAGATTGAGTTGCGGTGTAAGACTGCCCGAAACCGCCCAACACATCCAGCGACCGCAACAATATAGATCTAATGTGAGAGGTTGGTGCTATAATGAATGAATTAAAGCTAAGAAACAGACAGGCTAAGAATGGTAGGGTTAAGTTAACACAAGAGGGTACCACTTAACCAATATAACATGATTTGTGATAGGGTTAAGTTAACACAAGAGGGCAACACTTAACCAATATAACATGATATGTGATAGGGTTAAGTTAACACAAGTGGGCAACACTTAACCAATATAACATGATGTATGATAGGTTTAAGTAACACAAGAAGGCAACACTTAACCAATGTAACATAACAAGTGGTAGGGTTAAGTTAACACTTAACCAATGAACGAGTGGGGTTAAGTTAATGGGAAACACTTAACCAATATAACATGATGAACGAATGGGGCTAAGCTAAGGGTAAACACTGAACCAAATACAACATGATGAATGAGAAGAGTTAAGTTAATAAGATACACTTAACCAACATGACATGGCGTGTGGATGGGTTAAGTTAACTTGAATGGATGGATAGCACTTAGCCAATTTGGGGAGGGGGTATACGAATAGACCCTAGAAAACCCTAGTAATGGGGACCTATTTAAGAAGTGACCTACATAGATGTATCACGGTACCCTGAACTAGGCAGGGTGGGGCACGATTACTGGTCTGATTATAAGTGGTCAAAATAGCGACAAGGGGTGCAATAGTGTAGTTCCGACGGAGCCTGGGCGTGCACGTGCTCCAGAGTGGAAAAGCAGGCACTGGGCATTAGTAGTATACACTGTGCATCTTGAATCATGTCAGGTCGCTATCATAGGGATTGATACACCTTATGGTGGGACAAGCACAGGGTATCTACATGCAAGAGAGGGCCGATTAACATAGACACAAGAAAAATTAATACAAGTTGGGAGCCGAATCGATAAGGTAGTAAGGGTACATCTAACATCTTCATGGCAATTGGGCTGATTGAGGCAAGATCCTCATACTAGATGTACACCTAAAGGCTACCACAATTGCAGGGTTGGGATCACATTATTATACAACGTAGGATACTAGTTGGGAAACTAGTAGGGGATACGAATCCTTTTTCACATGATAATAGTTGGGACACTAGTAGGGGATATGGATTGTTCCATAAAAGACACTAGTTAGGATGCTAGTTGGGTGGTGTGGAGAAAAGAAATCAGAGAAAGAACCGAAGCGCATTCAGTGTATCTTACCTTGTCATATCTAACGATCATCATTTGTTGTCTTGTTATGCTTATCATCATGGTTGTGTCTGGTATTCAGTTTATTCATGTCATGATCCTTTTACCTGTTTACATGCTAAATAATCACTGGACTTACGAGACTTATGTCTGACCCGTTTTCTTTCGCCTTCTTTTCTTCCGTCCCCCCCCCCCCTCCCCAAGGTGCACAGGGAGGGAATATCACCACTTAGCTCAGTTTTCTATCCAAGCTCGAAGATAGATGACATATTGCTTTGGACTCTCTTTTCCGCTGCTATTGCTGACTCATGCTTTACTGGGGAATATCATTGTTATTTTATGCTTCTTTATTTTGTTAAACAAGACAGATGCTTTGTTGTAATGGGTATTGGAAAACAATCTTTGTACAAGCTGTTTTATCAGGCTGCTATTTAGCAATAAAGTAAAGTTTTATTTATTTTCCGCTGTTTAAATTTTGCTGTTTTGTAATTTATCTATTCTATACACTCATGACGCTCCACTGAAGTTAACGCATTCCCTTTGTGAATGACCTTAACGGAGGTGGGGTAGGGTGTTACAGGTTCCAATCCCAACCTATCTACCAGGCCACTAGATATGAAGGAATGGGAAGCCCCGGTATCAAACAATACTCAAACAGGAACATCATAAATAGAAAGCATACCTTGAATGACGACATTCTTTCCTTTTTCTGCCGCAGTTGGGGCATTCAACGAAAATGGAACAGCATTAATAGCATATGCTTTCACAATCTATTTCTCTTTCATAGTTTGTGGACACTTATCCTTGTGATATCCCACTTGGCCACAATTGAAGCACTTCCTATCCGCCGGCTTTGCTCGACATTCTTTAGCATAATGGCCCTTCTTTCCACAGCTAAAGCACTCAACATCTTTCTTATTCTTTTTCTGACTATCCTTAGCTTGGTTCTGTTTCCTCTTATTCTGCGAATTATTATTACCTCCACCGCTTCCCTGCGGCTTTGGCTCCCCTGCAAATGCAATAGAGACTTCAGTTTTGGGCTTAGGATAAAGGCTCTCTGATCTCAATGCTTTCCTAACAATTGATTCAAAAGTCTCATCAATATGGTTTACAAGCCTTCACCCAAGTACTTATCTAAACGAGTTATGAACTTCTCGATCTTCTTCTCTGCAGTATCAATAAGAGATAATCCATACTTCGATAAAGTATAGAACTCAACAATATATTCCTAGACTGCCCTACCATTCTATTTAAGCTCCAAGAACATCCTAAACAACTCTGACTTTTGGGTAGCTGGGATAAACTTATCGCTGTACCGGGTCTTAAACTGATCCCAAGTAACTTAATCCTCAGGGGTAGCTTCCTTAATAGCATTCTACCAATTCATAGCCCGTCCTTGCAGCTGACCGGATGCTAGCTTTCTCTTCGTTGCATCTTCGATTCCCAGATCCTCGAAGATGCGCTCACAACTATCAATCCAATCCTAAACTTCGGTGGCCGATTCCGCTCCATGGAACGGCTTCCCACCAAGACCAGTGTAGTCCTTACACAGCTTGGCGAAATCGGCCTTAAGTGCCTGCACCGCTACACCACCACCATTTGCATCATCAGGAGCTGCCCTCTGAACATCCCTAAGCATTTCTCTCATGAAGTCAGTGATCATCATCCTCATATTAGGAGCATTCCTATTATTGGCCCCTGAACCAGTATTCCTTGTATATTGGCTCATCGTTCAATCTGCAAGGACAAAACGATTAACCATCTCTTCAGTGGTGCCAGCGCAGTGCGACTCCATCCTTAGATATACTAATAATGTGTGTGTATATATAGCTTTTGAAGACCAAAATATCACAAATATGCGCTCTCATATACGTACTATCTCTTCCTGGTGTCTTTCCCTAGGTTAACTACGCAACCTAGAGCTCTGATACCAAGTGTAACGGCCCGCCCCGAACCAGCCGACATTTCCAATAAAATGCGCTGTGCCGATGCCCAACTAGCAAGGTACGGTCGACAAAGGAAAGGAAAAAGGAAGGATTTGAAACTATGAATCATCAAAGAACCTGTAATATATCTCACAACGCATGGAACAAAATATAATAATAACATAACTTGAAATAAAACAGGCGAGATAGTGCATAAGCTGAAAACTAAACCATCATAGCAGCGAAAAGATTCAAAATACAGCTTATGATCTAAATCATTATTATTACAAATTTTAAAATTGTCTCTAAAGCAAAATAGGAAGGTACACTACTAATGCCCAAAGTAGTGACCCACAACAACACAGGGAGGATATATGGGAACAATACGTGTAAGCTTCATGCTCATCACCGGACATCTACTCATGCATAACCAACTAACCTGTCTCTAGTCTGCTCATTTAGGATCACCTAGAGTAATAAGAAGAGACATAAAACTCTGGGTCAAATAAAAGTCTGGTATGAGCGATAAGCAGCAAAAACAGAACAATAATAGGTGTACATAACCATACCTACAACCAAAGAGTTAGCACAACAGGATGTACAATACTCTAAGGTGACACTAACACGTGGTGTGAAAAATAACGGGGAGGGGGTGTACATGTCATAGTGATAGCAAACACCAAACATAGCAATCATCCTCACATCTCTCACTCAGTGCGTAAAGTAAATGATATCTACCACTCTGATCACCCAATTCTTTGTTATGATCACTCTGTCCCATGGAGTCATAATGGCTACACTGCACTGATCCTGTAACCACTAATACTTTGCTATGTCCACTCTACCCCATGGAGTCATGACAACTCCACTGCACTAGACCATAGCCTTGCTACGATCACTTTGCCCCCATGGAGTCATGACAACTTCACTGCACTGATCCATAGGCAATATCAGTCTCTCAGAGGTGAGTCAAAGCTATAGACATCGATGACCCCTTTTCACATGTCCCGCAGCAAAGTCCAATTCATGATGTTAACCTGTTAGTTCCCATCTGGATCCTGAGTTCTAAATTCTCCTTTGGACTACCTTTGCATCTCGGGTTTTGGTCTCCTCCGGATAGGTTCAAAAACAAGCTTCCATTCCGATCGGTCCTCTTCTCCTCGTTCGGTCCCTGGTCATTAACCCATTCGGGTCGAGTCGGTTCGTGATGCATGCTCCACAGCATCGGGTCGGTTCGGATGTGCAAGCACGGTTCGTGGACCACCAAGCGGATCGGGTCGGGCCATCATGCCAAGGTCGGATCGGTTCATGCTCCTTCCACTGGATCGGGTCATGCCAATGTGCCAAGGTCAGATCGGTTCATGAGCTTCTGGAGGTCGGTTCGTGCGATCATCATCGGTTCGGGGTCGTGAGTCACGAACGGGTCGGTTTAGAGGAGGCAGTCCGATATGGTTCCTGCATAATTTTCCTGCAACTTTTCCAGCGACTGTTCTATGCCACACGATGGTGTTTTCGACCATTATAGCTTTGCTAAACAATCAAAAAACATTCCAGACAATCATAGCAACATGTATAATCAACCACAAACACCAAAACAAAAATTTTAACACGCCAATAAGGATTAAACATACCCAAAACTCGTGTTTTCCCCTTAATCTCCTTAATCATGATTTAACCATACGATTAGTAAAACATGTCGAAATTAACCCAAATTTTTATCAGAGCCCTAAACTAATATTTAAGAATTTTACAAATTTTTCCAGAATTTTCTGAGTCATAATTTCGCTAATTATCACTAATCACCTTTAATTAGCCGTAATTAGTGAAAAACAATGCAAATCACTCACCTTGGCCACAAATAAAACTTTAGATCTAAAACTCTACTTTTTTGGGCATTTTCCAATGCAACACAGTAGCTCCAACTCTGATTTTACACTAATCTTCATTGATTTGGTGTTGATTAAGCTAATACGCGATTAGAAAGCGATTTGAGATGAATTTAGAATGTGGAGGCCATTATTAGGGTTGAAGAGAGGTAAGTGGCATCTGTAAAAATGACAAAGAAATGTTTCTCTAACCCTTTTCAGCCCTTATGCAACCCTAATCCCGAAATCCCCCAATGGGCCTAGCTGTTAACCACCCTATTTGGCCCGGTTAAGCGGTTTTTCACCTTCCAAACCTTGATTCAGCCATATCCCACAAACGGTAAGTCCGTTTGGCTAACGTGACCACTCTACGGTAAGGTAAACGATCATTTGAATCCAACACAAGTGGTTTCAGGTCAAAACTCCTTACCAATCAAAAGTTATAGGCGAAACAAGATTCGCTAGGGGGAAAACGGTCATTTAAAAATCGGGAAAAATCGTGAACACTGGAAATGACCCTAATAGTCGTTCCGCAAAGTTACATGACCATACGACTTCGTATGTAAATGAAATAAATATTCGACGACCCTCCGATACGTAGAATGTGGGTCGTTACAAGTTTGCAGTTGCTTCTTAATGAAATCGACCTTATCTGAAGCTTCTCGAATCATGTTAGGACCCAATACTAGTCTATTGCCTACTTCTACCCAACATGCAGGAGATCTACATGGTCTGCCATACAAAGCTTCGAATGGCGACATTTGTAAGCTTGCTTGGTAACTGTTATTATAGGAGAACTCAACCAAATGCAAGTGATCTTCCCACGATCCGCCAAAAGCGAGAATACATGCCCGCAACAAGTCTTCTAATATACGATGCACCCTCTAAGTTTGGCCATCTATTTGAGGATGATAAGCGGTGCTCAGGTTTAGCTTTGTCCCCATCTCCTCTTGGAATGCTTCCCAGAATTTACTAGCGAATACTGGATCACGATCACTAACAATACTACTGGGAACCCCATGTAGTCAGGCAATTTATTTGAAATAAATCTGCGCCAGACTTCGAGCTGTTCTAGTAGATCTAACAGGAATAAAATAGGCGGTCTTCGTTAAATGATCTACGATCACCCATATACTGTCATTACCTTTCCAGGTTCGGGGCAAGCCATCATGAAATCCATAGAGATTTGATCCCACTTCCAACTTGGAACCTCTAATGGTTGTAACAAGCAGGTAAGTTTCTGTTGATCACTTTTGACTTGTTGGCAAGTAAAACACCTGCCAAAATAAATGGAAATGTCTCTTTTCATAGATCTCCGCCAGAACGTACGCTTGAGATCATGATACAATTTACTCACCCCTAGATGAATAATAAGCTTGGACTTGTGACATTCTTTCATCACTTCCCTTCTGAGCTCAGGAATATTCGGGACACAAATTCGGCCGAATAACCTCCGAACTCCTTTATTATCAATTTGGAAACTCGAGAGTTTGCCTTGGCGAACTCTTTTACTAATTCTCTAAATAAATTCATCATCTTTCTGAAGAACAGAGATTTTGTCAATCAATGAAGGCGTAATAATGAGATTAGCGACAATTGCATTCTTCCTACTAAGCGCATCTGCTACAACATTGTCTTTCACTGGAATATACAAAAATATCAAGATCGTATGCTGCAAGAAATTCTAACCAACGTTGCTGCCTCAAATTCAAGTCCTTTCTGGGTGAACAGGTACTTTAATGACTTATGATCTGTATATAATTCGAACTTCTCACCTAAAAGATAGTGCCTCCATATTTTCAAAGCAAACACGACGACTAACAACTCAAGATCATGAGTAGGATATCTCTTCTCATGGGGTTTCAACTGACGGCTAGCGTAAGCAACTACTTTGCCTCTTTGCATTAATACCGCACCAATACCTTCAAGAGAATCATCAGTATAGACTGTCAAATCTTGATTACCATCAATAATAGTCAACACTGGAGCAGTGGTCAACCTTAATTTCAGCTCTTGGAAAGCCGCCTCACATTCAGGCGTCCAATTAAACTTTGTATGCTTCTTGGTAAGCTTCGTTAATGGACAAGATAACTTCGAAAAATCCTTAATGAATTTCCGATAATAGCTAGCCAAACCTAGAAAACTTCTGGCTTATGTAGGTGTGATAGGCTGCTTTCAATCTCGAATGGCTGTGATCTTACTTGGATCCACTGAAGTTCCTTCCTTCGATACTACATGACCGAGGAACTTCACTTCTTCTTGCCAGAATATGCATTTAGAAAATTTGGCCTTTAAAACATTCTTTCTCAGAATTTCCAAAACTTCTTTCAAATGCTCTTCGTGCTCGGCAGTTGACTTAGAGAAGAATAAAATGTCGTCAATGAAAACCAACACAATTTTTTTTAGGACATCGCGGAATACTCTATTCATCAGATCGACAAAGTAAGCAGGAGCATTACATGAGCCGAACGACATTACTAACCACTCATAAAATATGTCTGGACCTCTGAAAGCTATTAAAGGAGCACATTCTTCGGCAATTAATATGCAATTGATGGAAACCTGTAGCTAGGTCCATTCTAGAAAATACTTACGCTCCTTTCAAGCGATCTAATAAATCAATACGCGGTAATGGATATTTCTTTTTTAGTGTCTGCTTATTGAGATCCCGGTAATCCACACACAATCTGAGAGTACCATCTGACTTTGAAACAAACACTACTTCTGCACCCCAATTCGAAAAGCTAGGCCTGATCAGACCTTTCCACAAGAGCTGTTTAGTTTGATTACTCAATTCTTCTTTCTCTTTCCATGACATTCTTCAAATAGGATGCACAACTGGCCTTGCATTCGGAACTAAATCAATCTTGTAGTCAATTTCTCTTCGTGGAGGTAAGCTATCCACTTCTTCAAACACATCTGCATAGTTTTTAATGATAGGAATATTTTCAATGGCAATGGGAGAAACCTCAAGAGCACCCCAAAATTCTTTTCTGTCTGAATCTAAGCTTATGCAGGGTATAACAATATTAACAAGCTTTGTTTTAATTCTAACAACTCTTTCTGCATATCTAACTTCGGCCTCGTATTTAGTTAACCAATCCAGCCCAAGAACGATATCAAATTCAGAAAAATCCATAACGATCGAGGTGCAAGAAAACCGATAATAGGAAAAAGAGACTGGAACTTTACAATACAAACCAAGAACAAGAGAACCACTGATTGGATTATGAACCTTAATCGATTCTTTAAGATTCCTTAATTTTAGATTTAGCTTCTTCACTGCATTACTCGAAATGAAGCTTTGCGACGCGCCCGTATCAAACAATACTATAACAGGAATATTGTTGATAGTGAGTGTGCCTTCCCAAAACATCTAGCCTTTCCTTACTAGTTGAGGGTGCTGGAGTTTCTGCTACTTTATTGACTTGAGCCACTTTGGTCCCCTTTAAAAGATGACAGTCTAGCTTTATATGACCAAACTGATGGCAAATGTTGCATTCTCTGCTCTCTTGAAACTCCTTTCTAGATTTAGATCCGTCTTTCTTCGAAGATTTACAGTTCCTTATCGAATTCCCTTGCTTATTGCACTTGAGACACACGATTGCCTTTACCTTTTTCTGATTGGCTTTAGGCTTCTTACTGACCTCAAGATTCGTACCTGCCTCACGCTTTGTACTTGCCTTTGGACTATTAGTTTCAAACTTCCTTTTGTTGCTAGAACTGCCTTCATCTTCATCTTCCAAACCATGTTGCTTATCAAGATACTCATAGCGATAAGCCATTTGTATCATCTTAGAAAAGGGAAGATTCACATGAGCAATTATTCTGCTTCCGTACCTTCTTTGAGGTCCATTGATAAATCTCAGATTTTTCCTTATAGGATCTCAAATTAGTTCTGAGGCAAAGCGGGAAAGTTCATTAAATTTATTCTGATACTCCTGGATGGTCATATCTCCTTGTTTCAGATTGTAAAACTCACCATATAGCCGTTCAGTTGCTTCTGGAGGAATAAATTTTTCTATGAACATTTCTTTAAATCTATCCCAGGTAATATTGTCTTCTGGATTATCCTTTGTAACAGTTTCCCACCAGATTAAAGCTTCGTCTTTGAGTGCCCAAGATGCCAGCTTTTCTGATCATCTCTCAGCTTTAAACCTTCGAAAATTCTCTCAAAAGAACGCATCCATGCTTGTGTTTCAATAACAGACTCTTTGCCCAAGAATGGTACTCCACCTAGATTTCGTTACTTCTTTACTAGAGTTTCTAGATCTGGTTCTGGTTGTTGGAGCACGATTGGCTCATTCGATTGTCGAACTATAGAATTACTTCTTCTGCTTCTGCCACTCATTTTCTACTATGTCTGCAAATAGAAGACAAAGAGTCAGGCCGACAGAAAAGATACTGTAAAGTATAGAGACAAATATTTCAGTATAAATGCATCTATAGGGGTGTATTTTATTCTGCTATACTCATTCTAGGACATTACTGATCCTATCTATAATGAGTTGTTCATCTTAGAATACTACTGATTCTATTTCTGACGAGTTCGTTAACATGTTATATTCCAGAGCTAAGATTAACCAAAGCACTGATACCAACTATGATGACCCCAAATCCCCGTGCCACGAAAGCAAGGTTAATCATTGGAACATAACACATAAACAATAACAGCAGAACAGAATCATAGAATTACACCAGATGAAGTACATCAAAGTTACACTGGAAATAGTATTAACATTAGAGTTACACAACATAACGGGATCATACTTAGTACATAATAAAGTTTCAGCTTAATATAAAATGTCTGCATCGGCATTAAACATAATATACTAAATGAAGTTTGGACATCATAATAGAAATTATAGGATGCATCTTCAACTCCATAGCTATCTAGAATGAGTCTGCTAAAACCTGAATACAAGGCTGCCCATGTGGGAAAGAGGTCACGCGAGTTTGCTAATTGAAACAAACTACGAGTCATTCATGGGATTGGTATGAGAAATCTTACTTAACTTATCTAATAATAAGGCTAATCACAGGACCACACCGCTAACACGGAACGGGTTTACTCCATTGGATTTACAGTGCATAAATAAAGTAAATCATTTAAACAACGCAATGTTTTTTAGAAATATGAAACCATTATAAGACTCAAGTCCCATCACACAATGCAATGCAAACCAGAGGAAAGAGTTTTACCTTATAATGGTTAAATATGCTTGATACGTATATAGCAGATTTGATATTATTATTAGTGTTTATATGTTTCAAAAACATTTCAATCATAATGTATCAATCGTAGACGACATAGCTACCATATACTATGTCGCCGTACTAGTTTTACAATCAAAACCACATGGTGTCGTATTGGAAGTTGGATTTCCATCATGAACCAAGGCAAGGGATCATCCTTATCGAATTCGAGACAATTTATCCTACCATGTTTCAGGCTACAGTCGCAACTGCATCTAGGAGCCACAGGGCTGGTCCACAACTTACGTTAGTGGGTTATATATAATTCTTGAACAATACGTTTCCCCGCCCTATAGGCCGTAAATCAAGAGCCACTAGGGACTTAAATCCAAGGTACCTCGCTTTCCATCATTCACATAAGTAAAAATGTCTGGGCTCCATACCATGACACCGGTCCTAGCAGAAAGAAACACATGTTCTCCCTGGATCCTTCTCCTGTTTCTGTTTTATACCTGGGTGTGAGGCTCGCGAAGTAACACTATACACAAAGCTATGCTAATTAAAGCTATGCTTTGATCATCAACCATAAGGCTCTGATTTTCAATAAAAAGCCTTGATCACTTGCATATTGGCATGCCACACTAACAGTTCACGCCATGCGACTGATGTCTATCGATATATAACCTCTGAGCTTGTACATCTTAGAGAAGGGCGTTAAGAAAGAAAATAAATTCTCCACCACTAAGTAGATATATATTTAATAGAAATCAATCAACACAGAATAAAATTCAATGCTAGACATACATCCATTTACAAGTCTGTTCTGGGTCTGAACGAAACCGGAGACACATTATTCCTCGTTCCATATGTCCAATACGGAGGAGAGGCTCTCGCATATCCGGATAATCAACAAGTATGTCCGGACAACTACCACTGTAACCCTTTCAAGGCAGATACTCCAATCAAAGGCATCAGTAGTCGTCCATTCGATGTGAAGATTACCAGTCTTCAACCACCATCTTATATATCTTCGACCTCCAGTCGTCGTATAATTATTTGAAATGAGATTTAACTCGGACTTTTCAAATAATTCTCGAATATATATATATATAATTCAAATCATTTTTTTCATTTCATATCGTTTATAATATTTTATAACGATTTATTGCTATTTTTATTTATATAAAAAATAGCCCATTTTAATTAAATGACACTTCAGGTCATTACACAGCCCTGGCGCTGTTTTTTCTAAAATTTGAATTACACGTTTCTCAAAATATAACCGTTGGATCTTGGCAAATTTTATATCTTTGGAAATATCTTTCCAAAGTGAACGCAATGGTCCGAGTTTTGGGAAAATCCGACGGTCGGATCTTTCTGTATAATCGCTTAAAGTTACGATTCCAAATCGCGAACTGCAGCTGCACGATTCATTTTGTTTTAATTTATATATATATATATATATATATATATATATATATATATATATATAATTCATTCGACGATATCAAATTATTTATTCTTTAAATGATTTTGTACACTTCATACACATGTTAAAAAGAATATTTTTACCTAACGGAAATATATTTTAACAAATGGTTCTTTTTGATGACTCATTCATACATTAAAAAAATGTAATTTTTTTAATGTAAAAACATTTTCATCAAACAATGAATATTTTTAATGATTCCTACTTTCATTAAAAATGTGATTTTTAGTGTAAAAACATTTTTATCAAAACTTGAATCTTTTCAATGATTCATTCTTTACATTATAAATGTACTTTTTAATGTTACAACCTATTTTCAAATAATGAATCTTTTTAATGAATCATTCTTTACATTAAAAATGTAATTTCTTATGTTAACACATTTTTATAAAAGTTGAATTCTTTTTAATGAATCCTTTATACATTAAAAATGTAATTTTTAATGTTAACATATTTTTATCAAAGTTTAATCTTTTTTTATTTCTCATATACAATAAAAATGTAAATTTTTATTGTTAAACTTATTTTCATTTCAAATAATGATCATTTTCAATCTTTTCTAATATACAATAAAAAAAGTGAATTTTTATTTTATTGTTAACAAATTTTCATTCCAAATAATGATATTTTTACAAATTCTAATCATACAATAATATTTTACAACACATAAATATTTCAGAAAATTTCGGCATTATAATGGCAGGGTAATTAAAACCGGCACCATCCCTAGTACGACTCCTCTGCTATCCTAGGCCTCACGGCAATACAAGTGGTTTATTTTCATAATACAATTTACCTTCACAACAATGTGAATTTTCCATAATCACAACCAATTTTGTTTCAACCACAATCAATTACACATAATAGCAATCAATTTCACATCACAATGCAATCAAGTCGTCCATGGTCTATGGACGATGGTGTCGGGAGCTACTAAACTCCGTCTGCAACCTAATATAATTTTATTCAATTATTTTTGAATTCATAAATCTCACATTCCAGTTTATTCCTTCTAAAATTAAAGAAAGCTCATGTACGATGCCGCGAGTCCAATGTCTCATGTTTCATCGAATTTCGTTATCGTATGAAAAAAATACGATTTTTATAAACAAAAATGAATTTGCAACACTTCAAAGTGTTACTAACCATTTAAATATATCAACCGATGCCTTTCTGAAGATGTTCAAAACTAGGGATCGATCTTTCTTTAAATCCGTTGGGCTAGAGAATGATCGGGTTTTGCCACGTCAAAGGGGGGCGAGACGCGCGCCATACGGTAGTGGTGCGGTTGGGTGCGACGGCGGTAGGCGATCTCGGCGTCGGTTCGAACGCACTAATTTCGGGGAGTCAGATCTCTCTCCACACGCAAGATAGATGGCGCAACTGGTACGGAATCAAAGCTTGAGGAGAGTACTTCAAAATCCTCCAAAGAAGTGCTCGATTTCACTAAGAGGATGGAGAGTTATTTGAGGGGGAAGGGATGAACGATTTACGCCATTGAGTTGAGAAGGAGCGGCGGCTATACGATGGCTAGGGTTTTGTTTTTATTTTTTTATTTTTATTTTTAATTTTAAATTCTTTTAATTTCAAAAAGGCCAGTTTACCTAGACTAACTCCAAATCAAGCCCAACGACTGTCGCCCTTAGCTAAATACCCCATTCCTGACACAATGGACGAGGTCTCATCAGTCCATTTGATCGTTTCAGCCCGTTTTTCTTTAAATTAAAATATAAAACATTTAATTATTTAATTTGATCGTACATTTTAATTTACCGGAGCAATATACTGACTCCAAAAATTTCCGAAAAATAAATCTAGTTATGTTTTGATGATGCGGTCCTAACAAAATTAATTTCATCGAATTTAGAGACCATTTGAAAATGGCCATTTTCTGGTCGATCCAACTTGACTGAAATTATAAAAAAACGTTTTCTTTTGCCACGCTCACATATTAATTCCAAAAACAATGAAAATTGGAATCTTGCAATAATTTAACATTCCAGATCCAACCAAAGTGGTTTCGTCGAAAATGGAGGTCGTTTGCAAAATGGCTATTTTTAAGGGCTATATATTATATTAAATTCCATAGCGACTATTTCTAATTTAAACTGGACATAACTTTTTATTCCCGCTATGAAATCTAGATTTTTCACATTCGTTAGAAAGATATAATTAATCAAATTCAAATATTTATGGTTTTACTAAAATCCGATTTATTTTGAATCTTGTACATTCATTTGAAATTTGAAATCGAATTTTCAAACTACCACGCTATTTCAGGCTCGTTATATAATTGAAATAAATATATACGTTCTAACTTTGATTTAAATAAATGTTAAATAATTATTATTTAAAATAAATCATTTTAAGTATTCAAAATTCATTAAAACTAGCTAAAATAAATAAAAAATTGGTTCTGATTTTCCGAGTTGTTATAAGATGGGGTTAGCAATGCTCTATATTGAGTTTGAAGAGTATCGTGTATAAAAATGAATTTAGTTTTGAAAAATTATATTTTATAATAGGAATCTGACTATTTTATTTCATGTTTCGTTTGGACTATTGAGCATAATAAGATTTTGCATATACGCATCGCGAACGTATATATATGAAGTATCTAATATACTAGATAGTTATAGAATCACACTCTAGTTGCTTAGGGATGATTATGGTGATTGTTGCAACATCAGTGTTTATTTTCGAGTTTGAAAGTGGGATGTCTACATAATTCCAATTCACTAGTGTAAGGACCAAGAACTTAGTTAGAGTCTAATGCTTGTGATCTGGCTTTGAAAATATACTTTGAGTATATATAAGGTATATGTTTTGACAACATTTAAATTGGAAATTTAATTAACGAATTGATTGTTGGTTGTGATGTGTGGTAGTTAGTTTAACTAATAAAAATATTGGAATGATAAAACCAATATGATAATGGAAGTTAAATTGAACCAAGTCAAATTTAATGTTAAACTGAATTGGGAGTTAGTTAGAACTGGATATATATATATATGTGTGTGTGTGTGTGTGTGTGTGTGTGTGTGTGTGCGTTGGACAGGTTCTTACATGGAAGCTAAGAAAAGGAATACAATTGCATGCTTGACACATAGGTACATTTTTATTGTATTAATTGGGTTTGATGATTTTATAAGCCAATTGGCTTTTAGATTTTCTTTTTGATTGATGAGTGTCCAGAGACGCAAGTTGTAGTTATACAAATTGACCAGTACAGAGGAGGTTATGGCGATGTTTTTTGAAAATTTAAGGCATTAGCAGAATTTTGAGAAATTGAGAGGTTCTTAGAAACTGAAAAGTCTAAGAACTTAAGTTGATTAAAGGAAGAGTTGGTTAAGTAAATGACACTCGGTTCCGTCTTCAATTTTGAGGACGAAATCCTTTTAAGTGGAGGAGAATGTAACAATCGAAGTTTTTATTCAATTCAAAATATGATTTTATATTAGTTTAGCGGACATTTAAAAGGAATTATATTAAAATTTGATATTTTAATATTATTTCAATGACCTGAAATTAGACATTTTGCAAATGACCTGGGATTTTGACGTAACCACTTTCATCAGATCTAGAATAGTAAATTATTGTTAGGTTTCAAATTTCAAGTCAATCAAAGTTAGTGTGTTAGCATCCGTAATATAAACACATGCTGAAAAATCATTAATAATTCCATTTAAGCTAGAGATAAGAGACATTTTTCAAATGATCTCGGAATTCGATGAAATCAATTATCGGATCCGGAACATTGAAAAATGGGAAGGTTTCAATTTCATAATTTTTGAAGTTGGTATGTGAGTGTAGAAAAAATAAAAGCGTACTGGGTCAACTGATCAAATTTAAGTGAGGTCTTCTATTGATTTCTGAAAAGGGATATTTGGTTGTTTGTGGTACTTTCTTTCTCGCTTGCAGTCTTATATATGGGATAATGTTCAAATTGCTTTTCAATTGTTGATTGTTCTTTTTCGGTTGGTTTTTATTCATTAATATGAATACTCTCGTTTTCTTTTGTTTGATTTCTATTTCCATATTCAGCTCAATGTTTCATTTTTCTATCTCGACTGCAGTGTCTAGAATAGGTATATCGCCCACCGTTGCCTCAGAATCTTGTCCTTAAAATCTTAGTTTTTTTATTTCAGTTCTTGTCTTAACTTGAATAATCCTTTCTCTGCTTCTTTCTAATTCTTCTTTCCCTTTCCAATTCTTCGTTTAGTTTTTCGTTCTTTTCCTTAACTTCATAAATATGAAACTATAAAATTCTTATTAATATATGTTACTCCAATAATCCAAGTGGTATTTGATGTTCATCACGTTTCCTTTTTCTTTTTTTCAGTCGCATTCCCTTTTCTCATTTGTGAAGATAATATTTTCAGTGCTTCCAAAAGTTTTGCTTCGTGCAGACAAATGTTTGATATTTCTTGAACCTTTATATTTTGAAAAAAAAATGACATAGAATTTATGTGTATACATGTAACTGATATTGTGTACTGAATAAAATGATGATGTACAATATTCAGGTGTAAGTGTTGCATTAATTTAGGTATCGGTTTTGAATAAGAAAATGGTATACGATAATTGGGTATCAGTTTGGTATTAACTTAGGTATCAATTTTGAAACATATAATCCTACACAAAAATTAGTATTAGTTTTGTATCAACTTAGGCACCAGTTTTAAAAAATATAAAACTACATAGTAATGAAGTATCATTTTTGCATAAATTTAGGTACCAATATTGGAAAAAGTAATACTATCTACTAATAAGATATTAGTTTTGCATAAATTTAGGTATTAGTATAGTGATATATAATAATAGGTTTTTTTTTTTTTTACAAGGCTAACTGGTTTTTTAGGTGACCGCAAACACCTTTATTATAGATAAAGGTTCTGGTACTCTGCACATGCACAGAGTAACATCCTAGTTTGAAGTGTCCAGTCACTATCATTACTAAATTTTACAGACATAAACATTAAGACAAAGTGCAAACATATTGCTACAAGAAACTAAATAACTGCACCGTCAGCATTGACGTCATAGAAGGAGCCTATGAAGGGAGTCATGATACGCTTATGGGTCCAAAAGCGAAGAGCTAGATCATCAAAGTTAAAGGTAGCTGGAAGACGATTTCTATCCCATGAGGGATCATTCAGCAGAATTTCATTGTTCTCACCAACTTCTCCATCAGTTCGGATATTCAGTCTGCCATCCTCTGGCTCATAGAAAAGACGACTTCTATCTTCGACTGCTTCGTGTATAAATATGAAAAATGTATCATCACAGTCAGTGTGCATCCCAGAGGGTGCATGCACCCAAGCTGACTCCGTCTCGTACCAAGTGATATCTGGATCTGGACGGACATCTGTGAACATAGGAGGTTCCACAACTAGAGAAAACTTCCTACTAGTTGGAACCCAAACTCATGCAGGAGGCTTAGGTAGCGGAATCTTGACCGGAGGTGGGTCATTAACTTCTAGTGTACATGCTTTAGGGCGATGACCAAAAGATTTACAAATTATGCAAATATCTGGTTTCCATCTGTACTTAAAGTCCACACAGTGTACTCAGTTATGTAAATTGACTTTGATCTGAGTAGGCAATGATTTATCTAAGGTAATTTCAATTAGGGCCCTGGCATAAACTAAGTTTCTTCTTGCGACGGTGTTAGCATCAAAACATTTGAGTTTACCAATATGACAAGCAAGCCAGTTTAGACCTAGAAGAGGCTATAGTACCGAAGGGATATGGTGTGATAACCCCAAACTTCCACGGAATAAAAGTTAGGAATAATCATTTGGAATACAACATAAATACAATAATACAGATCATAGATACAACATATCATAGGAAATTCATAGAGTAACAACATCATAGCAGCGTAAATATAATGTCATCAACCACAGAAAGTCCACAGTCACAGAATTCTAAATTATTACATCAAGTTTCCAGAAAATGAAATAAGTTCCAACTCCAACATAAACAACGTGAAATGAAACAAGTTTGATGTCTGAAATTAAAGAGAGAAAAATGCAATAGTAGCAAATGATAGATGTCTTCAAGTTCCAAGTCATCACCTCTCCACGAAAGCAAATCCAGGAAAGATAATAAGCAGCTCCAAAGAAAAGACTCCAAGCAAAGAATGAACCTGTTTACTTGGCTGCCCGTGTAGAAAGGAGGGCACCCGAGTTTGCAAAAAGGTGGAAACAAACAACGGGTCAGTCGTGGGACTGGTGTGAGAATTCTTAACTAAATTAACTAACAGTAATAAGGCAAATCCAAAGACCACGCCGCTAACACGGAACGGGTTTATTCCAATGGATTGCCATGTATAATTTAAGGTGATTGAACAAATAAATAAGTAAAATGTAAAACAACGCAATGCTTTTGGAAAAATGGAATCACCATAAGACTCAAGTCCCATCACACAATGCAACACAAACCATACGATAGAGTTTTACCTTATGGTGATTAAACATGCTTGGTATGATAAAAACAAATTTGATATTATTATTAGTGTATATAAAAACATTTCAAAATAAATATATCAATCCTAGGAAGCATAGCTACCATATACTATGCCTCCGTACTAGTAATACAATCAAATTCGGAGGGTTGTATTTGGAATTTGGTTTCCAACATGAGTCAAGGCTAGGGAGGAGCTCCTTACCGATTCGAGTTACTCTAGCTAATGTCCCAGGATTCCCCGCAGAGAACCCTTGGATCCTGCAGGGCCGGTCCACACTTGCGGTTTGTGGATTAGTTATTCTTGAACACACATTTCCCGGTCCTATAGGACCTAACATCCGAGGCGCCTCATTGCATCATCCACATAAGTAAAATATCAGCCAGTTTAAGCACCGACACTACTTCTAGCTAGAAAGAAACGTGCTGCTCTCCCTGCGTTTCCTTCTCCCGTTTTAGACTCCACTGGGTTGTGAGGCTCGTGAAGTTACGTAATACACAAAGCTATGCTTATTCAAGCTGTGCTTTGATCGTCACCACAAGGTTTTGCTTTTCAACAAGAAACCTTGATCGTTGCATCTTAGTATGCCACACTGTCACTCCATATCACACTACCAATCCTTTGCCGAAACATATGAAAGAGTGTTAAGCAAGGGAATAAATTCTCCACCACCAAACATTCATACATTCGACAGAAAATTAATAAAATGATATTTAACGAAGTATGATGTCAGACACACAATTCATTTATTAGCTTATGCTCTGGGTCTGAGCGAAAACCAAACCCGTGAAATCAACGCGTACGTTTGGGCAATGACCATGACCCTTGAATTGGGAGCAAGTCAAATCAGAGCCTCGATTGTTGTCCTCTCGATGAAAGATTTACGGTCTTCACACGCCGTCTTCAAACTTCGATTCTTTACGTCGTATGATTATTTGGAATGAGAGTAACTCGGTCTTTCCAAATAATCCTCATATATACATACTTATTGAAAATCATTCTTATTCGTTAATATTATTTTAATTCATTTGAAAATGACAATAATATTACAGTATCCTAAATTCATTTTTTATTTACATTAAAAATGTAAATTCCATCCTTTTCTTTAATTTACATGTAAAAATGAAAATTTGATTACAATGCAAATTCCTACTTTTAATTCACATTATAAAAATGTAATTTTAATCATACGATGGAAATTCATGTTTTACTTACATATAAAAATGTAGTTTTTATCATACGATGCAACTCCTATTCTAATTACATAGAAGAATGTAATTTTTATTTCATACGGGGTAAATTCAAACTTTAATCACATTAAAAATAATGTAATTTTCATGCAGTGAAAATCCCTATTTTATTTACATTAATAAAAATGTAAATTTTCATACGGTGTAAATCATGTCTTAATTTTCATTAAAATTAAATGTAAATTTCATACGGTGTAAATCATGTCTTAATTTACATTAAAAATAAATGTAAATTTCATACGGTGTAAATCATGTCTTAATTTACATTAAAAATAAATGTAAATTTCATACGGTGTAAATCATGTTAATTTACATTAAAAATAAATGTAAATTTCATACGGTGAAAATTCCTACTTTATTTACATTAATAAAAATGTAAATTTATATTACGTGTCACATTCCTTCTTTTATTTACATGTAAAAATTGGAATTTTACCTACTATGTAAATTCCCCTTTTCACTTACATAATAGAAATGAAATTTTTCTTACTATGTAAATCCTCGTCCTTAATCCACATATAAAATGTGAATTTTCATTCTCTATGAAATTTCTCATTCTTATTTTAAAAAAAAATGATTTCTTTTCGTCTTTCAAATCTCATTCATAGCTACATAGAAAAATGTAACTTTTATTTGCATTGCAAATCTCATGTCTTTAGTTGCATAGAAAAATGTACTTTTTTCTGTTATTTCTTCATAGCCAATTGCATATCATAGTTTCAAATAAAAAAGTAATTTTTATTTTCATCGCCAAATGCATATCATAGTTTCAAATAAAAATGTATTTCAAATAAAAATGTAATTTTTTATTTTCATCGCCAACTGCATATCATAGTTTCAAATAAAAATGTAATTTTTATTTTCATCGCCAACTGCATATCATATATTTCATGTCGTTACTATTGCTACACAATTGTAAATTTTGAATGCAACAAAACTAAAGGAACCAATCGTATGTATTTTTATATAAATCTCGATAATGAGATTTTGATCGCATTAACAAATCTACAATAATAGAGCTGAAACAAGAGAAAAATAACAACCCAACATCAGATCTAAATGATTGATCCGGAATCATACATACATGCAAACCATCATTCATAATATTATAACATTTCAGATTTACTTCATTCTCTATTCAACCATTAAATATAATAATTTAATTTAATAAATTATTTAAAATAGAATCTCACCTTGCTATTGCACGAATCTACAATCAATAGAGAGTCAGAAAATGTTCCAATCAATTTCAGCAAAGTCTATTCGTCGTCACGGTTCCGTCGGATCTGAAATTTTTAGATTCGGAGTTCGTATGAATTAACTATCAATTTTTGAATAACAATGACGTTTTACAACTGCTGCTGTGACAGCTAAAAGCGTGGCAAAATCTGAGTTATCCATACCTTAAAATTTTCAGTTTCTTCAAAACTTTGATTCGAGAATTGGCTAACTATAGTTGATGGTTTAAGGAACGGGTTGTTGGAGGTCGAAGGGGGTGGAGAGGTGGATGTTCGCCGGTCGGAGATGGTCAACTCGGTCAACCCAGGCGGGCCCGGCGGCGGCGAGAACAGGTTGCATTGGGGGCCTCGATTCTCGAGTTAGGGGGCAGGTAGGGGATGAATCTTATATGAGTAGAAAGGTCTTGGAAAACTCTTCGAAAAGTTTCACTGTGGCCAAGTCTAGTTCTTCATGGATTTATACTATATACTAGGGTATTTTTTTATTTTTTTATTTAATTAAATCCAAAATTAGGGTTTTTCCATCCGATCTCCAAACGGAGCCCAATGACTGTCGAACAATATGTTTTGACGTCTTCTGGACGCGATGGCGCTATTGCCGAAGTCCAATTCTGAAGTTTACAGCATGTTTTCTTTATTTTCAAATTATCGACTGTATTTCACATTAAAAATCCATACGGCCACATACTGACTCCAAAAATCACGGAAATTGAAATTTAACAATAGTTTAATATTCTAGATCCAGCAAAATTAGTTTCGTCGAAAACGGAGGTCGTTTGCAAAAAGGGCTGTTTTTACATCTAAAAATAAACTAATTTAAATATTAATATATTTAAAACCAATTCAATTTAGTGTTAATAAATTAATGTTATCGTATATATTCACACTAAAATATCATACAGCTCCGATTGGATTTATAACTCGATATTCAAATCCCGGTTGAATCGATATTCAATTTGTATTGAAAATCCATTTATAATATAAATAAATCGTTATAAATTATAAAGGAATTCCATAGCGACTTTTCAAAATTTTGATTTGGACATAACTAAAAATCTACAAATTGAAATCTAGTTTTTTCTCTTCCATTAGAAAAATATACTTCACCAGCTTCGAAGTTTTTTGTTTCACAGAAATCCGGCTTTAAACGGATTCCGTATATTCGTTTAAAGTTGAATCGCCAAGTTACGAACTACCGCGCCATTTCGAGCTCGATTATACTTATAATATAATTTATACGCTCAACTATCGTTTAAATAATATATTCGCTATTATAATTCAATTCTATACTAAATTATATCTTTTAAATAATCCAATTCACATCATATTGTGAATTCTACTATTTTCGATTATTTCGGAACTAAATATATTTTTCTATTAATTATATTTATTAAATATTCACTATTATTTAATTAAACAATGATTTAAATCTCTAAATCACCATTTAAATAATTAACTAATTTAATTATTATACCGTAAAAATACGGGACATTACATTCTTCCCGCCTTAAAATAATTTCGCCTTCGAAATTACTAAGGTAGAAAACAAACCCTATTGACTAGTTAAAAATTATTTGTTCACTTCTTAACTTCGGTTTCAATTGAACCAATTTAATTTCAATTAAATATTTATTCATTCCTACTAACGAATTTTTTTTAACACCTTAACTTTTTTGAAAAATTTCGTCAGTACCTCCTTTGTACTGGTCAATCGGTACAACTACAACACGCCTCACTGGGCCTCTCCAACCCAAAATAAAATCAAATAGCCAAGTGGCTTGCCAATTCAGCTCATGAAAATATCAAACCCATATATAATATAAACTGGTACCTTTTTGTCGGGCATATCATTATATCATTCCACCTGTTACCAATTCTGCCTATACCAATGTTATCCCAACCAAACTCCAATCACTTTTATCTCCAACACAACCGTTCATTTATCCTAGCCAAATTTCATTATCAATCTCAACTACCATTCTTGATTTTCAATTTAGTTTCACAAATTTCCATCTAATTTGTTTTAATTCAAACAATCCGTTTCTAGAAGTTTTTAAGCAACTTTGCTTTTTCAAAAATCAAATATTCATTTTGGAATATTAAAACAACTCGTTTTCTCAAAACATTTCCAAAAACAATATCTTTGGTAGTAATCCGTCACTTACAACTCGAAAATGGACACCGATGATGGTCGACTTCATTATCAGAATTTATTTCCCAGCGATCAAAGTGAGTTCAATACCATATCACTTTCAAAGCCATTTCTAAACACTTCCATTTTGAAATACATTTCAAAATATCATTCATAATGCTTGTAAAAAAAATTTAAAATCTCCTAGGATTTTAAAATTCTCATATATTTAATTTTATTCCATTTACAAACACTTTCCATGTTTTCAGAATTTTAAATCCCAATTCAGATTTAATTCATCTGATTTCAAATATTACACTTATATGAATTCTAATTGGTTATTTACATAACCATTTCACATTTTATAATCTTATTCGATTATAATTATGACCAACACATCCAATATACGATAATACTTCAAATAATTATATTTTTTTTATATCAAAATATATTTTGGGTAAAATTATTGCATTTACCCTCTTTTCAAGACATACTATGTCCGTTCATCGTATTTGAGTGTTTATAAACCCCTACCGATACAGTGGATCAAACTGATCGACTAGAACATATAAACAACTCAACCAATAAGTCTCCACAATATAAAACCATTTTATATTGAACAACAAATATGCACTTATATATATACACTCAAACTCGATCCGGTTATTGCTAACCCCATATCTACTGAGTCACGCCACAGAGCCAAGGTAATTACTTAACCTTCAGCTCTGATACCACTGTAATGACCCGGCGTTTTCGCGATCCTGGTTATCGACATAAACTCAATGTCGACTATCCAAGCATCGAAAATACCAGATAGTTAATGAAAGAAGTTAGAGGGTGAGGATAGACAAGATAGAAAATTAGAATAGAAGAAGAAGGATAACATACAATAGCAGAGTAAACACGAATCTCACAACAGAACGAATAAAATATAGGATATAACATAACTTTGAAGCAAAATCTGTGCTTGAATATACATATCATGATCAGAGTACAACACTTACAACACAGCGAAAATAAACAATTGCTATATAATTCTGAAGCCTCCTGCTCCAGCTTTCCAATTATATCTGTAAAATCCTGACTACTTGACTGCCCATACAAAATTGGGCACCCAAGAGTTTAGGGAAAACAAAATAAACTCCGGGTCAGTAATGGGACTGGTGTGAGTAAAACAATTTAAAACAGTTTGAGAAATTAAATGATATCTCATAAGACTACGCCATATAACGGAACGGATTTTTCCCTTATGAGAATCTAAAACATTTGATTCAGCTTTCAAATAAAACCCTTTTGAAAGAAACGATAAATCCTATACTGAACTCAACTGATATTATAATAGTGTCTATCAATCACAATATAATAATCATCTAGCAAAACGCTTTCATCTCGCATTCCATACATATAATATATAACCAAAAACTGCGGGCGCTTATTAGGTAATGAATTCCAACTGGCAAGGTATGGGACCACCTTCCGACAGTGCATCTCTAGAGAGGAATACACCTGGTTCAACAAGAACATTTTGTAACCCAGGCTAAACATGACTGGTCACTCATTTCGCTTGAGTGTACCGAATGTATTATCGCCAATTGTTGGGATCAGCATCTGTTTCCCGAAAGGGACAGTATTGAAATAGATTATAGAAGTAAATGGAATTTCTCTAGATCAGGTGGCAATACACCTTAATTGTCAGCTAACCACTTAGCCATGCAACCTACTTGATTTTATACCATTTCCGGTTGTGAGGCTAGAGGCCATAACGTATCCTTTACAAACCACATCTTCATTCACTTTGAATGTCACATCGTCATACCCACTAAATCACAAAGTGATTTCTCCAAACGTATCATGGGTAAACAGCTAAGAGAAATGAATTCCTCCACCACCAAACGTAAATACGTTTGAAGAGATCAACTTATGCGATCTATCAAATATACTCTATCATACATTCTTCCATACAGGTCGTCCTCGGATTGGACAAACCAAAGGCACTATTTTGTAAACCCATCTTAGGTAATTTGTACCTAGGATTTACTGAATAGCCCTTGCATAACTCCGTCTTCAATTATCTTTATCATATTTGATTCACAACGCTAATGCCATACGGAATGGTTTTCAGATAACATATCTGATCCCGGTCTCCCTGTATTAACAACGGAAAAATGGTCAAGAACTTTGATAGTCGGTGATTTAACTATCAAAGAAAAACATGTGTGCAAACAATGATTTTATTTCCAGATGGAAATTCTATCGATCAATCATTAACCAAAATTTATTCATTTCCCTATTTCTCGTTTACATATATTCATCAAATCCTTATTTTCTAATTTTAGAAAATATACGTTACTAACTTTGGAAAACGTTTCCATTTCTGATTCACGCATCACTATCTTTTCACATATATCAGTCTCTATCAGTAAACTTGTAAGAGAACAACTCTCTACGTATTAACCCCGAAGGCCGAAACCAACATAAGATCAATACCCAGACAGCTATTCAATTTAACTAATCTCCAGTCAGTTTCTAATTCCTTTAACTCCATTTTAATTCCTGTTTCAAACCCTATTTCCTTTGTAAATATTTTATTTGCAAAATATTTACCTAAATCCTTTATTCACACTAAATGTAAATAATATTCCTTCTTTGCAATCAAAACGGCTTGATTTTGTATTTAAAACAATATCCCAAATCCAATTGCTATTTATACTTCTAATTATAGAATTATTTATACAAATCTTATTTTTATTTCTAACACTTAAATCTCAATTATAATTCCCTTTATATAATTTTATTTATTTTATATAAATCCCTTTTATATAATTCTATTTATTCTATATAAAAATATTTCATTTTCAATATTCACTTTGAAAATTTCCTTTTATACATTCCAATAATTCATATGGTATTTAAAATACCAAATAACATGACCAGTGTCATCATAATCAATCATAGATTATATATCACATCAAATACCACAATATATAAAAATAAACAGTATTATAAATATTGAGGAATCCAGTTGGATCCCTCCAACCTGTTCCCTGCATCACAGATGTTAAACAATATAAATAACATCGATTTCATTTCAATATGAAATATCCTTATAAACAGAATCAATATTTGATTAACGATTTATATAAAAACCGTTATCTAAAATTTTAATCAATACATCAACAATTCAACCAAACAATCAACACACAGCAATCAATCATCATTTATTAATACTAGATTATATTTATAAAAATATAAACTGCACAGAGTTAGTGAGATTTACTCACATTGGATGATCAATGTTAAATAACAATAATTGTTGGTTGATTCAGACAGACAATTTATTTCGCTATAAATTGTAACGAGCTCCAATTCACACCCAGTCAGTTCCATTGTCTAGTCCTCGTCCATACGATCACAACGGATCCTGTTTCGCAGAATTTCGATCAAGTATGACAAAGATATAAATTTTAGAAGTTATAGGTTATTTAATTTAAAATTTAACTTAACCATTTAATAACTGGGCCTTACATTATTTATAACAGCCCATGATCCATTTCATCCCAATACCCCCATTTGTTTTGAACCCAGGCCCACTCACATCTTCACCCTCCAGCCCATTTCCCTTTCTGCCTTCTTCCCCGAACAGAACATGGCGAATATCACTGTATTACCATTACCGCAATTTCGCTCCATCCATTCTTCACAACATGAAATCAAAAACTAAAAACAGCGTTCACTCCTTATTCACCAAATCCAACAATAAAGCATCATTCTCCTCTTCTCTGTTTAGAAACACAGGAAACCGCTCCTCAAACCATTACAGTAACCCAAAAACACCACATCTCAAACTTCACATTCTCCACCATTTGCTTCAACAGCTTCCAAACTCCAACCATCAAACTCCACCTCTCTGAAACCTCTTTCATATCAGCACTGTATTTTCTCACTCGAAATCTCCTAACTCAACGCGATCATCCCCACTTTACAGAAATCGATCAACATCACTACACCATGCGAACTCGTCTTCCTCCTATATCCACTGCGCCAAGCACACACACCCTGCTAATTGCGTTCGAACTCACTAAACCCTAATACAGGGAAAAATATACTGAACCCTATCATCACGGATTTACATAAATCCCCCTCCACTGCTGCGCCTCTCTTTACTAACCACTGCGCCATATTCTGATCCACCCAGTTCGGCTTCTAGCTTCAAACGAGTTCGGCCCTAGCTCGGTGCTCACAAAAACCAGCGAACAGAAATATTTGGAAACCCCTAAAAAGATGTATCGTATTGAAGACCATGCTTCTAGAAACTCAACGGTATACATATTGAAATTTATTGATTTTAGTTTGCATTTCTAATATTTTCTGAAGAAGACATTCCTCACATTTTTGATGTTTTGGTGGCGGCGGAAAAATGATGACTGCGGGAAAATGAATTTAGGTTTACAAAGGGGTAAGGGTATTTATAGAATACAAATAATATTTTTTAAATTAATTATTTTATTAATTTGTATCCAATCGTTGTCTCGATTTATTGTTAAAAATTCCTATGATCACGTACCATATCCAAATTCGATTAAAATGGACATGTATCTATATTTTGACATTACAGACCCAACGAAACTTGTTTCATCGAATTCGGAATCCATTTTCTCACAC
The DNA here is from genome assembly GCA_030737875.1 of Allium sativum. Classification (NCBI taxonomy): domain Eukaryota; kingdom Viridiplantae; phylum Streptophyta; class Magnoliopsida; order Asparagales; family Amaryllidaceae; genus Allium; species Allium sativum. The sequence goes on from CM060924.1 coordinate 126,850,776, forward strand.
TGCGTATTTTTGAAATCAAATTATCGACTGTATTTCACATTAAAATCTGTATGGTCACATACTGACTCCAAAAATCACCAAAATTGGAATCTAACAATAATTTAATATTCTGGATCCAACAAAATTAGTTTTGTCGAAAACGTAGGTCGTTTGCAAAAACAGTTATTTTTACAGCTCAAAATAAACCAATTTAAATATTAATATATTTAAAAACAATTCAATTTAATATTGATAGATTAATATTATCGTATATATTCACACTGGAATATCATACAGCTCCAATTGGATTTATAACTCGATATTCAAATCCCGGTTGAATCGATATTCAATTTATATTGAAAATCCATTTATAATATAAATAAATTGTTATTAATTATAAAGGAAATCCATAACGACTTTTCGAAATTTTGACTTGGACATAACTTAAAATCTACACAATGAAATCTCGATTTTTCTCTTCCATTAGAAATATATACTTCACCAGCTCCGAACGTTTCTTATTTCACAGAAATCCGGCATAAAACGGATTCTGTGTATTCGTTTAAAGTTCGAATCGCCAAATTACGAACTGACATGCCATTTCGAGCTCGATTATAATTATAATATAATTTATACGTTCAACTGTCATTAAAATAATATATTCGCTATTATAATTCAATTCTATACTGAAGTATATCTTATAAATAATCCAATTCACATCATATTGTGAATTCTACTATTTTCGATTATTTCAGAATTAAATATATTATTCTATTAATTATATTAATTAAATATTCACTATTATTTAATTAAACAATGATTTAAATCTCTAAATCACCATTTAAATAATTAAATAAATAAATTATTATACTGTGAAAATACGGGACGTTACATCAACTTTATTGCAAGGTGCCCAAAAGGGTTTCATTTCAACTACGAGAGGGATTAGGCAAGGGGATCCGTTATCCCCATACTTAATTAGTATAGTGATGGAATTCTTTAGATATTGCATGAACAATGAAACTGCCATGAAGAGATTTCTTCCCCTGGATTCGTTTGAGCCTCTGATTAGTCATCTCTTGTACGCAGATGATCTATTAATTTTCAGTAAAAGCACAATTACATCTGTTACTAGCCTGAAATCAATCTTTGATACATTAAGTTTATTCTCTGTTCTCAATGTTAATGCTTGTAAGACTAAAGTGTATTTTAGTTCTACTGCTTCTAAGACCAATGAGATTATCAGTATTCTTAGTTATGAGATGGGGCATCTACCTATAAAATATTGAGGGGTTCCTCTGTCTACAAATTATTTTCATTATGTAGACCGCACTTCTTTGATTTAGAAAATTTAGACTAAAATGCAAGGATGGGATTCTCGTTTCCTTAGTTATGCTTGCTGGACAGAGCTTATTCACACTGTGATTACTCTTATTGTTTTGTATTGGCTATTCGTTTACCAAATTCCAAAAATTACTCTTAATAAAATCAACACTTTATGCACTGATTTCTTTTGGGGTTCAAGTCAACATAAATTAAGTTGGCAGAAATTGTGCAAGCCTAAGTACGAAGGGGGGATAGGACTAAAATCATTCACTGACCTCAAAAAGACTGCACTTATTAAATTATTATGGAATTTCCTCCCTAACCTAACCTATGGAACAGTTGGATGCATGCTAAGTACTGCACTAGTAAACATTTTTGGAGTATGGCCATTGATAACAGTGCTTCCTGCACGTGGAAGGCGCTATTAAGACTTAGAACTAATGGGGCTCAACTATTTAGAAAAGTTATTGCCAACGGTTCAACTACCTTGCTATGGTTTGAACCTTGGATTAACCCCAAATGTCTCATTGATCTTATTGGTTTTCATAGGTTTCATCTGCTTGGAAGACCATCAAAAAGGGTAGCTGATATTATACAGAATGGATGCCTCCAACCTATGACTCATGCTGCTACTGGGGAAGTTGCACAACAAATTACTCCTATCCAAGTCCAACCATTTTATGGTGCAGACTGCTATGGATGGGCTCAAGGAGGAGCATTCTCCTTTCATAAAGCGTGGGACTTCATTCGAGCAAAACAGGAAGTTAAATCATATTTTCCGTTAGTTTGGCACTCCAAAAACAGCCATAAATAGGCTTTTACAACTTATTTGACTCTCTCAAAAAGGTTAAATACTAAAGATAGACTAGCTAACTTTGGCTTAGTAGCTGATCTTACCTGTGTTCTATGTAACGAAGTTGATGAATCCACGGACCACCTATTCTTTCGATGTCCTTTTTCTTCTGCAGTTTGGGGTGTGCATTGAACCAAGCTTGGCTTTCTATCAAACACCTTAAGCTCCATTCAAAATGAGATGGCTCTGATCCAAAATCAGTTTAGAGACCGTGATCAACTCCGTGACGTTGCCTGCAATGTGTTGACGATGATAGTATATCATATATGGTATGAACGAAATTCTCGTATTTTTAGAAGCCAAACAGCTCAAACTTCTGTCAAATTAAGACAGATTGAAAAAGAGTTGGTCTATTTGGTGAATGACAATGGCTCTCGCACTGCTCGATCACGTTTTTCAGAAGATTTCTTGCGACGATGGGGCATATAACTGAATGACACTGGATGATTCTTAATATGAAACTTATGGAGGGAATATTTAAGTGGTTACTGTGCAGTTGGGCCTTATTCTTTTTTCTTCTATTTTTATTTATGTATCTGATTTGTAATATTTATATATCAAATGGTTCAATATATGGAAATTATATATGCACTTTTCCCTTGCAAAGTACCCAGTAGGGGGTCGTAAGGTTTTGATGAGGCATATAATGGATATATGGTTGGTATGTTTAATAAATCATACAAATTTTCAATATATATATATATATATATTTAAGAAAGTATAAGTAAGCTAGAAATCCACTTTGAGTCTAGCTCCATTGTTGACTTTTAAGAGCTTGAAATTTTAAAAGCTTTTGAGTGATAATTTATGGTCTATTTCAAGTTTTGACCTTAAAAGTTTACAAATTTAAAATATGTACAAGCAAAACTGTGTGGAAACAATTTTTGAAACAAAAGAGGTTATTTTGACATTTGAAAGAATATGTAAGTAACATATTTGAAAAATACATATTGAATTTTGGGAAAAAGTGGGGTATATTTTGAAAACTGTGATTTCTTCTGAAATTTTTATCCAAAATGAATTCTTCTATAAAAAAAGGTGTACAATATAGAGCATGGATAGCTTGCTAGTTTTTTTTAATTATAAAGTATGAAAGAGTTAAATAAGAAAACATAGAAAAGATTGCATTTTGTCAAAAACTAAAACTTTCGGTAAGGAAAATTTCGAAAATATCTATTCGTTTGACCTAAAATTTGGACAATTATTTTGACATAAACTTTGTTGGGTGGACAAAATAATTTGTTAAAAATTTAGAATAGAGTAGATGCTTAGATAAGTTTAGAACTTAGCACCTAGTAGTATGTAATTGAACTAGCATAGTAAAAATGAGCTGTTGTGAAATTAATTAAGAAATAGTTGTCCTTATCTACTCCAGTTTTTATGATTTGAAAAAAGAAAGAAGTGATAAAGCCAAACCACATTTTTAAACCATGGCGTAGGTAAGGATTTGTACCTAGGGACGAGGAATATTCTTGAGGCTATAAAGTAGATATCGAGAATTATTTTGGAATAATAGTAAATTGGCGTACAGTGTGCAAGCATTATAGAGCCTAGGTTGTTGCCAGGAAAAGACTGTTAGTACACGACAAGTGATAGGTTTGAAAAATAGTTTATAGAGGGAAAGCGAGTTGTTTAGATCCCGTGTTTTGGACTTTTCTTTGCCAACGAGGACATGGTCCTAGGATCCCTAACACTTGGTAGTAGTTGTGTAGTGTGCTTGTTTTCCTATTTTAGTTTTGAAAGAATTAGAAGGTTTATTTAAAATTAAGCTTAGATTGGTGAATTATGTTAAATAAGCTAAGGAAAAGATGATGATATAATTAAAAGAAAGCAAGCAATGATGACAACTGCAAAAATAAAGAACCATAAAGGAGAATGAATTCTTCCAAAGTAAGTTTGGAGAACTGAACATAAAATTTTCTCATGCAAACCGTGTTTGGAATAGAAAATATGATTTTTTGTAAAATTAGCAATTAATTTTTTTAAGTATGGGGGAAAAGGTGCACAAAAGTGGATGGAAAATATGTAGTTTTCCATATTTTACCTCTTTCTAACATAAGAAATCGAGTTCATAAAAATCGATTTTTCTGTAATTCGCAAAATTTAAAGTTGGTTCGTAAGGTTTGGATTCGAAAGTTGGATGAACTATGCTTTTACTCTGTAAGAGTATGGGAAAAATTGGATGAAAATGTGTTTTTGATTTTCAAAATATTGCATTCATATAGAAATTGCTAGTATATTTAGGATGTGCGCATCTTGTTTTCAAAAGATTTTCAAGAAAATTTGCACTCATATAGAAGGTACCGTTTAGGCATTCATTGCATTCAGGCATTATTATACTGTGTTGCACTTTGCACAAGTGCACAGATGGTTGCAAAATTGGATATACACATGATGGTTATAGATTACGCGAGTAATTACTTAATTTTACCCTTACCAAATTTTAAGGATGAAATTTCCTAAGTGTAACGACCCAGTTTTCGGACTAATTCGATAATCTGTAATTTATAGATTATGCTGGTAATTGAATTCAAATGGATAAATTTGGATTGTTAAATATTATAGAAAATTCAGGATAAACCACTAGCATATAATTTTCTATGTGTAATAGTTGTAATTCAATTGTCTTCATTGGTGTATGTATGTATTAAGTAAACTTGCATTCATATGTAAGATAATCAAGATAAAAATCCAGCTATTGTTATTAATAATGTTTATTATAGGATTTTATGACAGATTTTCTTAAATATTTTTCTTGTAGTAATGTCATTTTGGAATTCACTATTTTACAAGAAAGCTATTAAAACGTCGAAATCAAATCTTGTAGAACTAAAACAAGTGAATGCTAATATTTTGATTTAAATATATATAAGTGCAAATATATGTGTCTACAAGTTAACACAAGCAAGAAAATTTAGAATTTAAATAATAGTATATATTGTATGGAATTCAAAACTTAAGACAACTTTACTTTATGTATATAAAAATATGTACATAGGACATATATGTGAATTTATAGTTTGTATGCATAACATGGAAATAGATAAGATGATAAATATATATACAAGACTCTTGACAAGCATTGGTCTAAAAACCGTGTACATTATATAAGCATTGAAATGTAAGCATCAATAAAATTAAAATAAAAGGGCAACAAGCTAAATTCCAATTGAACAAATAGTTGGCGAAAATCAAAGTCAACAACTAAAGATTAACATAGATAAGATGGCCTAAATAGAATAGCGTATGCAAAAATTAAATATAGGGGATGGAAGTTTGAAAGAGACAATAGCCTGCAAGGGTACATAAATTGATCTATATAATTAAGATAGTAAAGGGCCACATGGAACCCTATATTTGCAGCATTGGAAATGAAAGGACATTAGCCTATAAGTGTACTAATATGGAAGCATATGACGTGCACTACCTAGACTAGTAACATTGAAAAAGAAAGCAAACAACTAGCATAGGAAAGATAGGCCTAAATTATGATATTCTATAGATTTCAAACAATGCATGTGCTAACCCCTGTAAATACAGTGCACAGCAAAAGAAAGATAGGATATCAAATAAAATATGACCATGAAATTAGCCTAGCATTTATTTTGATAGGAAGGAAGAAAATCAAATCCATGTGCAAGGTAACATGCATGTATGATTTGCTTAAAGGCAAAGTTAGAAGACTTAGTTCGTATTGTAAAATCAACATCACACTTGAAATCAGACTGCTGTATACTTTCCTGTTTAACACCTTCCCAACATATAGCCTATCTTTGTCCATCTGTAAATACACAATGAAACTCCACTGCAACACACACACACACACACACACTAAGTTTTCCTGAAAACCAAATACAAAGCAAAAGTCTTAGAACTGAAAATGATAGAGAAACAGTATGAGGAAGAGCAAAGCTGGAAATATAACTATGTGCGAGTTTGGGGGAAACAATAGCAAGAGAATGAAGTATATTTTAAAATCAAAGATTGGAAGGGAATAAAAACATAGAGCAAAACTGAAAACAGAGGAAAAAAGCATGAAATATGAGGGGCAAGTTGCAAGACAAGGAATAGACTATGTAAGTAAACATCTGATTTTTTTTACTGTTTATATTTAATTCTTAGTTGGATTCAAACTTCCGATATGTGGATAAACACCGTATACTACACCCAAAATATTGAAGTGTTTAATACTTGAATTATGCTTTGAAAGTGAGCAAACACTGTAGTTTGTATGTGTGAGTAAACCCTTAAGATCTTGACTGTTTTATATTTTTATTTGACTGGAATTGATGCATTCATGGGTGCTAATGATGGTACAATGTTTCTATATGTAAGTTGCTTCATGCTAGACGTAATCATATTCAGCGATCTAAAACCCTGTGGGTATGAATTATACACTAAACACAAAATCAGTTAGTTAAGATGAACAATTGTCGAACTAAGTGTCAACAATAGACAATTGCCGAACTTTAACAATTCTTGAATATTCAAATGAGCCCAAACTCATAAAAGAACAACAACTTTCAATCGGCCTTTGTTTGAAAACTGCATAAATAAATAATCAAACCATGTATGCACGAGGACGATTGATGACCAATTTATGGAGATGGGTGGTACATGTGTACGGTGCACGTGTACACAGTGGAAGGAGCAGTAGCATATGGAGGGGGTGGAGTGTAACTATGCTAAAGTTGTCAGTTAATAATGTCGTGCCTTCTGTCATTGGGGAGGATTGGATGGTTGCCGCTGGAGGTGGGGAGAATTCCAGAAATGAAGATGAGGTGCTTGAAGCCCAAGAGCATGTTGAAAGGGGCGAACAACCTAATGAACGTATTGACCATTTATCATCTCATTTCTAATAGTACTATTAACAAGAGCATCATCATGAACTTTAAAAAATTTCCATAAATAAAAGTAATAGTTTTTAAATAGTTCGGTTGCTATTACTCATTTAGAAGAAAAAAAAGTTCCATTTAGTTATTTGAAATAACAGAGATGAAATGACTTCTCAAATGAAGGAGCAATTGGGGGCGTATGTGGAATTGTTCATCTGAAGTTATCCGGAGTAGTTTCTGACCATGGGCGTGAGTGCTCATATCAAATGAATTGATGAAGACTATATTATCACCAATAACTTAAGCATGCCAGGTTCCTCATTAAACCATAATGTGTCCTAAGCTAAGGGTTATTGCATAAAGAAAACAATATGTACATCTTTCCTTATTTGCCTTGGAAGCTGTTGAGGTGTACAATGCACGCATCTTCTAATACATTGATACATCAGTATAGCAACCATATTTTATTAAAAGGAAAAGGAAGATTGGTGTATGGGTTCTGAAAGGATGGCGTAGGTGTTTGCGTGGAGACATTGGACATTTGCAAGAACTGAATGGGAAAGAGGAGGGAACTGGACGGTACGGATAATTTATGTTCTGAGCATGGAGAATATATATTAATAGATATGGAGGAGATAAAACTGAAGCATTACAGGGTAATATAATATAAATGTACAATGAAGAAGACACAAAACAATCACTTTTCAAGATGAGTAAAAACAGAATAGTAAAACAGTTGTTAAGTAGTAATCAAATTAAATTAAATAACATTTAAAAGACTGAAATGAGAACTAACGTTTTTACCACTATTAAAGAACCACACTGTGAAGTTGCTGAACTACAAGAAAGTAAGAGTTGGGGGAAGAAGCCTGCATGCATCAAATTAATGCATACAGTGAAGTACTCAACAAATACATGGATTTGCATTAAGCAACAAACATGCAGTAGTATTTCAAAAAGGCTGGGATTTTCCAAATTGTTGAATGCAGACGGTAATTGCTTTAGTTAATGAAAAATAAATAAATACGGTCCACATAACAAAAGCCGGAGCAGTACTAGGAGTGAAGTGCATGTCAATAGTGTGTAAATGTATCAATTTATGCAAGGTTGGAAATTGGGATTGTGTATATGGGGGAATGTGCTTTGTTTTGCACCAAAGAAATTTATAAAAAAAAACACACACAGAAAGAAAAGGAAAGAAAGGACCACGCAGCAGAGAATTGAAGGAGAGAAAAGAATGGATAGAAGAAAGGGTAGGAAATAGATGAATAGGAAATAGGAAAGTGGAACCGGAAAGTGGCGATGATCAACATAATTTGATCAATGTTTACTGATGAACACATCCACTGTTTGCACTAAGGTGTAGGGATGTTTTGCCGTTAGAAGTGTAAACATGGTCACGGTTCATGCAAGAATAAGATTAGAGGAAGGGGCAAGTCAAATACAAGAAATGAGGGAATGACATTATGGGCTCTTGCGTTAGGTTCTTTATATTAGTGGGCCTTTGGGCCTGAAAATAGATAAACAAATAAATATGGTTTAAAGCCTAATGTTAGATTGGAAACAGGTTTATATATATATAAGTAAGTAACAATAAAGGAAGGGGAAATCTACATGAATGTTTTACAGTGGACGATGAGAACATTGGCGCATATAATTAGACCGTACTAGGCCTAAGAATTCCTATTGTTAATTTATTTTAAACAAAGGTTAAAATCATATATATATATATAAGTAAATAAAAATACGAAGGTTCGGGAAGCTACTAAATTATTTCGTAATTGCAGAACAACTGTTGCCATGTAAATCGGAGTTCGAACCTGAAATATTTATTTATATTTAATCTATAAAAAATATAACTAAAATCAATTAATTTATTTCTAAAGATCTTGGATAAATTAACTACGTGGAATATATATAAGCCGTTATCTGAGATAGGATATTTCAAACCATCATCAACTTGAAATAAAATGTCGAGTTATTATTGAATGTTAATGTTGTGTTAAATGATTATGTTAATCATCTATCATGCTATGAAGTGATAAATAAATCCGAATTAGTTAAAATAGATGCTGACAAATTTTATTTAAATTTAATTGTATTACTGATTATTGTGCTAAATTTGTGCAAATATAATAAATTGAGTTGACAAATCACGGCATAATTTGTATAAACTGTTTTACTCATCTACGCTATTTAAATTTTGATAGTTAAAACACCGACTATCAAATAAGTATTCCTTACGTGTTAGTTCAAAGGGTCCGGGATGGGAACTAGACCCAAAACCACTTCGAACTGACACTACGTAGACTAACGTGCAAGGACAATTTTATAATTAAAAGAATTGAAGATCGTAGATCTTCATAAAACGGAAGAGATACTAATAATCTCTGGTTAGCTCTCAGAGATAAATTGTGGTTCTGTCATGGTTGGAATCTACGGATTGCAAGGAATTCTCGCTACTGATCCGTGGGGTGATTCTATATTTGATGCAGTAGGAGAGTGCCTTCGGTTCATCATGTTCCTGGATGACTTGTATGGATGAATGTCTGACAGAGTATTTTCAAAGGAGTCACGTACGTTGATTTCCTCAAACGTATTTCTGTTGGTGGATAGCTAACACCTGGAGTATTTTTGTGGATGTCAATTAGTTATATCTAGTGAATCTGACGATGTGGCATTCAAAGTAAATGGTGGCCAGATATTCTAAAGGTAAATTCTAATCTCAAGCCTCATCAACTAGGAAATGACAAAAATCGGGAAGGCAGCATGGCTATGTGGGTCGCTCCCATTAGGGTGTATAATCACCTATCTAAAGAAAATCCTTTTCCATCTTTAATCTATTTCGATGCTGACCTTTTTCGGGAAATGGTGGTTTGAGCCCAACCGTTGGTGATATACATTCGATATACTCAAGTGAAATGAGTGGTCGGTCATGTCTGGGTCGGGCTGCAAGACGTTCTTGTTGAACCTAGTGTATTCTCGTCTAGAGATACACTATCGGCAGGTGGTTCCATACCTTGTCATAGTAAGAATCCATTACCCAATAAGCGCCCGCGGTTTTGATTGTATACTATATATGTGAAGCGTGAGATGCAAGCGTTCCGCTAGATTGATATTTACTTGTATTTAGACACTATTATAATATCAAAAGATATATATATGATTTTAAAATGTTTTGGGTTATCGTATGGTAAAAACCGTTTGTATTTATGTGTGGATTTGGTCTTATGATTATCCTTTCTTTTGAAAAGACTTTGAAATTTAAAATCAAGATGTTTAAAATCGTTTACTCATACCAGTCTCATGATTGACCCAGAGTTTATTTTTCTGTGTTTTCCCTAAACTCTTGGGTGCCCAAATTTGTACGGGCAGTCAAGTGGTTTCAGGATTTTATAGATTCACTTGAAGGAGCTTGGAGAAGGAGGCTTCAACATTAGATACATAGAGTTTATTTCCATTATGTTGTATACGAGTTGTACTCTAATAATCTATGTAAGTAAATACAGTTTTGTATATAAATTGTTATATTATATATTTTGTTCAGTTCCGCTGTGAGATTCATGTTTACTCTGATTCTTTTGTATTCATCTCTTCTTTTTCTTCTATTCTAACTTTCTTACTTTTTATTTATCACCTTCTAACTTCTTTCTATTAATGATTAGTTAATTTCTGGTGTTTGATTAGTCGACAGGTAATACAAAATATGTATTAGTATCGATAACCAGGATCAGAACTTTTCGGGTATTTACACTAAGGGTGGGAGAATGTAACACTCCGCATTTTTAATTAAATAATTTAATGAAATTTGTATAATTTTCAGAATTTGATCACAGAACTAGCATCATTGCGTCCATGGCGTTTTCTGATCAACTTAGATCTATGGTTTGCAGAATATGGATTTAATACGAAAAAGATATCTTTAAGTGAAGTTTTAGAACAAACGCGAAAAAGAAAATATAAGAGGAACACAAATAAGAATAATAACTACCAATGTTTTTAGTCTTGTAAACAAAAGATAAGTTAGGTGAGTTGGTAAGGCATGCACTTACCAAGGTGGAGGTCATGATTTCAAGTCTCGTCAACCTCATATTTTTAATTTTAGAGGGAATGGCTAGAGAAATGCATGTTTTAAGAGAAATATATATATATATATATATATATATATATATATGTACATATGAGGAAATTATATATATATAATGTATACATATATGTATCTATGTACATTCGTGTGTGTGTATATATAAATATATATGAATATTCAATCTGAAAGTAACCTGCATTGGAAAAAATAATCCGAAAGTAACCTGCAATAAATCAAAATGAATAAGAAATAAATGTCGACGTAACATCGTTTGAATATTGAAAAGAATCGAAGTTGTGCATAAATATGTACGCATAAATTCAAAAATTGAAATTAAAGTGTAATTTAAGGGAAGAAAGCAATAAATGTGGTATAAAAGAAAAATAGGCAAGAGAATAGATACGTTTGAAATTTAAATATATATTAGAAAGGAATAAATTAATAAATTGATAGCATTAATAATGACATTTATTGAGAAGCTATTAAAGGACAAAGATTTGAAGAGTTATACACTTATATATGCGCATAAATTTGAAATTCAAATGTTGGATATACATTACAAATGGAAGAAAATAATTTACATAGCAATATTTGGAAACAAAAGGAACGTTAAATAAAATTTAATATTGGCAAAATTAATGTTAATGGCCAGGTCATGGGTCGACCCAGCCCATATGCGGGTCGACCCAAGGGTCGACCTACCAGGGGCCCAGGTCAACTCAGCTCCAAGTCAGTTAACGTTATATTTACGACTTGTATGTTTTGAATTTTATTATATTTAATTCGATAGACCAGAATCTCTTGTACACCTATAAATAGACTAGCATAGCCTAACCGCCAACTCATATTTTATGAGACGATGCCAAGGCTTTACCATTTTCTTTCTTCTCCAAATATTTCAGAAATAAGAATATTAGTTTTTAGGGATTCTGATTGAAGATTTGAAGAACAAAGAATGTAGATTTATGATATAGGTGTTCAGATTTCTTGTCTACATGAGGTAAATACCGTGAGTCTGAATTATTAAGGTTCTTTTCTTTCTTTTAGTATCATATTTGTAAATTCGTGGTTATCTCAATACTAGATTTAATTAGAAAGACCATGAAATAGCAGATCTAAATCAGATTCAAGGATTGAAAAGCAGTCAGGTGAGTGGATTTAAATTATACCTTTGGTAATGGTATATTTATCGTTTACATTCCCCGTAATACTTAACGTGTCAAATAGTTGAAATTTTTGGTAATCATGATCTAATCTATTCCTTAAGTATGTTAAGAATACTGCTATTGTACAAATTTATTCCAATTATTTTTTGTTTGGATTGAGAATTAATATAATACTGAAATTGTAATTTATCATAATTATGCCTATATTTGTAAGATTGTTATTCAATGGTAAATTGGATATGTTGAAGGAAAAAAAGAATTATGGTGAATTGTGGAAATAATGGAAAAAGAATTGGTATTCCTAATTTTATATGGAAATTTACAGTAAATGGAAAATGGTATATGAAAAACAGGAATTAGTATCTAACTCAGAAAATAAAAAGGGGAAATAAGTAGTACACTGAGTTAGTTCGATTTGGAAAAAATGGATATATTTCCATAACGGCAAAATTACCAAGAACACAGTTGTAAGAAAAGAAAGAAAAAAGGGAATAGTGAAATAGAGGTTAATTTACTCTATTGCACACTAATAAAATAAAAATATAGGTATGTCCATAATGAAAATAAAACAAATAGCTTGCAACTATGGATCCTAATTGATGTACATTATGGAAATAGATCTTTATATTTTTTCCGTTAATAGATGTAAAAAAGTGTATGAAATATTTTCCTGAAATAATAAGAATGTACAAGACAGTAAATAAAGAAAGGTATCAATAGTAAACATTTGGTTGAATATTAAGGAACTCAGGGAAAATGTGATGAATAAGGAATATAACCTATTATAATTAATTATATGAATGAGAATGAAATATAAATAGGTAGGATTGTACTAGGAGCAAGTGGAATTATAACATAGGTTATAATTAATAAAGAAAAGGAAACTTATTAATAAATCTTAGTTAATGGAACTAAGTTGATAAGCAAACTCACAACAACGGTTGTGGTAACGGTGTAAGATAAGGTTTAAATTAATTAAGAAAGAATAAAGCAGGCTTATTATTGGTAGGCTTATAATTGGGCATTAAGTTTAATAAATGTAACAAATAATAAGAAAAAGTCCGCTCCGGTGGCATAGGAATGATTAAAGAAAGAAAGAAACCAATTGGGAGCTAATAAACCAAGTTACTTGAATAAAAGGTGAATATGTGGATAATCAAGTTAGTTAGCAAGGCGATGAGATCAGGAAAACTCATGATTAAATTATTAGACCTAGAATAAAAACGCGATGGTGTAATGCGCTGAAACTAGTATGTACGTATGGAGATGAAGAACCAAATAAGGTAGATCATCGTGTGTCTAGAGACCCAAGAGGAGCATGTCCAACTGATGATTCTATAGCCGGGATGTGGTAGGGTACTCTGAGATGGCCCTCTAAGGAATAATCGGATGAAGCTATCACTCGGAGGCAGGTTTGTTGCACCATATAGAGTATACCTTGACTGCAACTATGGTATGGCAGTCAGAAGGTTGTGGCAGATGGCATTGTTTGATTCGGCAGTTTGCCTCACTCTAGGAGGAGGTTGGTAATGACCAAATTAAGGATAGTAATTGTCAGATACCTGTCATCAGCGGTCAATGGGATACACAAATACTAAGAGCTAAACCAACAGACAACGATCTTTCATTATCAAAACGTTGGTGAGGGACACACCAAATTGGATGCTAGATTGGTTTTTAGGGGCACATCATTAGCTCTTGATGTAGTCTTTCATTAGTTGAGGGAAGGGCCGGGATGGGGCCATAGCCACCATCAAAAGAGATAGACCATATGTTATTATCTGTAATGTAGGCCTAACGAAGCTGTCCTTTACAGATATTTAAAGCTACCGATCTAGTTCCGTGCATTGGATGTAGCCCTATTACGAGACTCGAGTTTTAGTAGGTAGTACGTTCGTGTGAGGATCTCGATACATGCACTAGGTGGTGTATTATAGACGTGCGGGCATTACTTCGTGTTGAGACATGATTCAACCGAGGTGTTCGGATATGAGGATCTGTACGCTTACGTGGCGTATCGTTTGTGGTTCTATGTGATAACGCGACGCAATGATATAGATTTCCGTACGCGGTTTAGTGTAGGATTTAGGTTGGGTGCGATGGTGTGTTCAGATCTTAGAGCGCTATTAACCCGGATAACCTAATAATTAAGAAAATGTAACTGAATTGTAATTATAGAGTTATTTCAGAATGTATAATTTGTCCTCTCACCAGAATTTTGTGTTCTGACCCCCTCTTCATAACATACTCGCATGTAAGAATTACAGCAGAGATTTGGTAGCCTGTGGACACTTGTTAAACAATGTTATTATTTCGGTATGTCTATATTTGATTATTATTTTTTATCCATTCTGTTGTGAGATGTTTTATTGAGATCTAATATATTTATTATCTATGTCTTTTCTGCAGGATACCATACATGAAAACTCGAGCTTCGATAGATTGAGATTTTAGAGAAAAAATCGGTTTGTCAAAATTCAGGTTGTTACAATATCAGTTACGACATGCATACTTTTAGCTTTTTCCATATAGCAAGAAGGTATCATTTTTGAGTAGACATAGGTACCAGTGTTGTTAAATCTGTATAATATACATAGTAGCGCAATATCACTTTTGTACACACACAGGTATCAGTTTTATTAAAGTGACGTATTCCATACAGTAATCAAGTATCATTTTTACATAGAAATAGGTTTCATATTTGTTAATGTACGCAGTAACATAGTACCGTTTGGTATACTAATAGGTATTAGTTTAGCTAAAATGATTTATTCCACACTATAACTTGGTATAACATTTACACAAAAATAGGTATCATTTTTTTTTTTTTGGCATAGCCGATGTCGTTGAGTGGACCCCCATCACTTTTATTAATATGCAAGGACGATTACAAAAATACATAGTAAGAAAAATGTAACAAAAAAGAAACATAAGGATTACCAAGCATACCAACGTCTACATTAATGAAGACATAAACACGTATATACCAAAAAGCACTCTCATGTCACATAAATTCCCGGATCGTATGTGAATTTTAAGAACTTGAGGCCATCTCTAATATATCGCCATAATTACTTCTTCCAAAGTAAGTTACTCGCAGCATGCATGTTACCAAACACCCTATAATTACATTGCTTCCAGATGTTGTTTACAGTTTTCTTCAGCAAATAAGTGAACATCCTCGGCCTTGGTTTCCTCACACCCTCCTCCCTCTTGTTAAATTCCCATTGGTCTGTGCTAGAAATATGATAGTTTGAGTAGCCAACTTGCATGATGACATCCTTCTAGAACTATTGAGTTACCATGCAATAAAAGAAAATATGTTGTACACTCTCAGTTGCTCGATCACAGCAAGCGTTCATAGTCATCCCAAAGTCGACAAGCTTATCCTTCTTAAGGAGTGCTTTGTCGATAACTTTCCAAAGTCTAAGATTATCCTTTGCGCTATTGTCACGCTTCCACGCACGTTATTGCCATATGCAATCAACGATAAATGAAGTACCATGCAATTTAAGGTAAAGAGACTTAATCTTGAACCTCTCACCTTGTAAGAGCCATAAAGTTGGTTGAACCTTTGCGGCGGACAAGTATATCGCTTCAATACTGTATCAAATAGCCTGTAAGTTTTGGTTAATGGTAATTGGCATGGAAAATTTTCCATGAACAACAAAGTCAGCAACGAAACTGTTGTAGTGAATGCCAGAGTTAAGTTTTTCCAGTTGCTGTTATATTTTTACAATACACGATATAGTATCAGTTTTGTACACAATAAAAAGGTATCATTTGTGTATGCTACTGGGGATCTGTTTTGTTATGCAGTTATATTAAATAATTATCCGCTAAGCTTTAAAACTTAAATTTCACCCAAAATAACTATATTCATCAATTTCCTATTTTGAAATTTAAATAAAAATGATACTATTTATGCTATTACCGAATCTGCTTGCAGATCTTTAAATTCTTCATTTTTGATTTGTCTTCCTTTTTTTTCATTCGTAGTTCAACATTTTTTTAATGTCAGACAATAACATTGCTAGTATCGTTCTTTTAAATTTGCGGTATCATTTACCTGAATAGTTCCAGAGTCTTCAGCAGTTTTTTTTTCATTTCTTCTTTTTGTTCCTCTTTCTCTAATTTGCAGAATTTATTTTGCATTTGCTCCTTTTTGAACTTTCATTTCCTTTGATTCAGCTAGTGTTTCATTCTAAGAACCTGTCTGAGTTTCTCTTGGAAGTTCAATGTCGATTTGTGGCTCAATTAGGATGTCTACATGTTGTTCATTTGCATGTTCTAGTTGCGATTGAATTTGCAGTTCAACTTCGCCTATAGTATCAGTTTGTTGAGGATTATCATTACAATCTGGTTGAACTTGCGCTTAAACTTGCGGTTGAATTTCAAATGCATTTTGCTCTTATGGTGAAGTTTCGGATGCGACTAAAGAAGATAGTGTCAATTTTGTTTTGGACGCCATTGTTGTCGATTTGATTATTTCGAAAGTTTTTGATAAAGTTGGAGTGTGATGGAAGAGTGATCGGAAGAGAGATGTAAGAAAAGGTTATCACTAATTTGGGTTGGGTCTGTTGTCCTTGGCGTAAAAATTTGTTACACGTGTCCCTGTGCCTAATTTTTCAAACAATTATCAATTCCAATTTTCCCCTTAAATTAAATATGTAAAATAATTTAATTAAAATAGTTATAAAATAATAGTTAAACCTATAAAACCCGACACTCCTAGCTCAATTGGTTAAAGGCGGGTGAATTGAGATGAGGCATGGGTCTCATGTTCGAGGGATGCCTCTCTAATTTCTAGGGTGACTATCTTGGTGGTCCGAAGAAGTTGAAAATTGGGGTATACACCACTCGCGGCGTTTACTAGGACCGCCAAGCTATGTCTTGAGTGAAGTCTTAAGTTCCATACGAAAATCAATAGCTAAACTTAAAATAATGAAATTAAAATATTTTAATATAAATCAGTACTTATTTTTTTTAAAATAATAAAATATAGTCTGATTCGAACCTCGTATCTATATTTCCAAAGTTCACCTTATCATTAATTGAGGTTTCAGTTTAATTCAAGTCAATTTAAACGTAGATAATATATTCTTGATTCAATTTATTTCAAAATAGTATTCAAAGTTATATTATTCGGTTCTATTTAAATCAAATTCTTCAAGTTACAAATTTATATTTAAATCATAATTTAATAATTTCAAAACAATTAAATCACAATTTACAAATTAAATTAAATTCTAAATATTTAACAACATTTTATATTTCAGCTTCAAAACATTAACTTAACAAAACTTAGAACAAATCTATTTTATTAAATTTCTTAATCATATCTTTAAAAATTAATTTAAATTGATAAATCTTAATTCAGTTATATCATTTAAACAAATTAAATTACAACTTCATTCTTAACTTAACCATCTAAACTTATCTTTATTAAGTATTTATAAAAATCTAGATTTATATATTAAATTAAAATTAGAAATAATATTCAAACTAAATTAAAATATTTATTAAGTTACTTAATAAATTATTATATTATATTAAATTATTTAAATTATATATATATATATATTTAAAACTAAATAATATTATAAGTTAAAATCTTAACTGTTAGAACATGTGTTAGCTTATAATTTAAACTTACAAGTGAATAATTTTATTTTAAAATTTTAAATCTTGACTTCTATTAAATTAAATCAAAATATAAATTTGTATAAAATCCTTAGCTTAAAATTTTAAAATAAATTTATTAAATTAAGATTACTTATAATTTTAGAAAGTTATTTCAAAATAGACCAACAACGTCCGTATATAATTTTCAACCTAGGTCACGTAATATAGATATATGTCATTTCAAATCGCTTAAATTCAATTTCTAGTTATTTATCATTTCAACCTACATCCCAAATAATTATGTTTCATTTCCTAAATCTATGTAGTGGTTCAAATATATACATATATATATATATATAACATTCCAAACCGTTGTAAGAGAAAATAAGTACAACACAACACATATCACATATGCATCATAATATATCACAATAATCAAATATCGTTGCAATTAATTCATGTCATATATATCAAAAATGTATGTGTCACATGTGCACAAATTTATAATAAACAAATCATATTTTCTGGAGCAATCCTAAAATTTCATATGTCATTTCAAATGTTGTCAATTCACAGAAGAAAATGTTAATCATGAGTGAGGGATTCTCACCCTACGTGACAAATTAATAGGAAGATGCCGTAGGCTGATACGAACACGGATACAAAAGCTGATGCGCCATAAGCAAGCACGATCGAGTCAAACCACTAACTCAAACTAGAATTCCTCTTCGATAAGTCAAGATAATTAGCCTAAGTTCTAACAACAATTTCCAAATCAACACTTTTCTTATTTTATAATATATATTTGCATGGAGAAAAAATATATATTCATGTAAGCATCTTTTATGTGCTTGTATGTATTATGGACCGTAACTTTGTTGTGCTTGTATGCGTTCTGGTGCCACCTTCATATAAGCACGTCTGCTATATTGTGATTTTAGGTGGCAATTGTTGGGGAATATTTGCAATCTTGTCTTGCTAGTTGTTGGTGATTCGAAGCATGGAAACTGTCCTGGTCAGATCAACGAAGTTTTTTTGCTTGTGGTTGTTCTCTTATGAAAGTTCTATCATGATAGTATTGTATCTTTTTAGTACTCTATATGCACTTCCAATTATTTCAATGGAGGTGACTTTGACAGGTGATAGGTCAGTTGTGTTCTGTAATGATGGTAGTGAAGGTACCCTGTGCTTTCCATTCTTTAGTACGGCTGATGTGAAGTTCTAGCTATGTAGTTGTACTTGGTGCATCTAGTGTTCCTGTTTTGACTTACCCTTTGTTTAGTGTAAGTTATTACATTTTGATATCTAGTTTATTAGTAAATTCTTATGTCTTCCTGCATGGAGTAAGAAATGAAATTTTCTCCCTGTGTGGAGTGTTGTGTTTTCTAGACTTTTAGACTAGCTCCAGCGTTGTAAGCTAGTGTAGTTGTAGTGGATGGACCACTCTAAAAATCAATGTTGGTGGACAATCCACCTCAAAAACCAATTTTAGTAGATTGATGATTTAGCAACCTCTTCTACTTATTTCTAATTATTATTTGTTATAATAGTAAGTGTTACTGATCACTTAAAAAACTGGTCTGCTTTGCCAAAAAATATGTATATTTATATAAATACTACACACACAAAAAACATGTCCAGCCAACATCTATCAAGATCAAACACCAGACCATACACTCATGATTCTCATGCATAACTAGTTCACCACAGACTTCTTTAATCTCTTACACACATAAAACATGCACAACAACATTCAAACACAAAACTACACACACTACCCACAACACCACCAAAGCATCTCGAGGTATGGTCGCCGGAGGCTATAAAGCCAGTAGCACAACGATATTGCGCAGGGGGAAGGCCAGAGCTATGCATCATTTTCAAGTCATTAGAAAAATGGGTCGATATCTTTTTTATTAGGCCTCAAGGGTTGTTAGGGCTGTGTGGTTTTTCATGGTCTTGGGGAAATGCATCGAAGTTCAGCGGCCCAGCCCAAGTCGGCGGTGGGGGTAGTGTAGCTGGGGGGAGGTTGAATCCAGTGATTGGTAAGGGGTTTGTTTGTTGTGATTTGTGACATGAAATCACATATGTTGATGGAGACCAGGCATGGATGTGCTTGGCGATAGTGGAGATGGAGTAGTAGAGAGAAGGCAAGGAGAAGCAGTTTTTGTGCTGCGTTTCAGCACAGACATCTGACAGCATTTGGTTAGATTTCTGTTGTCAGTGTTTTGATAACCCGAGAGCATGGACAGACGTCTGACATATATTGTTCAGACGTCTGAGTGGGTTTTCTGCTATTTGACTTGGTCTTTCTGTGACTTTATCTGCAAGTATTGAAGGAGCAAACTGGATATTTGCCTAGGCTTTCTATTCTCCTATAAAAGCAGCACATAGGGTTGGATTAATGGATGATCGAATAGAGTGGAGGCTACGTGCCTCTAGGGCTTGGTGCCCTAGAGAGGATTGGTACCTCTAATTAATCCAAGGGTTCTCCTTCTCCAACAAGAGTTGTATTCATCTAGATATTCTTTCCCTTTCTCAATAAGGTTATTGATTCTTGTAATTTGTTTATTGTTGAACCAGTGAGTGTAAACAAAATTTGTTTTTTTTAGAATCAATAAAGAGGGTGGTTGGGTGGAACATTTTGTGTTTGCGTGTGTGATTTCATATCTGTGTTTGTTTCCATAGAAATCATCTTTAAGTAATTGGGTGAAGAAGATCCTGGTCGCTTCCGCAAAGGCGCAATTTTCTCAATAGTTGGTATCATACCTAGATCATCGCAAAGCTTAGAGTGATTTTGGATTGGAAAAATTGATTATTTTTTTTGGGAAAAAAAATGATCTTTTGTTGAAAAATTTGATTTTTTTACGTCGGATATGATGGCGCTGTTGGTGATGACTAATTTTGATTGGGGATTTGAAGGCCTCAATGGTTTGGTTGATGGAGATGAAGAGAAGCCCTCTGATGTGGATGAGGGAAGATGGAAGAAGAGAAGATGTTGGCAATTGGTTTGATTTTCCTATACCTTGGTGATTCAGTTCATGTTTTCGACAGGGGTCTTCACGTTGATGATGCCCGAGGGATCAGGAGTGATCGAGGAAGGATCTCAGGTCAAGTGGTAGATGGGTGTCAATGTGGAAGGCGAGTGACGATTGAAGAACCTAGTCCACAATAAGGTGGAGAGGTTAATTTGGTCACTGCTGATGTGTTCGACAGGGGTCTTCACGCTGATGATGCCCGAGGGATCCGAGGTTATCAAGGAAGGAGCTCAGATCAAGTGTTAGACGGGTGTCGATGGTATTGCAAGCACTTTTAGACCATTGGTTTATGCACGGTGCAGCTCAGGCGGTAGATGCATCTTTCGCAGGCGGTGGGTTATGTTTGTAACTGAGGTGTGGTCGTAGTCCTTTCAAATCGACCGGGTGTGATTGATGCCCTGAAATCAGTTGAGTCCCTGTACGAAACAGGTGGGGTGTAT
Organism: Allium sativum; assembly: GCA_030737875.1. NCBI lineage: Eukaryota > Viridiplantae > Streptophyta > Magnoliopsida > Asparagales > Amaryllidaceae > Allium > Allium sativum. The sequence goes on from CM060924.1 coordinate 126,872,125, forward strand.
CTCATTGCCTGGAAATCGAGGTTGGCTTTAATTGAGAGAAGGTGTTGTTGAAAGAGCTAGATGACTTGTGTGTTGCAAATTTGTTTGATGTGATGTGATTTCATATCAAGGTGGAGTGTTGTGATTTGTGACATGAAATCACATATGTTGATGGAGACGCGGCGTGGATGTGCTTGGCGATAGTGGAGATGGAGCAGCAGAGAGAAGGCAAGGAGAAGTAGTTTTTGTGTTGCGTTTCAGCACAGACGTCCGATAGCATTTGGTCAGATATATGTTGTCAAGGTTTTGGAAACCCGAGAGCATGGACAGACGTCTAACATATATTGGTCAGACGTCTGAGCGAGGTTTTCTGCTATTTGACTTAATCTTTCCATGACTTGTTCTGCAAGTATTGAAGGGTCAAACTGGGTATTTTCCTAGGATTTTTATTCTCCTATAAAAGCAGCACATAGGGTTGGATTAATGGATAACCGAATAGAGTGGCGGTTGCGTGTCTCTAGGGCTTGGTGCCCTAGAGAGGATTAGTGCCTCCAATTAATCCAAGGGTTAGCCATCATTCTTCATTATTCTCCTTCTCCAATAAGAGTTGTAGTCATCTTGATATTCTTTCCCCTTCTCAATAAGGTTATTTATTCTTGTAATTTTTTTATTGTTGGTTGTTGAACCAGTGAGTGTAAACAATTTTTTTTTTTTTTTTGAGAATCAATAAAGAGGGTGGTTGGGTGGAATTTTTTGTGTTTGCGCGTGTGATTTCATATCTGTGTTTGTTTCCCTAGAAATCATCTTTAAGTAATTGGATGAAGAAGATCCTAGTCGCTTCTGCAAAAGCGCAATTTTCTCAACATTGTTTACTTGGATCTAGGTTTCAGTGCCTTCCTACCTAAGGTTCAACATACCTAAGGAGATGGTGCATGATGGAGCGGCATGGTGTCATTGCTTGACATGGTGGAGCGCTAGTATTGTGCAATGCGTGGCAACACTTGAATGAGGTGTGCCAGGGGTGTAAGGAAGTAGTTGAATGACGAATGGTTTTTTTTCCTATGGATGAGGTTAAACATAATGTATTGAGAGAAGAAAGAAATTGGTATTCATGTTGATTTTATGTATAACTTCCTTTGCAAATAAATTTTTGAGCAATAATTCTCTTGCGATTTGATTCGACGAAATTTTTCTTTGGACTTAAGATCTGGAGATTGAGAGACTTTGAGAAGATAGATTGACGAGGCAGAGAGGAGAAATATGTGAGTTTTTATTTGCTGCTAGAGAGGAGTTAAAGAAAAACTAAATGTCTGTCAATCAAAGGGTGTCCCAACAAACTCAACACGTATATTCAAATCCAGTACCACTATAAATAATAGTGAGAACATCAAGTAAGATACATATGAGATACATATAAATACAAACAAATATATACACATAACAAACGTTGTCTGTTCTGCGCCTTTTTATAGTTAACAAAATGAAAAATGCTGGACACTCAAAATTCAGTGTAGATTCATAAAAATATAAATTTGGGTTTTTGAACTTTTTTGTATTTTAGTTTGAATTCAAATTTTAATCAATTTTGATTAGAACTGACTTTTTCAGGAAAATTTATATTTTAGTATATTTGGTAAATTACAATACTTAAAAAATCAAATGCAATATTTAAATTTAAGTTTATGAATATAACTAAATTCAAATAACACAAATTGAGTGGTTCAATAATTAAATTCTAATATGACAGTTGTTTAATTTATTATTCAAATGATACTTTTGTTTATATACTGAAATCAAATTCATTTATTTCACAATAATTCAGAATAAATTGAATTTTTAATCATAAAAAATTTAAATTCAGATCAAATCACTGATTTATAATCTATCAAACTTTCAAGTTATTACACATAGTTAGCATCAGACTAGCAAAATATGTCTGGCGTTAACAATTAACCCACAACGGTAAACTGTAAAAATTTAGATTAACCCCCACCATTGTCTTTTCTTTCTTGTCACCAACATAAATCCCAAATTCAATCCAAAAATTTGCAAAAGCAATCATGTTTTGATGTAATTTTTGATATATTCATCTGAAACTCATTTTCGTTTACTCATTTGTCTACCCACCACCCGATTTCTAATTGTATTCCATTGTATTTCTAGTTTGTTTCAATTTCTAATTGTTAATGAAAGTTATCTTGTTTTAGTTATATTATCTAACTACTTAATCATAAAAAATTAAAATTAAAATATGATAACAAAAATAATTACTTATAACAAGCAATTAAAATGTCTCTCTCAAATGTCCTTTTTATAAAAGAACACACTACACTTTGGCAGACTACTCTTTTTTTGCATTCCTTTCGCCTAACCCTTTCAGTAGCCAAACAGACGTACTCTCAATCGATTGGTGTATCACTTTCAATTAATCAAAAATGTTTCTTAAGAACCCCATTCAGTTCTAGAGCTCATGTATGCCATCGATATTATTGATTTGTATATCCAAACGAGAACCATCTTTATCATTAGGATTGTGGTGAAATTTACGTTGTTATGATATTTGAATCACGTATTTCAATAGATATGCTGTTTAATATAGAAAATTTGACTAAATAACCATGAACCTCCATGAGTTTTGTCCTAACGTTTCAATATCTTTATTTTTTAGTAGAAAATGAAAGCAACATCAATAAAAGTTTGGAATTTAACTCTGTTGTTGAACTTGTCGCTGCCATATATATTTTTTGCACCGCCTTGTGTCTTCCTCGACCAGAAGTTATACTTGTTAAACAGATGCTACACTTTTTCACTATGCTTGACTTTGCACCTTTTGCATCTGACTTTAAATTCTACACCTTATGAAATTGCAATTTTATGTTCATGTATATATATATATACACATATATACATACATATATACACACACATTCATAAATGATTGTGCACTTTCTTGATATTTGAACAACAACAGTTTCACTTCTATTTGTACACCATCACTTGCTTATGCACCTGACTTGTATTTGTTGTTAAAGTATGCGATACTATATGTTGGATTGAAGAGGTCGAAGATAGCTTCAAGTCAGAGGTGACCGTTCGCAAATCGAGCTCGTATGTCGGAGTTACGAGCTTGAAGGTGTTTGCTGTCAACTGGGAACAGGGATAGACGTCTGACTGTAGGGAATTGGTTTCCCAAGAGCTCAGACAGACGTCTGTCATATCCCTAGCTGACGTCTGTGCTGAGTGCATATGCCCAATTAATCTTTGGAAGATGACAGACGTCTGTCAGGCGATGCGACAGACGTCTGATCGGGTATTGGGCTATTTCGGGCTGGAAATTAGCAAGCAGATTTGTGACTAATTCGGGGGCAATTTGGGTAATTAGCCAAACCTCTATACAAGCTATTTTCTGATGTGAATTAGTGAGAGCTTGGAAACTTGATTTGGGATCAAGGGTTTATTCTCAAGGGAGAATTAGGGTTTATAACCTAATTCAAATTCTTCAATTTTATTCTCCTCAAACTCTTTTCTATATTAAAATATAGTTATCATTGTATCAATCTCCTGTATTCCTTTGATCGTGGTAATAAAATACTCTCTCCAAAGTGGGTGTACACTAACAAGATGTTAGTGGAACCACCATAAATCCTTGTGTGTTTTATTTTTTCTACTTTGTCATTAGTTTCTTGCTTGTGATTGAGATTTAGATTGTTCGTGATTGGTTGATCTTTGTTTGTGGCTAGAGTTATTGCTTTGGTTGCTTTTGCAAGTCTAACAATGGTCTAGTCTTCCGCTAGCGCTCTATGGTTTAGATATCGGATTCGAGTGGTCTTGAATCGGATTAATCACAACGGTTACAACAATTGGTATCAGAGTTGTTTGGTGCTTGTTAGGTGTTTGTGAAAATGCCGGAGACGGATAGTATTTCGGTAAGTCCTTCAACCGGAAGTCCGAATAGTGTGGCGCCTTATGTACGGGGTTCGTATGCGGCGTCGGGTTCTCAATTGGTTATTGACAAGTATGCGGCGTCGGGTTATCAATTGGTTATTGACAAGTGGAATGGTGATAATGACTTTGAGAAGTGGCAATGGAAAATGAAAGCGGTTCTTAGGCGGAATCGGATGCACCGAGTAGTATTTGATACTCACTTATTGCCAAGTGAAATCTCCGATGTTGAGAGAGAGGAGATGGAGGAATGGGCTTACACTTTTCTTTAACTTGCTATGGGGGAGAACGCGATCTCCGAAATTTGTGGTGAGACTACCGCTAAAGGTATTTGGGACAAGTTGGAAGAACTATATATGAAGAAGTCGCTCACTAGCCGTTTAATCTTGTTGCGAACGTTTTTCACCTTCAAAATGAAGGAGGGTAATTCTCTTAAGGAACATTTAAATGACTTTGATGACTTGCTCATGAAGATGAAGGTCGTTGATTTAAAGATCGAGAAAGAACAAAAGGCGATGATAATATTGTATTCGTTTCCAGATCGTTAAACGGGTTTCTCAAATAGTCTGATCTATGGCCAGGATACCTTGACTCTAGATGATGTCAAGACGGGTCTTCTTAGTGAGGAGTTGAGAGATCAAATGAAGGAGATGAGTGAGGGTAGTAGTGGAGCTAGTAGTGGTCACAGGTTGTTTGTGGAGAAAGAAAAGAATGTGAAGAAACGAAACCGGGGGCGTTCTAAATCAAGAAAACCCGGTGGAAGAGGGAAATCGAAAGAGAGAAATGGCAAGTACTTTATTTCAAAAACCGGGACATTGGAAGAATGAATGTTCGGACAAAGATAAGAAGGAAGTAGCATCTTCATCTGTGGTGATGGAGAGTGGGGATGGTGAGATAGATGAGAATGTGTTGACGGCGGTAGCAACGGGTGTTTCGGGTAACGAATGGGTACTCGATTCGAGTGCGTCGTATCACATGACGCCAAATAGAAATTGTTTTCCATCATTTGAGGTCAAAGAAGGAAATACAATTGCTATGGGAAATAGTGTTATTTGCAAGTCGATAGGTAGTGGCTCCATGCAAATAAGGATGTTTGATGGAGTTGTTTGCACACTCACCAATGTTAGCTATGTTCCGGGACTTAGAAAGTCTCTTATATCTTTGGGGCAATTGGATTCTTGGATGCAAGATCACTATCGAGAAGGATTGCTTGAGGGTTTTGAAGGGGGCACTTGTGGTTATGAAGGGTGCTATGACTCATGGTATATATTTTCTTCAAGGTGTGACCGTAGGAGGTGAGACTTGTGTAGGTGTTGATAGTTCTCGTGACTTGGATGCGACACGGTTGTGGCATTTGAGATTGGGTCATGTATCGGAGAGGAGTTTGGATATTCTTCAGAAGCGGGAGATGATCGAGGGTGAGAGTTTCAACAAACTAGAGTTTTGCGAGGAATGTGTCATGGGGTAGAAAACAAGGTTACCATTCGATAAAGGCAAGCATGACTCAAAGGAGGTTCTTGAGTATGTTCATTTGGATGTTTGGGGACCGGCACTGGTTGCTTCTTTGGGAGGTGCAAGGTATATATTTCTTTCATTGATGATTTGTCTCGAAAGGTATGGATGTATGTAATGGGGGCCAAGTCAGAGGCATTTGCTTAGTTTAAAGTATGGAAAGCTCTTGATGAAAATGAGAGTGGTAAGACTTTGAAGGTGTTAAGGACCAACAATGGCGGTGAAAATGTCTCGTGTGAATTCTTGGAGTATTGTAAGCATCACGGAATCCGAAGACATTTTACTACACCGGGAGGTCCGCAATCTAATGGAGTAGCAGAGAGAATGAACCGAACTCTGCTTGAGAAAGCTCGATGCTTGAGATTGACATTGGGTTTGTCTAAGGGATTTTGGGTCGAATCTTTGTCAACCGCGGTGCATATTGTGAATCAAATTCTGTGCTCGTCCATTGGTAACAAAATTCCAGAGGAAGTGTGGAAAGGGAAGAGTGTTGACTTGAGATATCTTCGTGTGTTTGGTAGCCTAGTTTATATGCATGATCCGGGGAATGATAAGCTTGGAGCTAGAGCATTCAAGGGGATCTTGCTTAGTTTCACGAATGGCGTGAAAGGCTATCGGATTTGGAATCTGGAAACAAAGAAGGTTGTTAATTCTCTTCATGTCACTTTTGATGAGTCGGCTTTATTCAAGGTGAATGAGAGCTCATCGGACATTCCGAATTTGGTTCATGGTGAATCAAAGGAGAAGGAAGTCATTCCCACATTCCGTCCAAGTGGTAGTAGAGTTGAAGAAGCTCGTGGGGTTGAAGCGGTTGATGAAACATCACATAGTCCACATGGTTCCTCTAGTAATGTTGGTGATGTACATGATACTAGAGAAGTTTCGACTCAAGGTGGAGCCGAAAGGGGTTTGAGTGATAGTATTGCTACTCGGGTTGGTCGACGTGCAATAAGGCCTCCCGAAAGATATGGTGATTGGAACTACCTTAGCTTTTGTGATCATTTGGACTACGCTCTCAATGTAGTCCAAGATGAGCCGATGGACCTTGATGACGTCATGGAGTCGAGAGAGAGCTCGAAGTGGATTTGTGCCATGGAGGAAGAGATGCAATCGCTTATGAAGAACCGAACTTGGGAGTTGGTTCCACTTCCTTAAGGAAACCGTGCTATAGGGTGCAAATGGATGTATAAGGTGAAGGATGATGGAAGATACAAAGCAAGTTTAGTGGCAAAGGGGTTCTCACAAAGGAAAGGAAAGGAGTATGATGAAATTTTTGCACTGGTGGTTCGTCATACATCTATCCGGATTTTACTAGCCATAGTTGTTATCCATGACTTGGAGTTGGAGCAACTTGATGTGAAAACCTCCTTCTTGCATGGAGACTTGGATGAAGACATCTACATAGAGCAACCGGAAGGGTTTGTTGTAGATGGTAAGTCTAAAATGGTTTGCAAGCTGAAGAAATCACTATATGGGTTGAAGCAATCACCTAGACAATGGTACAAGAGATTTGATCATTTCATGCTTGAAAGTGGCTTCCATCGAAGCATCAAGCATGCTTGCGTATATTTCAAGAGGTTGGGAAATGATTGTTGGGTGTATTTACTCTTGTATGTAGACGATATGCTCATTGCTTCCAAGGATCAAAATGAAATCAACAAGTTGAAGATGCTTTTGAAATCGGAATTCGAAATGAAAGACCTTGGAGAAGCAAGAAAAATCTTGGGCATGGAAATTGAAAGGGACTGAAAGAGTTTTGAGTTAAGATTGACTCAAAAGGAATACATAAAGAAAGTGCTTTGTCGGTTTAGCAAGGAGGATGCAAAGGCATTAAATACACCTTTACCTTTGTATATGAAGCTTTCGGAGAAGGGATCACCTATTGGCGATAAAGACAAGGCTTATATGGCAAAGGTGCCATATGAAAGTGCGGTTGGTAGTTTGATGTACGCAATGGTGTGTACAAGGCCCGATATTGCAAATTTCATCAGGATGATTAGTCGGTATATGGCTGATCCGGGGAAATCACATTGGGAAGCCGTAAAGGCTATTATGAGATACTTGAAAGGGACCGCATCTCATGGACTTGTCTTTGGCGGTAGTGATGATAGGAGTTGCAAGTTGGTTGTTTATTATGACTCGGACTACACCGATAATAGGGATCGCAGGAAATCAACTTCCGGGTATGTCTTTACACTTGGCGGGACAGCCATTGGTTTGAGATCACGATTGCAAACCGTAGTTGCTTTATCCACTACGGAGGCGGAGTTGATTGCCGCTATGGAAGCGGCCAAGGAGGCACTCTACTTGAAGCGATTGTTGTGTGACTTGGGTTTCAAACATGAAAGTGTTGATGTTCGATGTGATAGCCAAAGTGCTATCCATTTGGCGGAGAATTTGGCGTTTAGCTCACGGACCAAGCATATTGAGGTTAGGGAGTCATTTCTTGTAGCTATGGATGAGGGTTAGCTAGTATACCTTCAGAAAGTGCACACAAAGATAATGTGGCAGATATGTTTACGAAGGCATTTCCATAAGGGAAGTTCGAGCATTGCTCGAACTTAATTTGCTTGTTGAGTTGCTAGGTGCCATGGGGTGGCACGAGGTGAAGAGTGTGATTTTGTGTTTGATGGGAAAGAATAGCGGTGAGAGATTGGAAATCTATCTTCATGGTTAGTACTTGTTACACTCCCGAGTACATTGTCTTTTGGTGAGACGGTTTTGGTTTGAATGTTTTCAACACTACATTGGCGGGTGGGGGCATTGCCTGAACTCGTTGGTGTAGTGCAATGGGCGGTGGCTATGCCAGAGCTCATTGGGTAAACATTCAAGTTTGCTTGGTCGAAGGTAGAAGGAAATGCTTGGAGCATTGGAGTTTGGAGTTGAGATGGTTATAGTATCAAGGTGGAGTGTTGAAGTATGCGATACTATATGTTGGATTGAAAAGGTCGAAGATAGCTTCGAGTCGGAGGTGACCGTTCGCAAATCGGAGCTCGTACGTAGGAGTTATGAGCTGGAAGGTGTTTGTTGTCAGCTGGGAACAGGGACAGACGTCTATCATTGGGAGTGACAGACGTCTGACTGCAGGGAATTGGTTTCTCGAGAGCTCAGACAAACGTTTGTCATATCCCTGGCAGACGTCGGTGCTGAGTGCATATGCCCAATTAATCAAGATGATAGACGTCTGACAGGCGATGCGACAGACGTCTGATCGGGTATTAGGCTATTTCGGGCTAGAAATTAGCAAGCAGATTTGTGATTAATTCAGTGGCAATTTGGATAATTGGCCAAACCTCTATATAAGCTATATTCTGATGTGAATTAGTGAGAGCTTGGAAACTTGATTTGGGATCAAGGGTTTATTCTCAAGGGGGAATTAGGGTTTATAACCTAATTCAAATTCTTCAATTCTATACCTCCTCAAACTCTTTTCTATATTGAAATATAGTGATTACTGGATCAATCTCTTGTATTCCTTTCATCGTGGTAATAAAGTACTCTCTCCAAAGTGGATGTACACTAACAAGATGTTAGTGGAACCACTATAAATCCTTGTGTGATTTATTTTTGCTACTTTGTCATTAGTTTCTTACTTGTGATTGAGATTTGGATTGTTCGTGATTGGTTGATCTTTGTTTGTGGCTAGAGTTATTGCTTTAATTGTTTTTGCAAGTCTAACAACGGTCTAGTCTTCCGCTAGCGCTTTGTGGTTTAGATATCGGATTCGACTGGTCTTGAATCGGATTAATCGCAACGGTTACAACATTGTGCACATCATGTTGTTATTGCCTTTTGGATATAGAACCGATTAATGTATGCTTGTCCAAACTATCATTTGCTACTACATAATGTGTATGAACTTGTTGTGTTGCTTTATATTTATGTACATGTTCGACCAATTTTCATATATAATGCATGTACCTAGCTTGTGTTGTTGTTTTGCTTTTGGGTTGCGCGTTTATGCTTGATTTTCTTGTTGTCAAGCTTGAACTTTTTTGTGCTTCTGCACCCTGTTGCCCTATGCACATTTGCTTTCTGGTGGACATTGTATTTCACATGCCTATTTGTATTTGTTTAGGTACCTTGCCGATCTTTGTGGCTATTCAAACATTCTATCCTGCAATTAATTTTGTGGAAAAAACACTTCGTTTTATGTTTGATTTCATGCATAAACTTGTCTTCTTTTGAACTGATACCTAGATTACTATTGCACATATCCATGTTGTCTGGATCACCTTCGGTCTGCCCCTTGTTGTGAAATGCACTTGTTTTGTTGGTTTTGTTTTGAGGTTTTTTGGTTTTGATTTTTGGATTTTACCATGTCGAAGCAGTTTTGGCAATTGTAAATATTTGAGTTAGTCGATGCCGTTTTGATTGTGCTCTCTAGCACTTGGTTTTCTTCTACTGAATTTGAAAACTTATGAACGACGCTTGAGTTGAATTTTACCTCGTGCGCACTTGCACTAAGTTGAGCCATTTGGATTGACCTTTGCTGTTGTTTGTTCAAAAAGTGACGATGAAAGAGAATTTGTGTTTTATGGGTCGATCGAGTCATGATGTTGGGGATATTGTTTCTAATGAGATAGCAATTATAGTCTTAAAAATTTATCTTTTCATTTCAAAAACGCATAGATAGTGTTGAACTGAAAAACGAAAAACTGAAATATGAGAGAACTAAATTACTTCACATAAATGATAGTTTAGAAGTTAAGCTTGAAAAAATTATAAATATTCAAAACCTTGAATGTGGAAAATATCAATCTCTGAATGATAAGCTAATTAAATGCAAGACTAATTTTGTAACTCTTGAAAATGAACTTTTGATTTTAAAGAAAAATGATGATATGAAAAGTGAATAAATGCATTCTGGTTGAAAACAAAACGTGGCTTAGTTTTGATAAAATTGAACCATTTAAAAAAGGAAATTCCGATAATTTCAAAGATTTTTCAAACTTCTTGTTTTGTGACAAATACGGGAGTAAACAAGAAAATTGGTTGTTTAGAAATAAAACAATCTAATTAAACGAATGTGAGTCCTATAAGGTAAAATGATGAATTAGATTAAGTTTAAAATGGTTTCGGCTCCTAAGGGTACCTAAGTGAATGTATTGGATTGTTGTATAAACAAGCTTAGGTCCAAAATGTATAAACGAATTTAAAAGCAGTTCAACATCCCCTTAAATATTTAGGTACTAGGGGTGACTAAGGAACAACTTCTAGAGGGATCGAATTCAAGTTCTTAAAGAAAATTTTCAGGGTTCCTTAGCTTAGAATGATGAGTTGAAGATTCATAATTAACAATATCAATTTTAAGATGGATATAATCTCTAAACATTGTTTTATATTTTCATCTTTGCACCGTTCCATATTGACATTATTGCAGTATTCTTGCGATTTCTTGAGATCTCTAACTTAGATCCGCAAAATTCAAGATGTTTGGGAAATTAAATTGAAATCTCTCCAAGTTCTATGTTTCATGTTTTTCCAGAATCTGAATTTGAACAGTTGAAAAATAATAATTTATTTGGAATGTTCTTTATAAACAATTTTCAGAACTTTTGATACAGATGTAGTATTTTGATCATATCGTGAACTCTGTTATTCTGAATTGTAATATTCTTGAAGTTGTGAAAATCTAACGAATTATTGCACAACTTTATTATTCTGAGTTTTCGCAAGTTCATTTTGGAAAATCTTGAAAATACGTACTGAATTCAACATATTACTCAAAAATCATCTTTGTTTTACATAATTAAGTTGTGTTAATCTCATATAGCTAATGTTTGACCTGTTAGATTGTTTTGAAATCACCTTTAATTGTTGCCTTCTTTGAATATCAAGAACTTTCATATTTTTACTCAATTTAAATTATGAAATCTAGATTTTCGTACAATGCTTTCAAAAGAACTAATTCAGAAAACTTTCTTGAAATATGAGTCAGTGCTTGTCGACATCCTTATGACTGATAAATTATGATTGAAATTCTCTTATGTGGTTATTACTTAATGCAGACAATGTTGTTTTGCTTGATATAATTAGACTTACTTGAATTTTGAGTGAGTATGAGGATTACATAGTAAGCTAAAAAGCAGTGCTTGAGGTATCATTGTATAACACAAGAGACGATCAGAGTACAAGTAGTATTAGATATCATCTCATTCAATTGATTGATTTTTGAACGTGATTTTCAACTTGCACATTTATTTTCATGAAACTCCTCTTGTATAAAATTGGTCCTTATATATTTTCAATTTTATTTTATAAAAAATATTTTTAATTGTTTACTCGAAAATTTAAATTATTGACCAACTGAATATTTTTGGAGCTTATCAAAATTACTTGTAGATGTCGGAATTGAGCTTCGTTATCTCAAGGAAATGTAAATGGCGACAAGGCAAACATTTTTTCTTCTTCCTCCTTGGTATCTCACCACAAAATGGAATCTTTCACTAGCTTCCTGTCTCCTCGATCCATGCTCTCCTCTCAACCTTGTTTTCGCTGTGTGTGTTTCCCTTAGATAACCTAATTAGCCTCATTGTTATCTAAGTTTTATTGTGGATATAGTTCTGAGCCTCATCTTTTGGGAAGCGAATCTGAAGCCTCTTCCAACCCTTTGATGATGATTTCAGGCAATTACCTGTCATAAGTTCTTCAGCAGGTTGGATTTTGTGGAATGGAGGATGTCTCCGACGTGGAGCTAACATGGTGAGCAGTAATTCCTCTTGAGTATCTTGAATTCGCATTTGGTCTTTTGATTGTGATGGATCTCTATTCTCTTTGGGATTTCAATGTTCATCACGTTATTGCGTCTTGTCGGTAGCACTTTGGGTTCAGTTTTGTTTTGCAGAGAGAAGTTGGTTGTCAAAACTGGTGTTTGGTTTTCCTCTTGGTTGTCGTTTCCTGAACTTACTACTCATGTAACCTGAGAATAGCTCGAACAACTACTTGTTGCTGCAAATGAGCATCCTTTTGTTTGGTGGTAGTATGGATTGGTTATCACCAAAGAACGATTGCAATACACGAGATGCATCACACTGATCATTGTTATTGTTCGTATGATGATGTTCTTCTTGTTTGTATTATTTCTGGGTGGAAGGGAAGCGATGATTGCTTTCTAGTGTTATTTGTCTAGTTGTTTTCAACGATGTCCTGCTATTTGTGCGTGAATCTGGTGGTCTGGAAATCTGTTTTCCATTTGGGTTTTGGTGATGCATGGCGCTCAATTTTGCCATCTCCTTCGGTGTGCTACTATCGTATCCTTCCTCGTCCATGCAACTTCACAGTCATATAGTAGTCTGGAAATCTGTTATCGTTCACGGCACAAGCTAACGAGCATTTTAATTTCTTCTTGCATGGAGACGTCATATAGCAGTAGTCTAGTAACTTAAACTAGCTTCTGGACTATAATCTAGATTAGAATCAGTGGGCAACCCACTATAAATGCCAATGACGGTGGACAGTCCACCTTAAAAACCGAATTAGTTGACTGCTAACTACAGTCATCTATACTATATTATAATTTTATTATTAGTTATAATAAAAGAGTGTTACAGAACACTATAAAAACCGACCGGCCATGCAAAAAAAATCATAAAAAGAGAAAATATCATTCGAAATTTTATGAAAATTTTACAATATTTTAATAATTAGCGCTTATTTCATGATCATTTCTTTCACGATCACCTTTCTTTTATACACCACAATTTTATATAATGTGAAGAGTTTAGCTTTTTTTGGATATAAGGAAATATTTTTTGAAAAATATAATGTAATCTTGGGTATTCACACTCATTTAAAAGTCTTTGCTATTATGCATGGGTGAATAACCTTAATCTCTACATATTTTCTTCCATTCCCATTTAAAAGTCCTCAAAGTTATACATGGATGTAAATCATGTAAGAAAAGGATAAAAAAAATATTTTTTTAGTCCCATTTAAAGTCCTCATGCATGGTTACGAAATACTTGACAATTTTTAAGTTACTGCTAACCCATTTTAAACTTCTAACGGTTATGCATGGTTAAAAAGTTCTTAATATAGTTAATGTGCTTAAATTTGTATTTAATATTTATTAAAAAAAAAATTTGAACTTTTATTCCTTTACTTGGAATTGACAGACTCTTCCCAGTATATAAAATTTATCATAAATCTATCATTCTTCAAAAACATGAAATTTGTTTTTAATTAATGAAGTACTATAATTTTTATTTAATTGATTATAATCAATGTTATATATTTTTCGTCTTGACTTGAATTAATATTTTTTAGTAAAAATTAATTACTTTTTCGATTTCCATTATTATTTCTATGATAATAAAAAAGGAGAAGCAAGAATGAAATTTTGTTGAATAAGTGTGTATTTAAGATTATTTTTATTATTCAAAATCAATTTTCAAATTTCTCAGTTTTCAAATACATGCATATGTATGGATGGAGTTCAGTTGTAGAGGGAGCATCTAAATAGGGGAGCATGTTCACATCACGTCTAACACATTTATTTAAACTTCAAAAATCTTAATTATGTTTGTCATCATCAAAAGAGAGAAATTGTTGAGCATATTGATATGATTTTTGTTTGATGATAATAAACATTTATATTCAACAATTGTATTTGTTAATGTACTATTCGGTATTTAGACACAAGGACAAAATTAGAGAAAAATTTAGGCACAAGGGCAAAAGGCCAAAAATTTAGGTAAAAGACACTTTTTAGTGTATATGAAGGAATTTAGGAGCTCACCATCATTTTCTATTTTACACTAAAAAGTGTCTTTGTAGCTAATTTTTTGCCTCTTGTCCTTATGCCTAAATTTTTGTTTAATTTTGTCCTTCACACTATTTTCCTGTTCTATTTTCCATAAATAAATATTAGCAAGAATAAAATATTCAAATTCGAAATATTATTTCAAACACAAATTTTTATTCAAACAAATATTTTATTATATTCTTAAATAGTACACATTTTTATACTCGCTATTTTATAATCACTATACAAACTCTCAAATTTGTACATACATATCCGCACTACACACTCTTGTACAACATACATGGTCGTGACAAGCTCAACAATGCAAAATGCACAGTGAAAATTTTGAACATAGAAGTAAGAAATTCGAAAGCAAATTGTTGTTGAACAGGTCAACAATCCCTAGAAATTAATCAAAGCCAAAAATGAAATTCAAAGCCAAAACCAAAATATACGAAAACAATTCACGCGTCCGTTCAACTGAAAGACAACAAATATTGAACACATATACAAGTCAAAAGAATTCATAGATATGTAGAGATTTAAAATCTAACATAATCACCTTAATCATCATAGCCAATTCGGAGTGAAAAAGATGATCAGATAATAAATAGAAAAGGGGATAAATCGTACCAGTTCGTAGGCGCAAAACCTCTCGACATTAAAGCACCCAAATCCAAGAGCAAATTACAGAGCGGAGATGAATTGAAGAAGCAATTAAAAAAAATATTTTTCAATTAAAAAGGGAAGCAAGGGATTCATGTTTAGGAACCGTAATTTTCCAAGAAACGAGTGGATCGTGCAAATAAAGAAGAGGGGTTTGGGACAAAGGAGTTAAAGAAAAGGAATTGGTCATATTATTTGTTGGTTTGGGTTATTTGCCTCCCTCTTTATATTTAAACAAATTTTTTGATTAGGATTTCTATTTTAATTTTAGTTGTAATTTTTCTGTTTTAAAAAACTTCAGTTTTTAGGTAGCAAATTGTCGGACGTAGTTCAAGAATTCACAACTCAATGACTGGGTTGTGGCAAAGATTTGGGCGTAGAGTTTGAACAATTAAACGAGTGATAGTCAAGAGTTTACTGTGTATGTAAGCGTTGTATTACTTAACTCCTAGTAGAAACTTTGGGTAGAGTTTTGAGCGTAAGGAGAAAACAATCGGGCGAGTGAGAGTCATGAGTTTACAGTGAATGCAAGCATTATGTTATTTAATTTCTAGTAGAAACCTTGTACATAGTAGTGGATAGAGTTTTGCCGAAGTAAGGTAATTTCTATGTGTGATTTACTTTTCGCAATTACTCTGTTGCTATGTGTTAGACCAAAAATTGGTTCTAACACCCAAATCAGCTATGATTTCAATGAAATAGAATCAAAAAGCAACAAAGAACACACGATTTATAGTGGTTCGGCGTTAATGAGCCTACGTCCACTTTGTTTTCTTTTAATTGATGATTTGAATACAAATACAGCAATGATTCTCACTCAACTTCACAATTACAATGCATAAACTCATTCAAATCTCTCAAAAATAGACTTTAAGAGATGATTTTGATCTGAATGTAGCTATGAAATTCGGCTATGGAGGAAGTTAGAACTGAGAATTTGCTAAAAGATCCTTTCAAATGCCTCCAGATGGTGTATTTATTGGTGAGAATTCTCTTTGAAGTGGCTCCGGTTCGGAATTGCGTGGCACCCATCCACAAGAGTCGGGTTCGAAGGCTTTCAGATGGTGACAGCACATCGATTTGGTGGGAGATCGTGGGAGAAATGATCACGCTTGGTCTGAGTCTTCAGGAAATGTGTGTAGCAATGGTCACAGGTTCAGAGAAAGGGGTTCGGATCGGCTGCCTCCGATCCGATCCGATCCGATGAAGCCTCCTGCCTTATGATGTTGCTGTCGTACTCCTCTGTTCCGATCCGATAAGGCCACTTGTTATTTTCTGATGTTGCTGACGTATCTCTCCGATCCGAACCGATGAGGCCACTCGCTATCCTCTAATGTTGCTGATGTATCGCCGATCCGAACTGATATGATTTCTGCGTCTTTGATCTCTACTTTTTTCCTGCGCTATCTCCTTCCGATCTGAACCGACTGGTTGCTTTCTCACTGTTTGCTCTTTGTGTAGCCTAGTTCACAAAGTAGGCTAACATTTTGCCCCCTCGAAGTACACTCTTATTTAAGATAAAGTGTGCTTTGAAGCAATTTACAAAACATCCTTCGAATTAGAATCATTGAATGATCGCCTCCATTTACTTGTAGTGTCGTGTCGCTTCATAAAGTCGTGCCTTTCGCTGCCTATATGTGCCCACAAACCATATGAATTACTTTCTTCATTTTCAAACAACGTTGAGAGCTCCTTCTAATGTCCAGTGATTCTTTCAGGTGAGCTTTTTTTTTTGTATTCAACCTTCATAACAAGTCCATGTGTATAATCTTCTTCGGTTCGAACTCCAATCCGAATGGACTCCCCTTTTGTATTACTCATCAGTGAGCTAATAGGCCACAATGCACTGGTGGGCTTGAATACCGGTCTGAACGGGGTGAAGCAAAATGGGAATACGAGTGGTCACCTTGATTTTATATAAATCCGCCTCCCATCTTCCTCTTCCTCTTCTTCCTTTATTACTCTCGCATAAACTGATTCTGCATTAAAACCCAAAAACTCCAAAAACCCCGAAACTCTCTCGTTCTTCCTTAAATTAAACAACTAGGTAGGTTTAATATCTCAAATCACTTTGCTGTAATCGATTTCAGTTTAAATTTGTGGTAAAATTGAGCGATTCGACCATGTTGTTTGTTTAATCCAAACGCAACCGCCTTCTCCCTCTTTGCCTTCATCGTTGGTGGTTCTGTCATCACCTCGAGACATTGAGAAGAAGAATTAGGGTTCTACAGTATATTTGAGCACGTAAGTGCCTGTACTTAATTGGGTTTTGCGAAACGGAGTTGGGTTCGGTATGGGTTAGGTGAGGTGGAAAATGGGGAAGATGAAAAAGAGGAGAGGAACTGGGTTCGGTTTGGGTGAACAAATGTTGGAATGAAGGAAAGGGAAGATGTTTACAAGATCGGATCGGATCAGGTCGAAGCAAAAGAAAGAATCAAAAAAGATGTTTACAACGTCGGATCGGGTCGGAGCAAAAGAAATCAAAATGAAAGGGAAAACAAAGCCTACTTGACCGGGTCGGATCGGAGTAAAAGACGGAGGAAAAGAGGCATTATTACCCAAATCAATCCGAACCGATCCGGTGGCCTACATTCGAACCGATCCAGTTCTAATTACTGGGTGTATATCTGCTTCAAATTGAAACATCGATTTGCCCTCTGATCCGATCCCAATGCACATGCCCGAACCGAACCGAAACAGTCCAACTCAATGCACGAGAACTTATCCAACTATCTTAATCAATGCTTGGCACAACCTTCAACTTGATAAACAGTTAGGATAGCGCCTTACGAACATAACAAACATCCAGAACTAATCTGAAACATTATTATTTCTTTGAATCTTCATATCACGCTTTCATGTGTTTGCTTTGCATTTTTATTACACGTAGTCCACACTTTAGTTCACATACACACACGGGGGACACGGGCAACTTTACTCTAATCTTTGCTATTGTTTCTTTATTAGTCTAGTGATCATGGCCGAGAGACATTCATCTAGGTTAGCAAAGAAGATGGAAGCTGCGGAAGCTTCTGAAAAAGTTACCATTGATGACATATCTTCTTCTTCAGACCCTGAATGGGATGATGAGGGCCCAGATTATGAGGTAGGGACACATAACAATGGCACACCTTCCGATAGCGAAGTTTCTCTGGGCTATGAGGAGGAAGGAGGGATAGGACATAATCGCGCTCCTGATGAGTTTGAGTCTGCCATTATCTTGGAGTCACCCATAGACTCTGTTGAATCAACGATTGACGACGACAGACTTGTTCGCATATGTTTAATGCACGGGATATTGAAAAGGGATACCCTGGTACCTTCGAAAACTGACCGTCCTCACAATCCTCAAGAAGGATTTATGGAAATTACCCGATTGATGTGTATGGTTGGGGCTATTCTACCATTTCCGTCTTTCGTTGTCGACTTTCTAAGACAGATGCGGATTGCCCCTATGCGGCTACATCCCAATTCCTATGCTTACTTATATACCTTATATATAGCATGTCGAGAGATTTTAGGTACAGAGCTCACTTTCGACGACATCCACTTTTTTTATAATTTCAAGCATCAGACTCGGGAAACTCCTTCCTTCTCTTACTTCGAATCAGTCCCAAAAAGGAAAATTATTTCAGCCCCATTTAGCAGCAAGGCTGGCGATTCCAAGCTAGAATGGTTTTATATAAGGCAACAGCCGGGATGTGCCAGGAGATGGACAAAATCAAGTAAAGCATTGGTTTTCTAGATCTCAACTTTGAATGTTTACGCCAACACATTAATCCGTTTTCTTTTTGTTTGCAGTTGATAATCCAAAACAAATAGCGGGTCAAGTGTACTTTGATCGGATGCATCGGCTCCTCAATAGCGACCAAAAATTTCTCACCATCGGAATACCTTCATCATCATGGGCTATTGTCCATTACCCGTAGCATAGGTCATGGGTTGGGTTCATATGTATACATCCCCTCAGTGGACATAATTCCTGAAACGGGCGAGGGCTCGAAAAGTCCAAGAATACCTCTTCGGACTTCACCTTCTCTATCTTTAACTCAAGACGATGAGCTGGCCAACATAGCCGAAAAGCACTGAGAAGGGTACATCGTCCCTGGGGATGCTATTTCTCTTGAGAAATCACTATCTCCTAAAGAACTGCCAATAGAAGCTTCCCAAGGAGATGCCCCTACTATCGATGATCCTACATTTCAGGGTTTAGGAGATCTCTCCCTACCTGAAACTATCTATACTTCAGACAATTTGGGCACAAATCCTTTAGTTTTTATTTCTTCAGAGGAGACTACTCCTGTTAAGGCCAAAGAGCCCACTCGCGCTAGCTTGGCTTCGGACTCGGGTTTATCGGGGGGAACACCACTTAGGATGCACTTAACACAATAGCACCACACTTCACAGCACTTACTTCTCATGAGAATACTGATTCTGAATTCCACTTTCATTATTGCGTAGGTACAATGTCTCGCCCTTACTATGACGTCAGGAAAATACGTTGTCGTATGACTAGACCCCCTTCCGATGTCGAGCATGATCACCGCGAAAGCCGGGGTAGAGAGGACAGAAGGCCTTATGATACTTATCAGTCGCGCACCTTGCGCTCTCGCTCCCCAGTCGGATCCGGACCGATACAAAAGCTACTAGGGTCGTCGAGGAGAAGACACATCGCAGCCTAAAGACCAAACTTCTCCTCAAGACAAACGCAGTCGGGAAAGGAGCTCGCCGAAAGATACCAACTCATGAGGCAAGCATAAGGTTTCTGATAAGCGGCCTAGGAAGGGTGATGCAGCCATCGTGCCCACTAAACATAAGGATACTGAGCTAACATACTGCGCACCTCCACCATTGGATACTGAAGCTAAAGTTAAGCGGACATATCTGGAGAAGCAGTTCCCCGACCACTATTTTGAAAATCTGACTTTCTTACCCGCTGTCGAGTGGGCAGATGAGGCCAAAACAAAGATCGACGGGTCGAAAAACAATATTCGGAGATGTTCAAGTATTCACGTAACCTATCCAGAATCATTCGAACTTTAATTACGGATATTAACTCGATGAAAAAGACTACAGACGCCGACGCAAAAGCCTTGAAAAATTTGGAGAAGGACCTCGAGGACACACAGGCCCAACTTGTTATCGCTCAATGAGACACTACCAACTTTAAACAACAATTTGAAAAGTTACAGAAGCGTTATCATGACTTGCTAGAATCTCATAGCCAAGAGCGCTTGGAGTTGAAAAAGCAAGCAGAAGATGCTAAGTCGGATAACGCCAAAATGCAACTTGCTTACAATGCTCTTGAGTGAGAAAAGGCCGAGTTAGTGAGAATGAATGCTGAATTGGAGAAGAGAAACACTAACTTGGCTTCTAAGTTGATGGAGGCCGAGAATAGGGCTGCCCTAGCGGAGGGTAATGTGGAAAGTGTTATTAAGTCCGCCGAAGAGACCCACAAGTAGCTGTCAGAGGCCCAGGAGGATGTGCATGGTTTCGGCGAATTACTGATCGAATTTTTCGCGCATATAATTCATCGCCGAAACATCTCTTGGATTGAAGATTATCCGACTACCTTGGTTGACGTGTGGAGCCAAATTATCGAATGGGAGAAAGAGGAACTCAAGGTAGACTCCGTCGACGAAGACAAGCTTATGGAAAATAATCTAAGAGATGATGAGCCGGCACGTCTGGCCGAGGGGCGTTGCGTCATCGCTGCTGCTATGGAGGAGGAGAAGCGGATGGCCAAACAAAAGAATATCTCTAAGGCTAGTTCTTCTTCTACTGCCGCTGAAACTTCTGAAGTTGAGGGATATGACCCTGAAAACCCGGGGATCCCTCAGGCATCACTTTTATCCCCGATACCCGAGACGGCAGTCACTCCAGCTGAGAAATCATCGGAAGGTATTTCTACCTTTTCACCCCAATTTGTCGAAGCTGTCTCCACTTTTCATCACATAATTGGGCAATCGATGAAGGATCCTTTATTTTCTCCTAAGTTGATAACTGTTGCTTCTCATTATGTAGGTGTTGAACTGGCCGAGAAGATAGACGTGCCTCAGAGAACCACCATCGGAGGAAAATCCGCGGAGAAGGCTCAAGGAGAAAATGATAAGGCTGCCACAGTAGAGTCAGGAGGGGGAGATGAATTGTCTAAGGTTGATGCTCCTCATGATGACGAGATGATAGAAACCTTGAAAGACGATGGCGGTAGCGAGGGACATGAGGAAGACCCTGATGTGGCTATAGTCGGGGATTCAAAAAGTGCTGATGACATTACTTTGGCTGAAATGAAAGCCGAACAAGATAAACGTATGCAGCTAAAAGTTGAAGACCTGAACCCCGAATGCCTTAAGCCTCTTACAGTGATGGATCTTGGATCAAGGTTAGTCATTAAGCTTTCAACTAGATCTATTACGGAAGATCTTGCTAAAAAGTCTTCTCTTGATTCCAGCGTTCCGACTCCTGGGAAAAAATCAACTGATTCTAACACTTCGGTTACAGGGAAGAAAAAGTCGAAACGCATTATGACTGATGTTGAAAAGGAAGCTAAGGCTGCTCAGAAAGCTGCCAAAAAATCCAAGTCCGATCCAAAGCCCAAATGATGAAGTGCTTTGTTTTATTTTGGCATTTAATTGGTTTGCAATTGTTGCAGCGAGTGCGACCCTCGCATCTTCTTTTTTGCTTGTTTTCCTTGTACAAACTCATACGTTTGTAAATAAAAATAGTTTATTTCCTGCAATACCTGATAGTCGTTAGTTCAGCACTTAAGTGAAAATACAAAAGTATGTCATACTAAAGTTATGTAATGAAGTCATGATTGAGGGGAATATGTGTGCACATATATGCCTCCAGATAATTTTGGATAATTAAGCAAGAACTATTCAAGATTGATTAAATTAAAAAAATCCAAATGCCCCCGATTCTCTGACGGGGCCATATTCCTTTCGTCATTGATGCCTGTTCTTTCTAGCATCTTTATACGCTCCTGTCTCGTATTCAGGTTAGAGTATCGTTGAGGCGGTCTCTCATTGAGACGACCCCAAATCCCGTTCAGACGGAGACAAGGGTTATCTTTGGAATATAACACGGAAACAGATAATAGAAGAACAAAATTAAATAAATACACCAGACAATGAACAATAGAATATACTGGATAAAAGTAATCATCAGAGTTACACAGTATACAGGATCTTACTTAGTACAAATACAGTTCAGCTATACATAAATGTCTACAGCAGATAACAAACAAGATATGTACAATAGGAGCTGAACAGCATAAAAAGAGATAAATGATAGAATCCATCTTCAGCTCCAGCTATCCAGAAAGAACCAACTAAACCTGAACACAAGGCTGCCTGTGTAGAAAAAGGGGCACCCGAGTTTGAAAGTGAAACAAACTACGAGTCAGTCATGGGACTGGTATGAGAAATCTACTCAACACATATACAATTTGGCCAATCACAGGACCACGCCACTTTCGTGGAACGGGTTTACTCCATTGGATTGCCAGTCTTTAAAACAAATCATTCTTTTAAACATCGCTATGCTTTTATAAAAATGAAGCCGTTATAAGACTCAGTTCCCATCACACAATGCAACGCAAACCGAAGGATAGAGTTTTTACCTTATAACGGCCAAAATATGCTTGATACGAACAAACAAAGGAATTTGATATTATTGCTAGTGTCTATATGTTTTGAAAATAATTTCAAATCATAACTATCAATCATAGACGGCATTAATGCCCCATACCACTATGCCGCCATATATAGGTATACAATCAAAATCGCATCGTCACGTATTTGGAAATTGGATTCCCGTCATGAACCAAGGCAAAAGATAGTCCTTACCGAATTCGAGACGCTCTAGCCCGTGTCTCAGGTACAGCCGCGACCATACCCTGGATCGTTAGGGCCGGTCCACACGAAGTGGATTATAATGCCTGAACAATGCGTTTCTCCACCCTTTGGGGTGTAAATGAGCCAACGAATGACTCCATCGAACCCGATCGTCCGATCAAACTGAGGCGCCTCGCAACAGCAACAACTACATAGGTGAAAAGTATATAAATGTCAGGGCTGGTAGGTCACTGACACCACCCTAGCTAGAAAGAAAACGCACGTCCCCCCTGAGGTCCTGCTCCCGTTTCTGGTTCATACCGGGGTGTGAGGCTCGCGAATTTACGTTATACACAAAGCTACGCCACACAGGCGGTGCTTTGATCATCACCACAAGACTTTGCTTTTCAACAGAAGCCCTGATCACTGCATCTTAGCATGCCACACAGGCAATTCATGCCATGCGACTGATGTCCATCGATATACAACATCTGAGCTCGTGCGTTTCAGAGAAGGGCGTTAAGCAAAAGAATAAATTCTCCGCTGCCAAACAGATGTATATTTAATAGGGATCAATCCACACAGAATAAAATCCAATGTCAGACACACAGTCCATTTACAAGTCCGTTCTGGGTCTGAACGAAACCGGAGGCACTAAATACCTCGCAAACCCTTCGATCACCACGTACGTCTGGACGATCACCACTCATTATCCATATTTCGGGATGCCTCCCAATCAGGACCTCGGTTACGATCCAAACGAGGTGAAGATCTCCGGTCTTCGACCACCGTCTTCATCTTCGACTTTCAATCGTCGGTCGATTATTTGAAATGAGAATTAACTCGGCCTTCTCAAATAATTCACGCACATTTAGAATTTCAAATCAATTTACTTTAATGGTTAAATCATTCGACAACAGCAATTTTGTTCTTTAATGTAATTTTCACACCAAACACATTCAACCATCAAATACTACATAAATCGGGCAAATTCAGTTTATTTCTATTTCATATCGTTTATGATATTTTATAAGGATTTATCGCTATTTTTATTTATTTTAAAATAGCCAATTTATTCAAAACGACGCTTCGGGCCATAACGCGGCCATGGCGCTGTTTTTCTTCAGAATTGATTTACACATATCTGAAAATCTAACCGTTGGATCTTCACAAAATTTACATCATTAGAAAGGTCTTTTCAAAACGAATCCAACGGTTCCAGTTTCGGGAAAATCCGACGGTCGGATCTCCCGGTACAATCGTTTGAATTTTCGATTTCAAAATACGAACTGCAACGTCGTTATTCGATTAAATATATAATTATATTTATATATATATATAAATATAATCGCTTCTGGCGCTGTTTTTCATCAGATTTGAATTAAACATTCCAGACAATCCAACCGTTGGACTTTTACAAGGTTGGTGTCGTTAGGAAGATATTTCCAAGGCGAACCCGACGGTTGAGGTTTCGGGAAAATCCAATGATTGGATTTCCCGCACTAGTTGTTTGAAATCATGGTTTCAAAATGCGAACTGTACGACTATGTTTCGTTTTAATTTTATTTATATTTATATATTTATATAAATATAGTTCATTCAATGATTTCAATATCGTTTTCACTTCAAATATTTCACTAACGCCTTAAAATTTTGGAAAATTTCGCCATAACCTCCCCTGCACCGGGAGCATCGGGAAATCTCAAATAGCTTCCTCGGTCCTTCTAATCTCAAAAATAAAAAGAAAAAGCCAACAGGCTCATAAAATCATCACCCAAACAAAACAGTAAATATGTACCTATTTGTCGGGCACAAAATTTTATTCCTCTTCTCTAGCCCCTTTGCTATAACCTGTTCAATGAATATGCATGTACATATATATAGTTCTTATCATTTATCATTTTCTATTCAACTTCATATTTGATTTCTATTTGGTTTAAAAACACCATTCATTCTAATGTTACATACATAGGTACAAATCATATCATTAGCTAATTAATGAATATTTCAACTCATATTTATTTATTTGAACAAGTGGTTATTTTTAACACTCCACATTTCAACGATTCATGCATATAATAAAAATATGATTTTTATTGTAAAACAACTCATTTCAAAACACTATTATTTTATATATTTCATGTTGGTGATAAAAATAGGATTTTTCTTATAAAACAATTTCTTTCAAAAACGAGATTATTTTACACAGTTCATATGGTCGATAAAAGGTGATTTTTATCATCAAACAATCTATTTCAAAATATGAATACCATTCAACACATGAATTTCAAATCAACGAATGAATATCTATTCAACACATGAAGGTTTTCTATAGTTTCTATATATAGATAAAAATGTGATTTTTATATTTAAAACGTGAATACCATTCAACACATGAATTTCTAATCAACGAATGAATATCAATTCAACACATGAAGGTTTTCTATAGTTTCTATATATAGATAAAAATGTGATTTTTATATTTAAAACGCGAATACCATTCAACACATGAATTTCTAATCAACGAATGAATATCAATTCAACACATGAAGGTTTTCTATTCAATGAATAAATATAGTTTAAGCAGATGAAAATAATTCAAACACACGAATATTATTCAAAATTTCGGCAGCATAACGGCAGGGTAGTTAAAATCGGGACCGTCCCTAGTACGGCTCCTCGCTCAACCTTAAAACCTCGCGGTTTTTGACAATGGGGATCATGCATCTAGTTCGCACGCAGGCGGCATGTATATATTTATTTCATTTCCACAAACTAATCCTATGGGGTTTCAACCAAATATTTCTCAACCACAACGGGTATTTTTCAACCCCAATCAATCAATATCAACCACAAACAATCCCAAACAATCATTCGCTATCAATCAATTTTCACACCAATCACAATCAATAAATATCGACCATGGTTTGTGGACGAGGGGCGTGTATATATATATATATATATATAGCAATTCACTTTTATCTCAACACATATATACTTTTTACAACGCATATATAACTTATACATCGAACGTACAACTTATACAACGCTTATACAAGAGATGTACAACGCTTATATAACTCATACATCGAACGTATAATTTATACATCATCGTTTTCCATATTGTTTTTAAATCAGAAATCTCACCGAATAGCTAAACCAAACGTCTCGACTCTTCATATGTAGGAAATCTTCTTCGTTTCTTCTTCTGTCACTTTCGTCATTCGTATTCACTACATATATAAAAATCACATTTTTACTTCGCTATTCGATATATAAAAATCGAATTTTTACTTCGCTATTCAATATATAAAAATTGAGTTTTTACTTCGCTATTCAATATATAAAAATCGAATTTTTACCTCGTTATTCAATATATAAAAATCGAATTTTTACCTCGTTATTCAATATATAAAAATCGAATTTTTACCTCGTTATTCAATATATAAAAATCTGATCATTCTTCTTTATAAAAGTCAAACTTTCTACAACGCTTTTCATATTATGAAAATCGCAATTTTATCACTAAATATCTTATCTTTTTTTTATTTATAAAAAAAACAAACTTTTAAACAACAGTATTTAATTTTTAAAAAATCACTCAAAGCTATATTATGAAGATCATAATTTTCGTCCACATCTAAGTAAAAAAAAAAATCAGATCCTCAATCCATGTTATCAAAAAAAATGATTTAAAATTAATCTTTTAATTTTATTAAGCTAAGTATTTAACATAAATTAAAAGAAAAGTAAAACTTACTGTTAATTTGATACAGACTGGACGGTGTACTGGAGCTGGACTGAGGCGCTGGTGAACTTGACGGAGTCGGTGTTGATGATGCTCCGAACGGTGGCTCGCTGACCTGTTTGGTTTGCTGTTCAAAAAGGATCTCGCGTGCTGGATCTCGCGGTGGGGTGCTCGAGATAAGGAGGGAGGTCGAAGGTGGTCCCACCGGGACTGGCGGCGGGTTTCTTCCTCGATTTGGGGGATTGCGGGTGGACTTCGACGCTGCTCTTCACGTTGGGGTCGGGGGGGTCGAGATACAGGGCTCACGCACGAGGAGAGGGAGTGAAGGTCAGAGGGGAATCGATGCTGGTGGGCGGTGGCGTGGTGGAGCAGCAGTCGTCGACGTGGGGGGGGGGCTGATTTAGGTCATCGGGTTTTTATTTTAGAAAAGGGGGCGGGTTTTGACAAGGCAGAAGAAAAGAAGGGGGGTATTTATATTATATATTTTATTATTTATTTTTCTTCTTTAAAAAAGTAGGGTTTTTATTCAAACTCCAAACGAACTCCACCGCCTGTCGTCCATAGCTAATCACCCCCATTCCGAACACAATGGGATATGTATCGTAGGCTGATTCGATCGTTACAATCAGTTTTCATCGAAATCAACATATAACTCTATATATTGAATTTGAACACGCATTTCAATTTACCGGGGTCACATTCGAACTCTAAAAATTCTAGAAAAAATATTTTCTAGCTTCGTATTGATGATACGGTCCTAACAAAACTAGTTTCGTCAAATTCTGAGACCGTTGGAAAAATGGTCATTTTCCAGTCGATTAAAATTGACTGAAACTGTCAAAACACATTTAACTGCGCCACGCCCACATATTAGCTCAGAAAATTATGAAAATTGGAATCTAGCAATAACTTCACATCCCGGATCCAACAAAAGTGGTTTTGCCGAATTCCGAGGTCGTATGCAAAATGGCCAATTTCACGGGCTATATAAATTCCATAGCGATCGTTCTGAAAATTCATTTGGCCATAACTTTTGCTTTCCGTTATGAAAATTCAATTTTTCAGATTCGTTAGAAAGGTATTCACTAACAAATTTAAATATTTTTGGTTTCACTAAAATTCGTTTTGTTTTGCACCCGGTATAGTCCGACAAAGTTTGAATTCAATTTTTGAAACTGCAGCGCCCTTTCAGGCCTTGTTTATAATTATAATTAATTATATTCGTTTTCAATTCTCGATTCAAACTCAGTTTTCATCGCCATTATTTAAAATATTTATTTTAAATATTTAGAATCCATTATTTTAGCCAATTTAAAAAAAATTAAATTGGTTCAGATTTTCTGGGTCGTTACAATCTCCCCCACTTAAAACTTTTCGTCCCCGAAAAGGAACAAAGTCGAAAGTGGTTTGATAAATCTACAATCCCACAATACAACAACCAATTTGTTTTTAACCTTCCAAAAACATACTAATCAAATCCTATATTCCTTTAAAAAATCATTCAGAGTATAGAATAAATAGTGCACATCCATGGGAAGAAATATAGCAACAGAATAAAGAATTAAATGGTAATGCAAAGTATGGCAAATGTACCTTGCACCGGAGTCAATCAGAGATATCTACTCGGCATCTAGGATAAGCTTTCTGAATGCTCTCCTCAGTTTCCCAAGTACAATCTCGCGGATCTCCACTCCATTGCACTTTGACTAAGCGAACCTTCTTGTTCCTCAGCTCTTTGGTTTCTTTGCCTATTATCTTTAGCGGCTCTCTTCTCACAGCTAATTCTGGGGTTATTTCAATGTCATGTTGAGCTGCTTCTTCCACGATCAAGTCCGGATCATGAACGTGTTTTCGAAGTTGAGATATGTGAAATACATCATGAACTCCAGGCGGCCAATCAGGCAGTTTGACCCTATAAGCGAGAGTTCCGATCCGTTCCAGAATAGGAAACGGACCAATAAATTTGGGTGCTAACTTTCCAGTTTTACCGAACCGGATAACTCCTCTCATCGGCGATACCTTCAAATATACATAGTCGCCAACTTCAAAGGATATATCTCTTCTTCTTCTATCGGCATAGCTCTTTTGTCGGCTTTGAGCGGCGAGTAATCACTTCTTAATAAAATCGACTTTGTCGGCAGCTTCTCGAATCATATCAGGCCCTAACACAAGTCTATTTCCAGGCTCGACCCAACAAGCAGGAGATCGGCACGGTCTACCATACAATGCTTCGAATGGCGACATTGTCAGACTCGCCTGGTAGCTGTTGTTATAAGAGAATTCAGCCAAATGCAGATGGTCTTCCCATGCTCCACCGAAATCTAGAATACAAGCCCGCATTAGATCTTCTAAAATACGATTCACCCTCTCAGTCTGACCGTCTGTCTGAGGATGATAAGCGGTGCTTAAGTTCAACTTCATTCCCAGCTCGACTTGAAATGCTTCCCAGAATTTGCTAGTGAATATTGTATCTCTATCACTTACTATACTGAGTGGCACTCCATGTAGTCTAACTATTTCCCTGAAGTATATCTGCGCCAGACTCTGAGCAGTTCTGTTTGATCTGACAGGTATGAAATGGGCGGTCTTCGTGAAGCGATCTACGATCACCCAAATACTGTCATTTCCTTTTCTTGTTCTGGGCAAACCATCAATGAAGTCCATAGAAATATATTCCCACTTCCAACCAGGAACTTCCAGTGGTTGTAACAATCCAGCCAATTTCTGTTGGTCGCTTTTGACTAGTTGGCAAGTAGAGCATCGACTAACATATATCGAGATGTCTCTTTTTAACGACTTCCACCAGAATGTGCGTTTGATATCATTATACATTTTATTCACTCTTGGATGGATACTGAGCTTAGATTTGTGACATTCATCAAGCACATCTCTTCTGAGTTCCGGAATCTCTGGAGCGCAAATTCGCCCTTCTAACCTCAGAATCCCTTCGCTGTCTATCTGGAAATCCGAAGCATTGCCTTCACGAATTCGCTGACTCATTCCTTTGATAAATTGGTCATCTTCTTGGACAGCCGATATCTTATCAATCAACGAAGTCGCAATAATAAAACTGGCGATCATCTCATTCTTTCGGCTTAACGCATCGGCCACGACATTGGCTTTCCCCTGGAGTGTATAGAATCTCAAAATCATATGCTGCAAGAAACTCCAGCCAACGTTGCTGCCTTAGATTCAAGTCTTTCTGGGTGAACAAATACTTTAACGACTGATGATCTGTAAATAGTTCAAATCTCTCACCCCGAAGATAGTGCCTCCAGATTTTCAAAGCGAACACAATAGCCAATAACTCAAGATCATGAGTTACGTAGTTTTTCTCGTGCGGCTTCAGTTGACGGCTAGCATAAGCAATCACTTGGCCCCTTTACATTAACACTGCGCCAAGGCCTTCTCTAGAAGCATCAGTCCAGACCTTTAAATCCTGGTTGCCATTGATGATGGTTAGCACTGGAGCTGTCGTTAGTCTTAACTTTAGCTCTTCGAAAGCCTCCTCACTTTCTGGAGTCCATTTGAATTTAGAATGCTTCTTTGTAAGCTTCGTTAAGTGACCAGATATCTTCGAAAAGTCTTTAACGAACTTCCGATAATAGCTAGCCAATCCGAGAATACTGGGGACTTCAGTGGGGGTGCTGGGCTGTTTCCAGTTCTGAATGGCTGTGATTTTACTTGGATCCACAGCAATTCCTTCCTTTGATATGACGTGACCCATAAATTTCACTTCGTCTTGCCAGAATATACATTTGGAAAATTTGGCTTTTAATACATTCCGTCTCAGAATTTCTAGAACCTGTTCCAGATGCTTTTCATGTTCGGCCTTTGATTTAGAGAAGATTAGAATATCGTCAATGAAAACCAGAACAAATTTATTCAAAACCCCTCTGAACACTCTATTCATCAGATCGACGAAGTAAGCTGGAGCGTTACATAAGCCGAACGGCATTACTAACCATTCGTAGAATAAGTCGGGACCTCTGAATGCTGTCATTGGAACACACTCTTCGGCAATTCTAAGCTGATGGAAACCTGTAGCTAGGTCCATTCTTGAGAATACTTGTGCTCCATTTAATCGATCCAACAAATCATCAATCCGCGGCAATGGATATTTGTTCTTTATTGTTTGTTAGTTCAAATCACGATAATCCACACATAGACGTAGAGTACCGTCAGATTTCGGGACAAACACCACTGCTGCACCCCAATCAGAGAAACTAGGCCTGATCAGACCCTTCCATACTAGATGTCGTGTTTGATTGTCTAATTCTTCCTTCTCTTTCAAGGACATTCTTCGAATAGCGTGAACTACCGGCCTTGCATTGGGAATTAAAGCAAT
Source organism: Allium sativum (assembly GCA_030737875.1). Lineage (NCBI taxonomy): Eukaryota > Viridiplantae > Streptophyta > Magnoliopsida > Asparagales > Amaryllidaceae > Allium > Allium sativum. The sequence continues at coordinate 126,902,904 of CM060924.1, forward strand.
CTTGAAATCTATTTCTCTCTACGGAGGTAAGCGAACAACTTCTTCGAACACATCCGCATAGTTCTTGACGACAGGAATATCTTTCACTATGTCGGGAATATTCTCTGTGATTTCAGGGACATTCTCTATTTGGGCTGGAGAAACATTCAAAGCTGCCCAGAAGTCTTTTCTATTAGTATTCTGACCTTCACAGGGAATGGTTATATAATCACCTGATTTAATCTTGGCCTTTACGACTCTGTCGACGCATTTAACTTCAGCTTCATATTTGGTCAACCAGTCTAACCCTAAGATAAGATCAAACTCTTTAAAATTCATGACGGCTGCGATGGTAGGAAACCGATAACGAGAAAAGGAAACCGGCACTCCGCAAACCCAACTGAGATCAATGGAACCCCAACCGGATTCTGGACAGTCATTGGTTCCTTGAGCTTTTTCAAATTCAAATCCAGCTTCTTAGCTGCATCTTTGGCAATGAAACTTCGTGACGCGCCTATGTCAAACAATACTTTGACTGAAATGTTTTTGACAGTTAGCGTGCCTTCTAAAACATCGACCCTTTCTTGACTAGCTGAGGGCTCAGAAGTTTCCGCTACTTCATTTACCTGGGCTTCTTTGGTTGTTTTTAACAGCCGGCACTCTTGTTTTACATGACCAAACCGATGGCATTGATTACACCTTTTCTTCCCTTGAAAATTCTTCTTGGATTAAAGCCCACCTTTTAATCGCTTCTTCAAGGGTCCGCGGTTTATTGACAAATGCCCCTTTTGATGGCAGTTACTGCATACGGTGGTCGTTACGGGATCTTTCCCAGATCTGGCCCTTTTTCTCTTGGCACTGGGCTTCTTACTGGCTTCAGGAATATCAGTTCCCGACTTTTCTTTGTCACTACAACAGACTTCCTCTTCGTCGCGCAACATTCCTTTCTTATGGAGATCTTCATACTGATAAGCCATATAAATCATTTCAGAAAAAGGAAGCTTCACATTCCTCATTACACTATTCTGATATCTCCTTTGCAGGCCATGAATAAATCTCAGATTTTTCCTCATTGGATCTTGAATCAGATGAGGAGCAAAGTGAGCAAGTTCGTTGAATTTATTATGATATTCTGGGATGGTCATATCACCTTGTATTAGATAAGAAAATTCATCACATAATCGCTCCGTTGCTTCGGGAGGAGTAAATCTTCCTAGGAAAATCATTTTGAATCTACCCCAGGTGATATCACCTTCTGGATTATCTTTTATGATTGTTTCCCACCATATTAAAGCTTCTCCATTGAGCGCCCAAGATGCTACTAATCTTTTCTGGTCGTCTCTCACCTGGAAATGCTCAAATATTCTTTCTGCAGAGCTCACCCAAGCTTGAGTTTGAATAATAGATTCATTGCCCGAGAATTGTGCCCCACCCAGATTTCGATATCTCTTAAATAGAGCCTCTAGATCGGGTTCTGTATTCCTTCTGTTTCTGGCACTCATTTTTGTAGTACTTCTGCAATTAGCAGATCAAGTATCAGGTCACAGAAAAGGTATTTTAAAATATAGAAACACATACTTCAAATGTAAATGTGTCTATCAAGGTGTAATTTCATTCTGCTACTCATACTAGGATATTACTGATCCTATCTGTATAGAGTTACCCATCCTAGAACACTATTGGTTCTATTTCTGACGAGTTCGTTCAAACGTTATATTCCAGAACTAAGCTTAACCAAAGCTCTGATACCACGTTGAGACGACCCCAAATCCCGTTCAGACGGAGACAAGGGTTATCTTTGGAATATAACAAAGAAACAGATAATAGCAGAACAAAATTAAATAAATACACCAGACAATGAACAATAGAATATACTGGATAAAAGTAATCATCAGAGTTACACAGTAAACAGGATCTTACTTAGTACAAATACAGTTCAGCTATACATAAATGTCTACAGCGGAAAACAAACAAGATATGTACAATAGGAGCTGAACAACATAAAAAGAGATAAATGATAGAATCCATCTTCAGCTCCAGCTATCCAGAAAGAACCAGCTAAACCTGAACACAAGGCTGCCCGTGTAGAAAAAGGGGCACCCGAGTTTGAAAGTGAAACAAACTACGAGTCAGTCATGGGACTGGTATGAGAAATCTACTCAACACATATACAATTTGGCCAATCACAGGACCACGCCACTTTCGTGGAACGGGTTTACTCCATTGGTTTGCCAGTGCTTTAAAACAAATCATTCTTTTAAACATCGCTATGCTTTTATAAAAATGAAGCTGTTATAAGACTCAGTTCCCATCACACATTGCAACACAAACCGAAGGAAAGAGTTTTTACCTTATAACGGCCATAATATGCTTGATACGAACAAACAAAGGCATTTGATATTATTGCTAGTGTCTATATGTTTTGAAAATAATTTCAAATCATAACTATCAATCATAGACGGCATTAATGCCCCATACCACTATGTCGCCATATATAGGTATACAATCAAAATCGCATCGTCACGTATTTGGAAATTGGATTCCCGTCATGAACCAAGGCAAAAGATAGTCCTTACCGAATTCGAGACGCTCTAGCCCGTGTCTCAGGTACAGCCGCGACCATACCCTGGATCGTCAGGGCCGGTCCATACGAAGTGGATTATAATGCCTGAACAATGCGTTTCTCCACCCTTTGGGGTGTAAATGAGCCAACGAATGACTCCATCGGTCCCGATCGTCCGATCAAACCGAGGCGCCTCGCAACAGCAACAACCACATAGGTGAAAAGTATATAAATGTCAGGGCTGGTAGGTCACTGACACCACCCTAGCTAGAAAGAAAACGCACGTCCCCCCTGAGGTCCTGCTCCCGTTTCTGGTTCATACCGGGGTGTGAGGCTCGCGAATTTACGTTATACACAAAGCTACGCCACACAAGCGGTGCTTTGATCATCACCACAAGACTTTGCTTTTCAACAGAAGCCCTGATCACTGCATCTTAGCATGCCACACAGGCAATTCATGCCATGCGACTGATGTCCATCGATATACAACCTCTGAGCTCGTGCGTTTCAGAGAAGGGCGTTAAGCAAAAGAATAAATTCTCCGCCGCCAAACAGATGTATATTTAATAGGGATCAATCCACACATAATAAAATCCAATGTCAGACACACAGTCCATTTACAAGTCCGTTCTGGGTCTGAACGAAACCGGAGGCACTAAATACCTCGCAAACCCTTCGATCACCACGTACGTCTGGACGATCACCACTCATTATCCATATTTCGGGATGCCTCCCAATCAGGACCTCGGTTACCATCCAAACGAGGTGAAGATCTCCGGTCTTCGACCACCGTCTTCATCTTTGACTTTCAATCGTCGGTCGATTATTTGAAATGAGAATTAACCCGGCCTTCTCAAATAATTCACGCACATTTAGAATTTCAAATCAATTTACTTTAATGGTTAAATCATTCGACAACAGCAATTTTGTTCTTTAATGTAATTTTCACACCAAACACATTCAACCATCAAATACTACATAAATCGAGCAAATTCAGTTTATTTCTATTCCATATCGTTTATGATATTTTATAACGATTTATCGCTATTTTTATTTAATTTAAAATAGCCAATTTATTCAAAACGACGCTTCGGGCCATAACGCGGTCGTGGCGCTGTTTTTCTTCAGAATTGATGTACACATATCTGAAAATCTAACCGTTGGATCTTCACAAAATTTACATCATTAGAAAGGTCTTTTCAAAACGAATCCAACGGTTCCAATTTCGGGAAAATCCGACGGTCGGATCTCCCGATACAATCGTTTGAATTTTCGATTTCAAAATACGAACTGCAGCGTCGTTATTCGATTAAATATATAATTATATTTATATATATATAAATATAATCGCTTCTGGCGCTGTTTTTCATCAGATTTGAATTAAACATTCCGAAAAATCCAACCGTTGGATTTTTACAAGGTTGGTGCCGTTGGGAAGATATTTCCAAGGCGAACCCGACGGTTGAGGTTTCGGGAAAATCCAATGGTTGGATTTCCCGCACTAGTTGTTTGAAATCATGGTTTCAAAATGCGAACTGCACGACTACGTTTCGTTTTAATTTTATTTATATTTATATAAATATAGTTCATTCAATGATTTCAATATCGTTTTCACTTCAAATATTTCACTAACGCCTTAAAATTTTGGAAAATTTCGCCATAACCTCCCCTGCACCGGGAGCATCGGGAAATCTCAAATAGCTTCCTCGGTCCTTCTAATCTCAAAAAGAAAAAGAAAACGCCAAGCGGCTAGCCAACAGGCTCATAAAATCATCACCCAAACAAAACAGTAAATGTGTACCTATTTGTCGGACACAAAATTTTATTCCTCTTCTCTAGCCCCTTTGCTATAACCTGTTCAATGAATATGCATGTACATATATATAGTTCTTATCATTTATCATTTTCTATTCAACTTCATATTTGATTTCTATTTGGTTTAAAAACACCATTCATTCTAATGTTACATACATAGGTACAAATCATATCATTAGCTAATTAATGAATATTTCAACTCATATATATTAATTTGAACAAGCGGCTATTTTTAACACTCCACATTTCAACGATTCATGCATATAATAAAAATATGATTTTTATTGTAAAACAACTCATTTCAAAACACTATTATTTTATATATTTCATGTTGGTGATAAAAATAGGATTTTTCTTATAAAACAATTTCTTTCAAAACGAGATTATTTTACACAGTTCATATGGTCGATAAAAGGTGATTTTTATCATCAAACAATCTATTTCAAAATATGAATACCATTCAACACATGAATTTCAAATCAACGAATGAATATCGATTCAACACATGAAGGTTTTCTATAGTTTCTATATATAGATAAAAATGTGATTTTTATATTTAAAACGCGAATACCATTCAACACATGAATTTCTAATCAACGAATGAATATCAATTCAACACATGAAGGTTTTCTATAGTTTCTATATATAGATAAAAATGTGATTTTTATATTTATAACGCGAATACCATTCTTCACATGAATTTCTAATCAACGAATGAATATCAATTCAACACATGAAGGTTTTCTATTCAATGAATAAATATAGTTTAAGCAGATGAAAATAATTCAAACACACGAATATTATTCAAAATTTCGGCAGCATAACGGCAGGGTAGTTAAAACCGGGACCGTCCCTAGTACGGCTCTTTGCTCTACCTTAAAACCTCGCGGCTTTTGACAATGGGGATCATGCATCTAGTTCGCACGCAGGCGGCATGTATATATTTATTTCATTTCCACAAACTAATCCTATGTGGTTTCAACCAAATATTTCTCAACCACAAACGGGTATTTTTCAACCCCAATCAATCAATATCAACCACAAATAATCCCAAACAATCATTCGCTATCAATCAATTTTCACACCAATCACAATCAATAAATATCGTCCATGGTTTGTGGACGAGGGGCGTATATATATATATATTTATATATATATATATATAAATATATATATATATGTTTATATATAGCAATTCACTTTTATCTCAATACATATATACTTTTTACAACGCATATATAACTAATACATCGAACGTACAACTTATACAACGCTTATACAAGAGATGTACAACGCTTATATAACTCATACATCGAACGTATAATTTATACATCGTCGTTTTCCATATTGTTTTTAAATCAGAAATCTCACCGAATAGTTAAACCAAACGTCTCGACTCTTCATATGTAGGAAATCTTCTTCGTTTCTTCTTCTGTCACTTTCGTCATTCGTATTCACTACATATATAAAAATAACATTTTTACTTCGCTATTCGATATATAAAAATCGAATTTTTACTTCGCTATTCAATATATAAAAATTGAGTTTTTACTTCGTTATTCAATATATAAAAATCGAATTTTTACCTCGTTATTCAATACATAAAAATCGAATTTTTACCTCGTTATTCAATATATAAAAATCGAATTTTCACCTCGTTATTCAATATATAAAAATCTGATCATTCTTCTTTATAAAAGTCAAACTTTCTACAACGCTTTTCATATTATGAAAATCGCAATTTTATCACTAAATATCTTATCTTTTTTTTATTTATAAAAAAAACAAACTTTTAAACAACAGTATTTAATTTTTAAAAAATCACTCAAAGCTATATTATGAAGATCATAATTTTCTTCCACATCTAGGTAAAAAAAATCAGATCCTCAATCCATGTTATCAAAAAAAAATGATTTAAAATTAATCTTTTAATTTTATTAAGCTAAGTATTTAACATAAATTAAAAGAAAAGAAAAACTTACTGTTAATTTAATTCAGACTGGACGGTGTACTGGAGCTGGACTGAGGCGCTGGTGAACTCGACGGAGTCGGTTTTGATGATGCTCCGAACGGTGGCTCGCTGACCTGTTTGGTTTGCTGTTCAAAAAGGATCTCGCGTGCTGGATCTCGCAGTGGGGTGCTCGAGATAAGGAGGGAGGTGAGAGGTGGTCCCACCGGGACTGGCGGCGGGTTTCTTCCTCGAATTGGGGGATTGCGTGTGTACTTCGACGCTGCTCTTCACGTTGGGGTCGGGGGGGTCGAGATACAGGGCTCACGCACGAGGAGAGGGAGTGAAGGTCAGAGGGGAATCGATGCTGGTGGGCGGTGGCGTGGTGGAGCAGCAGTCGTCGACGTGGGGAGGGGGGCTGATTTAGTTCATCGGGTTTTTATTTTAGAAAAGGGGGCGGGTTTTGACTAGGCAGAAGAAAAGAAGGGGGTACTTATATTATATATTTTATTATTTATTTATTTTTCTTCTTTAAAAAAGTAGGGTTTTTATTCAAACTCCAAACGAACTCCACCGCCTGTCGTCCATAGCTAATCACCCCCATTCCGAACACAATGGGATATGTATCGTAGGCTGATTCGATCGTTACAATCAGTTTTCATCGAAATCAACATATAACTCTATATATTGAATTTGAACACGCATTTCAATTTACCGGGGTCACATTCGAACTCTAAAAATTCTAGAAAAATATTTTCTAGCTTCGTATTGATGATACGGTCCTAACAAAACTAGTTCCGTCAAATTCTGAGACCGTTGGAAAAATGGTCATTTTCCAGTCGATTAAAATTGACTGAAACTGTCAAAACACATTTTACTGCGCCACGCCCACATATTAGCTCAGAAAATTATGAAAATTGGAACCTAGCAATAACTTCACATCCCGGATCCAACAAAAGTGGTTTCGTCGAATTCCGAGGTCGTATGCAAAATGGCCAATTTCACGGGCTATATAAATTCCATAGCGACCGTTCTGAAAATTCATTCGGCCATAACTTTTGCTTTCCATTATGAAAATTCGATTTTTCAGATTCATTAGAAAGGTATTCACTAACAGATTTAAATATTTTTGGTTTCACTAAAATTCGTTTTGTTTTGCACCCCGTATAGTCCGACAAAGTTTGAATTCAATTTTTGAAGCTGCAGCGCCCTTTCAGGCCTTGTTTATAATTATAATTAGTTATATTCGTTTTCAATTGTCGATTCAAACTCAGTTTTCATCACCATTATTTAAAATATTTATTTTAAATATTTAAAATCCATTATTTTAGCCAATTTAAAAAAAATTAAATTGGTTCAGATTTTCTGGGTCGTTACACTCATCTGGGTGCACCTTCACGCCTCAGAGGACGTCGTCTTCCCGTCCTTTATACTCTCTCTTGATTCTAGAGAGTTAGAGTTAAGAATGTCGTTTTCCCATTCTTCTATGTCTTATCGTATAAACATTCGTTTTGTTTGTTCCTGCATATAGGTCATCTCCAACTTTCCAAATTTAATTTAACATTTCGTGTTTCACAGTCATAATAGAATAATTGTTGAAGATATAAATAATGCAGGAAAGTAAATGACACACGATATTTTTATAGTGGTTCGGCTAAGTAGTAGCCTACATCCACTTTATAATCCTTTGTTCACATAAACAGACTTTTTAAGGCGAGTCGTGCCTTTTACATAGCTTATGAAAACAAAAGAAATGACATTTCATATTTAGCTCAGATATCGCTGTAGGTGCTGAGCGTTCCAGGCTCTGGGAATCTCCTCACCGTCCACGGTCGTTAGCTTGAATGCTCCTGTATCAAGCTTCCGTTGGATGGTGTATGGCCCTTCCCATTTTGGACCCAGTTGGGTTGAAGGCGAGAAGACTCGTTTCAGTACTAGGTCTCCTGGTTCAAAGGTTTTGAGGCGAACCTTCTGGTCATAATAACGTGCTACTTGATGTCGATGCCTTGAGGCACACAAGTCGGCTTCATCTCTTTTTTCTTCAATCATATCAAGAGATTCTAGGAGGAGTGCTTTATTCGTCATCGGGTCATACTATGCAACTCGATGAGAAGGGACTTCCAATTCTACTGGGATCACTGCTTCTGACCCAAAGGAAAGTGAATAGGGAGTATGGCCAGTAGCCGTCTTAAAGGTCGTCCTGTAGGCCCATAAAGCTAATGGCAACTCATTTACTCATCTAGCTTTGGCCTGCTCCAACCTCTTCTTTGGAATTGATTTAATGACTTTATTTACGACTTCAACCTGGCCATTTGACTGCGGGTGAGCCACTGTAGTGTATCGTTTATCAATCTTATATTTCTGGCAGAAGTTTTTGAACTCGATGCTGTCGAATTGCGTCCCATTATCGGTTATGATGGTCTTCGGAATCCCAAATCGACAAATAATGTTTCTGATCACAAAACTGATCACCTTCCTTGTCGTGATGGTTGTTAGAGGTTCAGATTCCACCCATTTTGTGAAGTAGTCCACAGCAACGATCGCGTACTTAGCCCCTCTTCTGGCAATAGATAGCACTCCAATAATGTCAATTCCCCACATGGCAAACGGCCACGGACTTACCATTGACTTGAGCTGAGTCAGAGGCGCTCTGGGAACTTTGGCATATCTTTGACATCTATCGCAGCGTCGTGAATAATCAGCCGCGTCTTTGTTCACGGTAGGCCAGAAATATCCGTACCGTAACACTTTCTTTGCCAGGGTTTGGCTCCTAGTGTGATCTCCATACTCATCTTCATGCACCTCTTGCAGTACACATTTGATGTCGTCGTGTGCGATACACCGTAGCAGGGGCATTGAAAACCCTTGACGGTGAAGGACGTCGTCCTGTAAAACGTATCTTGTGGCCTTATGTCTTACAGCTCGTCTTTCGCTCTTTTTCAATGGGAGGGTTCCTTTTTTGAGAAAATTCTTAATTGATGTCATCCAGGATTCTCTTTTTGGTTCGACTTCCAAGGCTAGCTCTGTTTCCATTAGGTCGAAACTTGGTGAATCCAACACCTCTATCGGAACCATTTCGGTTTCTTTAAGATTATCAGAACTTGCTAGCTTCGCCAGTCGGTCTGCTTTCTGATTTTCCACTCTCGGAATATGTGTTATGCTATAATGATCCAAACCTTCCAATAACTCCTTTACCTTTTTGAGATAAGTGATAAGTCGAGGTCCTTTAGCAGCAAATTTTTCCTGAACTTGACATACAACTATCTTGGAGTCGCAATATATATCTTGTGTCTTCACTCCCAAATCTTTGACGAGTTTCAGCCCGGCAATCAGGGCTTCATACTCGGAATCGTTGTTAGTAGCAGTGAATTCTAAACGTAATGCATAGTAGATAGATCGTCCTTCAGGAGTTATTAAAACAACTCCGGTGCCAGACTTTCTATCATTCTTGGCCCCGTCCGTATATAATTTCCACGGACTAAGCTCTAATTCTCGATCCAAAGCAACTACCTTGTCACCCACCGTTTCCTTTTTTGGAATTGTAAATTCAGCTATAAAGTCAGCCAATGCCTGCCCCCTTATTGATCTTCGAGGCTGAAAGTTCAAATCAAATTGACTCAGGTCGATATTCCATTTGAGTAACCGCCCGATGCTTCGGGTTTCCGCAGCACTTGTCTCAAAGGTTGATCGGTATATACAATTATCGGGTGTGCCTGAAAATAGTGGCGAAGCTCGCGAGAAGCGATCAGGAGGCTATAAGCAAGCTTCTCTATCTTCGGATAGTTATGTTCTGCAGCAGCTAGTTTTTTGCTTACGTAATACACAGGTTTCTGGACTTTATCCTCTTTACGTACTAATGCTGCACTGATGGCGTGAGATGATACCGCCAAGTAGACGAACAAATCCTCGTGTTCCACAGGCTTTGATAATATTGGAGGCTTTTCTAAGAAATCCAATAGATTCTAGAAGGCCTCCACGCAGTCGGGGGTCCACTCAAAATTTAGCTTTTCTCGTTTTATGAGATCGAAGAAAGGTACACACTTGTCTGTTGCTTTGGAGATGAACCTGCCCAATGCTGCGACCTTCCCAGCTAAACTTTGAACATCCCTAATCTTTCGTGGCTCCTCTAAATTCCGAATTGCTGCTATTTTATCCGGATTGATTTCAGTTCCTCTGGAACTCACGATAAAGCCAAGGAACTTGCCTGATGCCATGCCAAAAGAACACTTCAAGGGGTTCAACTTCATCCCATACCTTTGTAGTATGCCGAACATTTCTGCTAAGTCCTTCATATGATCGGGAGATTTCTTGGATTTCACGAGCATATCATCCATGTAAACTTCCATGGTTTTCCCGATTTGATTGTAAAACATGCGGTTGACTAGGCACTGATACGTGGCTCCCGCATTTTTTAATCCAAACGGCATTACGACGTAACAATACAATCCCAAGTCTGTGATAAAGCTTATATGCTCTTGATCTGGTATGTGCATGGGAATTTGATTGTACCCGAAATAAGCGTCCATAAAGGATAAAAGTTCGTGCCCGGCAGTTGAATCAGTTGATCAATTCTGGGAAGAGAAAAGCTATCCTTCGGGTAAGCCTTGTTTAAATCAGAAAAGTCGATGCACGTTCTCCACTTCCCGTTTAACTTTTTGACCAGGACAGGATTCGATATCCAGTCGGGATATTTCGAATCCTTAATGAATCCATTACCTTTAACTTCTCTACTTCTTCTTTCAAAGCTGCTGACCCCTCTGGGCCCAACATCCGTCTCTTCTGCTTGACTGGTGGGTGCTTTGGATTAATACACAAAGAGTGGCTCATGATGGTAGGCGAAATTCCACACATGTCAGCGTGAGTCCAGGCAAACACATCTAGATTTGCCTTTAAAAAATCAGCCAATTCCTTCGCTCTAACTGGATCTAGTTGCGAGCCAATCTTTAGTACTTTTGTTGGATCTGTTTCATCAATAGGTATATCAACTGTTATTTCGTTGGGAGTTGCCTTCTTGTCCCCGGGTTCTCTATCCTCTCTGGGATCTATATCCTCGAGCACGTCTGAGGGCGACTCTCTTGGGGCAGGACCCCTTAGTTGTTATGCTGAGGCCTCCTTTGGAGGGGCGGAATCATCTTTAGCATCTATATTCAACCCCTTCATTAACATCTTTAACTCTGCCACGTAACAAGCTCGTCTTGTAGCTTGGTCGCCCCTCATCGTCCCAACTCCTGAGTTAGTTAGGAATTTAAGCAGCAAGCACCAAGGCGCAATACATGCCCTAAATTCGGCAAGGGCCGGTCATCCTAGGAAGGCATTGTAAGGTGACTCCAAATCCAAAACTACAAACGGCAGGATCCTTTCTCTCTGGCGATCTCCCTGCCCTAGAGTGACCGGTAATTCCACAAAACCCGTCGGTGCTGTAGATACTCCGTTAAAGCCACGTATCCATCCTTGACATGGCTTTAAGACTTTTGCTTCGAGCCTCATTTGTTCGAAAGCCTTCTTGAAGAGGACATTACCCGAGCTTCCGTTGTCCACTAACACTTTATAGACTAAGGCAGGGCCAATTGTCGTGGTAATCACTAATGGATCGTCGGTTGGTGATTGAACTCCAAAATCATCTCTATTGCGGAATATGACATCATCTGACATCGTTTTTTGCTGTTTTATTGGAGTGACGACTTCAAGGCTACTGCATTCTCCTGCTTCAAAATGCTTGGCAGCATTGACGTACTAGTATATTGCTTTAAAACTACGACAAACTAGGTGAGGTCCGCCTATAATAGAGTTAATGACGACCCTCTTACCTTTTTGTTGAACTGTGGGTTTTGAAGAAGGCTGGTCTTGGTTCAGGGCTTGTCCACCTTGCCCCATGTCCCTTGGGGCGGCCTTGTACTCCTCCAACTTCCCTTCTGGCAGCAATTTTTCGACAATATCCCTCAAATGACGGCACTCATTGGTGGAATGACCGTGTGTACCATGACACAAGAAAAACTTTCATGTTTCAATCTCTTTCCCAGTAGAATCTCTAAGCGGTGGTTTTTTGTACTACAATATGTTGTATGTATCTAAATAAATGTTCTCCAACGTATCATTTAAAGGCGTGTAATTTTCAAAAGTCTGGAATCTGGGTCTTTTATTAGAGCTATGCCCTCGGTTTATGTTCGTTCTACTGTCGTTCCCATTTCTGTTGCTATTACCACCACTCTGGTTGCCAACATTTACTTCCACCTTCCCTAAACTGTCACCAGATTGTTTCACAGCAATGTTACTCTGGACACCCTCCTTCGGGGCCCCTTCGGACTTTCTCTTTCGATTAGCCTTAGCTTCTTCTCGCCTTAAGCGGACATTAGCCTTTTCATATAACAATTCTCTAGTAGGAGGTGGTTTTCCAGCCAAGTAATCCCAGAACTCTGCATCAGGATCTACCCCTTCTATCAAGGCCATCAGGATAGTGGGCTCATGGGGATCACTAACTTCGGTGATGGCTAGGTTGAAGCGATCCAAATATGACTTCAAAGATTCTCCTGGGGCCTGTTTAATTCGTGACAATTCTATAACGGTCTTGGACTTTTGGGCATGGAGTCGAAACTGATTCATGAAACGCTCGCTCAATTCTATGAAATTTGATACCGACCGAGGAGGGAGTCGGGTGAACCACATCAACGCTACATCTTCAAGATAGATTGGAAAAGCTTTGCATTTTACGGCGTCCGGAGCTGCTGCCGCATTCATGAACCATGCATATCTCATCAGATGTTGCCCTAGGTCCGTTCTTCCTGAATATCGATCCATCTAAGGCAAGTTGAGTCGTCGGGGGAACTGGAAATTCAGTATGCCATCTGTGAAGGGGGTATGACTTCATTCAATGCCCAATCTTCATTAGTATAGTGCCGGCTTTCGGACATGATCTTGCGCACCATTTCCCATACATCGGCATTTGTTAATGTCTGCACAGGCTCTCTCGATCTGATGTTCGGATTACCCCTGGGTTCTTGATCAGGGGATAACCTACTGTTTTTGGCAGCAGCTGCTCTACGTTGCTCTTTGTGTTCCCGGTCGATCTCAGGAGGTAGAGGTCGGAGAAGCTGTTGCTGCGTGGGGTTGGTAATGTTAGGATCTCTGGGTAAGACGTGGGATCCGCGCATGCGTAGAAACATAAGCTGTTGTAGGCTCGGGTCATCAGGGCCCAATGCACGAGCAGCGTCTTCTCGGGATGCCAGAGATCCAAAAGTCAATTGATCAAGGTTCTGAGGTCGTTCAAGCGGCATCCTCTCGCGAGGGCGTTATTCCTCCGAAGAAGATGAATCATCTGTAGTAAGACGGCGTGTCGGGGAAGGAGACTTCTGCCTCCGAAGCTCTTGTAGTTCTCTACCCATAGTGATCATATTTTCCTGCATGCGAAGGTTGTCATGCCTTTGGGTTTCCAATGCTTCTTTGGTGCTCTGAAGCATGTCAAGAAAACGTGAAAAGTCTCCCTGAGTAATGGGTGCAGATGGATCAGGCTGTACATTAATCATCGTGGCTGGAATCGGAGCATTAGAGGGAGCTCGAGTAGAAGTTCCACCTTCACTCTGGTTCGGATCGGATCGGTTCACAACAGCCTGGTCGGGGCGATTCGGATGGAGAGAGTGTGTGCCCGACCTCATCAGATCGGATCGGATCGGTGCCTTCCACACGGTTCGGATCGGCACCTCCGATCTGGTTCGGATCCTCCTGGTTGGAGTGGTCTGCTCCAGAGCTTTGAGCGCGTGACCTTGTTAACACAATAGCTTGCTGATCTTCTCTGGAATCATTTCCCCTAGCGCCTTGCACTTCTTTTCCTTTTGTCTTAGCCATAACACTTGATTCTTCAACGGTTAGTCAACAAGTAGTGAAAGTTGTCAGAGAGAAGGGATTAACTTCTTTGAACTTGAAGGTCTAAATAATAGAATGATAATCCCGAAAAGGCTGAGAATTCGAAAGGTTCTCAGTGAAAGCACCAAAATGTTAGACCAAAAATTGGTTCTAACACCCAAATCAGCTATGATTTCAATGAAATAGAATCAAAAAGCAACAAAGAACACGCGATTTATAGTGGTTCGGCGTTAACGAGCCTACATCCACTTTGTTTTCTTTTAATTGATGATTTGAATACAAATACAGCAATGATTCTCACTCAACTTCACAATTACAATGCATAAACTCATTCAAATCTCTCAAAAATAGACTTTAAGAGATGATTTTGATCTGAATGTAGCTATGAAATTCGGCTATGGAGGAAGTTAGGACTGAGAATTTGCCAAAAGATCCTTTCAAATGCCTCCAGATGGTGTATTTATAGGTGAAAAATCTCTTCGAAGTGGCTCCGGTTCGGAATTGCGAGGCACCCATCCCACAAGAGTCAGGTTCGGAGGCTTTCAGATGGTGACAGCGCATCGATTTGGTGGGAGATCGTGGGAGAAATGGTCACGCTTGGTCTGAGTCTTCAGGAAATGTGTGTAGCAACGGTCAAAGGTTCAGAGATAGGGGTTCGGATCAGCTGCCTCCGATCCGACGAAGCCTCCTGCCTTATGATGTTGCTGTCGTACTCCTCTGTTCCGATCCGATAAGGCCACTTGTTATTTTCTGATTTTGTTGATGTATCTCTCCGATCCGAACCGATGAGGCCACTCGCTATCCTCTAATCTTGCTGACGTATCGCCAATCTGAACCGATATGATTTCTGCGTCTTTGGTCTCTAATTTTTTCCTGCGCTATCTCCTTCCGATCCGAACCGACTGGTTGCTTTCTCACTGTTTGCTCTTTGTGTAGCCTAGTTCACAAAGTAGGCTAACACTATGTGTATTGGTAATTTTATTCTTCTAATTCCGTGAAAATTATAATAAACCTTATTCACCCCTTTTAGGGTTAATTTCAATCCTGCAATATATTATATAATATATATATATATATACACATATAGACACACACATACATATATGTGTATGTATGTATGTGTGCAAATATATATATCTTTATTAATAGCTGTAATATAATTGATGTCTCACTTTTTCATTAACGACATAAACAACAAAAATACCATTTATTTTGATATCACTTAAAAATCAGATTTAATTTTTGTTACAAATTCAAAATTTTCCTTGATCTAACTTCCTTTACAAATTCAAAATTCCCCTTGGAAACTAGATCAACCTATGTTTAAAATTCAGATTTTTCACCTACAAATATTACCAAAACTTAACATATCTTAAAAATAGAATCCAACTAATGAACCTCCACAAATGGTACAGAATATTATTCATTAAAATATAAGATCTAACTAAATACTTCCTTTACAAATATTACAAAAGATTTAATAGGTAAACTTCTTTTATAAATTAGTAATAAAAAATTAACTAACAAAAAATAAATACTAAAACTAAGGATAAAAAAAATTCAAACTATGATATCAATGTAAAAATATGGTTTAATTTTTCTAAAATCATTTTTTTTCAATATGTTAAATATATTTAATTTATAGAAAAGTAATTCATAATGCAGGAAATTAGTTTATAGAAAAACACAATTTTGATGCTAGCTTAAACCAGTAAATATGTTGCTTAAGGAAATTATAAATCTTAACATCACAGATCTAACAAATAATTTTTGTTTATAAATTTAGAAAGCTACATCATAGATATTATCAATACATACTATCATTAAAAACTAGGATCTAACAAACAAAAATTCAAACTAACATAAATATTATATTGTTGACCAACTTTTTAGCAAAAGTCGTCACAACTCAAGGCCAAGGCTCGGCTTCATAACAGACGGAACAATTCTCCATCTATCAAGCCGACCCTTAACTCAAGTCGACTAACCCTGCTCATCCCAGGACAGTCTCTTAAAAGATATAAAGCAAGTCGACCAACTAAGCCATCTACCAGTAGATCAGGCCGACCCCATAATTTTCGGTCAAGCCTAAAATATTGGATCTCATCTGAAGTATATGGAGAATTATGCGCTAGCAGACGAAGTCCAACTCCCGAAATTGTTGAACTAGATTATCTTTTGACTAGCTCTCCTTTTTATACACCAAATATCATGCACCACGTCAACAACGATTTCCAAGGAGAACTATTCATCAGCAGTAGACCGGGTCCCCCCGCCGCAACGACTTTCCTGAATTTTCTAAAGAACCTCATGCTCGGTATACTGGAAACATCCAACCGTGCAATTCAAACAACACAAGGATTTTGGGTAATCTTTACTTTCTTCTGCTGAAAAAACTACTGTAACCTATAATCGATGGTAAAAAAAAGATTATAAGTGGACGTAGGCATCGATATAAGCCAAACCACTATAAAATATTGTGTCTCCCTTGGTTGTTTACCTTTTCTTGTATCTTTGTGATTATTTTTCGTGCGTACTCAACACACGTTAAGGGTTGAACGTCACTAGACCAACTTTTAACGTCAACAGTTTGGCACGCCAAAAAGGGGGACACAGACATACCCTATGACCTTTGACCGCCTTTAGCAATATCTAAGCAGACAACGACAATCAAGTGGAAGAAGGATGCTTCATCTTCCCGTCCTTTACCTATTGATGCAGCTGGAACAACAGCAACGGAAGTGAACCATGAGGCTTCATGGATAAAATTTTAGTTGATTTTAGAAATCAGATGGAATCTCAGGGTGAACATCTCAAACACAAGCAAGGAGTGATGAACAATCTCCTTGCGCAAATGGAAAGGGGAACTCATATTCCAGCATCATTTCCTACACTAGGCGAGGTTGCGGAAACAACCGATCTTCGTTCTGTGGAAATCCAAGCCCTAGATCGGTCCGTACCTTTGCATCCTCCTAACTCAACTTCACTTCCCGATCGGCCACTGCTAGAAGCATCACTTCCATCATTAAACAGAGCTTTGGTAGCTGCAGATTCTCAGGTCGATCGTGGCCAAATTCCGGAATAGTCGACCGAACTGTCTAAAGTTCAGGGATCGAGACAACTCCCTGGACAAACAGCCCCTAATCTAATTCAACCTTTGGGTTGACCAGAACCAGGAACATTGTTACATCCGGTTCGACCCAACGTCAGACTGCAAACCCATCTTATGTTGCCTCGCCCACAGCCTACCCATCTTGTTGAGCCAAACCAAGCCGGGGCAGCAACCCTCCATGTCACCAAGACCACTCTACCATAACAGTCCCCAACGTGATGGAGGGAAATGCTACAATAAAGCACCCTAACATCACTTCCGCCGGGAGCAATATCGAGCCCCGTATTGAAACCACTCGCTTGGGCCAATCACTTCCAATCGAAGTAGATATGGTTCAGTAAAATAATAACAAAGCGACTTTAGCTACAAGAGTTGTGGTTGAGAGTCACCTTCACTCAACTCTCGAAGGACGAACTGAACCGACCCCAGGGAATCGGATCATGTTTCCACCCCATGCTAGTACTGGGATTCTCACCAATGTCCTGAATACAGAATTAGATTCGTGGCAATGATTTCTTGGAGATGGAAGCTAGCTTGCAAGCATCATCAAGCGCTTCACCATAGGAACATCTTCACAACAGGATGTGAATGACATCCATCGCAGTCCGTTCACACGATAAATCGGGAATTCCCGAAATCCATTAGACCTCAAGCTTTCGGTCTTGGAGTCCTGCAACGGCAGGACCGACCCGACAATCCACCTCATGCAATACATGCGTAACATGGAAATGCTTTCTACATCAACCAATGCCATGGCCAAGTACTTTCCTCTCTTTCTCACCGACATAGCTGGCATGTGGTTGCGGCAGTTAACAACTGAATCGATCAACAGCTAGAACATGTTGGTCACCCGCTTCATCGAAAAATTCAGAGTTCACATATCCTGACCAAAGTGCATCATGTTCCTTACCTCTATCAAGCAACGGTCTGGCGAGACTCTCCGCTCCTTCTTAGAAAGACTCAACGCAGTCATAACATCTATCGATCGACCCGAGCCATCGATGGTGCTTACGGTCGCCATAGCTAGTGTTCAGAGCCGATCAGAATTCAGGATTTCTTTATCCAAAGACCCCCCCCCCCCAATGACGTTGAAGACTTCTGTGCTAAAGCCGATAGATTCCTCTAACAAGAATATGCTAGCATTGAGATGGAAATCCTCGAGGTGCTTGCTACCAGGGATGGAGGTCCATCCAACACCAATGGCCAGAGCAAAGGAAAAACGAAAAGTCTCAGAAAAGAATGATCATAATGTACGACTCCAAAGAAAGAACAAGTATGATCAATACAACAAGCTCAACTCATCTCTGCTCCACATCAACCTTGACATACGAGAATGTCTTCTTTTCCCTAAACCTCCTCGAAGGGAGCTGACCTAAAAAGAACTCGACTCTGGAAAGCACTGCATGTATCATAACATGGAAGGTCACAGAACCAGCGAGTGCAGGAATTTATGTGATCTCATCGAGGATAGGTTTATGTGTGGAGAACTACTCGATTACGTCAAGAAACCTACACAGGCCATGCCACCACAACCTTCTTCCCAAGCTCCTTAGGTATATCCTCGAGCTCCTCGAAACGGAAAGGACTCTGAGCCCAACAATCGCGAAATCATCATTAATTAATCAAATTTAGACGATCGTGGATTTTAAGAAATGTACTTTTATTATGTCTTTCAATAATGTGATTATATAGAAGTACGCACGTACGGGGTTAGGATTTAGCTCTTAGACGTGCTCGGGATTCAACAATCATTTTCTTAAGATTTTTTTTCATTTTTCTATAATAGCTCTTTAGCAGCAATAAACTTACTTTTTGGAACATGGATTATGTTTGAACAATTCAAGCCGAGCATGATTGACGCTGGCCAATCCAAATATGGTCAGCGCTAGCCACCATCTCTTAACTGAACATGGTCGACGCCCACCACCATATCAAACCAATTCCATAAGCCGGGTATGGTTAATGCTCGCTACCTCCATTAAGCCGAGTATGATTAATACCCTCTAATTCCATACTATGGTTAATACTCGTTATTAACAACATTTTTCATCAGCACCCGAACTAGAAGAGACAATGCATATACTTAGAAGTTTGATGCAAGGACGATTCAAAGGTTATTAAAATGCAGTCTTGAATCATTTCTTTTTAGCTAATTTCGCCAATTCTTAGGCGTCAAGGTCTCTAGTCAGAAGATTAGTCACCCTTCCCTCAAGGGTTGAGTATCATGCTTACGAAACTATGAAGTCGAAGACAACCGTAAAGAAAGGTTTTTACTAGATAAATGAAACTGAGACCTTATGCAATGAATGCCTTTGGATCTTGGATGAAATAATATACATTGTATTAGGAAGAAACATGTTAATGCCTCACAACACTCGGCTTTGTTTTAATGCGATTACACTTATCTGCTTACATGACACTTCCGCATCGAACCAGCTTGGGAGGCCTTGGTTGCACCAGTTATCAAGTCACAAGCTTATAGCAAGATCCCTTCTGAGGTTGGGTTGCATTAGGCTTACTATGGAAGAGCTGAATCACGTAAGAAACTTCGAAGGGGGAAAAGCCTTCTTTTTACTCAAGACCTTCCTACCCACGAAAGAATTTGTGACCAACCCTTTCATAAGCAAGGTTAGCGTTAACTCCTTGTCATACCATTATAGACACAATATGCATATCAAATCAAGAATTGCTTAAGTCCCGAACTTCTCATTTTGATTAATTATAGATATATTATAAGAATTGAAGAAATCCCCAATTCGATTTGGAAATTAGGGTTTGCTCTTGAGAGAAATGAGAACGAGATTGAGAAATGGAAATTCATCCCCAAAATGAGACCCCTAGGGTCTTATTATAGACAAATCGGGGTCCGTTTTGCTATTGGGCCAGCAGAAGCCCCTGTCGGCCACTTTTCCTTTTGGCTTCGATTGTTTTAGCTCCCGGACGCTCTTCAGACTTTGCTTGCAGTCTTTGAGATACCGGTTCTAGCTCCTGGGAGGATGGTCCCGGTCTTTGGAACTTCTTTCTGACATCAAGCATGTCTCTTTTTGTATTAACACTGGGTTCAGTGGCGTGAATAGCTTTCGGAAAGTTCAGGCTTCCGGTCGTGATCTTCCGGACAGGAGCTTCCAGTTACGAGCTTTAAGTCTTGCTATTGATTCCTCATGGAACTTGTTTTCATGATTCTCGTAGGTGGCTATCGGATCCACTAACCCTATCGGGTATCGATACCAAGCAAATTAGTGTAGATAGCTTGTCTCCCTTTGAGGTTTCGTCTTGCCTTTCGATTGGTTCCTGAGGAGTGCCTCGGCCTTCCAAAAGGGTGCTTTCGATGCTTTTCATTTCTTAACATATCGGAATTAAGCAATTTAATGCCGATAGCCCTTTCGTTCTTCTAGGTTCTAGTTGGTAGGATTCTTAGTCTTTCTCTTCATTGGCTTCCGGTCTTGGGAGACCTTCTACCGATTGTGTCGGAACTACCCTGCCGGTATTTTCCTTTGTACAGATTTTGAGATCTTCACTTTGACGATGGTGTCGGTTGCACAACTCTCGGACTGTTTATTTATGTTGCCAGATTTTTCTTATGTCGAACCTTAGCAAACGTAAGATTTCTTTATGCTTGTGTTGTTCTGCTAGCCCTTCACCTCCAGCTTGTTCCGGTGCTTTATTTTGGTAGTAACATTTGCCCCCTAGTGGAGGGGTGTTGGACTTTTCAAGTCAAACTTCTTTCCTGGATTTTCTCGTATTTCACCTGCATGGATTCAACAATTAATTTTACATGTTAGAACTAATTTTTAAATGTTCGTTTTCATCGCTATTTGCATATACACTAGATAAGGAGTTGTTCGGGACTGATCACTGACATTTTATCAGAATTATGTCTTTTGCATTCTATTGGAAAATAGGAGAAAGAGTTTAGGGGACTTCCTTGTTGTTAATCATGAATGGATATTGTCATTGATATCGGATTTCATAATAAAATGTCTAGGGTACTGCCTCTGCAGGGGTCTTTCCTAAACTACCCTTTATTCGGGTATTAACAGACAGAAGGCTTGGAATCAACTTCTGTCGGTAATAGAAATTCTGAACTAACCCTTATTCGGGTAATTAAAGATTTAAGGCCAGAATTCCACTTCTGACATTAATGGAAGTCCCGAACCAACCCTTATTCGGGTAATTAAAGATTGAAGACTAGAATTTCACTTCTAGCGTTAACAGAAGTCCCGAACCAACCCTTATTCGGGTAATTATATATTGAAGACCAGAATTCCGTCTCTGGTATTAATGTTTCGTTACACCCTTTGGGTTTAATTTATGAAGCAGAGGTTGTACGTGCTTTTTTGAGCCACTCTTTGGGCTTTTATTATCAAAGCATAGGATGTACGTTCTTTCTGAGCCACTCTCTGGGCTTTTATCGTCAAAGCAGAGGATGTATGTGCTTTGTTGGCCACTCTCTGGGCCTGTGCTCCCGGTGCGCTTGGCTAGCTTATCCATAAACAAGGCCCAAGGACTTGCCCGACCTCCCTCCAAGAGGCGCCTTATCCTGACCATCGTAGGCGATGATAAGGTCTTAGATGCTTAAACCGGGTCATTGTAGACACGGAAGTAAGGCTTACTATTTTGATGCTCTATCCTAACTATCGTAGGCATTGATAGAGGCTTACACTTCACCCCCTACAAGGGGTGCCCTATGCTGACCATGTAGGCGATGATAGGGGTTTGCGCTCCCTTCTGCGGGTAATACGGAACATAAGCAGAGGTAGATTGTTCTCTTCTGCGAGCAAAGGCAAGACGTGCTTAGTTCATAGCAAAGTTCAAACACTACACGACAAATGCCAATTAAGCAATGCTATGAGCGGTATCAAAATCGATTTGGCAGTGCATTGGGCCGTATCAAAAAAATGGCGTCTTTGTTATTTGATACGACCTTAAGCCATATCAAATCTAAGGGATTGATACGGCTCAAAGCCGTATCAAGTGCATAAATTTATATGGCTCAAAGCCGTATCAAATTCATGCATTTGATACGGCTTTGAGCCATATCAATCAATGGATTTGATACGGCTTTGAGCCAAATCAATTCCTTAGATTGATACGGCTCTTAACCGTATCTAACTTAAAAAAATTGCATTATCCTACAATTAAATATATTTAAAAAATATGAAAGAAAAATTAATACATTAAAATTCTGTCATTCACTATTACATTGTTACAATTACATTGTGTGTATTACATTGCATTTCATTCTAATACAAAACATAATTACAAAATGAAGTACTGGTACACGCATACCCTTTCCATTCTGGAACTTGATCTGCCATCAATTTATTCCCAATATTAACCATTTTAGCTTTACTAAATTTGCAAAAATCTACAATAGACAGAACATAATAAGGATCAAACATGAGCAATGAATATTGGAGCAAATACAAGTGGCATATACGTGCAATAGTGCTCTTCACTGGTATGACACGCTAATTGAGTTTGCAAAACTCAGTCCGGAACTAA
Organism: Allium sativum; assembly: GCA_030737875.1. NCBI lineage: Eukaryota > Viridiplantae > Streptophyta > Magnoliopsida > Asparagales > Amaryllidaceae > Allium > Allium sativum. Next base: position 126,925,683 of record CM060924.1, read on the forward strand.
GTTTGCAAACTAATGTACATGTTCACAAATGTGCAAGGCCAACGCCAAAGTAATAGGATAGAAAATGTCGTAATCAGAAATATCATGAACAATAAATTAATCTGATTATTGGCCATGTCATCTAGGTTTTGCAGTACCAATGCAATGAATACTAAGGCATCTAATTTTAACAAATGAGAAAAAAATACAACCTAGAAACAATGACCACCCCAATTCAACAAATCATCATTAATTTAAGAATACATGGGACATGGGAATGGAAAAAATAAATTCAAATGTTGCAAAAGCCTTACCATGACTGTTAGCTTTGTTTAAGAAATAAGAATAATAGGCAAGTAGTCAAGTTGATGATAATCGCCATACAATACAGCCTGTTACAAGAACTTATAAACATCATAATTGAAAATATTAAAACTGGTACTGTGGCATCTGAAATTAATCATACATTCATTACTGTTATCCCAAAAAGGATATGTTCTAGGTTAAAACTCAGTTCGGAACCGAGTTTACAAAATTCAGTTTGGGACTGAGTTTGCAAACTCAGTCTCGGACTGAGTTTAGGCCGAGTTTGCAAACTCAGTCCCGGGCTGAGTTTGCAAACTCAGTCCGGGACTGAGTTTGCAAATTCAGTCCAGGACTGAGTTTACAAATTCAGTCCAGGACTGAGTTCACAAACTAATGTACAAGTTCACAAATGTGCAAGGTCGTTGCCAACATATGTGATTAAAGCTTATCTCCATCAATCACGGTGCAGTAACAAATGATGCATTCTATGTATACATACAAAGTTATGTTTCCAAAGTGCAGTTTTTAAATGACTACATTGTAGATTACACGAACATTGGTGATAGCTTCAAACGATTACAATTATTTTTTATTTCTGTTTTGCTAAAATTGAATAATTATCCATGCAAAATGTACCATTAATGATCAATTTAGAAATATTTATTCGTTATCAAAGCTTCAAAGGGTTATGATGTTATATAAATGTTCCCACAAACACATGGATAGATTGAAAATATGACGTTTGTATTAATTATCATAAATAACAGCAATAACTGTTTATCTGAAACATATATATATATATATATATATATATGTATAAGATGATTTTGGGACATGGCATGAATTAGTGAAATTAATAGCAATTATATATACCATTACACATGCACGTCCTTGGACGTGTGCATAAGAAAAATGTAATCAAATTTGGAAATGGGTGTTAGTTCGATTGTCATTGTCTTATCCTTGATATGTTGCTTCAAGCATTTCAGATGCAATACATAAACCTTCCATTCAAATGAACACATAAACCTTCCATTATAAGATTTAAGGATCATACTTTTTTTATTATACTCTAAGGAATTATAGAATTATTGCAAATGCTATGTCCTGGCTTTAATAAGGACAATTTTATCATTGTCACTATATTAAATAAATGCACAATCAGAATAAAATTTATTTGACCTAGTAGATTCCTCAATGAGAGTGCTACAACTAATGCAGTGTTCAAGAATCCAGTGGGATGGTGTTCTAAACATAAATCATTATCTAAGAAACAACATATTAGGCAAGATCACATGCAGCCTCTTCAATTGATATCGAAGATGAGTCACAGTGATTATTAACTACTGTTATCATGTAATTCATAACTAAAGTTGTGAGGCTGAGGATCACATATTGTCAAATACAAAGATACAATAAGTAATAAACTGGAAACCTCCTAACTTTTTTAATACAAAGACAAAAGTCGGCTTTAAGAATACAGAAAGGAACATGCCAACATAAATGGGAGAAAGAAAAATGAAAAAAAAAAGGTATGGGATCATTACCTTTTGTACTACAATGCCTATTATAAAAAGGTAAGCCGGCCTTACCGGAGTACGACGACCAAGGAATGCCAAGATAGTTCCAAGACGACCTTACAAAAGCAAGACGACCAAGGAAAGTCAGAATCAATCCATTTTATTGATAACCGGGGGTTGATGGTGTGTTGTCGAGCAAATAGCATGCCCAGGGATTATAACAACTCTTGTATATGGGTATGTCGACTCAACCATCTACAATCTAAAAAGCTAAAAGACAAATCCAGAGGGGTCGGGGCCTACAAAGCCAAAAACCATGGGTCGGAGCTTGAATAACCAAAGCCGGAAAAAGGCAAGAGAGCCAAACCATAAACTTGAGAAATCCAAAGATAGGAAAACCAGAAGTGAGAAAGCCATGAGTGGGGAGCCCATTATCCAAGAGCCGTAAATCCAAAAACCAAAGAAAGCCAAATCCGAAGCCTAAGCATCGAAGGATAGGAAAACAAAATCCAAGAATCCAAAGGGCTAAAACCGAGATACCAAAAAGCCAAGACCAATATCTAGAAGACCAAGCAAAACTAAGACCAAGTAACCAAAATATCCGCAAAGCCAGAAGACCAAAAACAACAAGCCACAAGATACTGATGCCCAGGAGGCTTGCATCCGAGACATCAGAGCCAGTAATGGGTTTAGTTGATAACAATGCCACTGAGACGAGTACTAGTCCTGGACCTATCCTGATTAGCATGAGGGGGTTGTGCTTGTCCTTGCACCACAACCCGATTCAAAAAAACCGTTCCAGCTCTCCACGTCTGACACACTCCTCTATCATATCCCTAAGGTGTCGACAATCGTTTGTATTATGACCGTCATGGTAATGAAATAAGCAATGACGACCAGTATCCTTTTCACTCGGAGTCGACTCCCTTGCGGGAGGCTTCTTGAAAGGAATAGTATGATGAACCTCCAAGTAAATTTCTTTAGGGGTGTAAGTAAGTTCCGAGTATGTCGAGAACTTAAGTTGTCTCCAAGCCATATAGTTATCATTTCCCGAAGAATGTTTACTAGCACCAAAATCCTTCCCTTTGCCCCAATCGGACGGTTTCCCGCCCTTAACTACATTGGCTTCGAGAGTATTTTTGTCGGTCCTCGCATCCTCTTCCTGAAGGAACCTTTCAGCTTCAAAATAGAACTCACCGGGATCACTCGATGGGTCCCGATACAATGAATTCTTAAAGTCAGATTTATCCAAAATACTAGATACTGCGGTCATCAGAACCATAGACGGATCGGGTCTGTCGACCGAAGCCACCGCAACATTAAACCATTTCAAGAACTTACACAATGTCTCGTTAGATTTATGCTTAATGCCTATTAGAGTCATCATGCTTTCCAAAAGAGCGATGTGTACTCTAAATTGTTCCACAAACGTACCAACCAAAGCATTCCAAGAAGTAATAGAGTCTGTCGCCAGCTGTCTGAACCACATGGTGGCACTATATGTTAAGTAAAGAAGAAAACATTTTTTCATGACACTTACCGAAGCAGAGAGAACCTCCATATGTCGAACATATTGCGTTGAGCAATCAAATCCTTCCGACCATCATAAACTTTGAACACTGATAGTTTGAAGTCTAGTGGATTACGAGAATTCCTGATATTCAAAGAGAACAGACTACGAGTGACACAATCCAAGTCCGAAAAAGAGGTACCATCCCGAATGAATCGACGAATAACATCTGCGATTTGAGATCCATTACCAAAAGCAAGCAACTGATTCATGTTATCCAAAGCGAAACTAGTGCCCCAGTGTTTAATTCTAAATCATGAATCAGTTGGTTAGCAAGAGGAATATCCAATTGGATTCCGACCTGAGGAGAGGAGTCATATCGGGCACAATGCTGACTTCTAGAACTGCGGGAGCACTACTATCCAAAGTTGCACGCATCGACGCTTGATCCACATTACCAATAGAGAAACCCATGACTTGACCAACCAAAATGTCATGGGCTAGAGCGATATCGGGATTAGGGTGCCCCTGGGTGTAGCGGAACCGACACCGGTTCGAGAATCAGCGTCGGCCAGCTGATTAATTTGCAGGGTTACCCCCAAGCCCCGAGTCACGGCTTGAGGAACACTTTTGTTTCTTCTTAGCCAATCGGCTTCCAGAGCTTCCCATCTTAGCCTCAATCCAAGCGAGAAAGGTAGTAAATACTTCTTCCTTTCGCTCGAGTCGAGCGTTCAAATCTGTAGACAAATTCTAAATAATCTCATCGACGTTGTCACGAGTGACGTAATTCGAGCGAACTCCAGTCGAAGAAAGTTCTTGATTTTTTTCACCTCTAATACCTTGAACTTCAACAATAGCTCGAGCTTCTTACGCCAAACCATGACGAAAGAAAGTAGAAAAAATGAAAAATCAAACCAAAGTACAAAACCAAATCCGAGAATCCAATCCAATGCAGGAGTCAAAGCTAGGCGCTACCCTACCTGACATGCCAAAGTGTTGACGTCGTGAATTGTTATTGTTCGCGCACACTAACATCCAAGTGTACGTTTTGCAAAAAAAATATAATCCAAATCCAAAGTAATGAAATGTACAGGGAGAACACAACATTTTATTGTGGTTCAGCACTAAAGCCTACGTCCACTTTATAGTGATCATTCATCATATAATAGCTGACTACAAAAGTTGCACAAGTTCGGACAGTTCTAAGTACAAAGTTATATAATAGAACAAAAAAATGTTTGTTAATTCTAAACTTTGACCAAAATGCCCTTCTTCTTCTTCGTGGAGCCAAAGTGTGAAGCAATGTCCAAGAAGTAGCTTTAATGTCCAAGAAATTCCAAAGATATCCAAAAATGTACAAAAATAATGTAAAAGTCCAAGAAGATGTCCAAATATTGTAGGAAAACGTTTGTGCAACGTTTAGATGTCCGAAATCCATGAAGATGATGAAGGCAACCATTAATGGTGCTTGAGAGCCTCAACCCCGTATGCCAAAGTATAGGAAGAGTGTAAATGAGCCAACCTCTTGGAATACCAAGCTTGGGGATATTTATAGGTGAGTTTTGGGAGTGTCAGCCCGAATTTTGTATCCCTAGGGGATACAAAATTTGTATCCCTAAAACGGAGTCGAAAAACCAAGGCCACACTGAAAAATCGCATCCTGGTGTTGGAAAAACTCGAATCCCCAAATCTGGGAGAAAACATGTGTTGTGCAGCCAAATGGCCTGATCCGCATGGTGAAATCAAATGCCAAGGAGATCTGCCACTTTGCCAAAGGATTTCGAATCCCAGCCTCTTTTGAGATTTTGTTTCCTGAAATCCTGTGCCAAACACGGTGTGCTCATGGAAAAAAACTATGATCCGCTCGTGTTTTCCTTCGCGCCAAAGACCTTGGCATTTGCCAAAATCTCGTATTCGTGTCAAAACCCAAATCTCGACTCCTTGCAAGCCATGATATGAAGCTATGGGAATTTCGAATCCCTCCGTATCGATCAACCAAAACAGCGATGCCAAAAATCAAGTATCCCTCCTCTACCAAAATCCTGCATCCCAAACTCACGATGAGGAGTTAAAGGAAAGCTTATCGGGGCCGATGCGTGATACGCGATTTCGTATCCCAATTGGGATATGAAATCTGGGATGCGAAATCCCAGTTTTGCCAAGCCAAAAACCAGGATAATTTTTCCTTGTGATCTGCCTGATGCACAAACGTGGTTTTCCATGTTTTCACTGTGCCGATCACCCCATTTTTTCGTGCCAAGGCAGATGATCGACCATTTTACCATAAGTGATCAGCCAAGCACGAACACGTGATTTTTGATAGTTTTCACGTGTTGATCACCTGTTTTTTCGCGTACAAAACCAAATTTTTGCCAAGTGTCAGATTTTGATGTCGTGAGTCACGTAAGCTATTTTTCGTGATCGTGTCATACCAATTAGTATTTTTTAGTGCACGACACTCTTTTCACCAAAATCCATATATTTTTCCATGATAAGTTTTGCCACGTGATCGTACCGACAAGCTCAAGCATTTTGAGCTGATTGTACTGAGTCAATCACATATTTTTACCATGCCAGTCTTCTTCAAGTCAATTAACAACGATTCTACGATTCAATGTTGTATTCAACGTTTTTGGAACATGATGTGACTTCAACCAAATCGCTTTATGTTTTCTGGCGATGTTCTCGAGACTAGAGCGCGTCGCTAACCAAAATCTTGACATGTGACAACTTTGACCAAAAAGTGTGTCAACAGGCACTAATATATCCTCTGCATTAACGTAACTAAACTCAAGAACCGAAAACCCAGAAGTCAGAAGAAAGAAGTCAAAGGGTGAGAAAGAAGAAATGTTAGAATAGAAGAAGAAGAAGAATACAAACACATTAGATCAGAAAAGATCAGAATCTCACAACGTAATGAATAAAATATAATATACCAATACTCTTAATAAGAGAAAACTATGTGTATATACATATATATACATAAATAATCAAAGTACACAAATAGATCAGCGTATACAATCATAACAATTTGTTTTTACAATGACAGATAAATACCACACACAAAGCAGAAAGTATAAAATACAAGAAATAGAAGAATACATCTCGACTCCAGCTCCTTCCCTGCAGCACCAAGCAAATCCAAAGTAGTCTAGAAAAATATATTCGGTTTGATCCTATCATTAAGAAAAATAGAGTCCGGATCAATTTGAAATAATAGAGTGAGAAAACTCACATCACAATAAATTTAGAAAATCCTTTGAAAGAATGAAACTCTCGCAAGACATGCCTGCACATAAATATGACACATATTTATCCTTTATGATAACCAAAACACTTCATGTAAAATATCATGATATTACAATAATGTTTAGATCCAAATACTTATGAATCTTATCCAAAATTGTTACATCAACAAAATTCCAACATAATAGACATACAAGTAAAATCATAAAAAGCACATATTGGAGTTTGAATTCTATTCAACGACAAGGTAAGAGACTACATTCCGATTAGTACACCTTTAGGAAAATGTATTGGAGAGATCCAATAGAATTCATGCGGATTAGGATCGGCCAACCCCTCTTTAAATATTTTACGCTCTTGGTTGTGATCAACAACCAACTGCACCCTACAATAATCAAAGGGTCTTTCGATCTATATTGGATGATGACAATACCCTAGTTGGATGCTACCTACTTAGCCCAAAACATATCCTTGTTTTAATCATTACTGGTTATTGAGGATAAAGACTACGTTTTTACCTTCCAAACATGGCACATACCCCTTTTTAGATACCAAAAGCATATCCTTATTTTAGTCATTACCAGTTCATGAGGCTAGAGGCTACGTTTTTACCATCCATACATGGCACATACCCGTTTTTAGATACCACATCGCCATTCTGCCAAACTAATTGACGTTTATAAATATACAACCCCTAAATTCATATGTCTCAAAGAATGATGTTAAGCTAAGAGAAGATGCCTTCTCCGCCAACAAACAGATGTACGTTTGTAAAAATTAATGTACGTGATCGAAGAAATGCGATGTCAGACATCCATCCATACAAGTTGTCCAAGAAATGGGTAAACTAGAGGAACACTTTTACCACATCCTGTCGGGAATAATCCCTAGGATTAGTAATAAGAATCCTTGCATCATGCAGATCCCAAAATGTATGGGCTACTGCTATAGGTACAATCCTGGTAGCTGGCTAGAGATATCAACAAGCAGTCCTTTGCATTTTAAAGGTCTACGCCTTCAAATCATCATCATAAGCATAAGCATACCTATAATTCCATTTTCAGAGGCAAATCCAGTTCGACATGGTTTTGGATCTAGTTTCAATCCTAGCTATTCGAATCAACACATTTTAAGTAAAATGGAATTTATTGATAGTCGGTTCTTTAACTATGAAATCATATAGTACATCAATAACAACTGCCTTTCAGACCACTTTAAGTTGGTAATTAAATCAACTTAAACCGCTCGAAATGACAGATTGTTATTTAGCTTACGGGTTAACATAATCATACACAGAAATTACAGAATAAATAAACTTGCATGAAATGTGAATGGACAGAAAAAATATGTGCATAATTTATGTTTTTAAAAAGAATTTAATAGTGAAACGTGGCTTTAATTGAGGAGAAGTTGCATGAGAAAGAAATGGAATGGGAAAGAAGAGGGGAAGAAAGAAATATCATGAAATAACACTATGCTCCCGCTTACGTACTCTTTTAAAATATTAGTTTCATAATAATTTATATTTCAAATTACGCTCTTTCAATAGTGGTTTCTATTGATAGATTCTTGTTGAACACCATACGCTAAGCTTTGTGTAAACCAAAACTCCGATACTAAATGTAGTATCCTGCCTTTTCGACCGCTTTAAGTCGTTAAAAAACTCAATTAAATCGTTCGAAAAAATAGATTGTACTAACCTCGGGGTTTAATAAATCAAATCACGGCACATAAAAGCAGAATATCTCATAGCAGAATAAAAAAAATACAATAATAATTCATGAAGCTACTAAATAAAATTCAAAACTTATACATAATATCATAGTTATAGAATCGAATACAGGAAGTCTAAATACAAGAATTTCTAATACAAAGAAGAAATAACTAGAACCAATATATACAGATGATGTCTTCCGCAGTCTCCAGCTTCAAAAGGTGAAATCTTAATACTGCAATACTTGATCTGACACGAGCAATAATGCAAAAATAGAGTTGATTTACTTATATAAGAATGTTAGTCCTGATCCGAGTGTTTTGTTTTTACATTATTGCTCAGATCAGATCGAGTATTGCATTATTAAGATTTCACCATTCGAAGCTGGAGACTGCTGAAGACATCATCTCTGTCTATTGGTTCTGGTTATTTCTTCTTTATATCAGAAATTCTTGTATTTAGACTTCCGTTGTATTCGATTCTATAACTCTGATATTACGCATAAGTTTTGAATTTTATTTAGTAGCTTCATGAACTACAATTGTATTTTATTTATTCCGCTATGAGATATTTTGTTTTTCTATGTCTGTGATTTGATTTATTAAACCCCATAGTTAAAAAACAATCTACTTTTTTGAATGGTATAAGTTGCTTTTATTACTGACTTAAAGCAATCGAAAAAGCGGGATGTCACAACATCACCAACACAAGCCCCTTTAATTAAATCATACATTAAAATCATTTAATCGATTCTTAAAAATCGATTCCATATACTTACCTCAATGGAAAGAACATATTCACAAATCTCATGTTTTCATCACTTCGAAAATTTAAGCTATACGTTTATCTATTTGGAATAAGTGTACACATAAAACCATATTACTTTCGCTACTTAGAAAATAGTGTTATATACTTAACCCAATGGTATAAGTATAATCACAAATCGTTTATGGACCAAAACAATGTCATGTGATATATTGTTTATTATAAAACGCAAACAGTTTTATTTCTTCTAAATTTTGCAAATTAGAGTTCATAATATCGTTTGAGGGAATGATAATTAAATTTCCAACATCCTCTTTCATTTTCAAACTAGTACTATCCTTTGGATAACAATGAAGTCATTCAAGTTGTAGTATTTTATTTGACTCCCAAATCTTGACTAGACAAAATTCTTATGCACAAGATAAATAAAAGTTTGTAAACTCAAGACCCGATGTCTAGTATGTCACAACAAGTAACGTTCTCTATTCATTTTAAATAAGGCTTTATAAGTGATTTCTTGCATTTGAAAATCTCTTTTCAATATAATCATTTTTACTTAATTCATTTTTTGGGTAAACCCTTATTAAAACTCTTTTATTAGCTTTAATATGTTCTATAAAACTTGCTTATAAACTTGGATTTATTAATAAAAATCCCTTTATAAAATTCATTATAAAAATTCATTTAAAAAAATTATTATAAACTTCATTTTTGTTTCTTTATAAAATGTCAAAATTTACCAAGACTTATTTGACTTTAGATCTAATCTTTTAAAACTTAGGTTGGAATCAAATTAAATCATTCACAATTCACTTATGAATATCTGATTTTTCACAATTTCTACTATAAGATCCAAGATAATTTCGGACTCATTATATAAGTTGAATAAAGTTATTCATTAACTTGTTCACAACCAGTTGAAATCACTTAAAAACTTGTTTATTTATAAAACTTGGTTTTATGATTTCATAAAACTTAGTTATGTTTTAATACTCAAAAGCTTCAATTATAAAACATGGCTATAACACTGAAATTTGCTATCCAAATCCTTTTATAATTTCTTTATAAAATTTGATTATAAATATAGATTTATTTATAAAATTTTATTTATATAATTTACATAAAGTTCAATTCAAAACCAAGCTTTTGCTATAAAAATAATTTTGTAACTTCAAACTTACACGATGAATCGACGTCTTAAAATCTAAAATTTAGGTCGTATGCAACCAATCATCAACCAATACTGTCTATTGATTTATCAATATTGAATCTATCACAAAAATCATCATTCAAATCAGATATTAACGTTACATATGTTAGACGGTTCAAATGTGTTTAATATGAAAGCGAGGTAACACCCAAAAAATGAGGGATCCTGTTGGATCCCTCCAACCCGTTCCCCTGTATTACAGTTCATATATCAGCACATATATATACAAATCAGATAATACAAGTTGAATCTCCCACTTAAAGCTGGTAGAGTCAAAGGTCATTCGCTCCAGGGACCTGAATATATAACCACGAACTAACCAAATAAACAGTAAATAATTAAAACAACCAAACACACAATGGTATATGAAAACAATAATGAATATTATTATACGTGATAACAATATCCCATTTGCACAATATTTTAGGCCATCCATTTAAAATTAAATAAGCAGGAAGAGTGAAAAACGAGAATAGGTTGGAAATCAGGGGGTTGTAGTCTGTTGCACTATTTGGGGTGTTCCTTATACACGCACACATGCAGATATATATATGTATGTATGTATGTATGTATGTATGTATATGTGTGTGTGTGTGTGTGTGTGTATATATATATATATATATATATATATATATATATATATAAGACATACATGCAAACAACATGTATCACGCATTGATGCAAATAGTGTATTAAGGGACCTACTTCAAATATAGCATTTTATGACATAATGCGTGTGAAATACAAATTACTAGTGTGAAATCCGTGCGTTGCACACAACAATATTATAAAATATAGTATCTATTATATAAATGTTAAAACGGAAACTTTCTTACGTAATATAAGATAAATTTTTAGGAGATATAAAAACTATAAAATAATACAATTATTATTGGTTGTGTGTAATCTATGGTTTACAGCTACACACAAAATATGCATGTATATGTGCAGATTTGAGAGACAAAATAGTTTTACAATTTTTGTTAATATGAATATACCATGTTTGTATAAACAGAAATAATACGCTATTAATTTATAAGATGAATTAGTAAATATTATTTAATCTAATTTATGTAAATAAGATAAAATTAAAATTACAAAATTAGTTTAAATATATGGATTTATAGCAAGAAGAACTGAGAAGAAATTTGTGAAAAAAATGCATAAATTTATTCTGGAGTAATTAACATTAAAAATTATTTTTATGACATGATATGTGATAAGTCTTTGCTGTAAACGAACTGTAATTGATTTACAGAGTAATTGTTGATGAAAATAACTTATGTTATGTAATTTATACAATTCTATAGTTGAATGGAAAAATACCATTTTTCTTAATATACTTTTTATTTTTGAATTTGTTCACGAGGGAAACGGACCGGAGTCGTAGAACCCTCCCTAGCGCATCTAGCTTGGTCCGCGAGCACCATATAAATGGCAAATCTTAGTGTATGAACTAAATATTCGTTAAGTTTATTTAAATAATTTAAATTTGAGATTTCATGAGTAGTCTAAACATATGAATAAAAATATAAAAATAATGAAAGAGTTGAGGGGGTTCAGTAAATAATAATGAAAATATAAAAAATTTGGTATTTGAAGTTAGAACTTTTTTTCAGTGTATGATAAATTATTTGAAATTACAAAATAATATATCAAAAAAAATTATTATTGTTGACGTATCTATTAAATATCTGTAAATTTACGATAAATGTATTTTCACTTACGATAAATGTTTACGTATCAAACATATCTTTAGCAACTTTTTTTCCACTTGCGATGAATGTATTTTCTACAACTGACATTTCATGCCAATTGCGAAAAACATGCCCTTAATAATTGCTTTTTTGCCAATTGCAACAAACATAAGTAACAACTAATAAATATGAAGTAATATTTTAATAATCAATAAATACGAAATGATAATTTAATAATTAGTAATTAAAAATCAATAATTAAATTTTAATAATTAATACTAAATATGCATCGACTAATAATAATTATTAATAATGAATAATATCTGCGTAATTATAATATTTGAGGATTAAATGATTTATTTACTTATTTATTTTGAGGCAAAAGGTAGTGAGGTTCTAGAGAGCCTCACGCCATATTTAAATATAGCAAAGTGCATACAAAGTGAGAGCTTAAAGTTACAGACCAAAAAGAAACAAAAGCTCGCACAGAGTAATATTTACAAACATCATGCCCACGTAGGGACCAAAATACATGATATATCCATGCAAACTAACAGCAAGAAACGAAACAACTTCTACATCCATCTGTTATTAGCTCTGCCTCCAAAGCTGTCGTCAAGCAGATCGGTGAAGTCCCAGCTATCAACCCCTGCCCATTTGTAGAAAAAAATTAATACTTGAAATAGAATTGTGTAAGAAGACTGAGCAATACAATTAAAACATCAACCATTTCTCTCATGCCATAATACCTAGCAAAACGAAAAATTAATGTATGCCAAATTTTTGGAGCAACACGAATCCCAAAAGGCAATCTGGTCACGAACTGAATTTCTCCAACACAGATCAGTGTTTAACTGAACCAAGCATTTACTCCATACGTAAAATGCTACATCACAATCACAAAAAAGATGCAAATAATCTTCCACATTTTCACCATATAACAGGCATTTCTCTTCAATATTCAAGTTCTTTCTTCTCAACATACTCAGCGTGTTTAATTTTCCATGCATCAAAGTCCACATATGTATCTTAACTTTGGATGGGATTTAAGAAAAACTCCACATGTTCTTAAAACCAAACAATTTTCTACCAGAAAAGTTGATAATTTTATAGCAGTTATTCATTGAAAATCTCTGCTTTTCTCTCCATGAAATAATGTCATTATCTTCATTTAACATCATTGATTCCAATAATCTAAACAAAGCAAAAAGTTGATGTAAAGCTCTTCCTTCAATGATACGGTTAAAACTCAAAGTCCACTTAAAGCCTGGTAAAGAAGAATCATATACATCAGCTACCTTAGCACATTTATCTCTTGAAATCTCGAACAAACATTCAAACTCTGATGTCAAAGCAATTGGTATCAACCATCTATCAAACCAGAAGGAGCAACATTTGCCATTATTGACCTTTAGATTAATATTAAATCTAAAGACATGAATAGTGCTAAGAACTCCGTTCCAAAAAGTCGATGGATGCCCATCATTTACATATAAGGAGAAAAAACCGTTATAGTAAGTGTTAGACACCCACTCACACCACAACGCATTTTTGTGAGATGAAATACACCATAACTATCTACATAACAAAGCACCGTTCATCTCTTTCAGATTTAAAACACCCAGACCACCCTGAGACTTTGATTTACAAACTTGATTCCAAGATACCAAACAAACAGCAGCACTAGCATTACTCTTGCCCGACCAAAGAAAAATTCTTCTTATACTGTCAATTTTATTTATAACTCACTCAGGAAACTTGTAAAAGGATAACCAATACAAAGGAACCGCTGATAACACTGAATTAACCAAAATCAACCTACCAGCTTTTGACAAAAAATTACCCTTCCATTTAGACAACCTCAAATCAACTTTATTAATCAAAGAATACCAATCATCATTCAACAATTTGCCTGGCCTAATACAAAGACCCAAGTAGTTAATAGGGAAAGAGCCAACTTTATAATTATTAATTAATATAATAATCAATTTTTATTCTTGTTATATTTAATATATTGTAATTAATTATTAATAACTAGAAAATTACAGTTAATATTCATTAAGAACATTTAATAATTAATAAATTTAATTAATGATTAAAAACTAATATAAAATGATTACCAGTTACTACCAAATAATTATTAATTAAATTTTAATAATACAAAGACCCAACTTTATAATTATTAATCAATATAATAATCAATTATTATTTCTTACATTTAATATATTGTAATTAACTATTAATAACTAGTAAATTACAGTTAATATTTATTAATAACATTTAATAATTAATAAATTTAATTAATGATTAAAAACTAATATAAAATGATTACTAGTTACAATCAAATAATTATTAATTAAATTTTAATGATTAATGTTCAACGTTCGATATTGAATTAATATCTCATATTTATAATTACGAAGTAACATTTAATGATTAATTATTAATTTTTAATCATTATAACTAATACTCGCTATTAAATAATTAATTATTCAAAATTATGTAATAATTAAGACTAATATTTAACAATTTATAATAAAATTTAATAAATAAAAGGTGATATTTCACATTTAACAAACGACTATAAATAATTATTAATCAATAATGACTAATAAAAAAACAATAATTAAGATATATATTTAATTACTAATAACTAATTATAAGCAATATTAGCAATTAAGAAGTGACATTTAGTATTTTATATTTTATAAATATAATTAAAAATTATATTTATTATTATTTTTAAATTAAAATTTTGAAATTTTACAAAATAATCCAAAATTACAAAATGTAGCTAATAACAAAAAAAATTTGAATAATAATTATAACGACCCGAACTTCCCCGTGGAGGAAAGCACGGATTGCTTTGAGAACAACACACATCGGAACGCAAACAAAAGAACATTTCATTGTTTATTACAACAATTCCATCAGAATACAAAAATATACAGAGTATGAATAAATATTACACATTTGACAAATATCAGAGATTTAAATTACATTTACATACATAGCAGCGGAACAATAATACAAAACATAACTAAAAGAAATACGCGGATACAGAGCTTTCCGAATACCACTTCAGCTATAAACCAGGATCCTGTGAATATAAATCTGCAAAACCAAAACTACTAGCTACCAATGTGGAAAATAGGGGCACCCAGAGTTTAGGTTAACACAATAAACTCCAGGTCAGTCATGTGACTGGTGTGAGAACTAAAACAGTTATTAATTTTTATTTTAAAGTTAGTTAAATCAAGGGACCACGCCGTATAACACGGAACGGGTTTCCTCCCAGGAATACCAGTGCATAAAACAAACAGCGCAAAGCTAAATAAAAAAATGAAGCTATTATAAGACCCAGGTCCCATCAAACAATGCAACGCAGGCCGGAGGATAGGGTTTTATCTTATAATAGCCAAAGAATGCTTGATACGTTTAAAACTAGATTATTTTGATATTACAATAAGTGTATAATGTCAAAACAATTTCAATCATAAGTATCAATCATAGGCGGCATGGGTACCAAATATCATGTCGTCATACTAGTTCTACCATTAAAACCACAAAGGTCGTATTGGGAATTGAATTTCCGTCATGGGTTGAGGCAAGGGGCAAACTCCTCTCCGTTCGAGACACTCTAGCAAATGTCTTAGGACCACACACAACGAACCTGGATCTTCAGGGTCGGTCCTCTCTTACTTTTGAGGATTAATTATTCCTGAGCACACGTTTCCCGGTCGTAACAGACCTATATCCGAGGCGCCTCGCATCCAACAACCACACAGGTAAAAAGAATGTAGATGTCAGGGCTGGTAGGTCACTGACATCACCCATAGCTAGAAAGAAACGTCGTGCTCTTCCTGCAGTCACTATCCCGTTTTTAACTCATACCGAGGTGTGATTCTCACGAATTAACGCTATACACAAAGCTATGCCACACAGGCCATGCTTTGATCATCAACCACAAGACTTTGCTTTTCAACAGAAGCCTTGATCATTTGCCACTTAGGCATGCCACAGAGGCAATTCATGCCACGTGATTGATATCTATCGATATATAACCTCTAAGCTCGTACGTCTCAGAGAAGGGCGTTAAGCAAGAGAATAAATTCTCCGCCGCCAAACAGATATATATTCATTAGAAATCAATCACACAGAATAAAATCCAATGTTAGACACACAATTCATTTACAAGTTCGTTCTTGGTCTGAACGAAACTGGAGGAACCTTATTCCTCGCATATTCATCGATCTCCAAGTACGTCTGGACGATCACCAACCGGATTCCCTCCTCTTGGGTGTACAGCCCAATCAAGATCATCAATAATCATCCAAACGACGTGAAGATCTCCGGTCTTCAACCACCGTCTTCATCTTCGACTTATCGTCGAATCGGTAATTTAGAATGGGTATAAACCCGGCCTTTCTGAATAACTCGCGTATATAATAAACAAGTGTTACACAAACACAACATACGCCTCATTCCAATTCAGAATATTCTTTTATTCCAATATTCACATTCTTAGGAAAAGGTTCCCATTAATTTTATCAAAGATAAATTCTTCTAAATTTATTCTTTAATCTTCATTCGGATATCATTTCAAACCATATTATGGTTTTCCAAGCTAGTCGGGATTAGCGAACAAAACCGAAGTAGTTATTTATTTTATTTCCCAATCCCAACCTATTCATCCCATGGAGCAAAACTGGAAATACTCTATATTTAATACCACGGTGTTATTGGTAAATATTAATTACCATTTCACGTTCAAATCTAATTAAAGATTTAACTATCGTTTTGGAGCAAAATTGGTGATACTCCATTCTCGATCACTTTAATCTAATTAAAGATTCATTAAAACTCTGCTTAGTTTTAATCTTCTCAAAAATCAATATCATATCTTTAACTGAGTTAAAGAACCAATGTCATCTAAAACACGGTTCACGATAAACCCAAAATCACTTTCCATTGTTAATTGGGTTAAAGAATAGGTGTTATTCAAAACACCGCTCACGATAGACCCCAAAAACCAATTTGAATTCAATTCCAATTAAATACTAATTAACTGGACAATTTCACTGAATCTTAATTAAAAGATTTATTCTTTTCTAAACTGGGTTCAAGAACAGTGTTATTTAAGACACCATTCACGACGAACCCAAAATCTCATTTGATATTAAATACAAGGCTCTGAATAGAAAATATATCGGCTTATATTCAATATCAAATTCTGAAACCAACAAATATCGCAATGGAAATAACAATATAAATATATCTTTCAAATTTCCACAACCATATATGTATAATCACGATATCCAACATTGAAATATTCCGAAGATAATTTCGATTCAAATCCATTCCAATTCATATATTGGAAATTCTGATTATTTTTTTAAAACCACTTCAAGTCTAGTTCAAAACTAGTTCATTTCGATAAAAATATATTTTTATCCTTTCAAATGTGGAATTTTTCATCCTAGTTCTTTCCAATTCATATATTATGATTTTACACAAATTATTAATAATTTTATCAAGGCCGGTACAGTCGATTTTCAATAACGGTCGTCGAACTGCACTTACATCGACCTTTTCCAAATTTGATTTGGACATAATTCCAAATCAAACTGTTAGATTTCAAATTTCTAATATTCATTGGAAAGCTCTTTTCGATACGAACCCAACGGTTCCGGTTTTAGGAGAATCCGACGATTGGATCTACCGTAACGTCAATTCGTAGTCAATGGTCAAAATTAGCGAACTGCCGCGGCATGACGCGTTCTATTTAGGCCATTTAATATAATATATATATATATATATTATATATATATTTCGTCGATTTCAATTCAAAACGTATTTTATAAATCATTTTTAATTCGTTTTAAAAACGATTTCAACTTCATATTCAATTCCAAATCAAAATTGAATATTTCATATCATTAATATATAAATGATAATATTTTCAAAACGTTATATTTTGAAATCACCTCCTTTTCTATATTCATTACAAAAACGAATATAATCGATATAAATATCGTTCACGTCAAAATGGCGCAAATCTAATCAACACGGTTTTATATATTTCAATAACTTTGTTATTCTATTCAACAAATGAATATCTTCTTCAACACATGAATATATATTTCTTTCAACACATGAATATTCTCAACATATGAGTATGTCAACACATGACTATTTTTGTTATTTAATATATTTCATAAAATTATGATTTCTATTGTTTAATTCTTAATCAGACCCCAACCGTAAATTAGTAAGAGAACGATTCCCTAAGTATTAACCCCGAAGGCCGAAACCAACACCAGATCAATACCCAGGAAACCACCCATCTTAACTAGTTTCTAGTTAGTTTCTAATTTTATATATGATAAAGATGTGAATTTTATTGTTAAAATATTTCGTTCAACACATGATAAGTTTCAACACATGAATATTCTCAACACATGAGTATCGTCAACACATGACTATTTTTGTTCTATTCAACACATTAATCCTTATTTTCCAAATTGGAATGAGGCTCAATCAATTACCATATAATGTTAATTATATGGATTCCATACAACACATGTATATAATAGCAACGATAGATAATCAACCATCATCCAGAGTGCACCACACAACTGCATAAGCATTAAATATAAATAATTAACGCTTACACAGTCTGTCGACCTATCGATCGACATACGACTAAATAATTGGGATTAGTGCACGCCAAATATCATCCCAACACCCGTGTGTGATTTCAATCCACAAATATTGAATATTATTTGTGCAGTTGGGCGATGTGTAAAATATATCGTCCCAATCCATATCAGTAAAATGAGTGTACATAAACAAATCGTTCGATTTGTAAATGAATATTTATTTATTCACATTCACGTTAAATTTATATTTTTAACGATAAATAATTTATTTCAACACATGAATATTTATTTTCATTCATTCCACATCATAATCAATTTTCACCACACAACAAAATCAAACAAGTCGTCCATGGTCTGTGGACAACGGGTGTCGAGTGCTGTTAAGCACCGTCTGCATCCTAGTATATAATTTTAACTAGAAAACAAGAATTAAAGTGAGAAGTTCTCACCGAGGTTTCCACTCCTCCCTTCTATATTTCTGAATGGTCTGGATTCTGTTTCGCTGCCAGCCAGTTCCATCGCAATCTGTTTCACACGGTTTGCGTTAAAAATCCTATTTTTAAACAACGATCTTTATAAATAAAAGTCACATTTTATTTCGGCGATTATACATATAAAAATCACATTTTTATCGCCACTTCATATACATAAAAATCGTATTTTTATTGTTATTTCATATATATAAAAATCGTATTTTTATTGCTACTTCATATATGTAAAAATCGTATTTTTATTGCTACTTCATATATATAAAAATCGTATTTTTATTGCTACTTAATATATATATAATTCGTATTTTTATTATCATACCTATATCAAAATCCTATTTTTATTACTGCTACATAGATAACAAAGATTATATTGTTATTCTCTTTTCATAAATAAAAACCACTCCTTGATAGCATTAAAAATTGAAATCTTATAGTTTTAAAAAATATTATCTTTTCTTCATAGGAAAAAAATATAATCTTTACTTAAACAAAAAAAATATTTTCGATAATAAAAATCATAACTTTTGTTAAATAAAGATCCAATTTTTCCTAAGCTATCATATACATAAAAATCTGGATTTTATTAAATAAATGAAAATAAAATAACTAAAAAAAACTTACAGCATTTCGAATGGAGGGGGGCTGATTGGACGGCGTCGGGGTGTTGAGGGGGTTCGGTCGGCGGTGGGTGTCGTGGTGGGGCCATTGGTGGCCACGGCTGCTCGGGGGGAAGGGGTAGACGCAGATTTTAGGGTTTGAATGGGGGAGGAGAGCGAGCGTCGGAAGAGAAAGAGGGGGTGGACCACTGGCGATCGGCGATCGATGGGGAGGGCGGTGTTGTTGCCGCGGTGGCGCGATGGAGGCCCCGTCGCCCCTTTTTTTCTTTTCCTGAAAGTGTCGATCGTGGAAAATGGATCGGGGGCGGCTTTGACTTCTGATATGGGAAATAAGGGTTTGACTTTTTAATTTATTTAAATATTTAATTAATTGATTCTCCCGAAAAGTTATCATCTCATTCGAACTCCAATCGAGGCCCAACGACTATCGCCCATAGCCAATTACCCCCATTCCGAACACAAAGAAATATGTTTCATAGGCCCATTGGGCCATTACGATCAGTTTTCGTTAAAATTACAATATAAATCATTATATATTTAATTTGAACGCACATTTCAATTTACCGGGGCCACATACGAACTCTAAAAATTTCCGGAAAATATTTTCTAGCTTCGTATTGACAATACGGTCCTAACAAAACTAATTTCGTCGAATTCCGAGACCGTTTGAAAAAATGATCATTTTCCAGTCGATTATAATCAACTGAAACTGGTCAAACGCGTTTTTCTTTGCCACGCTCACATATTGATTCGAAAAATTACGAATTTTGGAATCTAGCAATAACTAGACATCCCGGATCCAACAAAAGTGGTTTCGTCGAAAACCGAGGTCGTTTGCAAAATTTCTATTTTTAAGGGCCAAAATTTCATAGCGACTATTCTAAAATTTCAACTGGGTATAACTTTTTGTCCCAGCTATGAAATTTCAATTTTTCGGATTCGTTGGAAAGATATTCTCGATTATATTCTAATATTTTTGGTTTCACTAAAATCCGGTTTACCTTGAATCCTGTACATTCATTTGAGCTTTGAAATCAAAATTTCAAACTACCGCGCCATTTTCAATTCCGTTTATATTTAAAATAAAATATTTCTATTCTAACGACGATTCAAATAAATATATACGACTAATTCTATTCAAAATAAATTTCTTGTCGTTATTATTTAAAATAAATCATTTTAAATATTCAAAATTCATCAAAATTTGCCAAAATAAAATTTTTAAATTGATTCAGATTTTTCGGGTTATTACAATCTCCCCCACTTAAAACTTTTTATCCCCGAAAAGGAACGAAGCTGAAAGTTGTTTAACTAATCAACACAACTTTCATTATTTTCTTTACGACTTGTTCTTCAACTTTTCAGTTTCTAAGAACTTTTCAAATTTTTCAAAAATTTGGCTAACACCCTAAATTTTCGAAAAAATTCGCCATAACCTCCCCTGCACCGGGAGCTTCAGGATATTTCAAATAGCCTCTCATAGCCCTCATCAATCTAAAAGAAAAAGCCAAGCGGCTAGCCAATCGGCTCATAAAATCATCAAATTCCCAAAAAATACAATAAACAAGTACCTATTTGTCGGGCAAACAATTTTATTTTTTTGCTCTAGCCTCCTTGCTATGACATGTTCAATAGATATACATGTACATGCACGCAATTGTAATCGATTTTCAATTCAGTTCAATATTTGATTCAATTTGGCCTAAATGGTTAAAAATATCAAATCAATAATCAAACAACACAACCATCAATCAATTAGTTGATTATCATTTCAAATTCATGATCTTGATACAGATACAGAAAATCATGTTTTTGATGTCAAATCACAACAATAAGCCCTATTTAGTTTTGGTTCTCACACCAGTCTAATGGAAATATATAGATATCACATTTTCGGCACTTGAACATTAACTCTGATGACGATGCATCAATCATCAGAATCATCTCCGGGCGACTAGAGTGTGATTCTATATCTATCCAGTATATTAAAACTTTGAATATATGTTCATGACGCGTATATGCAAAATCTCTATATACTTGATTGTCCAAATTCAATAAAAATAAAATATTCAAATACGTATAATTGAATTTAACTTTCAAAACAAAATTTGTTTTCAATTTTATATTTCAAAATTTTCACACTTCCGGCTCATTCTAGGATACTACTGATCTCATCTCTAACGAGACATTCCCATTAGATATTACTAATCCAATCTCTGATGAATTCTTTCGCTCGGTTCTAATGTGCCTTGTTCTCGAGCTCTGTAAACCAAAGCTCTGATACCACTCTATAACAACCCGAACTTCCCCGTGGAGGAAAGCACGGATTGCTTTGAGAACAAACACACATCGGAACGCAAACAGAAGAACATTTCATTGTTTGTTACAACAACTCCATCAGAATACAAGAATATACAGAATATGAATAAATATTACACATTTGACAAATATCAGAGATTTAAATTAAATTTACATACATAGCAGCGGAACAATAATACAAAACATAACTGAAAGAAATACGCAGATACAGAGCTTTCTGAATATCACTTCAGCTATAAACCAGGATCTTATGAATATAAATATGCAAAACCAAAATTACTAGCTGCCCGTGTGGAAAATAGGGGCACCCAGAGTTTAGGTTAACACAATAAACTCCAGGTCAGTCATGTGACTGGTGTAAGAACTAAAACAGTTATTAATCTTTATTTTAAAGTTAGGTAAATCAAGGGACCACGCCGTATAACACGGAACGGGTTTCCTCCCAAGAATACCAGTGCATAAAACAAACAGCGCAATGCTAAATAAAGAAAAATGAAGCTATTATAAGACCCAGGTCCCATCACACAATGCAACGCAAGCCGGAGGATAGGGTCTTACCTTATAATAGCCAAAAAATGTTTGATACGTTTAAAAACAGATTATTTTGATATTACTATAAGTGTATAGTGTCAAAACAATTTCAATCATAAGTATCAATCATAGGCGGCATGGGTACCATATATCATGTCGCCATACTAGTTCTACAATTAAAACCGCAAAGGTCGTATTGGGAATTGGATTTCCGTCATGAGTCGATGCAAGGGGCAAGCTCCTCTCCGTTCGAGACGCTCTAGCAAATGTCTCAGGACCACACACAGTGATCCTGGATCTTCAGGGCCGGTCCTCTCTTACTTTTGAAGATTAATTATTCCTGAGCACACGTTTCCCGGTCCTAACAGACCTATATCCGAGGCGCCTCGCATCCAATAATCACACAGGTAAAAAGTATATAAATGTCAGGGCTGGTGGGTCACTGACATCACCCATAGCTAGAAAGAAACGTTGTGCTCTCCCTGCAGTCATATCCTGTTTTTGACTCATATCGAGGTGTGAGGCTCGCGAATTAACGCTATACACAAAGCTATGCAATACAGGTCGTACTTTGATCATTAACCACAAGACTTTGCTTTTCAACAGAAGCCTTGATCATTTTCCACTTAGGCATGCCACACAGGCAATTCATGTCATTCGATTGATATCTATCGATATATAATCTCTAAGCTTGTACGTCTCAGAGAAGGGCGTTAAGCAAGAGAATAAATTCTCCGCCGCCAAACAGATATATATTTTATAGAAATCAATCACAAAGAATAAAATCCAATGTCAGACACAGTCCATTTACAAGTTCGTTTTGGGTCTGAACGAAACCGAAGGAACCTTATTCCTCGCATATCCATCGATCTCCAAGTACGTCTGGACGATCACCGACCGATTCCCTCCTCTTAGGTGTACAGCCCAATCAAGATCATCAATAATCATCCAAACGACGTGAAGACCTCCGGTCTTCAACCACCGTCTTCATCTTCGACTTATCGTCGAATCGATTAATCAGAATGGGTATAAACCCGGCCTTTCCGAATAACCCGAGTATATAATAAACAAGTGTTACACAAACACAACATACGTCTCATTCCAATTCAGAGTATTCTTTTATTCCAATATTCACATTCTTAGGAAAAGGTTCCCATTAATTTTATCATAGATAAATTCTTCTAAATTTATTCTTTAATCTTCCTTTGGATATCATTTCAAACCATATTATGGTTTTCCAAGCTAGTCGGGATTAGCGAACCACACCGAAGCAATTATTCATTTTATTTCTCCATCCCAACCTATTCATCCCTTGAAGCAAAACTGGTAATACTCCATATCTAACACCACGGTGTTATCGGTAAATATTAATTACCATTTCACGTTCAAATCTAATTAAAGATTTAACTATCGCTTTGGAGCAAAACTGGTGATACTCCATTCTCGATCACTTTAATCTAATTAAAGATTCATTAAAACTCCGCTTAGTTTTAATCTTCTCAAAAATCAATATCCTGCCTTTAACTGGGTTAAAGAACCAATGTCATCTAAAACACGGTTCACGATAAACCCAAAATCACTTTCCATTGTTAATCGGGTTAAAGAACAGGTGTTATTCAAAACACCGCTCACGATAAACCCCAAAAACCAATTTGAATTCAATTCCAATTAAATACTAATTAACTGGAAAATTTCACTAAATCTTAATTAAAAGATTTATTCTTTTCTAAACTAGGTTCAAGAACAGTGTTATTTAAGACATCATTCACGATGAACCCAAAATCCCATTCGATATTAAATACAAGGCTATGAATAGAAAATATATTGGCTTATATTCAATATCAAATTCTGAAACCAACAAATTTCGTATTGGAAATAACAATATAAATATATCTTTCAAATTTCCACAACCATATCCGTATAATCACAAAATCCAACATCGAAATATTCCGAAGAAAATTTCGATTCAAATCCATTCCAATTCGTATATTGGAAATTCTGATTATTTTTTTTAAAAGCACTTCAAATCTAGTTCAAAACTAGTTCATTTCGATAAAAATATATTTTTATCCTTTCAAATGTGGAATTTTTCATCCTAATTCTTTCCAATTCATATATTATGATTTTACACAAATTATTAATATTTTTAATAATTTTATCAAGGCCCGTACAGTCGATTTTCAATAACGGTCGTCGAACTGCACTTACAACAACCTTTTCCAAATTTGATTTGGGCATAATTCCAAATCCAACCGTTAGATTTCAAATTTCTAATATTCGTTGGAAAGCACTTTTCGATACGAACCGAATGGTTCCGGTTTCAGGAGAATCCGACGGTCGTATCTCCCGTAACGTCAATTCGTAATCAATGGTCGAAATTCGTGAACTGACGCGGTACGGCGCGTTCTATTCAGGCCATTTAATATATAGAATATATATATTATATATATTTCATCGATTTCAATTCAAAATGTATTTTATAAATCGTTTTAAATTCGTTTTAAAAACGATTTCAACTTCATATTCAATTTCAAATCAAAATTGAATATTTCATACCATTAATATATAAATGATAATATTTTCAATACGTTATATTTTGAAATCACTTCCTTTTCTATACTCATTACAAAAACGAATATAATCGATATAAATATCGTTCGCGTCAAAATGGCGCAAATCTAATCAACACGGCTTTATATATTTCAATAACCTTGTTATTCTATTCAACAAATGAATATCTTCTTCAACACATGAATATATATTTCTTTCAACACATGAGTATTATCAAAACATGACTATTTTTGTTCTATTCAACACATGAATCTTTATTTTCCAAATTGGAATGAGGCCCAATTAATTACCATATAATGTTAATTATATGGATTACAAAAAACACATGTATATAATAGCAACGATAAATAATCAACCATCATCCAAAGTGCACCACACAACTGCATAAGCGTTAAATATAAATAATTAACGCTTACACAGTCTGCCGACCTATCGATCGACATACAACTAAATAATTGGGATTAGTGCATGCCAAATATCATCCCAACACCCGTGTGGGGTTTCAATCCACAAACACTGAATATTATTTGTGCAGTTGGGCGATGTGTAAAATATATCGCCCCAGTCTATATCAGTAAAATGGGTGCACATAAACAAATCGTTCGATTTGTAAATGAATATTTATTTATTCACATTCACGTTAAATTTACATTTTTAACGATAAATAATTTATTTCAACACATGAATATTTATTTTCATTCATTCCACATCACAATAAATTTTCACCACACAACAAAATCAAACAAGTCATCTATGGTCTGTGGACAACGGGTGTCGGGTGTTGCTAAGCACCGTCTGCATCCTAGTATATAATTTTAACTAGAAAACAAGAATTAAAGTGAGAAGTTCTCACCCAGGGTTCCACTCCTCCCTTCTTTATTTCTGAACGGTCTGGATTCTGTTTTGCTTCCAGTCAGTTCCATCGCAATCTGTTTTACACGGTTTGTGTTAAAAATCCTATTTTGAAGCAACGATCTTTATAAATAAAAGTCACATTTTATTTCAGCGATTATATATATATATATATATATATATATATATATATCACATTTTTATCGCTACTTCATATATATAAAAATCGTATTTCTATGCTATTTCATATATATATAAATCGTATTTTTATTGCTACTTCATATATATAATTCGTATTTTTATTATCATACCTAAATCAAAATCCTATTTTTATTACTGCTACATAGATAACAAAGATTATATAGTTATTCTCTTTTCATAAATAAAAACCACTCCTTGATAGCTTTAAAAATTGAAATCTTATAGTTTTAAAAATATTATCTTTTCTTCATAGGAGAAAAAAGATTATCTTTACTTGAACAAAAATATAATATTTTCGATAATAAAAATCATATCTTTTGTTAAATAAAGATCCAATTTTTCCTAAGCTATCATATACATAAAAATCTGAATTTTATTAAATAAATGAAAATAAAAAAACTTACAGCGTTTCGAATGGAGGGGGGCGGATTGGACGGTGTCGGGGTGTTGAGGGGGTTCGGTCGGCAGTGGGTGTCATGGTGGGGCCATTGGCGGCCGCAGCTGCTCAGGGGGAGGGGGTAGGCGCGGATTTTAGGGTTTGAATGGGGGAGGAGAGCGAGCGTCGGAAGAGAAGGAGGGGGTGGACCACCGGCGATCGGCGCTCGATGGGGAGGGCGGTGTCGTTGCCGCGACGGCACGATGGAGGCCCCGTCCCTCCCCCCCCCCCCCTCCTCTTTTTTTCTTTTCCTGAAAGTGTCGATCGTGGAAAATGGATGGGGGGCGACTTTGACTTCTGATATGGGAAATAAGGATTTGACTTTTTAATTTATTTAAATATTTAATTAATTTATTCTCCTGAAAAGTTATCTTCTCATTCGAACTCCAATCGAGGCCCAACGACTGTCGCTCCTAGCTAATTACCCCCATTTCGAACACAAAGGAATATGTTTCATAGGCCCGTTCGGCCATTACGATCAGTTTTCGTTAAAATTACAATATAAATCATTATATGTTTAATTTGAACACACATTTCAATTTACAAGGGCCACATACGAACTCTAAAAATTCCCGAAAAATATTTTCTAGCTTTGTACTGACGATACGGTCCTAACAAAACTAATTTCGTCGAATTCCGAGACCGTTTGAAAAATGACCATTTTCCAGTCGATTAAAATCAACTAAAACTGTTCAAACGCGTTTTCCTTTGCCACGCTCACATATTGATTCAAAAAATTACGAATTTTGGAATCTAGCAATAACTAGACATCCCAAATCCAACAAAAGTGGTTTCGTCGAAAACCGAGGTCGTTTGCAAAATTTCCATTTTAAGGGCCAAAATTCCATAGCGACTATTCTGAAATTTCAACTGGGCATAACTTTTTATCCCCGCTACGAAATTTCAATTTTTCGGATTCGTTGAAAAGATATTCTCGATTAGATTCTAATATTTTTTGTTTCACTAAAATCCGGTTTACCTTGAATCATGTACATTCATTTGAACTTTGAAATCGAAATTTTAAACTACAACACCATTTTCAATTCCTTTTATACTTAAAATAAAATATTTCTATTCTAACGACGATTCAAATAACTATATACGTCTAATTCTATTCAAAATAAATTTCTTGTCGTTATTATTTAAAATAAATCATTTTAAATATTCAAAATTCATCAAAATTGCCAAAATAAAAATTTTAAATTGGTTCGGATTTTCCGGGTTATTATAATAATGTTTAAACAAAAATACATAAATTATAATATATACTTAATATTTAATAATTTATGATAATTCTATTAATTTTTCTTTCATAAAATTTTAGTTCCAAATTTTCGTTGTACTACTGCCATTAGAGCAAATAAATTTCCTTAGTAGTAAGATTAACATTTCAATGCACGTCAAAAGATTTTGTTTCCCTCCCAATCCCTTCGTTCTTTTACAAAACCCTAAATTGCTACTCCTTACGGTCGCCTCAAAGCACAAAAGAAACATAATCATCATCAATACAAACCACTTCCCTATTTCTCCACCAAATCTCCATTTACCCCCAGTCTGCACCAATCGAAGACTGGATGGAGCCTTAATTCGACGTAACTGCCGAGTTTAATAAATCATCACCAAAATCGAATCTTAATGTTCAGAATTGAGGTATACACTTAGACGAATTATTATTTTTGTGATATTTTGTGGAATATCAAATTTGATTTCTAATTTTCAATTTTTGACAATTTTGTTATTCTCTAATTTGCTGCAGCTTTATCCAACTGAAGAAGAAATGGAATTATTTTGTTTAGTGAAATGAATGAACAAAGGGACTGGAATGTTGAAAGAAAATAGAAGCGTGCCGAATTATTTGCAAATGTTGAGCCTGGGTTTTATTTCGATTTTATTTTGTTTTTAGCAACTGTTCAAATTATAAATGGCAAGTGTTTCATGTCCTACTGGATTATGCTTTTGCTTCTACTTTCTTCTTCTTCTGCTGCTGTATAGTAATTTGGCGAGGCACTATTAGATTAATTCTTATACACCAACAGATGCTACCATTTGTAAGAGAAGGATATTTTGTAGTTATCTCTCTTTCAATTGAAAATCTACTAGTTGAGCCCTTTGTCAGATGCAGTACTCATATTGTGTTAACTGTTAGATAAATGCACATATTAAACATTTGTGCGTGTGTTTTATTGCAGTTAAAGCAAACAAAAAAAATGTAGTTCAATAGGTTGCTTTTGTGTTATGTTCTCTTATAAATAAACAATAATATGAAACTTTTAGAAGCCTTTTTTTTCTCATCAGGGGTCTTGGTGTTACAATTCTAACTATGTCATGGATAATAACATAGCAGGGTCATGATATGAAAGCAGGACCTAGGAGCATTGCAGCAGATGCAGATATAAAAGTTGATACAAGATTTAGGCAACAATTCCAGGTTAGAAATGCACAAGCTTTTATGGAGGAGCAGGCAAGGTTGTATCAGATTTCAGGTGGCGGAATGAAAAGAAAGGATCGAGAAGGCAATTCTTGGGATGATAGATATAGTGTAATGCTATGGGCACCCCCAAAATGTGCTTCGAGGTACCACTAGTACCGTCAAACGCTTTTTTCCTCTTCTATTTTGCTGCGTTGGGCGGACAACCAACCACCGAACGTTGTTCGACCAGTGGTAGCATGGTACCCTCTAGCATGTTTCGGGGTTCCCTTAGCATTACACTAGATATAACAAGCAACCTTCATTGCAGTAGTCAGTACACAATCTCAGCAATTCATTTGACGGTGATGGGCACTTGGGATGTGATGGAATCAAGCAACTCTTTGTCTGTTGCTATTGCTTTACAACTCACCAAAATATTGGCGGCATCATGGTGGGTTGGGGATGGCAACAGGAACCAACTTTGCTCCAAACCTTGTCAATATTAATATATTTCTCCCTTGGAATGATTTTGCAATTTATTTTTAGTTTGTATGCTTCAATTTTTTCAGGGATATTTTCGCGAAGAACCCAAAAGGGTTTACATTGGATGATTACGGAATAACACACTGTAAACGCCACCAATCTACATGATTAGGGGAGAATTAGTATTGTCTTTATGTATGTAGCCATTTAGAAGTTGCTTTGTATATAAGGTTCCAGTGTAGATATATCAACTGTTCAAGACCCACAGATCTTTTATTTGCATTTTCATATCAGAATGCTTTCTTGTGGCAACATTAACTTAAAAAAAAATCGATTGGTATCATGAATTAGGCCAACATGCGTTTGGGGAAAAACTTGGTTGATGGATTGTACTACCTCCGCAAATAGTAGTAGATATCGGGGTATGTATTATATACATGGTAACAGAAGGGAAGTCTCTAAAGAAATTTCATGATGTAGTCAGCCCTAATACAAAATCTTTCAGGCTCACCTTCTTTATCATGATATTTGCATCATGTCACTTTCTACTTTCTCAACTTCCGAATTTCAATTCGATTTCTGGTGCTTCTTTGGGTGTTGCTACTATGTCCATCAAGTAAGAAAATTGTTGTAAAAATATATTGATCCCATTTGGTTACTCCATTTATTTGAATATATTACCTTAACTTCTTTTGTATTAGCAGCAATATACTATGGAATTAGCTTCCTGTATAAACTCTTGTCCATATATGTAACATAATTTTTTTGTCAGTGTACTTTACCTAAATTTAGTAATGTATTATACTCACCCTTAATGGAACACACATACTACGCTACATAGTTTATTATTTCTCTGTTGCCTTTGTTGGCTACTGGACATTTGGAAATGCAGTTGACGATAACATTATGATTAAATTAGAAAATCCCAAATGGATCATCGCTTTGGCTAATATGATGGTCGTTGTCCATGTTATAAGAAGCTACTAGGTACATTTGAACTCATTCTTTAGAGTTAGCTATTAATGTTTATTGTCGCAACAACATTTTGTTTTATAGTTATGCAAGGTGCATAGGTTCTGTTGCATGACACAAAAAGTACATTTCACTAGATTAATATGTATTCCTCGACTTTATGATTTAGTATTGTACTATATTTTGTAATCGTCATTTGGATGTGTTATGTCTATGTACATATATGTTCAATATGTTAGAAGATTGATTGTAATTTTTGCAAACATTTTAAAATGTATATTAGAAATTTTTGTGTGTAATTTTATCTTTCTTAGCATTTAGGAATGTGTTTTTAGTTATTTCATTGTGATATTTGTTTTCAACAGCGAATTATCACATATCGATAATGGTGAATTATGATATGTATGTAGCAATTGTCTTGATTTTGCAACTGTCAATAGCTATTGCAGAAGAGTCTATTGCAACTGTTTTTGACACTTGTAAAAAGTTTCTATATTAACTATTTTTTGCAATTGTCAGAAACAGTTGTAAAATGTAACCAGCTTATTGCAACTAGGTCAATCCAAACCGGTGTCCGTCAGTTGCAATAAGTCTACTGCAGCAAACTTCGTCAGTTGCGAAATGATTAATTTGTTGTGGTGAAAACATAAGAATTTGAAAGCTTCATTTATGAGTATAATACATACTTTGTGTACTTCTATAATTGTGTGTTCAGCCTGGAGTATGTCTTATACATGGTTAAGTTAAAGTAATGTTTACATTAGTTGATATTACCAGGTCAATATCTAACCTTATGACTGTTAAAATTACCATATTTGAGGAAATAAGTTGTTAACATTATGACTGTGTTTATATTACATCCGGATACCACGTC
Organism: Allium sativum; assembly: GCA_030737875.1. NCBI lineage: Eukaryota > Viridiplantae > Streptophyta > Magnoliopsida > Asparagales > Amaryllidaceae > Allium > Allium sativum. The sequence continues at coordinate 126,957,049 of CM060924.1, forward strand.
CGTGTCAATATCCGATATTGCAATCATAATATTTTAAGTGGACTCAGTCATACTCTTTGGTAAATTTTGTTTTGAATTTAATATTTACACAAGAGCATCTCCAACAAAGATCAGAAATTACAAAAACGTTATATATACACTCATTTTCATCTCCAATAGAGTATACATTTTATAACCGATCGAAAGTTCAGTTGTTTTGATTACAAAAACGTAATCGGGAGAGACAGCATTTGAACAGGCGTCCAGAGTGGAGCGCCTGTTTAAACAATGCATGTATATTTTCAAAGAAAAAAAAAGGCCTCGGGCGCCTGTCGAACATGCTCCTGTTCAACAGGTGCTTGACCCATATTCTGTTGGGAAGATGCTGCGATTACATTTTGTAATCGCAGGATTTGTAATTTTCGACCTCAGTTTTGTTGGAGATTACATTTTGTAACCATTGTCATTTTCCTAAAATATGATACTAAAATTTAAATTTATCACAAAATATCTTAAAGAGTTTTAAGCTGAACATGGACAATAAAAAGAATTAAGGAGAGAGCTTTAAATGGTTCTGGTTTACTATTATTTAATAAATTATATGTAAACTCAAATGAAAAATGGATAAGTTGGCTTCCAGTGACAATCTTTCGACTAAAACAATTGGACTGTTATTTTATGCTTTGAGCATAACTTCTGTTATACCCTAGATCCAAAAAATGAGATAGTCCTGTAAAACTAAGAAATTTAAGCAACAAAAAAGATATTTTTGATACTGTATTTAACATAAAAGGTAAGAAGAAAGAAAGAATAAAATGAAGTCAGATGAAGGAAACTAAACGTGAGAAAGAAAAAAAATGAAGTCAGACGAAGGAAACTAAACGTGATCAGAATAATAATAATTAAGCATTTTGTGTGTAATGAGTCGTTACAAATCTACATGATGCATCTCTTTGGTGCTTTGTACTCCAGATAGAAATGGCATATACATGTGGAGCGTCACATCATTTTCACATGGTACCTCCAAAAATGGTATAGTGCATCACAATGTTAAATCAGTGAGGAAATGCAATCATCTAGACTCACGTTTCACATAAGTAATTTACTGCCAACTAAGTTATCATGATGTCATCGATGAACTAATGAACCGGTTGATTTGCGTTTTCTGATGATTAATGAACCGGTTGGTTCATCGTTTTACTTTTGCGTTTTCACTCAAAAAAACGTAAACACCACATGTATAACTTCAAAAAATAACCAACTCGAAAAAAAGGTAAATATAATTCAAATTTATTTTGTTTGACATATTTCGAGAGAAAAAACATAAAATAACCCACATCTTTTTCGTTTTTTTATCCTTTCTCTCATCTGCATCGTCGTAGTAATGATCTAAAATTTTAAATTTCTCTTCTGATATATCATATTTTGATATTCTTGCATTTTGTTATGAAAACTGAATACAAAAAAACACAATATAAAATGGAACCAATCACCTTCTAAAGTTTTCATTTTGGACCCAAAAAAAAAATGTAAAGAAATTTCACTGATTTAAGATATAAGCTGGTTAAAAGGAAGGCGATAATTAATGATTTTACACCTGTGATCTATGACTTTGATATTGGGTCAAGTCTTATGAGAAACATAAGACACGGGTTTTGGTTCTTTATGAAAAAGCGATTAATTTGAGAATTATAACTATGTCCTCGTGGAAAGACATGAAAAGCATCTAAGCACTGCTGCACCATTCGTATATTAAATTCTCAGTTGTTGGTAAAATTTACCGATAAAAGTTAGTTTGGAATTTTTCCAGTGATACTGTAACTTATTAACTTATTGGTAAATTATTACACATACATGTGTTGTTATAAAAAAAAAAAAAAGTGCTTCGACGTCTAATGCACTATATATCGCCTATGCCAGCAAACTAGGTTGTAAAGGGATCTTTATAAAGAAAAAAAGGGAAACGATTCACATCTATATATTAACATTTATATCACGTTTTGCGTCATGACTAATTCAAAAACAGCAAATCATTTCACGGAAGCAAATCCCAACACCTCTCCCATGTATATTTCTCTATATAAGGACATGAATTTGATCTCAACTCCTTAACCCCAACCTCAACTCAAAAAAATGGATTCAATGCGTTGGCCTGAACCAGTGATCCCAGTGCAGTCAATAGCCGAAAGAGGCAGCACAACCGTTCCTGACTGCTATGTAAAGCCAATATCCGAAAGGCCCTTCAAGGGCACCTCCTCAACTCCCTCTACAGAAGAGCTTATTATACCCGTTATAGACTTAGGAGGCCTAAATGAAGGCATTACAGAATGTAAGGCAACTATAAAGGCTATATCAGACGCATGCAGGGACTGGGGATTTTTTCAAATAGTGAACCATGGAATAAGTCTTGATTTATTGGCTGCCATTAAGACTTCTTGGAGAGAATTTTTTCAACTTCCAGTTGAAGACAAGAAAATGTTTGCGAATTTGCCTACGAATTACGAAGGGTACGGCAGTAGGATTGGGATTGTTAAGGGCGCCGTTCTTGATTGGGGTGACTACTTTTTCCTACACGCCTACCCTCCGTCCAGTAGAAACTATTCCAAATGGCCTTCTCGTTGCAGGTAAATATTATTAAAATACATTATGATGAAGATGATGCTATCGTGTGTGTATGTGGAAAAATATATACATGCTTTTATATATAAAATAATAAAAGCTGACACTGATAGTATTGTCAAACTTGAAATGAACAGAGAGACAACTGAGAAATATGGGGAAGAAGTGATGAAGTTGTGTGGGACAATGATGAAGATGTTGTCTGTAAGTTTAGGGTTAGACGAGGGACATTTGCAGAAGGCAGTAGGTGGAGATGATGTTCATGCAACCATTAGAGCGAACTATTATCCTAAATGCCCACAGCCTGACCTTACTCTAGGTCTCTCTGCACATTCTGATCCTGGGTTGCTTACCATGTTACTAGTAGATGATCATGTTAACGGTCTCCAAGTTCGAAAAAACGGGGAGTGGATCACGGTTCAACCAGAGCGTAATGGGTTTATAGTCAATGTTGCCGACCAACTTCAGGTAATTCATATGCATACATGGCATACATTCATTTGTTTCTTATCACAGCATAGATATACCGTTTCTTACGATAGGTCCATAGCACAGCATATACTGCATAACTAGGGCAGTGTATGTATGTATGCATATCGAACGTTCCACATCTATATCCATTTCACATTAACCGACCCTACGGTTGCAACAGAAAACTTCAAAATTTGTGTCCAACTGTTTATTTTCCTACTTCAGTAGTTTTCTATCTAACATGATCATCTTTGGGGAAGAGTCTAGTAGGCATAATGATAAAGCCATAAAGGGTCCCCGACTATTTGATAAAGTTAAAATAAATCAAACCGTAAACAACTTTGCTACAATACCCGAACTATTTTTGGGTATTTTACACGATCAAAAGGGAAAAATATGGGATCATACATCCTACTTTTAAGGATGAATTCAACCAATTCACAGGTGGTTCCTACGTTTTTATCTCATGTTCGAGTATTTTACTCTATTTTCATTCGGGTAAAATAGCATTTTTGAACGGTTAAGGAGCAAAAAACTAGAATAGCTGAATTCCTTGTGCCACGTGCCCACATAATAATATCTTTTGGAAACCTCTAAAGCACAACAAATAGAGGGCGTCCTGGTTTGACTTGAAACAAAAAGAAAACAAGAAAAGTTGAGAATGCTTACAAATGACTTTTCTATCTGTCACATGGGCTATATGTACTGCTTGCTCTTTAGGCAATATGCTTCCAACCTGTCCATAAAGAGAACCAGTAAACAATAAGATAACCTCCAAACATAAAAATTAAAGGATTAAATAGATACGTAGGGACCCCTGATTAATTCATATCCTTGACATTTGCACAAAGCTGTTAACTAGCCTGGTTTTCAAGTATATATCTAGATGATTCTAGATTAATATATAAAGTGCAAGCAAAACAAGAACATGCATGCGAAAACAGGCTATGTATTACTGGAATTGGTTTTCAAGTATGATTGGATTTGTATTTTTTATTTTATTTTGTACAATACATAGAGTACTTGTGTTTTATTCTTTTATGCAACCACTTCTGATGTTGACAACACAATATTTGGACCAGGTAGTGAGCAATGGCAGATACAAGAGTGTGGAGCATCGAGTGATAACTAATGCAGCAGAAGAGCGATTATCTATTGCCTTCTTTTACAACCCAAAAAGTGATTTACCGCTTTGCCCTGTTCATGAGCTTGTGTCTCCTGATCAGCCTCGGCTCTATCAACCGATGACGTTCGATGAGTATAGGCTCTATATTAGGATTAATGGACCTAAAGGAAAGACTCAAATTGAAGCACTAAAGGCATCGTAATAATACGTATATATATGCTGTATGTATGAATGAATATGCATGTATGTACGCAAATTCCTATGTATGTAATTTGGTTTGCTGATACGATTTCCCATATTTTAGTATGTGCATCGTAGTGACATTTATTTGTAATGTGAATTACGGTATTGCCATCATAAAATGGTTCTTCTTGAACTCTTAAAAAACAAAATGCTAATTCTAATTTCAATAGGGACGAACATTTAGTTTGTTTGGTTTGTCTGATAATAAAAATTGTTAAATCAAACTAAAAGCAATAAAAATGAAAAACAAACCAAACTAGTTGAATTAAGTTCAGTTGGTTAATTCAATTTAACCGAACTAAAAATAATTTGCATTTTTAGGCTTATAATCTTCATTATACTTTCAAATAATATAAACATTTGCCAAAAGTATTCTTATTTTATTTTATTTTTGGCCTTTTTAACAATAATTTTAACATATATATGTTAAATAAAATTTATTTTGACAACTAAACTATTCTAAAAAAAATAACAAAAAACATATTGATAATATTGTAAAAGATTTGGTCAATTTGGTTGGAACGGTAACTGAACTAATTTCTTTATGAGTCTATCAGAAACAAATTTACTTTTAAAACCAAATCAAACCGTCCAAAATAGACGCGTCGTCGGTTTATTTTGTTTAATTTAATGTTGTTCACCCCTAATTTAGACACATGATATCATCAAGTAGCCTCCTTAATTTTCTTTTAAAATTCAACGGCAATAAAACTTGCTTGAAAAGATTGCATTGTGATGATGATAATACAAATTGTTGACGTGGAAAAGTGGTTAATCTCGCACGCCAACCACCAAGAGTGAGTTTAGAAGCAAATATAATATCCAAATAACCAAATGTGAAGAAATGTAAAGGGACATGCAACTTTTTATAATGGTTCGGCAACGCCTACGTCCACTATATAGTAATTATTCATCATTATTATATAGATTAAAATGTTCATCTAAGTTCGGACACATTGAATAAACAAAGTTGTATAATAGAATAACAAATATCTTGTTAATTCCCAAATTTGACTAAAATGACATTCTTCTTCTTCCTTAGGGCAAAGTATGTAACAATGAACTCTAATATTTAATGAAAAGCTTCAATGTCCATGAACGTCCAAAAATATCCAAGAATGTCCAAATATGCTCCAATGTGTAAGTTACAACACTTGAGTTGTGCAAAGCAAGCCAAAAGTCCAAGTGAATGCCAAAAAGTTGTAGACAAAGTTTTATATGAAGTTTATAAGTCCAAGAAGTATCTCAAAGTCATAAGAATGAGTCAATGACCATGGAAGCCATTAATGAGCTATAACCAGAGCAATCCCATATGCCTAAAGTCCAAATATACCAAGCCAAGCCCCCCTCTGAATGCCAAGAGAGGGGGTGTTTATAGATGAAGATTCCATGATTCAGCCCAAATTTCATATCCCAAAGGGATGCGAAATTCCTATTTCCGGTACTTAGCCAAAAAATCGAGTTGCATGTTAAAATTTCGAATCTTGAGGAAAATGCCAAAAAAACAGTGATCGGCACGTGTTGATCGCCTGAAAAGCAGTGATCAACTCGTATTTGGCAAGTGCCAGATCACTTTGCCATTTTTTCCTTGCCGCTTCGCATCCCCATGTCCAATCCCAAAAATTTCGCATCGAAATCCCTTAGGCATGCACGCAAAAACCGTTGATCATACCGGAGCGCTCAGCTGTTTTTCGTGTGTCAGATCCTAATCCAGGATTTCGAATCCCATGCCATGCCAAAGTGCCAAATCATGAAACCATGCGCCGATCCAAGAAAAAGAAGTGATCGGATCGGAGTGCTCAGCCTATTTGAGTTGCCAAAGAGTCAGTATTTCGTATCCACCGGCAATCTAATGAAATCAGAAGAGGTAAATCACGAATTTCATGTTGTTTTGATTTTTGATTTTAATTTAAAAATTTACAGGTTATAGAAGATGTAAATCTTGAATTTTATGTTGTTGCACGATTATGCTAGGGTGATTTTTTCTATGGTGGAATTTCTTATGGATTTAATTATTTATAGGAAATTGTATAAATGAAAATTTTAACAATAAGATGAGTATACCCAGCAAAACATGGATATATTCTTCCGTTTTGTAATGGCTACAGAACAATCTTTTGGATCTGAACAGAACTAATCATGTCAAGAGAGAGTCTGAATAGCATCCAAGTGTTAGTTGACTGAGAAAGAACAATTGTAGTTAGCATTACTTTTTACAAGAGACAAATCAATATAAGTTTTTAGTTTTTACCAATACACGAATATCAAGTCAAAGATTGTACATAAGTGACATAAAATTGATGGCTATAACTTAAAATAATAGTTCATTGACAAGTACAAACTCAAAACATAGATTTTCTTTTAGTTCAAAAGCAATTTTGACAATGATATGAATTTGAATATGACTTTCACTACGAAATTAGTAGTGGATGTAAGATGAAACTAATTTTGTGATAACATCATATTCCATGCTGATCCACCCCAGCATCCCTAGTGTGAAAATCTTAGTGTTTTAACTTCTAACATGTACATATAAAGATACGATGAGTAAATAGATATATTTGAACATAGTAGAATCAGATGGTTGACATATATCTACTCAATTAACAATTTTAACTGCAGCTCATTAAGAATAGTATAATCGTTGTCCAAATAATACACAATGATTACTTAAAGAAACACAACGCCATACCAACCAATTATTCATCAGGAGCATTTTCAAGCAAAGTCGGTCTTAAAAATTCAGGACACGACATACCTACTCACACGATGAACGTGGCACATCATACATGAAAATATTTTCCTATCTTCACAGGTTTTTCCATTAGTCCTAACCAATATTACTTATTCTGGTACATATGGCTGGTTTTTAAATTTACAGCATCATACCGTTTCTTGGTTCTCTAGTTCATGATCGGAACGAAACAAAATATAGTATAAGATATGCAGCTAGTTATAGTATTTGTGTCACACTATGGAAAGCAACCAAGATTAATCAAGTATAAAGTAAAGTTATAGCCATTTCATCAGCAATGACGAGATGAACAGAGCTAACTATAAGTTTAATATATTTAGTGGAGAACAAAATAAATTCAAGCACATGTCTAGTAGAGTATAGACATAAAAATGCAAGTCAAACCATGATTAGGATTGACAAATTGATTGTTACCCTAAAATCACTTGTGCACTTATCTACGGCAAGGAAAAACATACATAAACATGGTCCAAACGAATAAAAAAATTGAATCTTTTTTCAGTTTCCTATTTCTTAATCTCCACCAGAGAACCACTTGATTGTTAATCTCCATAAACATTAGCAAGGTTGATTGTAGAACCGGTTGACTTTAGAAGAATGCGGCCTTGTATTATAACAAGTTATAGGTTCACACTTGAACTCTTTGCAAGTTGAGTAAATGACATCCTTTCTAACTGTACAAACGCATGATATTGTAAAGTGAATATTCTCATGTGAAATTTCATCACGCTTCCAACAAAAGGATGCATTACTATATCCCGTAATGATCATACTCAGTTTTTCTTCAAGAACTTTTTAGAACTGGGGGGAAAGTATTTAGTGATGGGTATCTATACCAAGCGTGTCTTAACATATTCCATAGCTTCTGTTCATTCGCTCGTTTCAGAAAAAAGAAAGAAGTATGGGATCTGATTCCATTGATAAACGCATGACAGCAGTAATGAACTCAAGCCTATGCAAGCTTTTATCATCCTATAACCCAATATGTTAATCCTAGTGACACGTAGAACATTTAATTGTCACATGCAAATTTCATATAGTTGGATGCAAATTCCAATCATGATATGTTCCCTATCTTTTTAGCATAAAAGCATAAAAATACTATATTTTGGATGAAGTAATAAGACATAAGGCAAAGTTGGTTTTGACAATTCTCGTTCTACATAAACTTAACCTAAATAAATGCAGGATTACCTAAATGCTGACTTCAGTGTGTGATACCACATATATGGCGTAATCATAATTGGTGTTTTTTCAAATAGATAACCTTTTTCAATAAGATACAGTATATGATATACCACTAAGCAAAGTTATGTCTATGTAGTATGTACCATAGATACCGACATAAGATGCATGATATTAGTAAAGATATATGTGAACCGCAGCATCATTGTCATCATTATAATTAATTAATTAATAATGTAAAGCTCTGAATACACTCACATACATATGATGGTGGGGGTGGGGGTGGGGGTGTAATCTTGTATAGGCAAAGTAAATACTAAAAAACTCTCCATCATATAGTTTAGATATCACACCATGAGTTTGCTGTCATTAGTATCTTTTCGGCAGCGTGTTTTAGTGGCATTCTGGGTTAGGTCACTACAACAACAAAGCCATATATCCCAAACAAGTTGGGTCACTGTTTCAGGAAAATATTTTTTACATCACAACACAAGTCTCTCTTTTCATATTCAGAAAATTGTTGTTTTTAGTAATATTAAGACTAATAGTATATTTCTTCTAAATCAATATTGAATCTAATATTTATAAATAGTTTGTGAACGCCAAATGATGAATCAACTCAAAATCTAAAATATCAAGTCAGATCAAAATTGCCACATATACAAAAGTGACGAAACAGTGCATACTATAGACAATGTGTACAGACCATACAAATAGAGCATCCAATTGCAGCGCACTGTTAAACCGAATAAACACGCATGTTTAATAGCTACTACAGGGTGGATTATACGACACTGCTAAGAGATGGATTGGTTCTCCTCAATGGGTTCTTGATTAAGGATAGTCTTTGTACCAATTGTATTAGTCACGCGAACCGTTATAGATGCAAAATGTATATAACTTACTTTGTTTACTTTTATTCATCATGGGATATGCTATGCATGTATATGTTATACACGCATTATCTTTCCCATACCTAAGTGTATAGTAAATAGTAACATATTAGGACCTATGAATAACCTGGTATTCAAATACTGTGATAGATCTTCAATTTAAATATTTATTCAGTGTCAGCGCGATATAAGTTCACTGATTCAATATATTATCACCCATTTAAAATGATTGCTAGAGTGGTTTTGGTGCACAATATGTATTTTATTCTCTTTATTTTTAACTTTGTTGAAATAAGGATGATCTTTTATTCAAGCAGATCATACACTTTCGACGTCCCAGAGGTCAAATCCCTAACCTCTATAACCAAAGTTTAGAGAACTTACCATCTGGGCCATGAGTCACTGACGTGCACGATATGAACTAATTTCATTGGGTTCAATAATATGGAAAATCAGCACCCTTTTCAGAAAGATAAAAACATCAGTAATGGGAAATCAAAGCTTGGATAAGTGGAGAAGATGTTAAATTTACTGATGATGGCAATACCTGGCTTTTGGTTTGAGCAAGAAAACAATTTAATCCCTGGGCAACATCACCTCCACTGTAAAAAGAATAAAACTACTTATTTCTCACGATGTGCTTAATATGATATCTACAAAAAAACACTGCAACAATCGGCATCCGCCAATATATCAAGCTCAACCAGAACCAAATATAAACTTGTGGCTGACACTTTTGTGCTTTTTTCTTTTGTTTTTGTTCTTCGCCGGCATTCAGAGAATGAATGACGATATCATTAAACTTGAAATTTAGCTAACCATTAAATTATGTGATATTCCTCAATAAATTTTTGTTTTAAAAAAATATAGCTGGGAAACTTTAGAAAATATGGACAAATATCAATAAATTTGTATATCCAATTGACCAGATAACAATTAACACTTACAGTGCAAGATCGGAAACTGTCATGCTCATAACTGAAATTTGACACATAGTTAAGTTGCAAAGCATAAAGTTTCACTACTGTGCTACTAGTGCTGTTAATGGCGCATGGCGCAAAAATGCGCAAACCTCTCTGAAGCCTGCGCATGTCGCGGCAAATAGCGCGCACCTTTTCAATTTACTGCGCATATTTATTTAATTTTTAATAAATTTAACATTTAACATAAATTTAAAAAAAAAAAAAAAATCAATACTTTTTGCTAAAGCAAATGCAACAAAGATTTTTATGCATTTCACCAAAAAAAAAAAAAAAAGCACAGTAGTTTTCGAATTCAAAATAATAATACATATCACTGATAAACTAGAAATCTAAATCTAATCCTGTAATTATATTTTCTAAATCAATGTCTGCATCATCCGATTCATAAGCTTCAACATCTTTCTCATCCATATTATTTAGATTTGTTTCTTCTTCATGAATATATAAAGTAGCTGAAGAGGTGTTGAAAAACCTCTCAACGTGAATGTTCTTCTACATTGATATCTAGTTTCCTCCACTCATGCTGCTCTAGCAGCAAAACCCCAAGTCAAGTCATCATCATCGTCAAATACAAGTTCATCTTCAGCATCGGGTGCATCATCTATATTTCTCGTTAACCATTCATTATAATCATCAATATCATTCAAAGATATTGAATCAATGGTGTCACGGACATTATACCTTCTTTTTAATGTTCGATTGTATTTGACAAATAGCAAATCATAAAATATTTTTATGTCGATCATATAAAGATATCGGACATGTTCACACAAATACTCTAAAAAAAAAATTTTTATCCAAAGGTATATTTCAAAGCCTCTTGATTGTTCATTTTTTGAGAATGTTTTCTCTTCATCCAAAAATGTTTCTCTTGATTTATCGTTCATAGATGTTCGGTTCTATTCATTTACTTTTGCATCTATGTTAGGCAGTATTTTATAATCTTTTATACATGTTATGTGCTTCTGACAATAATAAAATGAATATAAACTATATTGGGTAATAAAATATACTTCAGTTCTTAATGCGGCATGCTAAGGTCAGCTAATTCCATAATTGTAGGGTTATTAATCAAATAGGAAATAAGAATGATGTATTATATGACATATTACTGAAAAACATATATTAATAAAGTTATTCACATTTTATGTCATTTTGATAATAATAGTAATAGTAGCAGTGATGGTAACAGTATTCGTAGGAGTAGTTATTGCAGTTTGAAATACAAAAAAAAAAGAATAATAAAATAAAGAAAAGGCACGTCATTTGAGCGCCTTTTAATATGCGTCGCGCCGCAAGCAAAAATGACGCAAATGTCGCGCCATGGCGCGCGCTTAGTACTCAATTTTCTATCCATGTTTATAACAGATATCCTTCCATATTCTCAATGTTTTGACTACTAAGGGTTTGTTTGCGGTAAGCGGAAGCGTGATATTTTAACGGACCATTTAAGCGGACAATTTAGTTAAGCGGAGAATGCGTTTGTGGGTGTAAGCGGACCATGTAAACAGACCATTTTATTTTTATTTTTTAATTTAATTAATTGACATTTAAACTCACTGGCCAGATTACAAGAAATGATGCAAAATAGGTTACTTGTTTCTATCCACCATTGACAAATCCGTGTGTAACGAGTTCTGATGTAAGATCAACTCCATATGATGTGGACCACTGATGGATATGTATTATAGTCTGATGTAGTTTGTAGATAAAAGTAGCTGTCAACTTATGAATATGTTATGTTACACGTGACAAATTGATTTCTTTTTCTTTTTTTAAACCAGCAAGATAATATATTTAATAAATTATTTTTCTTAATATTATAAGGTTGTCTAACTTAAATTTTTGTTTTACTTGTGTGGCCAAATCGACAGCAACTGAAGAATCATGATAGAATCACTTTATATACTGTAAAGATTACATCAAATAGACAGAAGTCAAGATACCAAGCGAAAACTTCAAACACTTGATTAAGTCAGGGTAGATGCTTACGGAAAAAAGTAATTATACACGTGAAATTTGTGCATCTCAATGGCACTGAATTATCTACATTTTGGATTGCTCCACATTTAAATAACAAAGCTGAGGTTGAATTGTGGACGGCAGTAAAAATTAACCGAGCTTGAGAAATTGTCATTCTCAAGCCCATAACTATTTAAATAGTAAGATAGTTGAATTGTGCACCTCAATATTAAGGTAGTTGAACTGTGCAAATATGCCACTTTTCAGTTTAATTGTGGACTGACACTATTCAACTATCAAAATATTAAGACGCACATTTTTCACAAATAGGCATATTTTGATATTGCAAATTTCAACCATTCAACGAAATATCAAGATAGTTGAATTGTGCATCTTACTATTTAGATAGTTGAATAGTGTCAGTCCACAATTTTATCCGAGATTCCGAAATGGGATTTAATCATAGGAGTCCAGGATTTTTAACAACAATGCTTCAGAACAAGTAATTTAACACACAATTTTCTATATATTGCTTGATTATTTGGGTTAACTTTATACAATCCATGCAACTCAAAAGGTACCAGCTAAATGGAAACGGATAACGTCCATTTCGCATATGGTTTACCTTAGAGTTCAGTATCCAGTAGGGGTGAGCATTATTCGGTTAAACCAAATAAACCAACCAAACCAATTTATTTTGGTTGGTTTGGTTTGGTTTTGAAATTAAATCGGTTTGTAATCGGACCGAAAAAAATATTAATTTCGGTTATCGGTTTAACCAAATTAACCGAACTTTTACTATATATTCAAAATTATCGGTATTATAATAAATATTTTAGTTTAGTTTAGGTATTTAAGTATATTTTAGTCATGACCTATGTGTAAAAATTAATATTAGTAAGCATAAAAACAATAAATAATAATATTCTAATCATAAATTTATAATTTATTTCAAATTATAGTGAATATTCCAAACAAAAAGTATAAAACATTTTTAGTTCGGTTTAATCGGATAACCAACCGAACCAACCAAACTTAATTTGGTTGGTTTGGTTTGGTTTTCATTTTTATTGGTTTTAGTTTGGTTTGGCAAATTTCGTCATTGGATAAACCAAACCAACCAAACGCTCACCCCTAGTATCCAGGATAACTATAATGTTGTTTATGAAATTTATACTCAACACAGGCAGGATTTTCACTATCTTTGAAGCTAACTAAACTTGTTTCTACACCCAGATAAAATACATTAAGAAGAATGCGGGGGTGATTCAGACAAGTGCATGTCTATATTGCTTATGAAATAGTTGTAAAGTTAATTTTTAATTAGACCTCCTTCGTCAAATGCTGCATAATGAAAAGAGAAATGGTACACTCCTACATTACCATTTCATAATGATATACATACACTTGTGTACAATTTTAACATTATACTGACTGCAGAAAAGAAATGTTTAAGCAATACTAATCCACAACATCACCACCATTCTACTACCGATCATGTAGTAGAAACATAAAACACATTACTGCAGTCACATTCTTATATTATTTATCTGCCAACTACAATTAATACATGTAGGTTGTGTTCTACAAAATGTGGGGTACATTATAGAACCACTTGAATTATCAGAAAATCGATTCTTGATGTGAATAGTGATTTTTATTTTTTGTGGAAACTCAATTATATTAGTTAAAGAAGTAAGATTATTCTCGTACTGGTAGAAAATGCATCAAATACCCATCTGGTATTTACCGACTTCGCACCCACAACCAAAAAATGACGATGTCGTGCCCTCGCTAAAGCATAGGTAAATAATCACCTATGCACTTTTACCAGTGTTACACCAAACCTAAAAGAGGTGTCAGCACTGCGTCGGTCTGACGTTGCTCCGAATTAAACCAGCCAATATTATGTCATCCTCTCCACTTTCATTGCTAATATAAAAACTAGTCCGAAAACACCACTCTGCCATGACTTCCGCAGCCAATCCATCATCCCTCCGCCCCCTCGATAGCAACCGAAACCATCGCCTTTTCCCTGGCCATTGGCAAGAGCACGCCCTGCCACAAGCCACTGCATCGGCCTACATCAATTGGTTTTTTTTTTTTTTTTTATTTATAGCCGACCGGTTTTTAGAGTGATCCGTAACATTTTTTATTATAACAAATAATAAATACATTATTATAGGAGATAGACAGTTCATCTACCTACTACTTTCGGTTTTTGGGCATAGCCTTCGTCAATTGTTGTCAGCAACTACTCATTCGATGTAATATGTCTAACTGATTTGTTATTATCCCTACTTTGTGCATATGATTTAATAGGGCTATTATCCCTCATTATATTGGACTAGGCTTTGGTACCATATGACAATCAGTATACAAAGCTACTGATCAGTAGAACATGACTTTTGCTTCCGTTTTTTTATTTTATGCATTTAGAAATAATGTCAAACAAAAATACATCATGAAGCAGCATTGATTGCACCTTATTTGATACCACAATCGTCGATCCCAAACATCATGAACACTCGCCTTGATAATTTATAATTTGAATATTTAACTTCAGATTTAAAACTTTTTTTGCAAGTTTGTATACTTTGAAGCACAATAAATGCTGAATTTTTATAAGTACATAATTTATATGTGGTATTGTTAATGAAACCTCGTAAATGTATAAACTGACACCGCCTGATAAATACCATATATGATAGTTATATAGATATTGATTTTCTCTAATAAAACAAAATTCAGTAGTCATCTAATACATTACTTTTGAATTTGTCCGCAATGTTAGGGAAGTTGTAAACATGTTAGGGAAGTTGCAAACATGAATATCATTATCGTATTCAGGAAAACAGGGTCAAGGACGAAGGTACAAGCTTTTTCAGTCGTAAGGACGACCTACTAAAATTTTATTCTAAAGGATAAAGCATTAGATTTTAGGTATTGGTTTTACATTATACATGATATCAGAATTTGACTACCAGTTTTACAGTACATATGATCTCAGTTTTACAGTGTGTATTGTCCTTAAGAATATATTTTTGATGGATTGTCCTTGGACTTGAAAAGGTTATGAAGTTTGTCCTTCACAATAAAATCCCCTATGATATTTATGTTTTGTAAAATGACATTTAAAATCGAACAGCCAACAGAATTTCAACATCATTTTCTTCTTGTTCCCCTTTGCGCTCTTTTGGTTGATACGAAGAATAATTGCTGCCGCAATTTTGTTAATCTTCAATTTGAAATGATTTACAAAACATAAATATCATTGCGTTCATAACGAAAATTATGATGGTCAGCCATTAGAAAAACTACAGAAATCTCTAGGTTATATAATAAAATAAAATTATTAATGCTATAGATATTGATAGTAAAATTCAATTTGTTATGTGTAGTACTAATGATGATATTAAAATTTTACTGAAATTAATAATAAATTAATAATGTTATTTAAAGTAATATTGAAATTAATAATTTTATTAAAGTAATAATGAAATTGATAATATTATTGACATTAATAATAAAATTATAATGCTATTCATAAAACAAATAATAAAATTACTAATGTTACTTGAACTACTAGTTACATCAATAATATTATCAAAAAAAAATTATTAAAAATAGTAATAAAATTAATAGTATTATTTAAATTGTTAATAAAATTAATTAATTGATGCTCTTAAAGCCAGGGGAGTCACACGCAAATGGATCTCTTGGGTTAGCCTTAATCTGAAGACCGGCACATCTTCCATCCCGGTAAGACATTAAGGGTAACAAAATCTAGTCAAAGAGAGGTATTGGACAAGTGATATTCTATTAAACCTTAAGGCTGATGCCTTTTATAGAATTATTTCCTCAGTCCTAAAAAAAGGTCCTAAGAAGAATTGGGAGTGACATTACTTTGAACGTATGTCTATCCTGCAATACGCAAATAATACCCTACTATTTTGATCCCATCTTCCTCGTTATATTGCTTCGCTTAAACTCGTTTTTATATAAATTTGAACTCCTTTCGGGTCATAAAATTAACTTCCATAAAAGTTCGACCATAGTTCTTAACGACACATCAAATACCATAGCTGAAGTGGCCAACGCTCTAAACTATCAAGCTATGAGCTTTCATTTTAACTACCTGGGTACAACAAGATACGTGAAACCTAAAAAGGAAGATTGAAACATTATCATCAAGCAGTGGAGTGCACTCTTAGAAGCTAACTGTCATTCCAGAGCAAGTAGCGCAATCTCCATTAACTTGAGATTGCCAGCAAAGTGATTTATTGGATGTCTTGTAATATTTCCTTAACTGAGTAACAAATAAAAAGATAACATCACACGAAAATTATTTATCGAAAGATATGCCAGAGAGCTCCAACTGCGCTATCTCATTAACAGGAACCTCGTACGCGAACCCAAATCCCAAGGGCGTCTGGATATTGTTAACTAAAGGCTTTGAACACATCTTTGTTCTGCAAATGGATTTAAAAATTCTTTGATGATGAATTTTTAACTTGGAAAGAAATTATCAGTGATCAGAAGAAGAAAAACTAAAATTCATGTAATAAGTAACCAAAAACTGTCCGTTGGAAAAATATCTCCAATTTATAACACATTTGAAATAGGGCCCAAATATACAGCTAATTAACTCTGGAGAAAAACCCTCCTTTTGACGCGAGCCTTGAGACTCTTCCATCACCTTGAAACGAGATCTCCCTGATCTATTTCTAGCATTGAACAATAAAGCGACCTTATCATAGATGTTCATAGATCTCACGCGATCATAAATTAGGATATCTCGTTTAACCATATACATAGTTTTACACAACAAATTGAGTATTGTAACTAGATTGAACTCGAGAATAATGCCAATACTGCTGCTGCTGCTGCTACTAACAACAACAACAACAACAACAATCCTTGTGATCTATGTAATTTGATGCTCAAGACCACAACTTATTTGTTTCTTGATTGCCCCTTCTCTCGCTACATTATCAGTAAGGTATTCAAAATTTAACATAGATATTACTACCACCATGCCTCCTCCAAACGATCACTGGAAGAGTTTTAGGTTGAATTTAATACAATTGGTTCAGAAAACTCTAGACTCAGTTTATTCAAGCATATGTTGGAGTTTCTGGTCTAAGCGTAACCAACACATTTTAAACAATATTTATAAAAACTACAGTTGATCTTTATTCTGCTCCTTGTTATATTTCTCTTTAGATAGGCACAACTCGAAGACACTCAAAAACTTACGAACTCACGTGGAAATGATCTTCGATCACCTTTCAAACAACACCCCAACTTCTGGCCAACCGTCTATTCACTTGAGGTTACCCCATACACAACTTGCCATCTTCGGTCTGATAGTAAATGTTCATTCTCAAGCATCTTCCCAGTCGCCCGTTTGGTTTAGTGCCACTATATCCACTCAGATTTTGCCTGCACATATGCTATGATTCCAGTCGTCCGTCATCGTCCAACAATTCTTCGGAATTCATCTCTGTGTCAATAGTTTTGTACCAGCCAAAGCTGCCTTATTCAAACAAACCGAAGCAGCCCTCTTGGTTGCCTTATCAGCTCGTTGTATCACTCCCAATGTTTCAGATCTCGGATGTCGATCATATATCATCTCGGAGGTTGTAGAGACTCAATCTCGTATCGGGGAAGATTTTGGACGAGATGAATCTAACTCGGGTGTTTGTCTCGGAGTTCCATCTTGGGTCTTAAAGCCCATATCGAAACCATCTCGGAGTACATGACATGTTAAAATTTTATATTCTTACATAATAATTTTTATGAATGCACAATAGAAATAATAACTTAAACTTAAATTGAAAAATCGCTCCTTTATTATTAATTATTAAAAAACATTATTCGTAAATCATAGTATGCTTAAACTAAAAAAAGTAGCACAATACAAATATATTATAGCTTACAATTTATAATCCATGAATATGAATTATTGTTAGATGTAGAACATAAAAAAGATCCAAACATTAAACAGTTACACATAAGTAGAATATAAAATACATAATTTCACAAGTAATAAGCATGTGAAAAAATGACGAATATGAAAATTCTAAAAATCGTAAAACATATATAAATATACACCCTAATATTTAAGAAAGCATGTGATGTGTCTGTTTCCAACTTAAACACGTGTTCGACAGGGATGTTAAAGTTAAAATTACAATATCAGATTGGTTTCACAATCACTTACCCAACTTTTGCTAAAAATAAACAATAAAAATTCAATTCACATAAAATCTGAAAATATGGAACAAACAACCAAAGAGACAAAACCAAAAAGCTAGAACAACATGTCGAGTCCAGATCGTACTACTGTCAATGTGAACTTATATTCCTGGTAGTTGCTTTGAAAACAAATAAAGATGCTGATCATTGTTTGTTTTAACATGTTTGTTTTAACAGATGCATACGGTTTCACAGTGGTTGTCCACTCAAAGAGTGGATTAAAGGACCTTTTCCTTGAAGTTATTAATTATGCTTTAGAACTGCAGGTGGCGATTAATTCCCTTCTAAACGAGCTAAGTGAATTTTATGCTTATTACTGGGATGTTGTTGAACGTAATCGCTTGCTTTTGTGTCATTATGAATTTTTTGCATGGGATTGTATTTAAATTTGTATCAAGTTACCGTTTGCATCAAAGCAACTGTTTTTGTTGTTGGAATGTCTCTGGGAATTATACGAAGGTTTGTAACTTTTACTGATCTGGTTAAACTTCTATTGTGTTACCAATAAATAAAGAAACGCAACGTAGAGTAAAACTTAAACACATAACAAAGAAATGAAGT
Source organism: Allium sativum (assembly GCA_030737875.1). NCBI lineage: Eukaryota > Viridiplantae > Streptophyta > Magnoliopsida > Asparagales > Amaryllidaceae > Allium > Allium sativum. The sequence goes on from CM060924.1 coordinate 126,976,087, forward strand.
AAACATAATGTAGCACATTCACATAGAACATGACATGAACATGACAATCGCGAAATAAAACACAACATGATATACAACACGAAAATACTATCATATAAAAAATAAACTAGTCCCAATTTTTATGTTTTATTCTTGCAGCAATGGTGAACTCCATGAACTTTCCGTAAGCGACCAACAAAGCGACGTGTGTTGAAATATCTATGAGTTGGAAGAGATTCAATCTAATTCCACTGTTCATTGGGTCTTGAACTTCGAGAGGAATGTTGAATTTTGAACGGGATAAATTTAGAACAACACTACTTTGCAAGGGGTTTTGAATGGTGCTTTCATTTTCAACTTGAACGATTTCATTTTGATCTTTGTTCTATGATGAAGATTTTGAAGAGACTGAATGAAAACTGGATTATGAAAGTACAACATTTTAAGAGTAAAAACAGAAAGATGGAAAAGAAGCTTGGGTACATCAAGTTATTGTGGGACTTGCACGAGTTTCTGGTAAATACTTACTCTAGATTCTAAAATTCAAGAAAATTGAGTTATTTTTAATGAAAGAGTGGCCCTGAGAACTAAATCAGTCAGGGCAACAAGTGTTGAAACTCGCTACCCGAACTGTTGGGCTGATCTTGAATCTCATATTCGATCGTCTCTTCGAGAATTGTACGCACAATATCTCGTATCAGACGAAATCTCGGATGAAATAAACGCATATTGGATGTTTAAGTCGGACTAACATCTCCGGTCTTAAAGTATGTGTATTTTTTAACATGCATATCATCTGCAAAACAATAAAAAAAAAAAAATCAGAGGAGAATGGTAGCATGATAGATTTACTGATTGAATGAATTTTATTTATCTGCATAAATTTCCCCTGAGATCTTAATATTTTGGACGACATAAGTGTCAAATAAGGTATAAACAATATATCGTTTCGTTAAATCTTAAGTCACTCAAGTTTAGATCTCGTGTGAGATGAACGAGATTTAAAACAACGACTCTATGCACACATATTAACTGGAAAAAGGCATAATTAAGCTTTGTCAACTCAAAAACAGAACGGTTGGTTTATCAAAATAATTTAAGTATGGTTAATAACTAATATTTAGAAGTTCCCCAAATTTTGTGTGCCCAAAGCCAAAAGATCTTGTCCCAACCCAATTGTCTAAATTTATTTTATCCATGTGTTCTACTTTAATAAATTTTTGTGAGTTTTTTAACACGTGTGATGCCCATGTATATAAAATATCCCAATTTCCAGTTCCGTTCTGGTCATGCAGAAGATTTAAAATTCAGGTTCCGTTTCGAAAATTCCAGAAATTTCGATTTAACTACGGTTTGTTAATTTCAGTATTTTTTTAATATAAACACAACTAATAATCAGTTACCCAAAATTATCTAAATTACGTAGAGGATACAAAAGATATAACACAAAATTTTAATATCAAAACTATTTTTTTGAGCACCGTATAAATTGTGCTCATTGTTATCTTCCCACATGGAACCCACATCAGCAAAACAGGTGCAAAAGATAACATCTCTTCATCTTTTGTAAAGATGCTTCTTCCCCAAAACCAAATTTGATTTACATCGTGGAGCTAATAGATCACAACAGGAGACAGGCAAATCGAAAAAAATTATTTATCGTGGAAAGCGTAAATCTGCACCTTCCCTCCAGTCTGATAAAACCGAACTTTCCACCGTGAGTGCCACTTATCTTGGGCATTTGACTAGTTCGAGATGATAAGGATTAACGAAACGGTTTTTCAGCTTAATTCCGGTCCGGTCAACGCCGAAACCGGGCCGAGATGGCCGAAATTCCGACGTACCGGCCGGATTTTCAAACCATGGATAGGATCAACCGATCAAGAGCACTCCCAAATAGTGTAGCATACGTATAACTCTCTCGTTTCCACTACACATTCTCGTTTCTCTCTCTTCCCACTAACTCTGCCTCTACACACTAACTTCTATATATATATATATATATATATATATATATATATATATATATATATATATATATATCCGCTACACCTTTTGCTCCCCCTGATTTTCAACCACACGTTTTGATTTAAATAATATTATCTTCTCTCTCTTTCCACTGCCCTATAATATTCAAGTATTATTTAAATCCAAACATGTGGCTAGAAATTAGGGGGAGCAAAAGGTGTAGCACAAGAGGTGTATATATATTAGTGCAGGCTCTAGCAATTGGATTGCCCTAGACAAAATTTGTAAAAAAATCAAAGCAGGGAAGAGGAAAGAAGAAATAGCCCAGGCTAGGTATTGAATATGGGACAGCAAATGACACAACAATGCTACAAGAGGCTCAAACCACTACACCATACATATCTAATATTATATGTAGCCCTGCTATCATTCTAAATCAAATTTTATAAAAGCATTCAGAAAATTTTGTTGGCCTTCCACCACCTCTGGCAGGTGTTGCTCTAGGCGAAGGTCTCTCTTGCCTTGCACTTGGGCCAGGCCTGATATATATATATATATATATATATATATATATATATATATATATATATATTACTGGCATCATTCAAAAAATTAACTTCTTATACAACTGGTACCCTAAGATTATTTATTCAACAACTTTAAAAATGCGGACAATTAGAATCTGAAATGGAAGGTTGTGTTACAATTGGCACAGGGCATACAATACTGGGAAACAACAAATCCGCTGCAATTCCAAGCATTGTTGTCAAAAATCTTAAAAACCTACGATTTGAATCCCGTTTTAAATCGAATATAGTCCTTTACAATTCGAGTTATATTCCGATCCAAAACAAGCTAATACTACACATGAGAAATATCATTCAATTCAAATTAATATATTCAATATACTTATTTAGTTTACAAATCTAATTTTAATCATTTAAGAACAAATTGAAATTGAACAAGAGAGAAAATGATGTTTAAGGATTAAATATAGAAGTTTAAACATTAAAATTAACTTCAAGGTGTGAGCAAACTTTAAAATGTATATTTTTTGAATCCACAATTTACGATTTAAATCCCGTTTTGATTCATAGTTTGAATTTTACGATTTACGATTTGAATCTCATTTTGAAAACCTTGGTTCAGAGCATTTGAAATGAACGTATACAGATTCAGCTTCAAGTAACAAAAAAATCTTAGTATAATCAAATTTGTTCTCGGTCTCGGTTTATGTGGAGTTGTTCTTGTACCACATAGGGTGCGTTCGCAGTCTTTCAGCGTGCCACAATCAGTTTTGGGGGGTCCGACGCGTCGAACGAGTCGGACGCCAGAACGTGGTCCACCACGCTCTCAGCCACGCTTTGCCAAAGCTGGAAATTACCCATTTGGCGTCGGATGCGTCGGACGTGTCCGACGCAAGGTAATTAATAAATCTGTTCTCACTTAAAATTAAAAGTAAACATAGTTTAGTTGGTAAGTGCACATGACTTGTTGGAGAGAGACCAGAGATTAAGTCCCACCTTCAACCAAATTTTAAGTATTTTGTTGTACACTGCATTATTAATGCTTAATGCCTAATGTAGACTATTTGTTGATGCTTAATGTCATTTTTCTTTTCTTTTTTTAAATGGTAAAAATACATTCGCTAAGCAGATTTAACGGTCCAATTAAAAATGGCTAATTCTATTACCACCCCATAATTTACCTTTCCCACCCCACATGTTTGAGAGAAAAACATACACCCCATTTATTTCTTTTCACACCCCGAAAACTTCCAAAAATAACCTTTTATTTCACTTTTTATTATTCGTCTATCTTATTGTTATGCAAATCGTTCTTTTTTATATAAAAACAGAATGTTTGAATTGATGAAGTAGCAACGAAGAAGAAGATCATATTCAAACACAAACAATTTCATTTTAAGTTTTTATTTATCATTTATTTTATTCAAGAAAATCTAATTTTGCCATTGTTGAAACATTGCATGTTGTTAAACTGAAATGAAACATTGTTATTCTCACATTGTGAAACAGTGCTAAACACAGTTAAAAATATCTGTTGAAATGTCATTAGACACATAGAAACATTGTTGTTATATATATTAATACATTATTAAAAATATGCAGATGTGGTGGAAAAGGAAAAAGGAGCAACTTATTTACTATAAGGGTACAAATGTCAATTAATTTTAAATTAATTTGATGGGGTGGAAAAGGAAAAACGAGGGGTGGAAATAGAAGTAGCCATTAAAAATCAATACATAAATTAATTCAAAACAATTAGTTTAACAATTAAATAAACAGCTCAAATACCCCGTTTGTAGCTAAAAACACATTCCTCGCTCGTTACAGTACCACGCTCACATTCCCCGCTCAAATGGCACGCTCAAATACTTCATTTCCGTTCGTTAAGAACGCACCCATAGTCTATCACTCTCGGGCTTCAATTATTAACTTATAAGATTTTCACAATTGGACGTAATCAAGAGATACACTTATCAAAGTGAGATTAGGTGAGCTAAATCTTCTAGCTGACAAGCCTACAACAATAAAACACCAGTCCAACCACACTTATAACAACGCTATATTTATAATCATCGAAACGATCAGAAGTATTATGTATCCTATCGCATCCATTAATAAACATTGCATGGTTTATATAACTTTGTGATTTTAAATATGCAAGTAGTGCAGTACCTTTGTTTGCCCTTGCCTCGTCCGTGATAAAGACTGCATCTTTTTGAAGACGAAACAATCAGATCGGGGAAATGGGCGACAAAAAGTGTCGAAATGTTTTATTGGTCACATGCTTCTGTTTCGCATAAAAGCAGCATTCTATTTTCTGTACTGGTTTGTAATCCCTAGGAAGCTCGTCTTTATCTCGGATCGTGATAACAGGACCCATTTTATCTCTTTATCATTTGGGCTGGCCCATCTTTACCTGTTTAATGTCGACTAAAGGATTATCTTGGTAGTTTACCCGTTGAAGCATTATTAATGACACTCCAAATTTAAATAGAAGAGAATCGTTTGAATTTTGGTAAGGTTTTACTGCATTTATCTATAGAATTCGATGGGATTATAATCGAGTTTAAGCTTGAAATTCGACAAAGGTCTGGCAAAAATAGAAAAAACCAAAATACCATGGGGATATACCAAATTTATGTTTTTTAACGTCCCCTTATCCATTTTTAATGTGTTATTAACATCACACATCCATCTTCCGATAATTTCCTTGTTCTTTAGTGTTTATCGGGCACATTCTCTAAGGTCTTAATATATAACACTAAAGCAAATGCTTTTACTCCTCATCACACTGTGAAATTTAGATAAAATTGCACTAAATCTCAAGTGAAGTTGCGACATATGACATGCATATATTTTTGATCAATTTTTTACGTTCAAATCATGTGTAATTAGCTCGCATTTTCATACCTACTTTACAATATATAATCTTTGTTAGTTTAATATTTTTATTTTATCAGATAAAATTGAATTTATAATGAAAGTTTATTTGTTAGATACGATTTCTAAGTGGCAAGATTTTGTAATATTTGTAAATTGATGTTTTTGAATTTATAAAGGATGTTTAACTATTAGGTCTTATGTAACAAGATGGGTTTTTGGGTATCCAAGGTAAGCAGATTATAACGTGTTTTGTGAATTTAAAACTAAGAAGAATAAAATATGAATTCAAAAGTCTAACTGGTATAATAATTTAAAATTAGAAAATAAAGAGCTCATGATTTATAAGAAATTGTGTGTATTGGAATAAATTCATTTAACGTAATAAGGAAAATTTATTCCAATCTGTGTTTGTTAATTGATATTTTGGTGGTTGAAATAAGTATTGAAAATATAAAATATTGATTAGCAATCAATATTTAAGTGAAAATATGTTTTCAATATGAAGCGTTAAGTTGTTTTAATAAGTTAATTAATAATTTGTAAATTTGAGTAGGGAAAACGTAAGTTGTAGAAATTTAAAAAAAAAATTGTGTTTAAAACCATGTTTGGAAATAGTTAAATAAATTTATAGAGCAATACTGAATTGTGTTAAGATAGAATAAATTATAAATTGTTGTTATAGTGAATTTTGATGAGAAATAATGGTTGTTTAATTTAATCGAATGTAAATAATAGTGGATATTTGTTTCAAGGACACATTTTAGGAAAAAATTACATCTAAGGACGAGCAACTTTCGCTACCTAAATTAAGGACAACTTTCACGTTTTAATTGCAAAAAGTCCAAATATTTTAAATTAGGACACAAGTTGGCGTTTCACAAATAATAAAAATTAATATAAAAATGTTATTCTATGATAATAATAATAAAATTTAACAAAAATCAATTAGAATATCTAATTTAGTTTTGTGAATATGAAAAAAGAAAGTATATAAAAAAAATGAGGACGGAAAACTAAATGTATATAGCTTCGTTTTTTATATATAGCTTTTTTCGAGTGTAAATGACAATAGCTTTAAAATGACTTGGTTTTGTGTTTAGGTGATACATATAAACATATAATTTTAAGTTATAAAGCTATATTTATTTTGCTTTCCGAGTTGATTATTTATATATGTTTATAGTAATCTAAATCAATTAAAATAATTTTAAAATCACATTTTTTTCCTTTCAATTTTGAGGGCAATTTTTATTTTTTAATTAATTTAGTAATGATGATAAATTAAAGTGACATTCATGTTGATATAATACAATTTGGTCTTTGTACTTCATTTAATTATAAAACTTAGTTGTCCTTTGATCTAATTTTTTTGCAGAAAACTACTTACAAGGACAAATGGTATTAATATTTTATCCATAAGAACACGCGCTTAAAATTTTATCCAAAAGGACATAACCCTAAAAAATTTCGTCGCCCCTTTCTTCTCTGATTTCTTCTTCCGCTCCTTTCTCTCTTCTCAGATTTCTTCTCCCACGAAATCAGCAAATCAAAATTAACGAAATCATCTCAACTGGAAATCAAATCAAATCAAATCCGCCTACTATCTTACAATCAATCCTCAAACATAAATCGAACAGCAAAATCTAGGGCACTAAATCGATTTGAAGAATCAGCCTGGATTGAATTTTTTGTTGTTGCTATAATCATTATAATTTAATGTTCATTTCCGCCAATTAGGTTTTGTAACTTTGCAAGGTGATTCATGGTTTTTTTTCTTTAATTTTAATGTTTAACTTTTCAGCAGTTGGGTATCATTTTCACATTTTTCTAGGTATCATTTTTGTTTATTTATCACTGTTTTATATTTGTTTGTTGTGTTTTTAATGTTGTATTTATTTTGTAGTTGTATTGTTTCATTATCTAAGTATTACAGTCGAATCTATTTCGTTTTAGAAAATCAAATTGTGATGAAAATATTTTTTGCATTAATTTTTCTTTAAAACGTTGCAGCAGTTTTAAGGTATCATTTTTATATTTTTTAAGGTATCAGTTTTATTGTATTAATAGTGTTATGTTGTTCTGTTTATAGTTTTGGTGCTATTTACTTTTGTTCTTGTACTGATGCATTAGTTTTGTTACTCAAACGAATTTATTTCATTTTAAACAATCACATTGTGATTCGAACATTTTCTGTATTACTTTTATTGTTAAAATATTAAAGCAGTTTTAAGGTATCATTTTTATATTTTTTAAGGTATCAATTTTATATTTTCTAGTTGAATTTACATTGTAGCAGTTTTTAGGTATCATTTTTATATTTTTTTTAGTTATCAGTTTTATATTTTCTAGTTTAATTTACATCATAGCAGCTTTTAGGTAGATTTGTGTTGTTTGCTTTGGTAATTGACTTTTTTGATACACAACATTAATTTTAACAGATAACCATCTGATTAAAAAAAACACCCACCTACTCAATTCAAATCTCACAAAAATAATATTTATTCGCAATAATACCTACTGACTAAAAAAAAAAAAATAGCAACCAATTCAATTCAATTGTCACAAAAATGAGATTATTCTCAGCAATACACAATAATACCCACTTGTATCATATGATACCTACAATGATACATAACTGATTTAATATGATACATTTTTTCCCTACACAATCTAAGTACATAGAACACGACTCCTCACTCCAAGCATGCATTCATGCATTTACTTTTACTTGTATGCAATCCGGTCTTGAGTTCAAGTAATCTCCAGCAACATGCAGTATCTGCAAGTATTTCATACATAATCAAAACTTCTACCAACATAATACTGGAAATTCAAGTAGAAAATATAAAACTGATACCTAAAAAATATAAAAATGATACCTAAAAACTGCTATGATGTAAACTCATGTTGAAAATATAAAACTGATACCTAAAAAAATATAAAAATGATACCTAAAAACTGCTATGATGTAAATTCATGTTGAAAATATAAAACTGATACCTAAAAAAGTATAAAAATGATACCTAAAAACTGTTCAATATAAATTCATGTTGAAAATATAAAACTGTTACCTAAAAAATATAAAAATGGTACCAAAAAACTGCTTTGATATTTTAAAAGACAACTAATGAATAAAAATGTTTACATCCTACTTTGATTGACTAAAATGACATAATTTCGATTGAGTTGCAAAGTTAATGCAACAGTACAAGTACAAAACTAATATATCACGAAAATAAATTAACACAGAAGTATAACACTGTAATAACAAGAAAAATGATACCTTAGAAAATGGGAAAATGATACCTACGAACTGCTACTACATTCACCATCCAAAAAGGTAACTTCCGTCGTTCATCTTTGTCTTTCGTCCCTCTCGTTCGATTTTCTACGATGAATTCACAAAATTAAAATCACGAAATCATCTTTACTGCCTATCGAATCAAAATTAAAATCCACGGCACTTTAGACGGATGTCGAAATCAGATCTGATCGAGAGATCAATACGCTCGAGAGTGATTTTGCAATTTGAATCAAAAGAAAAAAGCGCGCTGGAGAAGAAAAAAAACGCGCTGGAGAAGAGAATTAGAGATCGAGAGAAAAAACTACGTCCGAGGAAAATAGAACGAGAAACTCGCGAGATAGGAGCGTCAAAGATGAAACAGGCACGTGATTTAGGGAATTAAACTATAATTAGAGTATTGTCCTTTTGAGAAAAATTTTAGTGGGCTGTCCTTATGAATAAAAAAAAAGCCCTTAATTTTGTCCTTGTCGTTAATTGTCCCTTTTTTGTGATCTTGAAACTATATATCCCTAAATAATAGGGGCAATTAACGACAAGGACAACCGCCTAATAAAATTTAACCATAAGGACTGTCGCCTAATTTTTTATCCAAAAGAACAACCGCCTAAGATAATCCATCGTTTATCACACTCGTTCGATTTTCTATCACAACATCAGAATCGAAATTCGCGTCATCTCCTACAATCGAACCCAAAAATCATACGAAATAGCAAAATCGGGAATCAAACAATCAGTCGAACAGCAAAAATCAATTGGAAAGCCTAACTGAATGGAATAAAAATCTTTAACAGTGGAAAGCACAGTAGAAGAAGACGAAAGGGTTGAAACAATTTTTTTAGGTTGAAAATGTTTTTAATTTTTTTTAACATTATAGCAGTGTTTAGGTATCAGTTTGCTATTTTTTTTTAGGTATCAGTTTTCTTGTTTTAACCGTGTTATGTTTTTTTTTCCATGTGATTTTGTTGTTGTGTTAATTTTGTTGTTGTACTGTTGCTTCAACTTTGTAACTCAGTCAAACTTATTTCATTTTAATCAATCAAACTGTGATGTAAACATTTTTTATATTAGTTTTTCTTTGAAACATCGCAGCAGTTTTTAGGTAGCAGGTTTTTTATTTTTTATTTTTTCAGGTATATGTTCTACAGTATTAGCTTTGTTATGTTTTTTCATGTGATTTTGTTGCTGTGTTAATTTTGTAGTTGTACTGTTGCATCAGCTTCGTAAGTCATTCGAACTAATATCATTTTAATCAATCAAACTATGATGTAAACATTTTTTGCATTAGTTTTTGTTTAAAACATTGCAGTAGTTTTTAGGTAGTAACTTTTTTTTTTAGGTATCAGTTTTACAGTATTAACTGTGTTATGTTTTTTTTTCATGTGATTTTGTTGTTGTGTTAATTTTGTAGTTGTACTGTTGCATCAACTTTGTAACTCAGTCGAAATTATTTCACTTTAATCAATCAAACTGTGATGTAAACATTTTTGCATTAGATTTCTTTAAAACATTGCAGTAATTTTTAGGTATTAGTTTTATATTTTGTTAAGTATCAGTTTTATGACTTTGTGTATCAGAACTGTATGAAGTGGGTAGCAATTTTGAGTTATTTGTCTTGGTAAATGAATTTTTTGAGACACAACATTAATTCTAACTGATACCCATTGATTAAAATAATAATACCCATCAACTCAATTCAGTTCTAACAAAAATGATAGTTATTCTCAATAATACCCACTGATATTAATTCATCACTTGTATTACACCAAATGTTATATTGAAGTTATAGAAAATATATTGAAGTTACATAAATATCATGTGTTTTACAACTGAATTTCACCAAAAACTGATACCCAAGCACTATGAAAAAATACAATAATAAAACTGATAAGCTTAACGCTTGTTATGGCCATATTCTTTGCAAACACAGCTACAATTTTGCTTGTTTTGTAAATATGTCAGTCCTCCTTTTCTTTTTGAGGATGGTCGCTCGGCTCCACGTTTATACTGCATCTGCTTGAATCAACAATAAGAAGGATGTTTTGACCACTGAAAGAGGAATATCATTTAAAAGATTTAATTAGCAAAGCAAACAAACAAAAATTGATACCTAAAAAACTAATAAACTAATACCTACAAACTGCTGTAATTAAATAAAAAAATATACAATAGCCATTTGCATACCATTTCTACTAAAAAACAAAGGTAATCTAACATTACAACTTCATAATAAGTACAACATCAAAAAAAGATGAACATAAACATTCCACAACAATTACAGTTACAACAAAATGACCCTATTACAATGGTGGAACACCGTTGTAATATACATTTTACAACGGTGGGCTAACCGTCGTTTATTAAGAAGTTGTAATAAACTAAAATCTTTTACAACTTTTTTGCATTGTTGCAACACCGTTGTAATATGTATATTTTACAATTTTTTTTCCACCGTTGTAATAAACTTTATTACAACAGTTAAACACCGTTGTAATAATATCTACTACAACTATTATGCACCGTTGTGACTGATAGTTGCATTTAAAAAAAAAAAATCTTTTGCAACTAAAATGAACAATACATTAAATGTCGCAAAACTCCATAAGCAAATCAGATATTACAATTATTTGCAAACTAATTTATTAAAATAGTCATATTTTCAGTATTACAAGCAATAAGTTTTAGAAAACATTTCACGCATTATTACATACTTGACAGTTACAAAGAAACTTAGTACAAACACTAGTACTCCATGAAATCTCGAGTTAGAACCACCCATGAAATCTCGTGGTAGAACCAGCCATGCTGAATCTGCATAACAGAGAGAGAGAATTAATAACTCTTGTTATATTATTATCATGATTTTTTAGTCTGACCTTAAAATCCAAGAAAGTCTTTATTATTCAAACGATGCAAAGAGTTTGAATCATTTTAATAAAAAAATTACCATTTATCTATTATAGTGACGTTTGAATCCCATAAATGATTAATCAAGTTATATGTAGGGTTTTTCCCCCTCAATAATGTTTCTGCTAAACTTGCCAAAGAACTATAGAGAGAAACAAAGTTGATAAACCACTAGTAGTAAGCAAAAACCTTTTAGGTTATTCGACGGTTACCTGTGAATAGTTTGGAAGCAGTGGGCAATTCTCTTCTTTCTTTTAACAAAAATAGATCGGATTTGTTTGCACTATGAAGCACTGGATCGATAATCAATGGTCTGGCTCTGTTTGCTCTGCATATTTTATAGTATTAGGTTTATTTGAGATGCATACCAATAGTACATACAGCTAGAAATTTGACCACATTAATCAACCATGCTCTTTCCACCCCAAATGACTAGTGTGCTCCACAAAATTTATATTCCTCGGCAAATAAGAAAGCACATAAAGCATATCTGCACTTCGAGATTGCCAATTAAAAATAAACATTCATAAAAGCTAGTCATCAAAATAAAAATAAATCATGGTTGTTGCTCACCATCTTGAGTAACAAGAGGATAATCAGAGGACTTAGATTAATGAACCAATACCATTGCTTGCACATCGTAAGCAGAAGAGCACCGCCATGTAGAAAAGCTGCAACCATAATAGGACCTCTGTAAGTCACCATGTTAGACTCCATAACCACATGCACATTCACAAAACTATGAACTGAGTATACATAAGGAAGCTCAATAAGGTGTCGAGTCCAAAGTACTATATCATGTTTCTCTTTGGCGCCCATATTAATATCATTTTTACTCATTTTTGGACAACATATTCTATAAGAAGCAAGCAAAAATCACAAGTAGACACAGCGTATTCTGTAAGAAGCAAGCAAAAATGAAATAAACATCTAGACACAACATATTCTGTAAGAAGCAGCAAAAATGCAATTCAGACAAAACAAAATCACAAGTTGTCATATATTAATTATAAATATTACATCTTGGCAATTAAGAAGAATATGACAACCTGTGATTCGAAACACAAAATTAAAGTAAAACTAACTATCATTTCATTTGCAGCAACTCTTAATGCTGTTGAATCTAGGAGAAAATGAACAACATATTCATCAAGTTTATAAGCAAAATAGCCTCCTGTGCCTTGAATTAGAACACAAAATGTACAGACGAACCAAAATAAAACTTGTAAGAACATATCACAATAATCCCAAGCAGCAAGACAATGGCCCAAAAGAAAATAAGCAGCTCCATCAACCAAAAGGTTGCAAAACCATATAACCACAACAAATCCTTCGAAACTTCCTCAAAACCAACAACCAACTAACTGTTCCTCAAATCCTCGATGACTCAATAAACCAATTCCAAAATCCACTCAATAAGCAAAAAACCCATCGAAAAAAGCAAAATAGACATACCGTTGCATGCAGAGTAAATCGCATGCCAAAGGTCATACCTAATACCAAACAAAGCAAGGTAAAACATAGAGAGTGATGGCTCGCAAACAATGGAAGCCTAGGGTTGCAGTTGACGAACAGAAGACCACTCGAGAAGCTGGGAAGGCAAAAAGGATAAAGGTAGTGAAACAACGAATATGAGGACATTTAAAATGTGAGATATAAGATTATCATAGAAAGGAAAATCACGATCTAGATCAGTAGGAAAATGGGCAAAAACGAATCGAATCGAATTTACTAAATCGAATCGAAAAGTGATTTTGTTTTTGGATCTAATTTGGAGAAGGAGGAATCATTCCTCGGTTTGGCTTCGAATAGGGAGGTCCATCTTCGGGAAGGAAGGGGAGCTGAGACTGTTAATGGTGGTGGCGGTTCTGGCAGTGGAGGAATATGGATCAGAGGTGGGTCAGGAATTTGGGGATGAGGGGGATTATCGAGGAGGATGGATGGGTTTGAAGCGGAAGGGGGATCCGCCGCCAAGGTTGAGAAGCTAAGTTTTGAAATGGTTTCATGTTGAAGTGATTTTGTTTAGCGTTGACCAGATGAAATGGTTTCACTTTTGACCTAGGATCCAGCACGCCAGACGCGGCCCGCCAAAATTTTCAATCCTCCTGCTTAAATTTTGATCTAGGTGCAGTACACGAGAGCCAAAATTTGATTTTTTTTTTTTTCAGCTCAAGTTTCCTACTTTCTTCTGTGCTGACAGTTAATGTCCGTAAATTTTTCATTGATCATAATAAAAATTTCACCAAAATACATAGAATTAAATGTTATAAGTTGAATTAATAAATAAAAACATATATTAAATATGATATGGATTTCTTGAGAATTAATTTTTATTAAAATATTAAATATTACTTAATTATTAGTAATAGTTATTATTAATTATTATTTATTTCTTCTTAGTTATAATTGAATATTAATTATTAAAAGTTTACTATGGGTATGTTGCTAATTATTAATTGTTAAACACATAACATTGACTACTAAAAATTAATTACTATTTATTAATTATTAAGTACTAACTATTTAATAGTAATTATTATTTATTAATGATTCCTAAGGTTATTCCTAAGATTTATACAACTTTCTAATTAAATCGTTTTAATTATTAATTATCAAAAATTAATAACTAAATGTTAAATATTAAATCTTGATTTTTTTTAATTATTAATATTAATGATTACTTTCTATTAATCAATTGTTAAAGACTAATTATTAAATAATTAATAATAATAATTTATTATACTAATTATTAAATATTAAAAATTATTTACTAATTATGTTTATTACAACTGGTACAAAATGTTAGTTGTAATAGAAATCTAATCACAACTGACAAAACAAAATAGTTGTTAAAAATACGTTTATTACAATGGTGATTTTACCACCGTTGTAAAAGTTGTGAAAAATACGTTTATTACAACTTTAGGGAAATGACAGTTGTAAAAAACATTTATTACAATGGTGATTTTACCACCGTTGTAAAATTAAAGTTGTAATATGGTGTTTTTGTTGTAGTGAGTAAAACTGATACTTAAAAAATTATCAAAATGATACCTCAAAATTGCTGTAATGTTTTTACAAAAAAATAGTAATACAAAACCTATGTACATCACCGATAGAATCAAAACAAACCTAATCGAAGTAGTTTTTAATAAAATTTAGTCAATTCAAATAGAATTTACCCTAATCTCGTGAATGAATTCCAAACCAATACGCTCGAGAGTGATTTTGCAATCTGAAACTCACGATCGATATGGATGTTTGAAGACGAATGCTAGATATCGAAATATGAATAAAAAAAAATCGTGTTGGAGATCAGATGACGAGATCGAGAGAAGCGCGAGAGCCGAATAATGAAGAAAAAGAAATCAACGCACGTGAAATAAAAAAGAATTAGTATATTATCATTGTGATTAAAATTTTAGTGGGCAGTCCTTATGGTTAAAAAAACCTTAAAATTTGTTCTTGTGATCATTTTCCTATAAATAATATATATATATATATATATATATATAAGTGTAAATAATGATTAGTAATCAATATTTAAGTATGTTAAAGATAATTTTATAAATTTTGTAGAGTTGTTTGATTTTATAAAATGAAGTTTTATAAACTTTTGCCATATAAAATATGTGAGTTTTGAATTCTAGAAAGGATAAATGTTCATTTACAAAACATAATATTAATACGGTTATACATAAATTAATATTAAAATGAGGTGAAAATATATTTTTATTACATGTTTGTGTAACGTTGTAAAGTTTTACACTGCCAAGTATAATAGGAATTTGTGAAAATTTGTTAGTTGTATGTTATTTTGTGTTTTAGTGTAAAAGAGGAATGTGTAACACTTTAACAACAAAGAATTTGTAACACTTGTCGGGTTAATAGATTTAAAACCCAAGGCAAAAGAGATACTTGGAAGAAGGCAATAGGAGAAGTATATTCATAATTTCTCTCCTCATTCATTTTCCTTTTCTTTATGAAGTCTTACCGAAGAAAAACAATGGCCTCTTCTCTCCTAAAATCCAAATTCTAAATCTTCTTTACAAGTTCAGAATATTAAGGGGAAAGGGAAGGGCTAATCTATCAGTAAACAAACCCATACAAGCTAGGGTTACTACAAGTTTCGACCTACATTTTCATCTGTGCGTTTCTAGGTATTTATAAGGCTTCAAATCATCATTTTGCAACTTCAAATTGTTGCGTTCTCTCTAAAAAACAATCAAGGTGATTTAGTACACTCATTCTTCTAGTGTAAGCATTTATTTGTGCTCAATTTTAGTTTCTATAATTAAAATAGTACGTTACAGTAAATTTCTATGTAAATTTGAGTTTGACTAAAAACAGTGCCTGGGTCCAATTTTGAGACACTATATCTCCTTCAATCTTGATCCTAGTTGAATGATTTTTTTCCATTATAAAGTTTCGTTGTTTTTGTGCATGCCAATCTTTATTCCGATCTAAGGTCGTTTGGTCACCTGAATAATGTCTTTGCAGTCGGACAAGGCTTTGGCCTGGGAAGAATTCCCGTGTTGTGGGTCGAACCAAGACATATATGGGTCGATCCAAGCCATATATGGGTCGTCCCCTACCTTTCTAGATCGATCCCTGTCTTTTGTGGAGCGTTGACGAATTTCTACCTGTTTTTGGCACTGATTCTAAGTGTTTGTGGTAGAAACCAAACATGGCTTAAGTCCGTGTTTGGAATCTCATATCTTTGCCATCTCATATCGAAATTCCGTGTGGTTCTTTTTCTAGTTGATAGATTGTTCTAGTTTTTCATATCAAATTTTGGACCATTCTAAGATCGTTTATTCATTCAAAATTTATATAGAAACTGAACCCAGAGAAGATTTCAAATTTGGGCAGAAACCAAACATGGCATAAGTCCAAGTTTGAGACTTCATATCTCTTTCGTATTGTTTTATAATTCAGTGATTCTCTTTCTAGTTGATAGATATATTCTTCTAGTTTATGCATATCAATTTTCAGACCATTCTGAGATCGCTTGGTCATTTAAAACTTATTTTAAACTTGAACCCCGAGAAGATTTCCGACCTTGGCGTAAATAGAACATGGTCTTAGTCTATGTTTGAAATCTCATATCTTTGTCATTTCTTATCGGAATTAAGTGCTTTTTTCAATCAATTGATAAAGTGTTCTAATTTATGTGTATCAAATTTTAGACCATTCCAAGGTCATTAAGCCATTCAAATTGTGTCTAAAATTGAACCCAAAGAAGATTGCACCTAAGTTCTGAGTATTTTCCTAAGAATTTTTATTGCTGATTTTAATGAATTTTAAAATGACTTCATGAGATGTATTCCTAAGCTTATTCGTTAATGGGAAAAGCCAAAATTGATGCAATGCTTATCGGATTAGAGGTATTTTCTTATGATCTTCCGTGTTGATTCATGAAATATTTCTTGTAATTTCCAACATAGTGCCTATTTTATAAAAAAAATAAACAAACATTTCATATGTATATCTATATTGATTTTAGACAAATGATTTTCAATGTTTATATACTTAAAGTAAAAATCATCTCAAATTATACTATGTACTATATTTTTAATATGTAAATTTTTGATGAAACAATCCAAATGATTACAAAATCATTTTTATAAACCCATTTTTCTCAACCAATATAAATTACACATCTTTGCACCTTCAAGAAAGTGAGAACATGATTTAAATGATATAATAAATCACATGGTATGTGACATGTTGATTGACACTGAAAAGTGTTTATTTTATTACTCTTATGCTTTATCTTTTGTAAATAAATAAATGATACTTTGGTTACTTTTGTATGTTTTTACAGGATGTCAAGAAATGCCTCCTTCAATTCAAATCAAAGGCCAACTACAAGAAAGAACTACTTCCTCACATCAAATTCATTTCAATTGCAAAAGAAGTAGTAGCTCACTGGTAAAGGCATAGGAATTGGTGCTGAGAGACTTGAGTTCGAACCCCGTCAAGCTCACTTTTTGCCAAAGAAACGGAGCGCGTTCACACTGGCCCCTTTGCTTTGAGGAATATTTGGATTAGTGTTATGTTATATACATACACATATTCATGTGTATGTATTTATGATGTGCACCAATTAACATTTCAGCAATAGCCATATTCTTATCATGGAATTAAATTCAAATCATTCAATTTCAATTAGAAGAATTTCTGATTGAATTGCTGCCAAGAAAAGATCCATTGTGAAGATTTTATCCTTTGTGCCTTGGGATTCTAATAAGCATCCTTATTTGGAAGAATCAATTACATGCACCAATCAATTAGCCACATGAGAGAATTGAAAGATATGGAAAATATTTACCCTGATATGCCAGATTTTCTCCAATCAAGTTAGTCAAGGAAGGCAAGAGATATTAATGAATGAGGAGGCCCATTTATTCATAGACCTAATTAGGGTTTTCCCATTCTCATCTATAAATATGTGATTGTAACCATTGTAAAAATTCATTCATTATTCTGTACTCTCTTTTAGTTTTAATAAAGCTTTCTTTTCTTTAGTTCCTGCATTTTATTTTCGTGGCAAATTGTGTTGTCTAGTCAATTAGATTTGCTAGAACACAATTTGCTATTGCTTCTATTTTTCTTACTAGTGATTGACCGTCTGATTAGATTCAGCGGTAATCCTAGTTTTTATTTTCAGTTGTTGATTTCTTTTCTGCAATTTTATTTCCAGTGTTCTATTTTATTTTAATCATTGAATTTATTACAGATCCGATTAGATTCGAATCTGTAGTGAATTTAATTGCATCTTTTATTCGTAGTTTCAGTTTTTATTTTGCTTTACGAAAAAAATCAACCTCTAAGCTTTGTCTAACTCGCCCAAGAGATTAGATAAATAATTGATTTAATTCACCTCCCTGTGTTCGACCTGTATGCCACACACCTGTATGCTTGCAGAATTTAATTTAAATGTCGCGCTTTTCTAATTCATAGACTAGCGTCGATCACATGTAGATTAATTATATCGGTTAATTATAGTCTCTTCGACTGAAATTATTTGTTTTTTTCCCGTATAGAGTAGATTAACTTGTAGTAAATCGGATTATGAAAATCTACGGTATGGGACATATTGTTTTCCATATTCAAATTACTGTTTGGAAGTCTATGACACATCCTTTTGTTGTTATTATCGTCGATACTTGGACTGGTGGGTTCTAAATACATATTTAAAGATTTAGTCAACTACAACAAAGGATTCTTTGAAGTAAGAATGTCTACATGGTTGGGGGTACAATCTCCCTAAAAATTTGTAACCACTCAAAATGGGTGAAACTACCGACGGTGGTAGAAAACCCTTGTCACCACCAAGATGGTCAGAGCAAGGCACTCCCTGGAGAGGGTGGTGTGTAAGCCTTTCTCCACGTCCAAATCAGAAAAGCCAGATTAAGGAATCAAAAGTGTAAGCTTATGCCCCTATGACGGAGCAGTTAAAATCCTTACTCCTGCCTATGATGGCCTGGGTAAGGCACCCCTTGGAGGGGGATGAGTGTAAGCCTTTATCCACATTCAAATCAGATAGGGCTAGGTTAAAGCATCAGAAACCCTTATCCACATTTGCGATGGCCATGTTGAGGCACCCCTTAGCATGGTGTGGAGTGTAAGCCTCTATCATCGCCTACGATGGTCAGGGTAGAGCATCAAAAGAGTATGTATTTAGTCGTGCCTACGATGGTCAGGTTAAAGCATCTAAACCTTTATCACCGCCTACGGTGGCCAGGGTAAGGCACCTCTAAGAGGGAGGTTGTGTAAGTCTGTGGGCTCTGCTTGAGAATAAGCTAGCCAAGTGCACCAGACACACACCAAGAGAGTGGCTAACAAAGAATCGTACATCCTCTGCTTTGGCATTCACAAGCCCAAAGAGTGGCTAACAAAGCACGTACATCCTCTGCTTTGCAAATCAAACCCGAAGGAGGTAACAAAACTATAAATTGCTAGATGTAAATATCTGGTCTTCTACCAAATACCTGAATCTGGGTCATGGTTCGGGACTTCTATAAATACCAGATGTGGATATCTGGTCTTCTATCAAATACTAAATATGGTTTGGGACTTCTATAAATACGAGATGTGAATATCTGGTGTTTAATCAAATACCTGAATCTAGGTTGTGATTCGGGACTTCTGTAAGTACAAGTTGTGAATATCTGGTCTTCTATTAAAATACCTTAATCTGGGTCATGGTTCGGGACTTCTATTAATGCCAGAGGTAGATTTATGGTCCTATCATTAATACCCGAATCTGGGTTTCGAAGCCTCTAACTGGTATCAATAGATATGGATTGCTAGCCTTCTTTTATGAAATTCCCTAATATTGGTTTCGATGATTCTATCTATGCTTCCTAAGGAGTACTTCCAACTTAGCACCCTAATCTAGGTCACAAGACACTAATTCTTATTCCTGGAAAGGGGATCTGCTTTCGATACACGGATTGGTAACTTGAGTATACTATCTGAAACCCTTCAAATGAAGATCGTGATCTTTCACATCTTACAAGGAGATTTCTTAAACTCATTACACACAAATTGCTATTAGTTATCGAAGAAGCTAATGATCTTTAAAAGAAAATACCTATTACACATAAATTACTAGTAACTCACGAAGGATAGCAAGGTTAAACAATGCAATATATCCATGCTTAAAAATCAATTCAGAATTTTAGTATGAACGAGAATGAGTCTATTAATGACATGTATTGACGATTTCAGAATATTTATCATTCATTATTGGGCTTAGGAGCAAAATATACTGATTTTGATATAGTATCAAAGATTTTAAACTCTTTGATGGATGAATGGGAAAGACAGTTTTTAGCTATAGAAGAAGCTAATGGTCTTTGAACCATGAAACCCGAAGATTTAATTGGTAATCTTATGTCGTATGAAGCAAATTTGCAGGCCAAAAAGATTTATGCTCAAGATAAGAAAAAACTAGCCTTCCATGCTAAGAAAGATGAATCGTATTCCGATTAAGTGGACATATCATTTGTTTCCAAAAATTTCTGAAAATTCCTGGAATACAAGAAAGGTCGGATGAAGAATAGAAAGAAGAATTCTACAAAAGACAATAAGGTTGATCCAGCCTTAGTTGAGTGTTTCAATTGCCACATGACTGGATATTTTCAAAAGAATTGTCCAGAACTAAAGAAAAACCACAACAAAAAGGAGAAATCTAGAAGACGAGCTTTCTCGTCACATGGGATGACTCAGACACTTCATCTTCGGAAAGTGATAGTGATAGCGACAATGAACATGCTAATGTGTGCTTCATGGCCAAAGAGACCGAGGTTAGTGATTTTACTTATGAAGAAATGGTTGAAATTAATACGAAATTTCTAGAATCTAGAAATAATTTTAAAAGAAAATATAAATAAGCAAATGAAGATAAGAAAAAGCAGAATTTGAAAAAGATTTGTTAAAAAGATGAAAAAGAGATTTTAGAGGATGAAATCAAAAAATTACAAGTATCTCTATTTAATGCAAATTCTCAAATTTCTTTAATGAGTCAGGAAATTGAAACTCAAAAAGTGAAAAACAGTTTGCTTGCTTTTGAGACTCATGATTTAAACTCAAAAATTAAAAGTATTGAATTAGATAATTCAAGTCTTGAATTAAAATTAGATGATATTTCTAAAAATGTTAATAATTTTGACAAAGATGGGGAAAATCTATCTAGAATTTTAGAAAATTCTCATCCTACTTATAGTAAAAAAAGGATAAGGATTTGTATAAAAAATCAGTTGTAACACCCCACGTCCATTAATGTCACTCACAAAGGGAATGCATTAACTTCCATGGAGGTTTTAAGTGAATATAGAACAGTAAAATTACAACAAGACAGATATAAAATAGTACTTGGAAATTCAAAAACTTTATTTCATTGTAGCAGAAGTCAAAACATGTTTGATTACATCATAACACCACATTCAATGTCAAGTACAATATCTATCTTTATAAAACAAGTACATAATCCCATTACATGAATAGCCATTAAAAAGAAAGATAACAAGCTGGACTTTACTTCAGCAGTCCAAGCTTTCCAGAAGATAAGCGATCCAACTAGACTCCACTAGAACTTGGCCCAACCTGCAGACCTGAAGGGAGAAAAAGGATGGAAAAGAGGGGGTCAGACATAAAGTCTGGTGAATATGATAATTCTACAATACTATTACCAAAATAACTGGACTAAGGCATAAGCTGGAAAACAAGAAAATGTCTATGAAGAGCAGATTAAGGACATAGACAATCGCTAAAGGCAACGTTATAGGCGCTCCTAAATACTAAAGGATAAACACTATACTGCACCACACCAGTCACCCTAAAGATTCATCCCACTTAGCTTCACTTAGAAACTTTCCCAATGGCTTTACGTACCCCTAGCTGACTACATAGGTGCCGCCTGCCCCTATCTCCACTAGGTGTACCCTACTTCCCATTATTCGATCGGCTCCCTAACTCGTAGATACCCGTGCTGGCCCCACAGTGGGGTGTATCACTCCCCTAAAGTGGCAACCTGATACAACGGACATGCACGGCTTATACCTACACGATGCAACAACGTCTTACCTACCAGCCCGGGTCCACACACGCATATGAAACCCGTTGGACTTGCGTTGCCACCGCTCCCTGTTTTGGCCTCTTATAGTCAAACCCAGTATGCGTGTCCCGTCCTCGACTTGGGTCGAGCCCATAAGGATACGTTTTGGGATACTGGTTGAAATGGGCCCCCACTATTTACCACAAGCATTCCACCTAAGCTTGTCCCCATTAGTCCATCCCACTTAACCCACTTAGTCATGTTCATTTACATGTGTGTTTGGTTAAGTCTAATCGTATTTCAAATGCCTCTAAAGGCAACCACCAGATTCCTCATGCCACCCAAGGCACCTACTTAACCCCCATGTCCCACCTTACATGATTATCTGGTTAAGTATTTCTTAGTTCATTAAGGCCATAACCTCATAAAGACCTCTCACATTAGACTGGCATTTATGGCAGCTGGATTTGCCGGGCGGGTCCGGGCAGTCTTACACCATAAAAGAGTCTAACCTCGTGTCTTTACAACTGTTATGCTTTAGTTTGGGCCTAGGACCTCTCACATTGGGCCGACATTTGTGACTACTGGATTTGCCGGGCGGGTCCGGGCAGGTTTACATCACAAACGGGTCCAACCTCGTGTCATAAGCATTGATTATTAATAATAATCCACTTTTCCCCAATTTTAATAATTCCCTACTTGAATTATTAATTACTTCCAATTTTTAACAATGTCCATAATTGACTCAAATATGGACATTCATTCATGGTATGCAACATCTTACAAAATTGCACCCAATTTATTAATTCCTAATATTACCCCTACCCCACGTTTGAACGTTTATTCGCAAAATATATGTTAGACTCGAATAGCCTAACTCATAGCATAAAAGAGATTATCATAATAACAACATGTATATGTGACCAAATGAATCATAATAAGGGGTGAAACTTGCATATGTCCAACTTGCATAGATTATACATGTCATGGATCTAAAGGTGTCAACTTGTTCAAAATTCACCTAATCAATTTTCATAAACTTACATATGAACATGTGTGAATCAACATCATCTAATTTTTTTTTACAACATGGTTTTATATGGGTACACCTAACTCAATAGGAAAATTCCCATAATCAAGTTTTATTTAATTATAGTTTCAAGTTTATGGGTACACCTAACCTAATAGGCAAATTCCCATAAACAAGATCCATTTAAATTAAGAAAAAAACATAACTTTAAGCATGATCCAACAACATCATGATTTTTCAACATAATATAGCATGATTTATAACATGGCATAGTATGATAGTATAACATAGCTTGACATGATTCTCAACATAGCACGACATAGCATAAGAGAATTTACAACATAGCATGACATAGCATATATAATTTACATCATACGACAACATAATAACATAATAAGAGATCCACAATATATAGAATTTACAATTACAAATCACATCACTTTCTTGTGATCCATTCATAACTGAGTCAAATTAGTTTGTAATAGTCTTGTGAGAATCATCATACTCACCAACAAAAGAAAAGAATTAGAGAAAGAGAGATCTTTTGATTTGATTTGTGTAGATTTAGTTGTAGATGATTAGGCTTCCTCTTCTTAGTTTGTGACGGCTATGCTGAACTCCATGGCAGCAGCATGACGGTAGCTTCTCTAATTTTACAAGTGATTTAGGTCTAGGGTCTACCCACTTATTTATAGATTTTAGAATTCATTTAGGCCATTAGATTTAACCTAGAAATAACCGCAGCCGTTCAGACAAGATGGGGTTTATCTTGTTGACTCAGCAATGAGTCAGAAGTGACTCAGCAAACACTCAGCATATTAATAAACTTCTATTCATGTCATAAATATATATATATTTTCTACAATGTACATATTAGATACATCCCCCTTTACTTATTATTGTTTTTATATACATATTAGATACATTCCCTCTCTCACACACTTATTAATATTTTTATATTCATATTAGATACATCCCCTCTCTTACACACTTATTAATATTTTTATATTCATATTAGATACATCCCCTCTCTTACACACTTATTAATATTTTTATATTCATATTAGATACATCCCCTCTCTTACACACTTATTAATATTTTTATATTCATATTAGATACATCCCCTCTTCTACACACTTATTATTATTTTAGCAACTTTAGTGTTAATAGAAAATTCGGGGTGTTACATCAGTACTAAGGAAAATTCTAGCAAATCTATTAGTACTAAGAGAAATATTGAACCTGCCTTTTCTAATATAAAGAAAGCAGTTTCAAAGGAAAAATCTTCTAAAAATATTAGTATATGGGTTCCGAAAACAAATAATCATTTGATTAGAAATAAATATATACAATTCTTTTTAGAAACTGTGCATAATAATTTTAATTATATTTATAAAAGAGACACTGAACCCTCATGGGTTTGGTTACCTAAGACCTCACTCTTAGGACCCTAACAGAGGAAATGTGTAACGTCCCATATTTTTGGTAAACAGATATTTAATCTAATTTATTATTTTAAATATTGATTTTAATTTTATATAGATTTATAATATATAATTCGTTTATATAAAAAAGTTTGAATGTATTATTTATATATAATTATAAAACAAACTCGTAACGTCATGGCAGTTCGTAATTTACGATTTGAACTTCAATTTAATATACATAATCTAATTTATGTCGGAATTCTGTGAAACAAGAAACGTTAGAATCTAGTAAAGGAATTTATTTTTTACGATTTGAACTTCAATTGGTTAAGGAATTTACTATTTATTTTGGTAACAAGAATTTAACTATAATAGTCAATGATGAAGTAAATTATTATTGTAAATAATAATAATTTAAGTGATTACTTTGTAATGAAATTCATCAAAGTAAAGAAGGCAAAGTTGAAATAGAATGTAGTTGAATATTATGGAGGGAGTTTATGAACGTATTTTATCGTGAAAACCGAGAGTTATAAGCGAAGTTATAAAAGATATTTTAAGTGAATATGAGGGTTTGAATCAAATGTTTATTCAACATTTGGATTAAGCAAAAAGAAGTCGAGTTAAGAAGGGGTTTATAATAAACATGAAATTATAAATATGGTTTATAAAGAGATGAGGTGTTAAAACGTTGATTTTAAATCAATGATACTTAATAATGATATTAAGTGAAACAAATGATTTTGAAACAAGATTTTCAAAGCGGAAATGGTTAACTAGATTAGAAGTGGAATAATATAGGAGCGATAAGGAGTTGTGATGAGAAATTTAAGAATTGGAACATAACTGGAGATTGGTTGAGTTGAAAAATTTTCTAAGTATTAATCTGATGTTGATTTTGGTCTTCAGGGTCAATACTTAGGAAGTTTTTACAGTCGGGAATTGATGAATGTGGAAGTAATAGTAATGAAAAGGGTTTGAGAATAAAAATTGATATTTCCAAAGTAACGAAAATAAAAATAGATTTGCAAAGATTTAATAATATTATCGAATGTAAGGAATTAACGAGATAAGTTTAATTAAGTTATTCAAAAGGGAAGAATTAGTTATTATTTTCGAGAAATGAAACAAAAGAGATTTCTAATGATGTTTTTACGTGAAATTTGTTGAAACCAAAGGTTAGGATATATATTTATATGATTTAATTCTAAAATATTTAAATGATTTTATAAATGTTCTTATATTAAAATAAAAAGTAAAAAGCCATATTTAAAATATTGAAAGATTAAGGATTTTAATTAGTTTTAATTAAAAGGGCCAAGTGATGCTGAGTACTAAATCAAAGAACCTGGTTTTTTTTATGATTGAATGGTTGTTTATTTGATAGTTAAATAACCGACTATCAAATTTGTCCTATACGATTATTAGTACGGAAAGACCGGGATCGAATTTGTATTCGAAAACCTTTCTGAACCAGCAAATACAAAATCGTCAAAGATGCAGACTGAAGATGGAGCAATTGAAGACTTTGGATCTTCATAAGCGGAAGGACTACTTGATAAATTTCTCTGGATTGCAACCAGAGGGTTTTGGTGGTAATTCAGTCATAATTGAAATATGCGGATTTGCAAGGACTATTTGCTACTGATCCATAGGGTAACTCACAGGATATGGTAGGAGGGTGCCTTCGGTTGGTCCAGTCCCTGGACAACTTGTATGAACAGAGGTCTAAGAGAGTATTTCCAAAGGGGTCACGTACGTTGTCTTCTTCAAACATATCAAGTTGATGACTGATTTGGTTGCTGAACGTTGGCTTGAAATTCAATGATTGTTTTGTTTAAACCAATGGGCAGTATTGGTTGAGTAATTGGCAGTAGTTGGCCTATAAATCAATCGTTTTATAAATATTGAATTCACCGTCAGGTGAATCGACATGAACGAAGTTATAAAATTTATTTTTATGACTGAAGATATATTTTTAAATCTATTATTTCGAATAAAAGTTTATGAAAAGGAAACAAATATTTATTATTTATTATTTAAGTTTATAAATGATTTATGAAGCAAATTGCTTATATTAACAAGATTTACAAGCGAATGAGCTGAAATTGATGTAATGGTTAAGAATTGGGTTAATTGTTCTAAGAAAAAATTAAATCGAATTATTTAAATTAATTATATTATTAGTTAATTTAAATGAAAAATTAACTGGAATTGGTTAAGGAAATAATCTTGTTTTGAGTTGACTAAGTCAAAAGTTCAACTGTGATTGATTATTAACTTAATTTTGCTTTAATTAATCTAATGAAATTGTTTTACGAATATTTGTCTTAATTTTAAATAAGATTTTAAAAATAATTTACTATTTATTTTGGTAAAAATAACTTAACTACAGTACTTAATGATGAAGTAAATTATTATTTTAAGTAATAATAATAATCTAATTAAGATGGTAGGGGCCATTTAACCCCTCTTGCAGTGCAAAAAAAAAAAAAAAAAAAAAAAATTAAGTGATTACTTTGTAATGAAATTCATCAAAGTAAAGAAGGCGAAATTGAAATAGAATCTAGTTGAATATTGTGGAAGGAGTTTATGAATGTATTTTATCGTGAAAATTGAGAGTTATAAGCGAAGTTCTAAAAGATATTTTAAGTGAATACAGGGTTTGAATCAAATGTTTATTCAATATTTGGATTAAGTAAAAAGAAGTTGAGATAAGAAGGGGTTTATAATAAACCTGAGATTATAAATATGGTTTATAAAGAGATGAGGTGTTAAAACATTGATTTTAAATCAATGATACTTAATAATGATGTTAAGTGAAACAAATAATTTTGAAACAAGATTTTCAAAGTGGAAATGGTTAACTAGATTAAAAATGGAATGATATGAGGCGATAAGGAGTTAAGATGAGAAATTAAAGAATCAGAACCTAACCGGAGATTGGTTGAGTTAAGTGATTTTCTCAGTATTAATCTGATGTTGATTTCGGTCTTCCGAGGTTAATCCTTAGGAAGTTATTCGCTTACCAAATTACGGTCAGGAACTGATGAATGTGGAAGTAACAGTAACGAAAAGGGTTTGAGAATAAAAATTGATATTTCCAAAGTAACAGAAATAAAAAGAGATTTGTGAAGATATAACGGTATTGTCGAATGTAAGGAATTAACGAGATAAGTTTGAATAAGTTATTCAAAGGGGAAGTGTTTGTTATTGTCGAGAAATGAAACGAAAGAGATTTTGTAACGATGTTATTACGTGAAATTTGTTGAAACCAAAGTTGAGGATATATATTTATATAATTTAATTATGAAATATTTAAATGATTTTATAAATGTTCTTATATCAAATTTAGAAGTGAAAAGCCATATTCGAAATATTGAAAGATTAAGAAGTTTAATTAGTTTTAATTAAAAGTGCCAAGTGATGTCGATTACTGAATCAGTGAACTCGTTTTTATTTTCATGATTGATTGGTTGTTTATTTGATAGTTAAACAGTCGACTATCAAATTTGACCTATACAATTGTTGGTATGAAAAGATCGGGATCAAATTTATATTCGAAAACCATTCTGGACCAGCGAATACAAAATCGTCGAAGATGTAGATTAAAGATGGAGCAATCGAAGACTGTGGATCTTCATAAGCAGAAGGACACTTGATAAATTTCTCTGTATTGCAACCAGAGGGTTTTAATGGTAATTCAGTCGTGATTGGAATCTGCGGATTTGCAAGGACTGCTCGCTACTGATCCATATGGTAGCTCATAGGATGTGGTAGGAGGGTGCCTTTGGTTGGTCCAGTCCCTGGACAACTTGTATGAACAGAGGTCTAACAGAGTATTTCCAAAGGGGTCACGTACGTTGTCTTCTTCAAACGTATCAAGTTGATGACAAAGAAGTGAAACTTCTTTAGCTTGATAACTAGAGTATTTTTATGGAAATCAATTAGTGATTTTTGGAGGGTCTAACGATGTGGCGTTCAAAGTGAATGTTAGTGCGCTATCTTTAAAGGTTAATTTAAGCCTTGAGCCTCACAATCGGGAAATGACAAAAATCGGGCGGGCATCATGGCTAAGTGGGTCGCTCACAAGTAGAGTGTATAATCACCTATCTAGAGAAATTTCATTTCCTTCTTTATTTTATTCGATGTTGTCCCTTTTGGGGAATGGTTGTTGATCCCAACCATTGGTGATATACATTTGATACACTCAAGCGAAATGAGTGGTCGACCATGTGTAGTTGGGTTACAAGATGTTCTTGTTGAACCATGTGTATTCCCCTATAGAGATACACTATCGGCACATGATTTCATACCTTGTCATAGTCAGAATCCAATCTCCAATAAGCGCACGTGGTTTAGATTGTATACTATGTATGTGGAACGTGAGATGCAAACGTTCTAATAGATTGATATTTATTTGTATTAGAAATTATTATAATATAAGATAAGATATGATTTCAAAAATGTTTTGGGTTATCGTAAGGTAAAAACCACCTGTGTTTATGAGTGGATCGGCCTTACGATTATCCTTTTCTTTCCGAAAACATTTTTATCTTTAAAATCAAGTTGGATGTTGTTTATAAACTTAGTTGGTTTCTCACTCTGGTTCACCAGACTGATCCGGCGTTTGAAATGCTTGGGTTAAACCGAGTTTTACGTGTTCAGGTTTGGATACTATGAACTTCAGAAGGCGGGATGGAAGGGTTCAGATGTATTGTATCTATTTCACTGTGTGTTGTATATAAGGGCAGATCATTATAACTGCACAAATGTGTTATACTCTGATGATTGTAAGTACTTATTTCATGCTCTCAATAGAGATTTATTTCTATATTATATTTTGTTCCGCTGTGATGTGAGACTCTGATTCGGTTATCTTCTTCTTCTATTCTAATATTTCTTTCTTATCTCACCCTCTAACTTCTTTCTGTTAACTATCTGGTGTAACACCCCATGTCCATTAATGTCACTCACAAAGGGAATGCATCAATGTCCATGAAGCGTTATTGTTGTATAGAACAGATAAATTACAAGAATAAATAAATAAAATGATGCAGCGGAAGATAAAACTTATTTCATAGCATCATAACTCAAAACAAGCTTATATAAGTAATCTCCAAAACCATTACAACAGGATCAATAGTCTTTTCCGAAAAATTCAAAGTACATAAAGAAGCAAATACTTAAATGACATAAATGCATAAATCCCCACTGAGCATAAGCAAAGGCATAAAGATGAGAGAGTCCAAAGCGATACATATACTCTCTTCAAGCAACTGAAAGAAATCGGCACTAAGCTGTAGTATTCCCTCCTTGAAACCCTGAGAGGGGAAGGAAAGAAAAGAGGTGGAAACAAAACGGGTCAGACATAAAGTCTGGCGAGTCCTGTAATTTTAACAAATAATAGGTAAGGTAAATGATCAAGACATAAATAGGCATCATGATATGGCTGTAACATAGATAAGGTAGATAAAAAGGATGGACGAGATGATTCCGTTCCTAAGTACTAAGACAATCCTACACCTTGGCTAAGCGAACAACCCTCCAAGTACTAACCCCGAAGACCGAAGTCAACATCATACTAGCACCCAAAGGACTATCCAACTCAACCAACATGTATTTCGTTACACCGCACTTTTGCTAAGTTACACCATATTACTTAATTACACCGCACATCTACTAGTCTCTATTTACTAAAGGTTAATCCCTTCCCACTAACTGTACCCACATGACAAACTTGGTAGTTACTTGTACCTAGCTGCTATCGTAGGTGCCGGCTTGCTCCTACCACCGCTAAGGTACCCTTACCTCACCCATTCGATCGGCTCCCTAAATCCCGTAGGCACCCATGCTGGCCCCACAGTGGGGTGTATCACTCCCCAATGTGGCAACCCCGTTACCAACATAAAATGCACGGCCATACCTACACGATGCAACAACATCTTACCTACCAGCCCGGACCCATGCACGCACATGAACCCGTTAGACTTATGTTTCCACCGATATTCACGCTTTGACCTTTTACATTCAAGTCCAGTAAGCGTGCCCCAACCCCAGCCTAGTACCGGGCCTAATTAGATACTCAAACGGGTTACTGGTTGAAACGGGTCCCCCATCCGACACAAGCCTCCCACCTATGCTTGGTCCCCACTAGGTTTTTTTCCCACTTAACCATTTTAATTTAAATGTTCATGTCTTACACATGCTATGGTTAAGTCCATACTTACATGTCATAATTTACATGTCTTATCTTATTCCAGTTAAGTCCATATTTACATGTCATAATTTACATGTCACCCCATTTAACCCTCTAACCATACCCATATCTTATTATGGTTAGTATTCCTTAATTCATTCCTTATGACGAACGGTGCATGACCTCCCACATTAGACCGAACGCTTTGTGGCCGCTGGATTTGCCGGGCGGTTCTGGGCAGTCTTACGCCACAAACCGGGTCTAACCTCGTGTCAATAACCGTTGCGCCTACAATTCATTCCTTTGACCTCTCACATTAGACGTCCAATTGTGGCAGTTGGATTTGCCGGGCGGTTCCGGGCAGTCTTACGCCACAATTACGCCTAACCTCGTGTCAAAGGTTTATTAATAATCGTATTTCACTCATACCCAATTTTCATGTCATGTATATCCAATTAAACATATAATCATGTTTATAATATTGCCTATTCCAAATTGTCACTAATTACATATTAATTAGCCTCAATTGAAAATTTATAATTATAGACAATTTCATTAATTCCATGTAATTCATACCCAAATATGCCAATTTGACATATAATCCAATTATCGAAAATATCCAATTTTCCATATTTCACATATTCCCATCATTCCCACGTATTTGCATTCGCGCGTATTTTTAACATAGGCTCGAAGGTAGCCTAGATCCAAAAATAAAAGGAATAGAGATAAGAAGAGAGAATCAAATCACAGAAAATTGGAATTAACACAACATCATAAAATAAAGGGGCATGTAAACTGGCATAGAGGCATAATGACAGATTCAACATGAATAAACTGATAAAGGTAGGAACTTTACATAGAAACATAAGCATATGATGACATGAATCAAAAAGGTGAAGACTTGGATGAGATTTAAATTACATACATACATATGAATCCTCTTTACAACTTCATCATGTTACTTTTAATCCCATTATATTGTGGAAATCACTGTACTCACCTTTCGTGGTTAAAGAATAGAATTATGCACTGAAATTGGTGTAGAAACGTTGCGGTGTTGCTGATTTATCTTCTTGAATTGTTGTAGAAGCTCTAATCTTTAATTTGAGTTGAAGTTGAACACTTGAGATTTGATTTAGAGGCGGCGACTAGGGTTTAAGAGAGAATTTGACAGCAAAATGGTGTCATAGATAATATTTATGAATTAGGGTTAGGTCTTAGGGTGTATATATAGGTGTAGGAAGTTATTTAGGCCTTAGGATTAACCCTAGAACTGATCTGGACCACTCAGATGCCATATCAGCCCTTACGGCGAACCGGGCCACGGGTCGGCAGCCAAACACCCTTGATTGACCTCTAGTCAACCCAGCAGGGCTCGGGTCGACTCCAAAAATGGTGCGGTTCGGCTATTCCCCCTCCCGATTCGCTGATTTGGACTTTTTTTTGAATATTTATTTATTTAATTTTTATATATCTATATATATATTTCTCTCATATGCATACAAACTTCATGGCTTGATAACTTCTTCATAATTAACCATTTTCACACAAAACCACTTTTTGAACTGCGTTCACACTAAGCCACTTTTTAGCCATTCACCTAAAACAAAAATATGGCGCCGGCGGGGATCGGACTCTGTACCTTTTGTATGCAAGTCACATGTTCTAACCAAATGAGCTACTAAGTCTTTTGCTTACAAACCTTAGAACAATGCTAAACATCATTATTTTATCATTCCTTTTTTTCAAACAAATTATTCTTTAATTTGTTGTTTTAATATTCTCAGAAAATACGGGGTGTTACATTCTCCCCTACTTAAAGGATTTCGTCCTCGAAATCTCTAAGTCAAGAAGAACGTATCCTACCATCCAATCATCCATCTACTCAACCATCAACCACTAGCAACCATGGTCCTTGAAAGATTTCTACTGCTTTTCGTGTACATATGCATAGTGTGTGTATATGTCCGTATACTAATGCAAAATCAGGCGGTCCACTGATTCAGTCGACCTCCTTAATGCAAATAATGATAGTGTCATGTATCCATCATGTATGCAAAGAACCCTATACATATCATTACTACATGTGTGCACAACCATTCATTTAAATGCAACATCCATATGATACGCACATTCAACGTACATTCATTTTACTAAATACATCCATTTATATGCAATATGAAAGTGACTGAGCCGATCTAGTGCCTAAAGTGTGTGTATATGCATCCACGAGAAACCACTAGCAAACACTTGCATCCACATGCATCCACCATACATAACATGTCTCAAACACATGTTTCAACCATAGGACTACCCTATCTAAAGGTCAAAGATACTAGTGAGAGGACATACTAAAGATAGAACAAGTACAAGCTAAGCGATAAAGGAGAAATTAAAAGACATACCTTCAAAAAGAAAAGGGTACAATGAGCGCATCTTCTCTTCCGTCTCCCTAGTAGCGTCGCTCTCATCATCCCCCCATTGCACTTTGACTAGCTTGACCTCTTGATTCCTCAACTTCTTAATCTCCAACCCAAGAATGCATGTAGGAGCTCGTCAAATAGTCGCATCACGCTCTATTTCCACCTCTCTAAGCAAGCTCTTCCAAAACTCGCTAATAAAGATAGGATCGCGATTGCTCACTATGCTAGAAGGAACATGGTGCAAACGAACTATCTCGCGAATGTATACGGAGGCTAACCATGAAGCAGTCCTCTTACTCTTCATGGGAATGAAATAGGCGCTCTTAGTAGGTCTGTCTACCACGACCCAAAACCCCGTATTACCCTTCCTTGATCTTGGTAACCCATCAACAAAGTCCATCGAGACACTCTCCCACTTCCATTGTGCGACCTCCAATGGGTGAAGCAACCCACCGTGCTTCTTTTGCTCTTCTTTTACTTGTTGGCACACCAATCATCTAGCGACAAACTTGGCCACATCCCTCTTCATACCGGCCCAAAAGTAAACCCGTCTCATGTACATCTTGTCCCCGCCAGGATGAATGGTCATCTTCAAACGATGTGCATCATCAAGAATGGTCTTCCTTAAGTTCTCGTCTCGTGGTACACAAAGTCTACCGTCCCTACGTAACCAACCCTTATCATCTAGGGTATACCTACTGAGATGGCTCGATGACTCCCCTCTTATGAGCTTCTCTATTAACTCAACCAACTGTGGATCATCTCGCTGTGCCTCACCAATCCATCCCAAAAGCATAGGTCTGACCTCTAAGGATGCTAGCAAACCGGGTACAAAGTCAATGGAAGGTATAAAGTCAAACGTAGAGATAAACTCTAAGCTTCGCTGCTCAACAAACAACGGAATCAAGGACAACCTTTTCCTACTTAAGGCGTCTTCCACCACATTACCCTTGCCAGGGGTATATGCTATCTCAAAATCGTAGGATGCTAAGAATTTCATCCACCTTTGCTGCCTTAAGTTCAAGTCCTTCTGAGAGAACAGGTATTTTAGCGATTTGTGGTCTGTAAACAATTTGAATTTCTCGCCAAAAAGATAATGGCGCCAAGACTTAAGCGCGAAAACAATAGCGGCCAACTCTAGGTCATGTGTAGGGTAATTTTTCTCATGCACTCTCAACTGTCTTCCTCCATAGGCAATTACCCCCCCCCCCCCTCTTGCATTAAGACTGCGCCTAGTCCTGTCCCTCAAGCATCGATATAAACAGTAAATGACTTACTCCCATTTGGCAACACTAAGACTGGGGTTATGGTCAAAGCTCTTTTTAAACGTTGGAACGCATCATCACAATCTACGTCCCACGTGAAAACTAGGTTCTTCTTCGTCAAGCGTGTCAATGAGGCTGATATCTTTGCGAAGTCCTTGATAAACTTCCTATAGTAGCCAGCTAATTCCAAGAAACTTCTCACCTCGGTAGTATTTTTAGGGACCTTCCAATCTTGGATGGCCACCACCTTCGCGGGATCCACAACTATCCCTTCTTTGGAAACCACGTGCCCTAAGAATCGCACTTCCTTCCTCCAAAAGTGACATTTAGAAAATTTAGCTTTAAGGTTATGTGCTCGAAGGGTCTCCAACGCTTCCCTAAGATGTAGGGCATGCTCTTCCTTGCTCTTAGAAAAGATCAAGATGTCATCCACAAAGACCACCACAAATTTATTAAGGTACTCCTAAACCACCCTACTCATCAAGTCAACAAAGTATGCGGGGGCGTTTGTCAAAACGAAGGGCATCACAAGCCACTCATAGAAACCGTCCGGAGTCGTAAAGGCAGTCTTGTCTATGCTGTCCTCATCCACTCTCAATTGATGGAAACCAGTGGCTAAGTCCAACTGCGAAAACACTGAGGCGCCAACTAATTGATCGAAGAGATCGTCAATCCTCGGCAGTGCGTGCCTATTCTTCTTAGTAAGCTTATTAAGTTCTCTATAGTCCACACAAAGTCTAAGGGACCCATCCGCCTTCATGGCAAATTCTACTAGAGCACCCACTCCGATATACTACGTCTTATGAACCCCTTCTCAAGCAACTCCCCTACTTGCTTATTGAGTTCTCTCCTCTCACGAGGATCCATGTGGCGTACTGGCAGAGATACGGGTTTTGCATTGTCTACAAGATAAATACGAAAGTCTATCTCACGTTTTGGGGGTAGACCCCTCACCTCATCGAAGACATCAACATATTCACGGACTATACGAACATAATGTAAATCATCATTGGATGCGTCAAGTGACTCAAGGTAACTAAGCATTACCGATCCTCTAGGGTCACAAGAAATATCAAGGGTCTTTCCACTACGAGTCAACAATTTTACTACCCTTCGTTCACAATCTAGGATGGCACCATGTCTAGCTAGCCAATCCATCCCTAGAATCAACCCATAACCCATGAAACCAAGTACAAAAGCATTACATTCAAAACCAACGCCTAAGATAGACAATCTCAAATCCCTACAAACCATGGATAAATGAACCGACCCACCAATAGGATTTGAGACTATAATGGGATCCACAACGAGACTAGTATTTAAGTGCAGTGTTTCAACTAATGATGTAGAGATAAACGAATGTGATACGCCAGAATCAAATAAAGTACGGACAGGATGATCAAATAAGAAAATCAAACTTTCGACAGAAATTTTTCTACCTTCTTCCTTACCTGGAGCCATGAGAGCATGAGCCTGCCCTCTGCCCTTACTTCTTAGGACAGTCCTTGACATCATAACCTGGATCACCATAATGATAACAACCGAACTTCTTCTTCTTCCTACAGTCTTTCTTCAAATGGCCGGGTATCCCACAGTTGTGACACTTCCTCTTTTCTTTACCACCTTTCTTTTGTTGTTGGGCTTTCTTTGGATCCTCCTTCTTATCTTGCGGCCTAAAAGTACTTACACCCTTCTCTTCTTCATGCATGTATGCCATATTAACAAGCTTTTCATACGTAGCCCCCATTGGAATGTGGGACATAGCCAAACTGTGAAGCGGTTCATTTAGGCCCTTTGCAAACCTCAAGACCTTCTTGTGAGGCGTATTCACCAACTCTAGCCCAAATCTCGCCAACTTATTAAATTCGGTCACATACTCCTTCACGGTCAAGTTTTTCTTCTTCAATGTCAAGAACCTCTCCATGTACATACTCTCCTCAGCTTGAGAAAGGAATTTCAACTCAAACCTTCCCCTAAAATATGCCCATGTCTCTACAGCACGCTCTCCATTAGTAACCTCCCACCAAAACGAAGCTTCGTCATTCATCAACCAAGCATCCAATTGGACCTTCTTATAATCGTCCAAATCGAAAATGCCAAACAGATCCTCCACTTCTTTCAACCAATTTCTAGCTTCAACGAACGTTTCAGACCCACTAAAAGGTTTTCCACCCATCGAACGAAAGTCTTTACATATCTTGGAGAAAGCATCTCCACGCGGAGGAATGACTGAAGCTGGGGGAGGAGGAACGTCGGCCGGACCCGCGGCAGCGGCCCTAGCCTCGAGATATTGACGAAACCAACTGGGTACATGAACACCCTCTGGTATCTCAGATGCTCCAGACACGCTAAAAGGAAAAAGAAAGAGTTTCAAAACAAGGGAAGCAAAAGAGAGATGCATGGCTTGCGGGAATTATGCTCTTTAAAGTAAACTTTCCTTGAAAATAGCTTCTTTAAAACAAGTTTTTGAAAATACTTTCTATGAGAATAATACTTTTGAAAACACTTTTCAAAACTTTTTATCTGTTCTTGTAACCATAGCTCTGATACCACGTGTAACACCCCATGTCCATTAATGTCACTCACAAAGGGAATGCATCAATGTCCATGAAGCGTTATTCTTGTATAGAACATATAAATTACAAGAATAAATAAATAAAACAACACAGCGGAAGATAAAAATTATTTAATAGCATCATAACTCAAAACAAGCTTACATAAGTAGTCTCCAAAACCATTACAATAGGATCAATAGTCTTTTCCAAAAACTTCAAAGTACATAAAGAAGCAAATACTTAAGTGACATAAATGCATAAATCCCCACCGAGCATAAGCAAAGCCATAAAGATGAGAGGGTCCAAAGCGATACATCTACTCTCTTCAAGCAACTGAAAGAAATTGGCACTAAGATGTAGTATTCCCTCCTTGCAACCCTGAGGGGGGGGGGGAGGAAAGAAAAGAGGTGGAAACAAAATGGGTCAGACATAAAGCTTGGCAAGTCCAGTAATTTTAACAAATAATAGGTAAGGTAAATGATCAAGACATAAATAGGCATCATGATATGACTGTAAACATAGATAAGGTAGATAAAAATGATGGACAAGATGATTCCGTTCCTAAGTATTAAGACAATCCTACACCTTGGCTAAGCGAACAACCCTCCAAGTACTAACCCCGAAGACCGAAGTCAACATCAGACTAGCACCCAAAGGACTATCCAACTCAACCAACATGTATTTCGTTACACCACACTTTTGCTAAGTTACACCACATTACTTAATTACACCGCACATCCACTAGTCTCTATTTACTAAAGGTTGATCCCTTCCTACTAACTATACCCACATGACAAACTTGGTAGTTACTTGTACCTAGCTGCTATCGTAGGTGTCGGCTTGCTCCTACCACCGCTAAGGTACCCTTACCCTACCCATTTGATCGGCTCCCTAAACCCCGTAGGCACCCGTGCTGGCCCCACAGTGGGGTGTATCACCCCCCCAAAGTGGCAACCCCGATACCAACATAAAATGCACGGCCATACCTACACGATGCAACAACATCTTACCTACCAGCCCAGACCCATACACGGACGTGAACCCGTTGGACTTGCGTTGCCACCGCTATTCACGTTTTGACCTCTTACATTCAAGTCCAGTAAGCGTGCCCCAACCCTGGCCTAGTACCGACCCCAATTAGATACTCAAACGGGTTACTGGTTGAAACGGGTCCCCCATCCGACACAAGCCTCCCACTTATGCTTGGTCCCCACGAGGTTTTTCTCCCACTTAACCATTTTAATTTAAATGTCCATGTCTTACACATGCTATGGTTAAGTCCATACTTACATGTCATAATTTACATGTCTTATCTTATTCCAGTTAAGTCCATATTTACATGTCATAATTTACATGTCACCCCACTTAACCCTCTAACCATATCCATGTCTTATTATGGTTAGTATTTCTTAATTCATTCCTTATGACGAACGGTGCATGACCTCCCACAATAGACTGAACACTTTGTGGCCGCTGGATTTGCCGGGCGGTTCCGGGCAGTCTTACGCCACAAACCGGGTTAACCTCGAGTCATTAACCGTTGCGCCTACAAGTCATTCCTTGACCTCTCACATTAGACGTCCAATTGTGGCAGCTGGATTTTCTGGGCGGTTCCGGGAAGTCTTACGCCACAATTGCGCCTAACCTCGTGTCAAAGGTTTATTAATAATCGTATTTCACCCATACCCAATTTTCATGTCATGTATATCCAATTAAACATATAATCATGTTTATAATATTTCCTATTCCAAATTGTCACTAATTACATATTAATTAGCCTCAATTACAAATTTACAATTATAGGCAATTTCATCAATTCCATGTAATTCATACCCAAATATATGCCAATTTCACATATTATCCAATTATCCAAAATATCCAATAATATCCAATTTTCCATATTTCGCATATTCCTATCGTTCCCACGAATTTGCAATCGCGCGTATTTTTAACATAGGCTCGAAGGTAGCCTAGATCCAAAAATAAAAGGAATAGGGATAAGAAGAGAGAATCAAATCACAGAAAATTGGAATTAACACAACATCATGAAATAAAGGGGCATGTAAACTGGCATAGAGGCACAATGATAGATTCAACATGAATAAACTGATAAAGGTATGAACTTTATATAGAAACATAGGCATATGATGACATGAATCAAAAAGGTGAAGACTTGGATGAGATTTAAATTACATACATACATATGAATCTTCTTTACAACTTCATCATGTTACTTTTAATCCCATTATATTGTGAAAATCACCATACTCACCTTTCGTGGTTAAAGAATAGAATTATGCATTGAAATTGGTGTAGAAACGTTGCGATGTTGCCGATTTATCTTCTTGAATTGTTGTAGAAGCTCTAATCTTTAATTTGAGTTGAAGTTGAACACTTGAGATTTGATTTAGAGGCGGCAGCTAGGGTTTAAGAGAGAATTTGATAGCATAATGGTATCATAGATAATATGTATGAATTAGGGTTAGGTCTTAGGGTGTATATATAGGTGTAGGAAGTTATTTAGGCCTTAGGATTAACCCTAGAACTGATCTGGACCACTCAGATGCCATGTCAACCCTTAGGGCGAATCAGGCCATGGGTTGGCAGCCAAACACCCTGGATTGACCTCTAGTCGACCCAGCGGGCCAAAAATGGTGCAGTTTGTCTATTCCCCTCCCGATTCGCTATTTTGAACTTTTTTTTGAATATTTATTTATTTAATTTATATATATATATATTTCTCTCATATGCATACAAACTTCATGGCTTAATAACTTCTTCATAATTAACCATTTTCACATTAAACCACTTTTTGAACTGCATTCACACTAAGCCACTTTTTAGCCATTCCCTTAAAACAAAAATACGGCGTTGGCGGGGATCGAACTCGGTGCCTCTTGTATGCAAGTCACATGTTCTAACCAAATGAGCTACTAAATCTTTTGTTTACAAACCTTAGAACAATGCTAAACATCATTCTTTTCTCATTCCTCTTTTTCAAATAAATTATTCTTTAATTTGTTATTTTAATATTCTTAGAAAATATGGGGTGTTACATCCGGTGTTCTTGATACTTGGGTTTTGGCAGAATACGGGTTTGTATATAATTGTCGAAATTCGAGCGTATAATCCTCCAGGTCATTATAAAGTGGATGCCAACATCTTTTATATCTTTTGCAGGTACCACTCAAAAATAGACGAAAACGGATATTCGACAGTGGTTGCTTAAAACATATAACAGGTGACAAGGAATGTTGACCAATATTACTTATTGATGTGCACGTAAAAATGCAAATTTATATTCACATATTTATTCTTGTTTATTTGAGTAAATGAACATTTTTTGTGTATTTTATATGATTAAACCATGATTTAAATATTTTCAAAATCATCACTTATTTTGGGAAAATGTGGTCACTTGTGCATGTTTTAATTTGTGAAATCTTTTACTTGTTCTTTCTGATTATCTCTTGTAGGAATTTTGGAGCAAAAAGGATATATACACATGAAGAGATGAAGGAAAACATGCATTTACACAAAAGGAGGCAAATAATTAATTCATTTTATGGATAGTGGAGGCCCACACCTTTCAATTAGCCCACTTGCTCTTAAGCTTCATATTAAAGACTTATTAGTGGTTAATGGAAATTAGAGGCTACATGAATGAGCATTTTGGGGATTTCCCAAGTAAAGTGATTAAGGTTTTAGGGTTTTTGTTCATGTATATATACCCCTTTGTTTCATGTATTTGGGGATCTCTTTTTTTTTTAGCATATGAAGGTGAAAGTGATCAAATAAATAAATCAAATCTTCCAAGCCTATTTCTTTTATGTTTCTCTTATGTCTCTTTTAATTTCTTTGTTCTACTTTAGTCTAGTAGTTTAAATTTTCTTTTCTGCAAATAGTGTAATTTTACTTTATGCAATTAGTTAGTTGTTAATATCTTTTCTTTATTATTTACTCTCTATTTTTGTTGTTCTTCAATGTTGAATTTTAATTGTTTAAAAATAATAACACAAATGAGGAGCTAAACCCCTACAATTTAGGGGTGATGAAGCTTTTCATCTCATTGATGTAGATTCAACATAAATTTGTATGAATGATCTCTTTTGGGTTTAATGAGAATGGATGTTTTGTGTATTTGTGTTTCATATTGCATTTGATAGCCTCTTTTGTTCATTTCATAACATTGAGGCTATGTTTATAACATAAACAACA
Source organism: Allium sativum (assembly GCA_030737875.1). Taxonomy (NCBI): domain Eukaryota; kingdom Viridiplantae; phylum Streptophyta; class Magnoliopsida; order Asparagales; family Amaryllidaceae; genus Allium; species Allium sativum. Next base: position 127,017,340 of record CM060924.1, read on the forward strand.
AATTTCCTCTTCCTCTAAAAATGTGATTATGGTAATGAAATGAGGTTCAAGTTGAAATTTGATGATCTATGTTACTAACCAATTGTAAAAATAGATCATACTTAAACTAGATTTTAGTTTCATTTCGATGTCATGTTTCAGAAAAGTTAAAAAGTTAGATTAATTATGTATTATAGCTTGATGACTTATTTTATGTTAATTAATAGCGCAAATAAGTCATGCTTATGATAATTACATAATTAATCTTACTTAGATTATTAAGAGATCTTTGTATTGTTTTATGTCAAACCATGTTGAAAGAGAAAAAAGTGAAGTTGCCCCTAAATTGGTTTTAATTTTATAGTTTTAGTCTATATTTTAGTTTACATTTTGTTTCTTGAAACGACCCGAACTTCCCTGTGAAAGAAAGCTCGAATTGAATTGAGGACAAGATGAATCAGAACACAAACAGAAGAACATTTCATTTCTTACTACAACAATTTCATCAGAATACAAGAATATATATAGAGTATGAACAAATATTATACATTTGATAAACATTAGAGATTAAATAATTTACAATACATCGGAAAATAATACAAAACACAATTGAAAGGGATAAACGGATACAGAGCTTTTCGAATATCATTCTAGCTATAAATCAGGATCCTGTGAATATATATCTGCAAAACCAAAACTACTAGCTACCCGTGTGGAAAAAGGGGCACCCAGAGTTTAGGTTAAAACAATAAACTCCAGGTCAGTCATGTGACTGGTGTGAGAACTAAAATAGTCATTTAAAACTTTACTTTAAATCAGATATGTCAAGGGACCACGCCGTATAACACGGAAAGGATTTTCTCCCAAGAATACCAGTGCATATAACAAAACAGCGCAATCTTTTTTGGAAAAATAAAGCTATTATAAGACCCAGGTCCTATCACACAATGCAACGCAAGTCGGGGGATAAGGTTTTCCCTTATAAAAGCCAAACATGCTTGATACGTTAAAACAAATCATTTGATACTATTATAAGTGCATAGTGTATAAAACAACTTCAAAAATAAATGTATCAATCCTAGACGGCATGGGTACCATATATCATGTTGCCAATACTAGGATCTACAATCAAAACCGCAAATGTCACGTATTGGAAGTTGGATTTCCATCTGTGAACCGAGGCAAGGGATCGTCCTCACCGCTTCGAGACAATCTAGCCTACCATGTCTCAGGATCAGAGCTCGAGTGACCCTTGGATCGTCAAGGCCGGTCCACACGGAGTGGATTAAAATGCCTGAACACTGCGTTTCCCCGCCCTATGGGGCATAAATGAGCCAAATGGCTCCATCGGCCCCGGTTTGACCGATATAACAGAGGCGCCTCGCAATCCATCATCCACATAAGTAAATTGTCAGGGCCAGTAAAACGTTGACACCACACCTTGCTAGAAAGAAACGCATGTCCTCCGTGAGGCCCTCTCCCATTTCTGGTCCACACCAGGTTGTGAGGTTCGCGAATTAACGATACACAAAGCTATGCTGTATTAGAGCTGTGCTTTGGTCATCAACCACAAGTTTCTACTTTTCAACGGGAGCCTAGATCATTTGCATCACAGCATGCCATACAGGCAATTCACGCTATGCAACCAACGTCTATCAATCACACAGAATGAAATCCGATGTTAGACACACATCCATTTACAAGTTCATTTTGGGTCTGAACGAAACCAGAGACACCTTATTCCTCCCCATATGTCCAATATAGGGAGAGGTCCTCGCATATCCGGTAGATCTCCAAGTACGTCTGGACGATCACCACTTATTACCTTGTCTTGGGTGTACAGCCTAATCAAGATATCAGTAATCATCCAAACGATGTGAAGACCTATGGTCTTCAACCACCGTCTTCATCCTCGACATATCGTTGAATCAGTTATTCAGAATGGGATAAACCCGGTCTTTTTGAATAACTTGCGTATATAATAAACAAGTGATATAAAAACACAACATATGCCTCATTCCAATCCAGAATATTCATTTATTCAAATATTCTTATAAAAAGTTCCCATTAATTTTATCAAAGATAAATTCTTCAAATTTACTCTTTAATATTCCTTTGGATATCATTTCAATCTAATTAAAGATGCATTAAAACTCTACTTGGTTTTAATCTTCCCAAAAATCAATATTAACGATTGTTTAACTTGGGAGATCATATCCTGTCTTTAACTGGGTTAAAGAACCAATGTCATTTAAAACACGGTTCACGATAAACCCAAAATCACATTCCATTCCATCAGCCTTTAACTGTAAATTAGCAAGTGAACAATTCCTTAAGTATTAACCCCGAAAGCCGAAACCAACATCAGATCAATACCCAGGAAATCATTCAACCTAACTAATCTCCAGTTGGTTTCTGATTTTCTTAACCCATTGGGTCTAAGAGCAGTATTATTAAAAATACCATTCACGACAACCCAAAATCTTATTACTTTCTTTAACTGGATTAAAGAACTAATTTCCTTTAAAACACGGTTCACGATAAACCAAAATCACATTCCATTCCATCAGCCTTTAACCGTTAATTAGCAAGTGAACAATTCCCTAAATATTAACCCCGAAGGACGAAACCAACATCAGATCAATACCCAGGAAACCATTCAACCTAACTAATCTCCAGTTAGTTTCTGATTTTTTTAACCCATTGGGTCTAAGAACAGTATTATTAAAGATACCATTCACGACAACCCAAAATCTTATTCCTGTCTTTAACTGGGTTAAAGAACCAATGTCCTTTAAAACACGGTTCACGATAAACCCAAAATCACATTCCATTCCATCAGCCTTTAACCGTAAATTAGCAAGTGAACAATTCCCTAAGTATTAACCCCGAAGGCCGAAACCAACATCAGATCAATACCCAGGAAACCGTTCAACCTAACTAATCTCCAGTTAGTTTCTGATTTTCTTAAATCCATTGGGTCTAAGAACAGTATTATTAAAGATATCATTCACGACAACCCAAATCCTTATTCCATTGTTAATCGGGTTAAAGAACAAGTGTTATTTAAAACACCATTCACGATACCCAAAGACCAATTTCAATTCCATTCCAACTAAATATCAATTGGTATACTTCATTAAATCTAAATAAAAAGATTAATCTTTTCTCAAGTGGATTCAAGAACAGTGTTAATGAAGTCACCATTCACGACAAACCCAAAATCACATTTAATATTAAGTACAAGGCTCTGAATAGAAAATATATCGGCTTATATTCAATATCAAATTCTGGAATCAACAAATACCGTATTGGAATAATGATATATATATACATATATATCTCCCAAATTCCTCCACAATATCCGTATAATCACGGAATCCAATATCAAAATATTTCGAGGATAGTTTCGATTCAAATCCATTCCAACTCATATATTGGAAATTCCGATTATTTTTAAAACCATTTCAAATCCAATTTATTTATTTAAAAATATTGGATTTCATAATTCTGGTTCAAAACTAGTTCATTTCGATAAAAATATATTTCTATCTTTTCAAATATGGAATTTTTCATCCCAATTCTTTCCAAATCATTTGTTATGATTTTACACAAATTATTGATAATTTTAATAAATTTATCAAGGCCCGTACTGTCGATTTCCATAAACGGTCATCGAACTGCACTTACAACGACCGTTTCCAAATTTGATTTGGACATAATTCCAAATCCAACTGTTAGATTTCTAATTTCTTGTATTCGTTAGAAAGATCTTTTCGATACGAAGCCAACGGTTCTGGTTTTAGGAGAATCTGATGGTCGGATCTCCCGTAATGTCCGTTCGAACTCAATTGTCGAAATTCGCGAGCTGCCGCGGTGCGACGCGGTCTATTCAGGCCATTATATATATATATATATATATATCGTCGATTTCGATTCAAAAACATATTTTATAAATCGTTTTAAATTCGTTTTCAAAACGATTTCAATTTCATATTCAATTTTAAATCAAAATTGAATATTCCATATCATCAATATATAAATGATAATATTTTCAAAACATTAGATTTCGAAATCAATTCTTTTTCGATATTCGTTATAAAAATGAATAAAATCGATATAAATATCATTCACGTCAAAATGGTGTTAATCTAATCAACACGGCTTTATATATTTAAATATTTTCATGTCCATCCCAAATCGGACATCAAAATCATATTTTGATTCTTTTCTGAATATTATTTGAAAATATTCATTATTTTAAAATAATCGTTATTTTAAAATATTCATTCTTTCTGAATTGGAATCAGACACAGTCAATTACCATATAATTTGATTTATGTGGATTTCATACACACATGTACACAACAACAACCAAACACAATCAACCATCATCCAAAGTGCATTCTACACTGCATAAGCATTAAATATAAATATTCAATGCTTATAACAGCCTGTCAACCAATCGATTGACATACAACTAAATATTGAGATTAGTGTATGTCAAATATCATCCCAATACCCATGTGGGGTTTCAATCAACAAATAATGAATTTTATTTGTGCAGTTGAGCGATATGTAAAATTTATCGTCCCAATCAATATCAGTCAAATCAATGTACATAAACAAATCGTCTGATTTGTTTACGAATATTTATTTTGTTCATATACACGTTAAAAATTACATTTTTTAACTATAGAATATTTTTAACTAGAAAATATTTATTTCGATACATGAATATTTTATTCAGCCCATTTCACATCACAAACAATTTTCACAACAACATCAAACAAACAAACAAGTCGTCCATGGTCTGTGGACAATGGGTGTCAGGTGATGCTAAGCACCGTCTGCATCCTAGTATATATTTCAACTAGAAAATAAATAAAAGTGAGAAGTTCTCACCTTTGGGTTCCACTCCGCCGTTTCATTTCTTAATTTCAGATTTGCCCGCATTTCCAACATAATCTTCTTCACGCTGTTCATAGTAAAAATCATATTTTATTATGATGATTATGCAACGTCCCACTTTTTAATACAATTTAGGGCGACATTTAACTACCACAGTCAACCCATATTACACAGAAAGGCAGAATGTTAGGAGAAAGACATTAGAGGATGAAAGAGAAAGAAAGAAATATTAGAATAGAAGAAAAAAGAAGAACATCAGAATCTCACAGCGGAACGAACAAAATATATAATATGGCAACATATCTTTACATAAAAGAAAATTGTATACACATACCAATCGTCAGAGTACAACATGAATCAGATACAATGGAATAACTTTGATTAACTAACGGTGAAGCCTCCTGCTTTTAGCTCCTGAAACTCCAAGCAAAAACTAACCTGTCAAATATGTTCGGTCTGACCCGAGCATATTTTGAAGTAAAGCAAAAACACCCAGATCAGTCTGAAATACTTTCATCGATGAATTCACATCAACAATTGGTTTAACTTTAGAAAACCTTTTTGAGATAAAAGGATGATAGTAAGACTAACTCATACATAAATACGGACGATTTTTACCTTACTATAACCCAACACATTTTTGAAAACAATTTTATTCTGACATTATAATTGTGTCTATCAAATCACAAATAAATAGCAATCTAGCGAAACGCTTGCATCTCACGCTCCACCTATATTGTAACACCCCACGTCCATTAATGTCACTCTCAAGGGGAATTCATTAACTTTCATGGAGTATTATTGGTGTATAGAACAGAATATAACAAGACAGATACATATATTGGTACTTGAAATTTTTTAAAAAACAACTTTTATTACAGCAGAGAAATAGTTTGGTTACAATAACATTAAAAACCAACAATAAAACCAACTACACTTAATATCCATCTTGACAAATTGTTTTCTAAGTACATAAAGTAAAAAAAGCATAACCCCAACATAAGTAGCCATAAAAGAGATAAGCTGAACTTTACTTTCAGCAATCCAAGCACTTCCAAAAGAGAGGGAGAGATCCAAATCAAGCTCCACTAGCACTAGTCCCACCCTGAGAACCTGGGGGGAAAGGAAGAAAAGAGGCGAAAAAAGGGGGTCAGACATAAAGTTTGGCGAGTCCAATAACTTTAACAATATAATTATTAAAGTAATTAGGGTATGGCATAAACTGGTAAAACAAGGAATGACTATTAAACAAGTGGGCAACACAAAACAAACAAGAGGAATATTCTGGCGTTAATCTCACTTCTAATCATTATAGGATAATTACTATACTGCAGCATTACTGGTCACCCTAAAAGTTGATCCCGCCTTCTGAACATAATAATCATAATGGTAGTTTCATGTACCCCTAGCTGTCTTCATAGGTGCCGCCTGCTCCTATCTCCACTAGTTGTACCCACTACCCTCCCCATTCTAATTACAACATTTATTCATAATATGGTAGTTGGACTCCTAGCTATCTTCATAGGTGTCACCTCATATCTCTGCTAGTCGCACCCACTACCTTCCCCATTCGATCGGCTCCCTAACTCGTAGATACCCGTGTTGGTCCCACAATAGGGTGTATCACTTCCCAAAGTGGCCACCTGATACCACTAAAGATGCACGGCTTATACCTACACGATGCAACAACGTCTTACCTACCAGCCCCGGCCCACGCACGCACATGACCCCGTTGGACTTGCATTGCCACCGCTAACCCGTTTTGACCTCTTACAATCAAACCCAGTAAGGGTGTCCCGTCCTCGATCTAGATCGAGCTCACTTAGATACTAAATGGGTTACTGGTTGAAAAGGGTCCCCACACTTGACACAAGCTTTCCACCTATGCTTGGTCCCCACTAAGATTTCCTACTTAACCCCCTCTTATTCATGTCTTCTTACATGTTTCAACTTGGTTAAGTGTTTATAATTATATCCCACATGTCTCCCATGTTACCCACTTATCAAATCAACATGTGTTATTGGTTAAGCTTGTCTTAACCCTCTCCGCTTATCAGATCAATATATATTGGTTAAGCTGGTCTTAACCCTATCCGCTTATATATTATTGGTAAAGTTGGTCTTAACGCTACCCACTTATCAGATTATAGGTTAAGATGGTCTTAACCCTATCCATTTATCATGTTTTATGTATCATATATATATATATATATATATATATATCGTATAACATGATTTACTTAATTTATGATTAAGTACATCTTAGTGCACAGATACATTGGTTAAGAGAATAACTCCCTAAGTATCAACCCCGAAGACCGAAATCAACATCAGATTGGTACTCAGAGAATTACTCAACTCAACCAAACTTCTGTTTGTCGTTCATATTCGTCTTTGATCAGCATTAATTAATTATTAATGCACAGACCTCTCACATTAAGTCGATTGCTTGTGGCCACTGGATATGCCGGGCGGTTCAGGGCAGACTTCCACCATAAGCCATACTTAACCTCGTGTCTAAGCATCTTTTAATTATGCCTACGACTCTCACATTAGACTGCCGTTTGTGGTTGCTGGATGTGTCGAGCGGGTCCGAGCAGTCTTATACCACAAACGAGTCTAACCTCGTGTCGTAGGCATTTATTACTCATTCAATTTATGCCTTTGATCTCTCACATTAGACTACCGTTGGTGGTTGCTAGATGTGCCGGGCAGTTTCGGGCAGTCTTATACCATAAACGAGTCTAACCTCGTGTCTTAGGCATTTAATATTACACATTACTATAAAACCCCAATTTGAATTAATATCCCTATTTCAAATTGTCAATAACTTCCAAATTAATCTATGTCCATAATTGTCACCTAAATTATGTCCATAATTTCTATGCATATAAATTAGGTCAATCAATGCCTCAAATTTATTATATGCTTTTAAGCCATTTTATGCCAATTTTCACAATATTAATATTTAATATTTTCCCATTGCCCCCACATTGTACGTACGTGTAATACATATAATACGTAGGCTAGCAAATAGCCTAACTCACAAAAACATCACAACTTGCATAACACGTAAAAATAGACCTAACTTGCAAATAAAAATATGCTAGCATGGATCAAAACTTGCATGATTATAATTTATATAATCATAAATTTGCATAATCAATAACTTGCATAGGCAATATGCATAATTTGCTTAAACTACAAACTGACATGGATCAAATTATATAAGATATGATTTGCGTAGATCTATACACATAAAGGTGAACTTGCATATATGAACATGGTTTTTGCATAAACTTGCATATAATCTACATAAAACTTGTATTAAACTTGCATATGCAATTTAGACATGTAAATTAAGACTTACATATGATTCGCATACAATCTTACATATAAACTAGCATATGATTCATATCCAAACTTATATATAAACTTGCATATATAATTTAGACATGTAAATTAAGATTTACATCTACACTTGCATATGATTTAGACATGTAAATGTCACAAAATGAATCGAATCTAGCATAAGTGTTTAGACATATGAGCCAACATCATGAATTTAAACATGTAAACTAATATCATATGTTTTACATATAAACTCGCATGTGTGTGTGTGTGTGTGTGTATATATACTTGATTCACATATAAACTTGTGTATAATTCGCATACAGACTTGCATATAAACCGATGTCATAAAATGAATCAAGTTAAACATATGTGATTGGACATATGAAACAGATCTACCAACATAAGATAACAAAACTGTCATATGTTCGCCAACAGACGATAACAAAGTTAAATAACATCACATGATTCAACAGACATGTTCTCATAATCCAAATTATAACTCATTACAATTAATTTATTAATTATTTTGTGAAAGAAATTGTACTCAAAAAGACAGATTAGAGAAGAGAATAATTCGTTCGTCGTTTGCATTAGAATTCTGAATTGCAAATCCCTAAGCTTTAGGAAGAAGAACTATCCTAGCAGCAGCATGGAGGCCGAAAGACTAATTTAGTTTAGGTTTAGGGCTTGAGTCTATGCATGCTTATATAGAAGTTTAATTAAACATAAGTTGTTATATTATCATAGGAGCAATCACAACCATCCAGACTAGATAGAGTTATCCCGAATTGCCACCTATGCCCTAGTGACTCAGCAACAGGTCAGGAAAGACTCAGCAACAAGTCAGAATCGTCTGATTTCAGATCTGCCCCGGGGGGGTAGGTCGACCCCGAGGTCGACCTAGCCTTAGGCGGGAGAAATCCCGCCCAACCCGCTTCCTCATTTGAATTTTGAATTTTAAACTTTAATTCTGAACTGTTATTAATTTATTTAAATTAATGAAACTTCCTTGGGCCATAACTTCCTCATACGAAGTCCGATTTTCGAAAACTTGGACTCTATTCCAAGCAGAATTTTGAGACGAACGCAATGGCGCAACTCTTTTCCCTTAATTCTCATTTTAACAATTAAGTATTCTTAAATTCGTTCTTTTAATAGTCACAGAAAATTCAGGGTGTTACATATATAGTATACAATCAAAACCGCAGGTGCTTATTGGAAATTGGATTCCGACTATGACAAGGTATGGAACCACCTGCCGATAGTGTATCTCTAGAGGCAAATACACTGGGTTCAACAAGAACGTCTTGCAACCCAACACACACATGAATGATCACTCATTTCGCTTGAGTGTATCAAATGTATATCACCAACGGTTGGGATCAACAACCGTTTCCCGAAAAGGGAAAGCATCAAAACAGATTAAAGAAGGAAATGAATTTTCTCTAGATAGGTGATTATACACCCTAATGGGAGCGACCCACATAGCCATGCTGCCTGCCAGATTTCTGTCGTTTCCCGGTTGATAAGGCTTGAGGTTATAATTACTTTAGAACACCCGACCATCATTTACTTCGAATGCCACATTGTCATATCCGTCAGATATCACTAATTGATGTCCACAAAAATACTCTTAGTTGATAAGCTAAGAGAAAGGCCTTTCTCCGCCACCAACTATGGTACGTTTGAAGAAATCAACGTATGTGATCCCTTTGGATATACTTTGTCAGACATCCATCCATACAAGTCATCCAGGAACAGGATGAACCGGAGGTATTCTCCTACTGCATCCAATATAGGAATCACCCCATGGATCAGTAGCGAGAAGTCCTTGCACTCCGTAGATTCCAACCACGACAGAACCACAGTACATCTTTGGCTGCAGACCGAAGATTTATTAGCAGTTCCTCCATTTATGGAAATCTACGGTCTTCAATGCTCCATCTCGATCCCTCGCAAATTGGTTTCATACGTAACGCTGATTCGAAGTGGTTTTGGGTCTAGTTCCCATCCCGGTCTCTTCGAAACAACACGTCAAAAGGTCCAATAATATTTTATTGATAGTTAGTGTTTTAACTATCAATGTCAAACAAGTACGGTCAAGTATATTGGCAGCTCAGGTTCACGTTTATTAACTCTTTATTGAATCACTTAAAATCATTCCCTAGACTTAACATTGATTTCATTTAAATATCTCGCCAACTCATCTTTTGCTCCGCTATTTGGAACCGATACCTCTCGTTTATTCTCACTTCTCTATTCTCCTTAAATTCTAAAAATATTTTGCTATACTTTCATCAATCATTCATTTTCTTAATTCTGGAAAATATCCATATATTAATATATTGTCAATTCACGAATATAATTCCATTGTCAATTCTTATGTGGTGAAACCATGTTAAACAACCCATGCTTTCTTATTCAAAACTCAATGGCTTTACTACTTAAATTCCAAATATTTATTTCTGTTTCAAAATTTATATAACCCTTCTATTCTAATTACTTATTATTTCAAATAAATATACTATACTCATATTACTACCATTTCTAGAAAATAGTGTTATATAAATAACCTATAGGCATAATTAAATTATATGTCCCAACTCGGCTAAACAATGTTAATGTACATTGTTTAATTTAAAATTTATTGTATTCAATTCCATTTCAAATCTTGCAAATGCATTGCGAATTCTTTACAAGAGTAATAACTCCTTTCCGAACTCCTTTACCATTACAAACTAATACCATTCCTCGATAATAGTGAAATAGGCCAAGTTGGGGTATTTTATTTACCTTTCAGACCTTAATCGAGAACATTCTTATCTCAGAGTAGATAGAAGTCTGTAACTTAAAACACACGCTCTTCTACTGTCGATCAGATCTTACTTCCTATCTTTACTTAAACGGTGGTCTGTAATCCATATCTCTTCTTTTGAATATCTCAATCGACCATCACCATTTTACTTAATATATAATTAAGTAAATCATTAAATCAAATATTAAATTCTTGCTTCAAAACTCTTGTATAGTATAACTTGGATTATATTACACTAATCCATTCGCTAACATCTTTTCCAAAAATCTTTTTATTTATATAATCTAAGTTTCGGATTTATGACCATAAATCTTTTTTTCAATTTTCTTTTATTCAAAAACATTTACTATTCTTTTTACCTTTCAAATTTCACTTTGATTATGCCATTTGGTTCTTAAGTAAAATATTTATTTAAAGTCCTTGCCTCAGTTTAAACTTCAAATCTACTTTCCTTAAACCTAGACTTGTTCACTAATACTTTATCCAAAATTCCTTTTAACATCATTAAAAAAACAAATGGTTGGATTTTATAACGAAAACCCCTTTTATTTACTTCTTTACTCAAATCGATAAGTATTTTCATGTAATCCTTTCATTTATTTCAACTTGAAATAAATCCTTATTTTTAAACTTACATTTCTTTTATAACTTGTTTATGGAATTCGGATTATAAAAATTCCCTCTGCATAAGCTTCTTCCAAATTTACTTAATCCTGTTACATCATGAGATCTATTCAAGACACAATTACTTAATTTAATAATTAACTAACTCGTTAACTTAATCATTTGTTGAAGTAAAAGTGTATTACTTCACTATTAACTAACAACAAGTTAGTTAATTCTTCCTTAATAAGTTATTAAGAAAATAATTACTTTTTAAAAATAACAACTATTCAATAATTACTTTAATATGGTCGAATTTATTTAGTTTTTACGATAATCGTTAAGTTAAAATAATAACTCTCACTTAATTGTTTTCCTTAGAACAATCATACAGATTATTTTCTTCTTGTTAATATCTAACTTCCATATATATTTAAACATAAGTTGTTTCTATAAAATCGTTTAAATATTCTTGAATAAAACCAAATTATAAATACCAATTTATTTAGAATTTGTCTTTTAAAAACTTTGACTTAGTTATAAATGAATTTTATAACTTAAATATGTTAATTCACCTGACAGGGAATAAATATCTCAAGCGATTGATTTTAAACTAGTCGCTGCCAATTACTTGATCAACGCTACATTAAAACACGACGGTTTGATTCAACAACCGACAACCATTCAATCGTCGATATCTAACAGAATATAATATAAATTGGAATAAACAATTCATAATGAACATCAAATAATATACAATTTATTTGAGGAATCCAGTTGGATTCCTCCAACCTGTTCTTCCCTGCATAATAGTTATAATTATTGTTTATCACTAACAAATGAAATCAGAATTATATCATAAGACAGACAAACAATCAACCAATAAATAGATAAAAATCATCCATAGCGTCCATTCAACCAAATAGATGATAAATATTACTGATATGAATTTTAACACATTGCAGTATTTCAGAAGTGTGAGAATTAACTCACCAATTTGGTGTTCAACGATGTTGCGTTGCTTTATATAGTTTCAAACGAATGTTTGAAATGACGTAAAATCCCAATAGCCTCAGAAACACTCTGTTTCAGCTCGTAAACGTCGGCATCATCGATACGAACCCATCAACAGTCGTTTCGTCCAATTCTGGTAATACAAACACGAGTTATACTTATAATAAGTTTAACTGATTTAAATTAAATAACAGATTTCTTAATTAAATTTAATAATAAATAACTAATTACTTTTGCTACTATGAAATCAAGCCGGTGCTTTACTGTTCTTAGTCTTATTCAAAACTCGTCCATCCGTTCTTCATCCATATTTGCTTCACGTAATACCCGATACAAGTCAACATTTTAAATAAATAATTAGCTTCCTTCAATCATTACTTAGTTAGCTCTAATTAACTTACTTTGTTAATATTAAAACTAGTCAATCCTTATTGTTTTGTCTACGGGTTCCTTTGTTCGTTTCAATTCACTGCACAAAACCCAGCTTCTGACCAACATCAACCCCTGCAATACCCAAAATAAGGTTCAACGTTTTAATTTAAAAACACTCTTAATTATATTATTAAACCTATTTTCAATCATCAATTAAATAAATTACCTTAAGTAGTATGATTAGGCCGCTAATACGTTATTGATTGTACACGGTTTTTGAGGTTCATCTTCACGACCCCGATTCTTCCCCAAATCTCACTTTCGAACCACTCCTTCCATCTGTACAAGCGTCGCCGCCTCTATGATCACCTGCGACCGATCCATAACTTGACCAATGCCACCCCTCCAGCTAGCACCACAACTGCCTGAAGCCCCGTTACCCTTCTCTGATACCTTCCAAATCCGGACCCAACCTCGAGCAAAAACCACACAACCATTCCCTCCGTTAAATTTTTCATCGCCGATGAGCTATGCCACCGGACCACTCAAGACCGACGCTGCAACGACCGTCTCCAACCCGGCTTCCTTCTCGACCAACTGTGGCTTCCCCCGGTGGCCTACTGTTCAACCACGACCCCTAAAACCGAAACTATAACGAAGAAATTACCATAAAACTCTGCTCCGTTCAAACACCCACCACCATCCAATCACCACACCGGACCCCACCAGTCCGCCACCAACAGTTCCGCCATCCCTCAAGCTTCCTCCTCGACCAAGCCTCGTCCACTCCGGTGAACTACAGCTCCCTCACGGTGTCAAAAACCGAACTCAACTTCATAGAAAATTCCACCGGAAACCCCCTTCATTCTCCGACCCTACACCCAACGACGACCACACCACCACCAAAATGACCCCCTGACTTCATCCTACTCACGCCTAAACCAGATCCGACCCTCTCCCCTTAAGTTCGCCAGAATCGAGACTAAAAACCTTCACTGCTAACAAAAGGAATGGAGCCCCAAATGTTGATCGCGCCTCTCAATATACACATGAAATTGAAGCATATCGAAGCAGCATCCCGCCCATATAATCCATTGAATTTATAAAGATTCTATAGAATTGTTATAGAATTTATAAGGGGGAGTATTTTGATGGAAGTCTCCGTCTGAAGCAAGATTGAGAATGGGAAAGTAGAAATGATTTTTGGGTAAGGAGAAAGGTCATGGTAGTGTATTTTTATAGGGTAAAAATATAATTTTTTATTTAATTATTTTAATATTTTAATTAATTTATTTCTGGTTTGACCGAAGATATTTATTTGACGTGACCGACGATTTTTATTCATACCTATCGCAATTCCAAACACTGTTTATTGGTTACCGTGCTCACACACGAACTCCAATCGTGAGGAGAATGAACGGCGGCATATAATTCGTCGTCACGATCCTAATGAATCTTGTTTCGTCGAATTCCCAATTCGTTTGCAAAAATGGTGCACGTTCGAATCAAAACGGTCGATTTATTTACATTTTATTTTGCCATGCTCACAAAATAACTCTGTTTGACATGCAACTTGAAGTATAACAATAATTTGCTGTTACGGTCTCAATAAAATTTGTTTCGTTGAAAACGGAGATGATTTGAATAAACTGTCTTTTAAAAGGTCCAATTTGAATTAAAATAAACCAATTTTAAAATACCTTAATATAATAATATAAAAATATTACAATTGGTCATACCTGAGCAGAATTTCCTATATTTTCAAAATAAAATAATCCTGGTTGAAATCCATACCAAAACGATATTAAATAAATTAAAAACCCTTTATTTCTATGAAATAAATCGCTATAATATATAATCAAATTCTATAGCGACTATTTGAAAATTTGATTTGGACATAAAATAAAATCTACACTATGAAAACTCGAATTTTCTGCTTTATTAGAAAGATATTATCAAATGGGTTCGGATGATTCTTGTTTCGAAGAAATCCGACTTGTTTTGAATCCTGCATAACCAATTGAAGTTGAAAACGCTATATTACGAACTACCGCGCCGCTGCAGTTCGTTATATAATTAAAATTATAATTTAAACTTTTAAACGGTGCTTAATAAACAAGATCGTAAATAAAAATTAAACCTAAGCATAAATAAGTCCTCTTACATTACCAAATCATGTATCAACGCAAATTCAGCGAATGTCGACTATTTTGAAATTAAATTATTATTTATATATATGTTTAAACTAATAAATTATTCAATTTTATTAATTCCAAGCCATTTAAAATTCAAATCAATACTTAAAACAAAATTAAATATTAAATTAAATGGTTAGAAAAAACCTGGGTCGTTACAGATTATATATTTAAAATCACATTTTTTACTTCGCTATTATATAAATAAAAATCATATTTTTACTTCTACTTCATATGTATAAAAATCGAACTTTTATTGTTACTTCATATATACATAGAATCGAATTTTTATTGTTACTTCATATGTATAAATCGAATCTTTATCCTAATGATATCCGTATAAAGATCGTATCTCTATCATAATGCAAACATTATAAAAATCGTATTTTTATCTATAAAAATCACATTCTTATAATTCTTTCTATATAATAAAAAAAATATCGCCATTCAAATAAATAAGAATCAAAATTTCATTCCGCTATCTTCATATTATTAAAAATCTAAACCTTTCTCACTTCGCTATACATAAAAAGATCAAATCTTTATTCGCATTTCATATTAATAAAATTCAGGTTTTTAAATTAATAAAACTAAATAAAAAAACATAAAAATTCACAGTAATCGATTGAACGAGGTGATGCTCACGTCACTGGAGGTGGAGGAGCTTGCCCAGGTCAGAGGCAGCGATCTTGGAGCAGGCGGCGGCGGTGTGTTTTAGGGCCAGGGGTTTTGGCGCTCGTGCATTGGGAGAACGGGAGGAGGGAGACGGGGAGAGGGAGGCGAGTGCGATTGGGGGGGTGCGTGGTGGCTCACGCCGCCAGCGGCGGTGGCAACAGCGCCACTGCTGCGGTTGCCTGGGGTCCCGCGCCCCTTTTTTTTTATTCAATTCCTTATGAACGGTAGAAGAATGGGAAGTGTGTTTGACCGGGTGGGTGGAGATAAAGGGTTTGACCCACTTATTTTTAATTATTTTATTAATTTAAATTCCCCAAAAAGCAACTTTAAATTTCGATCTCCAAACGAGACCCACCGCCTGTCGTCTCTAGCTAATTACCTGCATTCCGAACGCAATGGGATATGTCCCGCACGCTGATTCGACTGTTTCGACCCGTTTCCATTTAAATCAAAATATAAATCTATATATAGAATTTGAATGCACATTTCAATTTACCAGGGCTACACACGGACTCTAAAAATTCCCTAAAAATATTTTCTAGCTTTGTATTGACGATACGGTTCTAAAAAAATTAATTTCATTAAATTTGTAGACCGTTTGAAAAATGACAATTTCTGGTCGATCCAAATTGACTAAAACTGTCAAAACACGTTTTCCTTTGCCACGCTCACATATTAATTCCAAAAATTATGAATTTTGGAATCTAGCAATAATTTGACATCCCGAATCCAACAAAAGTAGTTTCGTTCAAAACGGAGGTCGTTTGCAAAATTTCCATTTTTAAGGGCCAAAAATTCTATAGCGACTATTCTGAATTTTCAACTGGGCATAATATTTATTCCCGCTATGAAATTTTTATTTTTCGGATTCATTGGAAAGATATTCTCAAATAGATTCTAATATTTTTTGTTTTGCTAAAATACGGTTTATTTTGAATCCTGTACGTTCATTTGAAATTCAAAATCGAATTTTCAAACTACCGCGCCATTTCCAATTCCTTTTATAACTAAAAATAAATATTTATATTCTAACAATGATTCAAATAAATATATACGTTCTAATTCTATTCAAAGTAAATTTCTCGTCCTTATTATTTAAAATAATTCATTTTAAATATCCAAAATTTATCAAAATTTCCAAAATAAAATTTTTAAATTGGTTTCAATTTTCCGGGTTGTTACATTTCTAGTACTTAATCACAATTTAAAGTTGGTTTAATTTGATTGAGTAAA
Organism: Allium sativum; assembly: GCA_030737875.1. Classification (NCBI taxonomy): domain Eukaryota; kingdom Viridiplantae; phylum Streptophyta; class Magnoliopsida; order Asparagales; family Amaryllidaceae; genus Allium; species Allium sativum. Next base: position 127,034,491 of record CM060924.1, read on the forward strand.
ACTATAAAATGAACTCTTCCCTGTGGATCGACTCGTATTCGCTAACGTACTACAAGTGTACGCCGTGCGCTTGCGATTTATTACACTTCATGATGGTTTTCTAATTCGTAGAATATTCATCGTCGTGCAATTTTTTGGCACCGTTGGCAGGGAAAGATTTTAATTTTGATTTTATTCTTCAAGTTAATTTTCTTGTTTAGTCTTCTTTTAAAAAAAAATATTGTGTGTTTGTTGTTAGATTCGATGTTTGTTCACTTGTGGTTGTTCCTTTTCTTAAGTGTTATTTTCTATTTTGTGCAGTTGTTCTTTAAAAAAATGCGTTTGTTGTGCATTTTTATTGTTGCCCAATTCTGTTAGCTTGTGTATTTGGGCGTTTATTTGTTTGTGTCTTTGTCTTACATTAGGCTTATTAGAAAAAAGAAAAGAAAAAACTTGCGTTTTGTTTTCATTTTCTTTCTTATTTTTACTATAATTTGCTCCCTTTTGCTTTCATTTATTTCTTTCCAAATTTTCTCCAAAGTTCTTTCCTTTCTCCAATTCTTACAAATAAAAAACAAAACAAAAAAATATTGCCCTTTTTCCCTCCCTCTATACTTCACTTTCTCTTCTCTGCCTTATTTATCCAAACATAAAAAAATCTTGCTACTTTTCTGCCAATTTTTTTCATATACATTATCTTTTTCTTTCTATTTTTCTTTCCAATCCTTCTACAAATCTTTATTTGTTTCCTTTTTCTTGCCTTGCGATTTCTTTTTCATTCAATCTGTTCAATTTCTTTCTCTTTAAATAAGCAACAAAAACCCTCCTATAACTTATCTGCCTTATTTCTAATCCAAATTTTTGCCTCCTACCTTCTTTCCCTCATCTACATCTTCTCTCATCTTTAAAAGCCAAGACATCAACAACTATCTTCTCTTCACCACTCTCCCACAATACATCTAGTTCAAACCCAAAAACCTCACCACTCTTTCAAACGCTCACATCATCCCCTTCATCAACAACAATTTTCCTCCATCACCTTCTACCACCGACAACTCCTCAAAACCAACAAGTATCATTCATCAATTCAAAATGCCATCATTCTCTACAAAACCACCTTCTTCATCATTATCCCTACACAAACAAGTGCAACCACAAATCCGTCCTATACACAACCTACATCGACCACCATGCATATTCACACTTCATTCATACAAACACCAGTTCACAGAACCACCACCGCAACAAGTCCAAGCCTCCACAACCTAACGGCATGGGCTTTCGTTTTTCTTTTATTTATTTTTCTTTTGTTTAGTTTAGTACTATCATTTTTTTCCTTCTTTCTTTTGTTTACTTTAGGTTAAAAAAAATCGTTTTTCGCTTTGTTTTCATTTTTCTCTCATTTTGTTTTCATTTGATTTTTCACTCATTTTTTTAAATTCATTTTGTTTTCACTTTATTTCTTGTTCAAAAAAAAAATATTGCTTTGTGTACAAATATTTTCAGGTTGTTAGAGACAGGAATTGCTCAAAATTGCGTGGAATTGCTTTGCTTGGCTTATAACTGCGCTTGCTTGCTAAAAAAATATTTGTTGCTCTCATTTTGTTTTCATTTGGTTTTTCACTCATTTTTTTTAATTCATTTTGTTTTCACTTTATTTCTTGTCCAAAAAAAATATTACTTTGTGTACAAATATTTTCAGGTTGTTAGAGACCGGAATTGCTCAAAATTGCGTGGAATTGCTTTGCTTGGCTTATAACCGCGCTTGCTTGCTAAAAAAAATATTTGCTGCTAAAAATAAATAGCTAATTCTACATGGTTAGGTACCGTGTTCTGACTCTGTTTTTATTTATTTTGCATAGTTGTTTGCTTGCATTTGCATAAAAAATCCAACTACAAAAAAAAATCATTCGTAGTTGTATGTTTAATTTCTGTTTTGCATTCATCTCGTCTTATTTTCTTTTCTTAAGGGCAATACCCCAATTCGCGTAAGGTGAGGGATTTCATCACCTTTTCCTTAGCCCACAAATTGCATTTCATCGTAGAGTTTAAATAATAATAACGGTTAGATGTTGGACTTAAGGGAGTCGCAGGCCCATGTAGGCTTAATTATATTGTGATTGTAGATATATTTGGAATAAATTATTTCTTGGTGTCTAGACTACGGCAGAGAAGCAACCAATTGTAAATATTACGGTAACTCGTAAATATTATATCGGTTCTAATGAAGGTACTTAAACCTTCGGCTGCATTGCTAGGGTGATTCCTGGTGCACCGACAACTCCTGTCCATTAACTGGTTGAGAAATCTTTTGTTTTGAGTAATCAAACGTCACTTTAGAATTTTGGTTAGTGAAACGACCCGAACTTCCCCGTAAAGGAAAGCACGGATTGGATTGAGAACAAGACCAACCAGAACACAAACAGAAGAACATTTCATTGCTTATTACAACAATTTCATCAGAATACAAGAATATACAGAGTATAAATAAATATTATACATCAGAAAAATATCAGAGATTTACAAATTACAATGCAGCGGAAAATAATCCAAAACACAACTGAAAGGAATATACTGATAAAGAGCTTTCCAAATATCATTCCAGCTGTAAACCAGGATCCTGTGAATATAAATCTGCAAAATCAAAACTACTAGCTGCCCGTGCGGAAAATAGGGGCACCCAGAGTTTAGGTTAAAACAATAAACTCCAGGTCAGTCATGTGACTGGTGTGAGAACTAAAACATTTATTAATCTTTATTTTAAAGTTCGGTAAATCAAGGGACCACGCCGTATAACACGGAACGGGTTTCCTCCCAAGAATACCAGTGCATAAAACAACAGCGCAATGCTAAATAAAGAATAATGAAGCTATTATAAGACTCAGGTCCCATCACACAATGCAACGCAAGCCGGAGGATATAGTTTTTACCTTATAATAGCCAAGAATGCTTGGTACGTAAAATTTCTGGTTTTATTATTACTAGAAGTGTACAGTGTCAAAAGAATTTCAATCATAAGTATCAATCATATAAGGCATAAGTGCCTCTTACCACTATGTCGCCATATATAGGTTTACAATCAAAACCGTGAAATGTTGTATTGGAAGTTGGATTTCCATCTGTGAACCAAGACAAGGGATCGTCCTTACCACTTCGAGATAATCTAGCCTACTATGTCTTAGGACTCAGGTGGGTCATTGGATCATTAGGGCCGGTCCACTCGATGTGGATAAAAATGCCTGAACACTACGTTTCCCCGCCTTATGGGGCGTAAATGAGCCAAATGACTCCATCGCCCTCGGATCGATCGATATAACCGAGGCGCCTCGCTATCCATCATCCACATAAGTAAAATGTCAGGGCATGCAAAACGGTGACACCACTCCTAGCTAGAAAGAAACGCATGCTCTCCCTGATGTCCTCTCCCATTTCTGGTTCACACCGGTATGTGAGGCTCGCGAATTAACGCTACACAAAGCTACGCTATATTAAAGTCGTGCTTTGATCATCAACCACAAGACTCTGCTTTTCAACAGAAGCCTTGATCATTTGCATCTCAGCATGCCACACAGGCAATTCACGCTATGCAACCGATGTCTATCAATCACACAGAATGAAATCTGATGTCAGACACACATCCATTTACAAGTTCGTTCTAGGTCTAAACGAAACCGGAGGCACCTTATTCCTCCCCCGTATGTCCAATATAGGGGAAAGGCCCTCGTATACCCGTCGATCTCCAAGTAAGTCTGGACGATCACCACTTATTACCTCCCCTTGGGTGTACAGCCCAATCAAGACAACAGTAATCATCCAAACGATGTGAAGACCTTCGGTCTTCAACCACCGTCTTCATTCTCGACACATCGTCGAAACAATTATTCAGAAAGGGATAAACCCGGTCTTTCTGAATAACTCGCGTATATAATAAACAAGTGTTGTAAAAGCACAACATATGCCTCATTCCAATCTAGAATATATTTTTATCCAAATATTCATATACTTTGGGAAAGGTTCCCATTAATTTTATCAAAGATAAATTCTTTAAATTTATTCTCTAATCTTCCTTTGGATATCAATTTGATCTAATTAAAGATGCATTAAAACCCTACTTGGTTTTAATCTTCCCAGAAATTAATATTAACGATTGTTCAACTTGGAAAATCATATCCTGCCTTTAACTGGGTTAAAGAACCAATGTCATTTAAAACACGGTTCACGAAAAACCCAAAATCACATTCCATTCCATCAGCCTTTAACTGTAAATTGGCATGTGAACAATTCCCTAAGTAATATCCCCGAAGGTCGAAACCAACATCAAATCACAGGAAACCATTCAACTTAACTAATCTCCAGTTAGTCTCTGATTTTCTTAACTCAATTGGGTCTAAGAATAGCATTATTAAAGATGCCATTCACGGCAACCCAAATCACATTCCATTTATTATGGAATCTTCAGGAAAAACAAATTAATTTATAATCGATATCAATTTCCATATCCAACCAATAATATAAATGGAATAACAACAACGCCTCTTAAATTCCATATGTATTAACAATCTTCCTCCACCGAAGTTCACTTCGATTATCATCAAATCGAATTCCATTCAATTCCAAATTAATACATTAAATTGGAAAACGTTACCTTGGAAAATTCCCGTTAAATCTAAATAAAAAGATTTATAAATCCGCAAATCACATTTCACTGTAAATCGGGTTAAAGAACGAATGTCGTTAAAAAAACAGTTCACAATAAACTCAATTCACATTCGCCTCTAACCGTAAATTAGTAAGAGAACAATCCTCTAAGTATTAACCCCGAAGGCCGAAACCAACATCAGATCAACACCCAGGAAACCATTCAACTTAACTAATCTCAAGTTAGTTTATAATTTTCTTAACTCCATTCGGTTCAAGAACGGTACTATTAAAGATACCATTCACGACCAACCCAAATCCAATTTGATATTAAATACAAGGCTCTGAATAGAAAATATATCGGCTTATATTCAATATCAAATTCTAAAATCGACAAATATCGTATTGGAATAAAGATATATATATCTTCCAAATTCCACCACAATCCGTATAATCACGAAATCCAATGAAATATTCCAAGCATAATTTCGATTTAAATCCATTCTAATTTATATATTGGAAATCCTGGTTATTTTTAAAACCATTTCAAATCCAACTTATTTATTTTAAAAATATTGGATTTATTATTCTAATTCAAAACTAGTTCATTTCGATAAAAATCTATTTTTATCTTTTCAAATATGGAATTTTTCATCCCAATTCTTTCAAAATCATTTCTTATGATTATTGATATTTTTAATAATTTTATCAAGGCCAGTCCAGTCGATTTCCATAAACGGCCATCGAACTGCACTTACAGCGACATTTTCCAAATTTGATTTGGACATGATTCCAAACCCAACCTTTAGATTTCAAATCTCTAATATTCGTTAGAAAGCTCTTTTCGATACGAACTAAAGGTTCCGGTTTTAGGAGAATTCGACAATCGGATCTCCCGTAATGTCTGTTTGAAGTCAATGGTCGAAATTCGCGAATTGCCGCAGCGCGGCGCATTCTATTCAGGCCATTATATATATAATATAATATATATTTCATCGATTTCCATTTAAAACGTATTTTATAAATCATTTTAAATTCGTTTTCAAAACGATTTCAACTTCATATTCAATTTCAAATCAAAATTGAATATTCCATATCATCGATATATAAATGATAATATTTTCAAAACATTTGATTTTGAAATCAATTCTTTTTCGATATTCATTATAAAAAAATCGAATAAAATCGATATAAATATCGTTCACGTCAAAATGGCGTTAATCTTATCAAAACATCTTTATATATTTAAATATTTTCATGTCCATCCCAAATCGGACATTAAAACCAAAATTTGATTCTTTACTGAATATTATTTGAAAATATTCGTTATTTTAAAATAATCGTTATTTTGAAATATTCACTCATTCTGAACTGGAATCAGTCACAGTCAATTACCATATAGTTTGATTACATGGATTTCATACAATACATGTATACAACAACAATGATAAATAATCATCCATCATCCAGAGTGCATTCTACACTGTATAAGCATTAAATAAAAATATTCAATGCTTATAACAGTCTGTCAACCAATCGATTGACATACAACTAAATATTGGGATTAGTGTATGTCCAATATCATCCCAATACCCGTCTGGGGTTTCAATCAATCAAACACAGATTTTATTTGTGCAGTCGGGCGACGTGTAAAATTTATCATCCCAATCAATATCAGTCAAATTTGTGTACATAAACAAATCATCCGATTTTGTTATGAATATTTATTTTATTCATATACATGTTAAAAATTATATTTTTAACTATAAAATATTTTATTCCATTCGCCATCACACAATTAATTTTCACAACATAACCAAAAAACAAACAAGTCGTCCTTGGTCTGTGGACAACGGGTGTCGGGTGCTGCTAAGCACCGTCTGCATCCTAGTATATATTTCAACTAGAAAATAAATTAAAAGCGAGAAGTTCTCACCTTTGGTTTCCACTCCGTCGTGCTTTGATTGCCGATCTATGTAGTATACCTACGTTAAAAATTATATTTTTAACCAATCAATAATTATTTCCTTGTATGAACATTTTATAAATAAAATACATTGGCTAAAAGTTGTATTTTTATCCTTCTAAAAGTAATTTCATATTTTTATATAACAACGCTACATAGATAAAAATCTCATTTTTCTATCACTAATGAATATATAAAAATCACATTTTTATTATCTTTATAATATAAAAATCATATTTTTATTATCTCTATAATATAAAAATCATATTTCGTTACATACATTATAAAGATCGCATTTTTATACTGCCAACTTCATAATAAAGATCGTATTTTTATATTTAAAAATCATATCTTTCTTTAAATAGAAATCGTATTGTCATTTCACAGAAAAATCTATTTTCTTTTTATAGAAAAATCTAATTGGTTTTCTTTAACAAAAATCTAAGTTTTCATTTCCAATTATCTAAGAAACCATTTCATAAAAATCTAGGAAATCATTTCATAAAAAACTAAGTTCTCTAATTCAAAAATCAACACTCACTAATTCAAAGATCACAACCCCTTTTTCTTCAATCCAAGAAACACATAAAAACTTACCTAGGGTTTAGGGTAGTTGGAGGCTAATTGATTCGCGCTAGTGGAGGTGGGGTTCGACGGTCAGGCGAGGTGGAAGTGGGGCTCGCGGTGGAGGGTGCGACGCATTGGGGCCCGTGGCGTTGGAGTTGGGATTCACGCTCACCACTGGAGGAGGGGCGAGGACTTCGACGGGGGTAAAGGTCGTTGGCGGAGATCGACGGACGAGGCACGCCTTGCTCCGGTGGCGCGACGCGATTTGGGAAAAGGGGAAGGGTGATCGATTCTTTTTTTAATTTCTTAAAACGATTTGGACCAGAAGAGGGAGAGGAGGGATTTAAGTGAAAAGGGTTTGACTTTAATAATAATATATTTTATTATTCCAAAAAACAACTTTTTATTTCGAATTTCAAATGAAACCCACCGACTGTCGTCTATAACTTATTACTCCCATGCCGAATGCAATAGGATATGTCCCGTAAGCCAATTCAACTGTTTCCATCGGTTTTTCTCAAAATTAAAATATGAATCAATATATTGAATTTTAAGGTACATTTCAATTTACTGAGGTTACATACAGACCCCGAAAATTCTAGAAAAATTATTTCTAGCTTCGTATTGACGATACGGTCCTAACAAAACCAATTTCAGCAAATTCTGAGACCATTTGAAAAATGGCCATTTTCTGGTCGATCCAAATTGACTAAAACTGTCAAAACACGTTTTCCTTCGCCACGCTCACATATTAACCTCAAAAATTATGAATTTTGGAATCTAGCAATAACTCAACATCCTGGATCCAAAAAAGTTGTTTCGTCAAAAATGGAGGTCATTTGCAAAATTTCCATTTTTAAGGGCAAAAAATTCCATAGCAATTATTCTGAATTTTCAATTGGGCATAACTATTTATTCCCACTGTAAAATTTTGATTTTTCAGATTCATTGGAAAGATATTCTCAAATATATTCTAATATTTTTGGTTTTGCTAAAATCCGGTTTATTTTGAATCATGTACGTTCATTTGAAATTCAAAATCGAATTTTCAAACTATCGCGCCATTTCCAATTCCTTCTATAATTAAAAATAAATATTTATATTCTAACGACGATTCAAATAAATATATGCGTTCTAATTTTATTCAAAATAAATTTCTCATCCTTATTATTTAAAATAATTCATTTTAAATATCCAAAATTTATCAAAATTGCCAAAATAAATTTTTTAAATTGGTTTCGATTTTCCGGGTTGTTACATTTCTAGTACTTAATCACAATTTAAAGTTGGTTTAATTTGATTGAGTGAAATTATAAAATTAACTCTTTCCCTGTGGATCGACTCATATTCGCTAACGTACTACAAGTGTACGCCGTGCGCTTGCGGCTTATTACACTTCATGACGATTTTCTAATTCGTAGAATGTTCGTCATCATGCAATTTTTTGGCGCCGTTGCCAGGGAAAGATATTGATTTTATTCTTCGAGTTAATTTTCTTGTTTAGTCTTCTTTTACAAAAAAGTTTTATTGTGTGTTTGTTGTTAGATTCGACATTTGTTCACTTGTGGTTGTTCCTTTTTTAAGTGTTATTTTCTATCTTGTGCAGTTGTTCTTAAAAATAATGTGTTTGTTGTGCATTTTTATTGTTCCCAATTCTGTTAGCTTGTGTATTTGGGCGTTTATTTGTTTGTGTCTTTGTCTTACATTAGGCTTATTAGAAAAACGAAAAGAAAAAACTTTCCTTTTCTTTTCATTTTCTTCTTATTTTTACTACAATTTGCTCCCTTTTGCTTTCATTTATTTCTTTCCAAATTTTCTCCAAAGTTCTTTCCTTTCTCCAATTATTACAAATAAAAAACAAAACAAAACAAAAAATTATTGCCCTTTTTTTCTCCCTCTGTACTTCTCTTTCTCTTCTCTGCCTTATTTATCCAAACATAAAAAGAACTTGCTACTTTTCTGCCAATTTTTTTTCATATACATTATCTGTTTCTTTCTATTTTTCTTTCCAATCCTTCTACAAATCTTTATTTGTTTCCTTTTTCTTGCCTTGGAATTTCTTTTTCATTCATTCTGTTCAATTTCTTTCTCTCTAAATAAGCAACGAAAACCCTCCCATAACTTCTCCGCCTTGTTTCTAATCCAAATTTTTGCCTCCTGCCATCTTTCCCTAATCTACATCTTCTCTCAACTTTAAAAGCCAAGACATCAACAACCATCTTCTCTTCACCACTCTCCCACAATACATCCAGTTCAAACCCAGAAACCTCATTACTCCTTTAAACGCTCACATCATCCCCTTCATTAACTACAATTTTCCTCCATCACCTTCCACCACCGACAACTCCTCAAAACCAACAAGTACCAGTCATCAATTCAAAATGCCATCATTCTCTACAAAACCACCTTCTTCATCATTATCCCTACACAAACAAGTACAATCCACAAGTCCGTCCTATACACAACCTGCATCGACCACCATACATATTCACACTTCATTCATACAAACACCAGTTCACAGAACCACCACCGCAATAAGTCCAAGCCTCCACAACCTAATGGCATGGGCTTTCGTTTTTCTTTTATTTTTTTCTTTTCTTTAGTTTAGTTCTATCGTTTTTTTCCCTTCTTTTTTTTGTTTACTTTAGGTAAAAAAAAATAGTTTTTCGTTTTGTTTTCATTTTGCTCTCATTTCGTTTTCATTTGGTTTTTCACTCATTTTTTAAAATTCATCTTGTTTTCACTTTATTTCTTGTTCAAAAAAAAATTGCTTTGTGTACAAATATTTTCAGGTTGTTAGAGACAGGAATTGCTCAAAATTACGTGGAATTGCTTTGCTTGGCTTGTAACCGCGCTTGCTTGCTAAAAAAATATTTGTTGCTCTCATTTCGTTTTCATTTGGTTTTTCACTCATTTTTTTAAATTCATTTTGTTTTCACTTTATTTCTTGTCCAAAAAAAAATATTGCTTTGTATACAAATATTTTCAGGTTGTTAGAGATAGGAATTGCTCAAAATTGCGTGGAATTGCTTTGCTTGACTTATAACCGCGCTTGCTTGCTAAAAAAATATTTGCTATTAAAAATAAATAGCCAATTCTACATGCTTAGGTATCGTGTTCTGACTCTGTTTTTATTTGTTTTGCATAATTGTTTGCTTGCATTTGCATAAAAAATCCAACCACAAAATAAAAATAAAAATCATTCATAGTTGTATTGTTAATATCACGTTTAATTTCTGTTTTGCATTCATCCCATCTAATTTTCTTTTCTTAAGGGCAATACCCCAATTCGCATAAGGTGAGGGATTTCATCACCTTTTCCTTAGCCCAAAATTGCATTTCATCGTAGAATTTAAATAATAATAATGGTTAGATGTTGGACTTAAGGGAGTCGCAGGCTCATGTAGGCTTAATTATATTGTGATAGTGGATGTATTTGGAACAAATTATTTCTTGGTGTCTAGACTACGACAGAGAAGCAGTCGCTTATAAATATTATGGTAATTCGTAAATATTATATCGGTTCTAATGAAGGTACTTAAAACTTCGGCTGCATTGCTAGGGTGAAGGAAAGCCCAGATTGAATTCAGAACAAGACCAATCAGAACACAAATAGAAGAACATTTCATTACTTATTACAACAATTTCATCAGAATAAAAGAATATACAAAGTATAAATAAATATTATACATCAGAAAAATATCAGAGATTTACAAATTAGAATGCTGCGGAAAATAATCCAAAACACAACTGAAAGGAATATACGGATACAGAGCTTTCCAAGTATCATTCCAGCTATAAACCAGGATCCTGTAAATATAAATATGCAAAACCAAAACTACTAGCTGCTCGTGCGGAAAATAGGGGCACCCAGAGTTTAGGTTAAAACAATAAACTCCAGGTCAGTCATGTGACTAGTGTGAGAACTAAAATAGTTATTAATCTTTATTTTAAAGTTCGGTAAATCATGGGACCACGCCGTATAACACGGAACGAGTTTCCTCCCAAGAATACCAGTGCATAAAACAACAACGCAATGCTAAATAAAGAATAATGAAGCTATTTTAAGACTTAGGTCCCATCACATAATGCAACGCAAGCTGGAGGATAGAGTTTTTTACCCTATAATAGCCAAGAATGCTTGGTACGTAAAATTTCATGTTTTATTATTACTAGAAGTGTATAGTGTCAAAACAATTTCAATCATAAGTATCAATCATATAGGCATAAGTGCCCCATACCACTATGTCGCCATATATAGGTTTACAATCAAAACCATAAAATGTCGTATTGGAAGTTGGATTTCCATCTGTGAACCAAGACAAGGGATCGTCCTTACTGTTTCGAGACAATCTAGCCTACCATGTCTCAGGACCCAGACTCAGGTGGGCCCTTGGATCGTCAGGGCCGGTCCACTCGATGTGGATTAAAATGCCTGAACACTATGTTTCCGTGCCTTATGGGGCGTAAATGAGCCAAATGACTCCATCGGTGTGACGGCCCACCCCGCACCAATCGACATTTCCTCCAATTGCGCTGTACACATGTCCAGTTAGCACGGAACGGTCGCCAAAGAAAGGAAAGAAGAGAATGAACCAAACAAAGAACCTGTAGAATGTCTCACAGCGCATGGAATAAAATATAATAATAACATAATTTGACATAAAACAGGCGAGACGGTACATAAGCTGAAAACTAAATCATGTCTAACATGGCAGCGGAAATCCAAATACAGCTTATGATCCAACTTTATTATTACAACTTTAAAACTGTCTCCAAAGCAAAATAAAGCTAAAACAGAAGATGCACCATTAATGCCCAAGCAGTGATCTTCAACAACACAGGGAGAATATCTATATGTATCATACGTAGAAGCCTCCTGCTCGTCTCCGGATCAGCTACTCGTGCATATCACCTAACCTGTCTCTAGTCTGTTCGTGTGAGCACCCAGAGTAATAAGAAGAGACATAAAACTCTGGGTCAGACAAAAGTCTGGTGTGAGCGATAAGCAGCTAAACAAAACAGAACAATAACAGGTATAATCCAATCATACCTGAACCTGGACCTGCAACCAAAGAGTTAGCACTACATACTGTACAATACTCTAAGGTGCCACTAAGCATAAGGTGTAAAGATACGGGGGAGGGGTGTGTATGTCATGGTGATGTCAAACAAATCAAGCATAGCAACCATCCTCACATCTCTCACTCAGTGCGTAAAGCATACGATATCCACTACTTTGGTCACCTAATCCTTTGGGCCTTGACGAAGTCCAACTTCGTATAACTACACTACGAGCCCCTAATCCATCTCTCAGTGATGAACCAAAGTTATGGACACCGATAACCCCTTTGCACACGTCCTGCAGCAAAGCCCAAATCATGAAGTGAACTTATTGGTTCACATCTGGATCCTGAGCTCTAACTTCTCCTTTGGACTACCTTTGCATCTCGGGTTTTGGTCGTCATCTTCATTCGGATCGGTCTTCCTTCAGTTCTTCTCCTCGGATCGTGCTACCCTGAGTGGTTCGGTTCGGTTCTCGCTTACCATCGGATCGTGGTCACCACCTGAAGACGGTTCGGGTCGCCAACATCAACTCGTGGTCCTCCAGCTCCATCGGATCGGTTCGAGTACCCTTCAGCGGATCGGGTCGGGGTCTCTAAGTCCATCGCCACGGATCGGTTCGTGACAAGCTCCTTCGGGTCGGGTCGCGCTTCATCAGTTCGTGGCGCCCCTGTCGGATCGGCGTCGTGCTTCCTTCTGGCGATCGGAGCTGCTAGCGGATCGTGAAGGTGGATCGTGGTGGAGGGCTCGTGACGCAGCATCGGATCGGTTCGTGATACTCATTCGCGATCCGGGTCGAGGTACTCTTGTTTGGGGCGTAGCACTGCATCAGTTCGGGTTCGTGGGTCTAACCACGATCGGTTCGTGGGACATGGGGGCGATCCGATCCGGTCTTGTACATTTTCCTGCAACTTCTTTCAGCGACTGTTTACGCCACCCGACGGCGTTTTTGACCAATCTAACTATTCTAATCAATTGCAAAGCAAACCATACAGTCATAGCAACATGTAGAAACATCCACAAACAGCAAAACAACAATATGATATGTCAAAACGGATCAACCATACCCAAAAACCCATATTTTCCCCTTAAGCATGTTTAAGCAAATCTAACGATAGGTTTAACAAAACTTAACCAAATCAATCCAAAATTCTAACAGAGGTCTAAAATAATATTTAAGAATTTATACATATTTTTCCAGATTTTTAACATGCATAATTTCGCTAATTATCACTAATCACCCCTTAATCCCCTAAATTCCGGGATTAACAAAATTAGTCGAAATTAACCCAAATTCATATCAGAGGCATAAAATGGTGTTTTAGAATTTTAGTAATTTTTCTAGATTTTTCAGAGCCATAGTTTCGCTAATTTTCGCTAATTACCCTAACTAGCCATAATTAGTGAAAAACTAAGCAAATCACTAACCTTTGCCATAATTTAACTTTCAGAACTGAAACTCCTCTGATATAGATCCAATCTCTATGTGTTCCAGCAGCTCTATCCCAAATCCTAGGCTAATTCGCCTTGATTTGATGTAGTTTTGCTTAATCTTTGATTAGAAAGTGATTAGTGGTGATTTGGAATGATTCTAGATGTTGGAGGCCATGACTAGGGTTGAAGAAAATAAGTGGCGGCTGGAAAAATGAAGTAAAAACCGAAATCCTAACCCTAGCGGCCCTTAAATACCACTAATCCCGAAATCCCCCAATGGGCCTAATTACTAACTACCCGGTTAAGCCCAATTAGCTGAAAATAACCCTTTAAACCTTAATTCAGCCATATCTCCCAAATGGTAAGTGCGTTTGACTATTATGACCACTCTACGGAAAGAGAAACCATCATCTGGAGCTAATGGAAGTGGTTTCAGGTCAAAATTCCTAACCAATCAAAAGTTATGGACCAAACAAGATCAACTAGGGGCTAAACGGTCATTTAAAAATCGGCAAAAATCATGAACATGGGAAATGACCCTACTAGTCGTTTTCCAAAGTTACATGACCATACGACTTCGTATCAAAGAGAAATAAATATTCTACGATCTTCCGATGCGTAGAATGCGGGTCGTTACACTCTCCCTCCCCCTTAAGAAATTTCGCCCCCGAAATTCCTTAACTAAGAAACAAACAATGGGTCTCGCATGCCTATCAACCAATTTCAAACAATCAAACATACATGATAGCACAACAAGCATATCCTAGCATGCGGTTTACTAACAAGGGAAGAACCATCACCCCTTGGACTTTCACTAATTTCGCCGTCTCCCTTCGTAATTTCTTCGTATCGTCCTCGACAATGCGAATCGGTCTCGCAGTTCCCAACCGCCTTGGGTTATATTTCGATATCGTCCAACCGGTTTGGCGAAATAGCTAAATCAAAATCATGCGTAAACTTCCTTAACTGAGAAACATGAAATATGTCATGTACTCCTGGCATCTTTTTAGGTAAGCCAACCCCATTCGTCAAATTACCAACTACATTCCAAATGTCCTTTCAAGTCTAACCCGAATCTTGCCTACATCCATACTACACGTCCAACGTATATTCGCTTCCTAGAGGCAAACTAGATCCATCCAATGACCCTAGGCACTACATCCATATCCGTACTGTACGTCCAACGTACATTCACCTTCCAAAGGTGAACTAGACCCATCCAATGAATCCAGGTACTCCACCTATATCTGTACTGTACGTCCAACGTACATTCACCTTCCAAAGGTGAACTAGACTCATCCAATGAATCTAGGTACTCTACCTATGAGTCCAAGTCCAACTTGAAACTCCTATTTCCGCTGAATCTCCAAGATCAACGGACGCTCCACAATTCCCAAACATACCTCAAGTCTGACGTAAAGTATCTTTGTATCCGTTATATCACCATGACTAACGAACTCGTCCCATTTCCATTCAACAGAATCCTACAGGTGATAGTCTACTCAAAAGAAGAAAGGTAGGAACAAACATAACAACCATAGCATCCATCAAACAAGTCGTATCTATCACCTGCTAAAAGCCATGAATACATCAATACCTATAAGTCTGGTCCAACCAACATCAATAACTAATGGAAGCCTAGCCTCCAAACGGACTACCGTACGTCCAACGCACGTTTATCCTCCAAGGATAACTAGATCACGTCCAACAGATCCAAGGTAACGGGCGTCCCCAGATACCCCTGCTTTTAGTCCGCCTGAAACACTCGAGTCCCACCCAAGTCTATCCATTATCTTGCTGCAGTCTCGAGTCCAACTCGAGCCAATCCAATTCCTTGCAGCCTTCTCGAGTCCAACTCGAGTCAATCTATTACCTAAAACTCAGACCTAGTCTTGAGTATCCATTACCTACAAACTCTAGTCCAACGTGAGTCGTCCCCTCTATTCGTTGCATCTCTAAGATTAATCGAACATCTATTTTCTTTTACGAGTTCAAGTCCAACTTGAATCGTCCTAACCTTCGGTGCATCTTCCATGATCAATGAACACATCCTATTCTTTCAAAAAGAACATCGACATAGGGTCCTAAACAATCCATTACTTTGCATCTTTCTCGAGTCCCACTCGAGTCACCTCATAACTCTATCGAGTCTAGCTCGGGGCAGTCCTTACCATCTAATAGTCTTGTCTTGTTATAACTGCCCATCACTCTTCGAGTAAACCAAGATATCATCCAATGAAAACCACAACAACCACTTATCTCTCACGCAGACCATCCTAGTCGACCTCGATATTCCCCGAGCACAAGCCCCAAAGGCCTAAACCAATATCAGACAAGCACCCAAGGAACATCTCCTCCGAGTTCAGACAACCTACGTGAAATGATATGAGCAAAACATCCAAACACTCAAGCATCCATAACTGACTTTGGCTATCCTTGCCAATCTTGCTTGAAACTATCGTCGATCGCTTGACCAAGTCCTGACTAAACTACTGTACACCCAATGTACATTTGCTTCTCTTATTCCTGTTACCATCTTCATCATAAGGTAGGCGATCCAATACCACCTTTCGTCCATCATCCACTCTTATGGTCGTCAAAGACTCTTCACAATCTACTATCAGTCTATACTTTTGGAGTCAATCGGCTCCCAAAATCAAGCCAAACCTAGTAAAGCTCGAAATAAAGCAATCACAACAAACATACATCCATGACTCGATAAGACCGAATTACAACAAATCATACAAAGGCTGGTCAAACCACCTATCGGGTTCGTCACTACTAAGGTCTATCGACTATCTCGGGTTCCAATTCCAACCTATCTACCAGGTCACTAGGTACGAAGGAATGGGAAGTCCCGTTATCAAACGAAGCTAGAACATGAACATCTTAAATAGAAAGCATACCTCGAATAACGACACCCTTTTCCTTCTGCGCCGCAGTTGGGGCATTCGACGAAGAAGGAGCAGCGTTGATAGCATATGCTTTCACCATCTGCTTCTCCCTAAGAGGTTGTGGACAATCATTCTTGTGATGTCCCGCCTGGCCGCAATTAAAGCACTTCTTTTCCCCAGGCTTTTCTCGACAATCTCTGGCATAATGGCCCTTCTTGCCACAACTAAAGCACTCGCCATCTTTCTTATTCTTCTTACTCTGACCATCCATGGTTTGATCTTGTTTCCTCTTATTCTGGGAATTATTCTTGCCTCCACCGTCTGCTTGCGGCTTTGGCTCCTCTGCAGATGCAATAATAACCTCAATCTTTGGCTTAGGGTAAAGACTCTCTGAACTTAATGCCTTTCCCACAATCGATTCAAACGTCTCATCGATGTGGTTTATAAGCTTTTCCCCCAAGTACCCATCTAAACCAGTTATGAACTTCTCGTTCTTCTTCTCGGCAGTATCTATAAGGGACAATCCATATTTCGATAAAGTATCGAACTCAGCAATATACTCCAAGACAGCTCTACCATTCTGTTTGAGCTCCAAGAACTTCCTAAACAATTCTGATTTCTGAGCAACTGGCATAAACTTATCACTGAAACGAGTTCTAAACTGATTCCAAGTAATCTGATCCTCAAGGGTAGCTGCCTTAATGTCATTCCACCAATTCATTGCCCGTCCTTGCAGCTGACGGGATGCTAGCCTTCTCTTCATCGCATCCTCGATACCCAAGTCTTCGAAGATACATTCACAGCTATCCAACCAATCCTGAACATCTGTAGCCGACTCCATTCCGTGGAACGGCTTCCCACCAAGACTAGTATAATCCTTGTTAAGCTTGGCGAAATCGGTTCTAGGCACCTGCACCGCTGCACCACCACCGTTAGCAACATTAGGAGCCGCTCTCTGGACGTCCCTAAGCATCTCCCTCATGAAGTCAGTGAACATAGTCCTCATCTCAGTAGCAATCCCATTATTGGCTCCTCTACCAGTACCCCTCGCATATCGGCTCATCGTTCAATCTGTACAGAGCAAACGATTAACCATCTCCTTGTGGTGTCAGTGCAGTGCAACTTCACCCTTAACTATACTAATAGTATATATATATATATATATATATATATATAGCTTTGAAAACCAGTTTTGAAAAATCAAAATAATCACAAATACGCGCTCTCATATACGTATAATATCTCTCCCTGATGACTTTCCCCAGGTTAACTATGCAACCTAGAGCCCTGATACCAAATGTGACGGCCCGCCCCGCACCAATCGACATTTCCTCCAATTGCGTTGTACACATGTCCAGTTAGCACGGAACGGTCGCCAAAGAAAGGAAAGAAGAGAATGAACCAAAGAAAGAACCTGTAGAATGTCTCACAGCGCATGGAATAAAATATAATAATAACATAATTTGACATAAAACAGGCGAGACAGTACATAAGCTGAAAACTAAATCATGTCTAACATGGCAGCGGAAATCCAAATACAGCTTATGATCCAACTTTATTATTACAACTTTAAAACTGTCTCCAAAGCAAAAGAAAGCTAAAACAGAAGATGCACCACTAATGCCCAAGCAGTGATCTTCAACAACACAGGGAGAATATCTATATGCATCATACGTAGAAGCCTCCTGCTCGTCTCCGGATCAGTTACTCGTGCATACCACCTAACCTGTCTCTAGTCTGCTCGTGTGAGCACCCAGAGTAATAAGAAGAGACATAAAACTCTAGGTCATACAAAAGTCTGGTGTGAGCGATAAGCAGCTAAACAAAACAGAACAATAACAGGTATAATCCAATCATACCTGAACCTGGACCTGCAACCAAAGAGTTAGCACTACATACTGTACAATACTCTAAGGTGCCACTAAGCGTAAGGTGTAAAGATACGGGGGAGGGGTGTGTATGTCATGGTGATGTCAAACAAATCAAGCATAGCAACCATCCTCACATCTCTCACTCAGTGCGTAAAGCATACGATATCCACTACTTTGGTCACTTAATCCTTTGGGCCTTGACGAAGTCTAACTTCGTATAACTACACTACGAGCCCCTAATCCATCTCTCAGTGATGAACCAAAGTTATGGACACCGATAACCCCTTTGCACACGTCCTGCAGCAAAGCCCAAATCATGAAGTGAACTTATTGGTTCCCATCTGGATCCTGAGCTCTAACTTCTCCTTTGGACTATCTTTGCATCTCGGGTTTTGGTCGTCATCTTCATTCGGATCGGTCTTCCTTCAGTTCTTCTCCTCGGATCGTGCTACCCTGAGTGGTTCGGTTCGGTTCTCGCTTACCATCGGATCGTGGTCACCACCTGAAGACGGTTCGGGTCGCCAACATCAACTCGTGGTCCTCCAGCTCCATCGGATCGGTTCGAGTACCCTTCAGCGGATCGGGTCGGGGTCTCTAAGTCCATCGCCACGGATTGGTTCGTGACAAGCTCCTTCGGGTCGGGTCGCGCTTCATCAGTTCGTGGCGCCCATGTCGGATCGGCGTCGTGCTTCCTTCTGGCGATCGGAGCTGCTAGCGGATCGTGAAGGTGGATCGTGGTGGAGGGCTCGTGACGCAGCATCGGATCGGTTCGTGATACTCGTTCGCGATCCGGGTCGAGGTACTCCAGTTTGGGGCGTAGCACTGCATCAGTTCGGGTTTGTGGGTCTAACCACGATCGGTTCGTGGGACATGGGGGCGATCCGATCCGGTCCTGTACATTTTCCTGCAACTTCTTTCAGCGACTGTTTACGCCACCCAACGGCGTTTTTGACCAATCTAACTATTCTAATCAATTGCAAAGCAAACCATACAGTCATAGCAACATGTAGAAACATTCACAAACAGCAAAACAACAATATGATATGTCAAAACGGATCAACCATACCCAAAAACCCATATTTTCCCCTTAAGCATGTTTAAGCAAATCTAACAATAGGTTTAACAAAACTTAACTAAATCAATCCAAATTTCTAACAGAGATCTAAAATAATATTTAAGAATTTATACATATTTTTCCTGATTTTTAACATGCATAATTTCGCTAATTATCACTAATCACCCCTTAATCCCCTAAATTCCGGGATTAACAAAATTAGTCGAAATTAACCCAAATTCATATCAGAGGCATAAAATGGTGTTTTAGAATTTTAGGAATTTTTCTAGATTTTTCTGAGCCATAGTTTCGCTAATTTTCGCTAATTACCCTAACTAGCCATAATTAGTGAAAAACTAAGCAAATCACTCACCTTTGCCACAATTTAACTTTCAGAACTGAAACTCCTCTGATATAGATCCAATCTCTATGTGTTCCAGCAGCTCTATCCCAAATCCTATGCTAATTCGCCTTGATTTGATGTAGTTTTGCTTAATCTTTGATTAGAAAGTGATTAGAGGTGATTTGGAATGATTCTAGATGTTGGAGGCCATGACTAGGGTTGAAGAAAATAAGTGGCGGCTGGAAAAATGAAGTAAAAACCGAAATCATAACCCTAGCAGCCCTTAAATACCACTAATCCCGAAATCCCCCAATGGGCCTAATTACTAACTACCCGGTTAAGCCCAATTAGCTGAAAATAACCCTTTAAACCTTAATTCAGCCATATCTCCCAAACGGTAAGTCCGTTTGACTATTATGACCACTCTACGGAAAGAGAAACCATCATCTGGAGCTAATGAAAGTGGTTTCAGGTCAAAATTCCTAACCAATCAAAAGTTATGGACGAAGCAAGATCAACTAGGGGCAAAACGGTCATTTAAAAATCGGAAAAAATCATGAACATGGGAAATGACCCTACTAGTCGTTTACCAAAGTTACATGACCATCTCGTATCAAAGAGAAATAAATATTCTACGATCTTCCGATGCGTAGAATGCGGGTCGTTACAATCGGCCCCGGATCGACTGGTATAACCGAGGCGCCTCCCTATCCATCTTCCACATAAGTAAAATGTCAGGGCATGCAAAACGGTGACACCACTCCTATCTAGAAAGAAACGCATGCCCTCCCTGATTTCCTCTCCCGTTTCTGGTTCACACCGGTGTGTGTGGCTCGCGAATTAACGCTACACAAAGCTACACTATAATAAAGCCGTGCTTCGATCATCAACCACAAGACTCTGCTTTTCAACAGAAGCCTTGATCATTTGCATCTCAGCATGCCACACAGGCAATTCACGCCATGCAACCGATGTCCATCAATCACACAGAATGAAATCTGATGTCAGACACACATCCATTTACAAGTTCGTTCTGGGTCTGAACGAAACCGAAGGCACCTTATTCCTCCCCCCCATGTCCAATATAGGGGAGAGGCCCTCGCATACCCGTCGATCTCCAAGTACGTCTGGACGATCACCACTTATTACCTCGCCTTGGGTGTACAGTCCAATCAAGACATCAGTAATCATCCAAACGATGTGAAGACCTCCGGTCTTCAACCACCGTTTTCATTCTCAACACATCGTCGAAACAGTTATTCAGAACGGGATAAACCCGGTCTTTTTGAATAACTCGCGTATATAATAAACAAGTGCTATAAAAACACAACATACGCCTCATTCCAATCCAGAACATTTCTTTATCCAAATATTCATATACTTTGGGAAAGGTTCCCATTAATTTTATCAAAGATAAATTCTTTAAATTTGTTCTTTAATCTTCCTTTGGATATCAATTCGATCTAATTAACGATGCATTAAAACTCTACTTGGTTTTAATCTTCCCAGAAATTAATATTAACGATTGTTCAACTTGGAAAATCATATCCTGCCTTTAACTGGGTTAAAGAACTATTGTCATTTAAAACACGGTTCACGAAAAACACATAATCACATTCCATTCCATTAGCCTTTAACCATAAATTAGCAAGTGAACAATTCCCTAAGTACTAACCTCGAAGGTCGAAACCAACATCAGAACAATACCCAGGAAACCATTCAATTTAACTAATCTCCAGTTAGTTTCTGATTTTCTTAACTCCATTGGGTCTAAGAATAGTATTATTAAAGATACCATTCAGGCAACCCAAATCACATTCCATTTATTATGGAATCTTCACGGAAAAACAAATCAATATATAATTGATATCAATTTCCATATCCGACCATTAATATAAATGGAATAACAGCAACGCCTCTTAAATTCCATATGTATTAACAGTCTTCCTCAACAGAAGTTCACTTCGATTATCATCAAATCAAATTCCATTCAATTCCAAATTAATACATTAAATTGGAAAACGTTACCTTGGAAAATTCCCGTTAAATCTAAATAAAAAGATTTATAAATCCCCAAATCACATTTCACTGTAAATCGAGTTAAAGAACGAACGTCGTTAAAAAAAGAGTTCACAATTAACCCAATTCACATTCGCCTCTAACCGTAAATTAGTAAGAGAACAATCCCCTAAGTATTAACCCCGAAGGCCGAAACCAACATCAGATCAACACCCAAGAAACCATTCAACTTAACTAATCTCCAGTTAGTTTCTAATTTTCTTAACTCCATTCGGTTCAAGAACAATATTATTAAAGATACCATTCACGACGAACCCAAAATCCAATTTGATATTAAATACAAGGCTCTAAATAGAAAATATATTGGCTTATATTCAATATCAAATTCTAAAACCAACAAATATCGTATTGGAATAATGATATATATATCTTCCAAATTCCTCCACAATCTCCGTATAATCACGAAATCCAATATCGAAATATTCCGAGCATAATTTCGATTTCAATCCATTCTAATTCATATATTGGAAGTCCTGGTTATTTTTAAAACCATTTCAAATCCAAATTATTTATCTTAAAAATATTGGATTTATTATTCTAATTCAAAACTAGTTCATTTCGATAAAAATCTATTTTTATCTTTTCAAATATGGAATTTTTCGTCCCAATACTTTCCAAATCATTTCTTATGATTATTGGTATTTTTAATAATTTTATCAAGGCCAGTACAGTCGAATTCCATAAACGGCCATCGAATTGCACTTACAGCGACCTTTTCCAAATTTGATTTGGACATAATTCAAAACCCAACCGTTAGATTTCAACTCTCTAATATTCGTTAGAAAGCTCTTTTCGATACGAACCAACGGTTCCGGTTTTAGGAGAATCCGACGGTCGGATCTCCCGTAATGTCCGTTTGAAGTCAATGGTCGAAATTCGCGAATTGCCGCAGCGCGACGCATTCTATACAGGCCATTATATATATTATATATTATATATATTTCGTTGATTTCCATTTAAAACGTATTTTATAAATCATTTTAAATTCGTTTTCAAAATGATTTCAACTTCATATTCCATTTCAAGTCAAAATTGAATATTCCATATCATCGGTATATAAATGATAATATTTTCAAAACATTTGATTTTGAAATCAATTCTTTTTTGATATTCATTATAAAAAAATCGAATAAAATCGATATAAATATCGTTCATGTCAAAATAATGTTAATCTAATCAACACAGCTTTATATATTTAAATATTTTCATGTCCATCCCAAATCGGACATCAAAACCAAATTTTGATTCTTTACTGAATATTATTTGAAAATATTCATTATTTTAAAATAATCGTTGTTCTGAAATATTCACTCTTTCTGAACTGGAATCAACCACAGTCAATTACCATATAATTTGATTATATGGATTTCATACAGTACATGTATACAACAACAGTGATAAATGATCATCCATCATCCAGAGTGCATTCTACACTGTATAAGCATTAAATAAAAATATTCAACGTTTATAGCAGTCTGTCAATCAATCGATTGACATACAACTAAATATTGGGATTAGTGTATGTCCAATATCATCCCAATACCCGTGTGGAGTTTCATTCAATCAAACATAGATTTTATTTGTGCAGTCGGGCATGTATAAAATTTATCATCCCAATCAATATCAGTCAAATGTGTGTACATAAACAAATCGTCCGATTTGTTTATGGATATTTATTTTATTCATATACACGTTAAAATTTATATTTTTAACTATAAAATATTTTATCCCATTCTACATCACGCAATCAATTTTCACAACATAACCAAACAAACAAGTCGTCTATGGTCCGTGGACAACGGGTGTCGGATGCTGCTAAGCACCGTCTACATCCTAGTATATATTTCAACTAGAAAATAAATTAAAAGCGAGAAGTTCTCACCTTTGGTTTCCACTCTGTCGTGCTTTGATTGCCTATCTATGTAGTATACCTACGTTAAAAATTATATTTTTAACCAATCAATAATTATTTCCTTCTATGAACATTTTATAAATAGCATACGTTGGCTAAAAGTTGTATTTTTATCTTTCTAAAAATAATTTCATATTTTTATAACAATGCTACATAGATAAAAATCTCATTTTTCTATCGCTAATGAATATACAAAAATCACATTTTTATTATCTCTATAATATAAAAATCATATTTTTATTATCTCTATAATACAAAAATCATATTTTTATTACCTATATAATATAAAAATCGTATTTTTATTATCTCTATGACATAAAAATCATATTTCGTTACATACATTATAAAGATCGCATTTTTATATTGCCAACTTCATAATAAAGTTCGTATTTTTATATTTAAAAATCATATCTTTCTTTGAATAAAAATCGTATTGTCATTTCATAGAAAAATCTATTTTCTTTTTATAGAAAAATCTAAATTGTTTTCTTTAACAAAAATCTAAGTTTTCATTTCCAAATATCTAAGAAACCATTTCATAAAAATCTAGGAAATCACTTCATAAAAATTAAGTTCTCTAATTCAAAAATCAACACTCTCTAATTCAAAGATCACAACCCCTTTTTCTTCAATCCATGAAACACATAAAAACTTACCTAGGGTTAAGGGTAGTTGGAGGTTGACTGATTCGCGCTTGTGGAGGTGGGGTTCGACGGTCAGGCGAGGTAGAAGTGGGGCTCGCAGTGGAGGGTGCGACGCATTGGGGCCCGTGGCGTTGGAGTTGGGGTTTACGCTCACCACTGGAGGAGGGGAGGGGACTTCGATGGGGGTGAAGGTCGTTGGCGGAGATCGACGGAGGAGGCACGCCTTGCTCCGGCGGCGCGATGCAATCTGGGAAAATGGGGGAGGGTGATCAATTCTTTTTTTTATTACTTAAAACGATTTGAACCAGAAGAGGGTGCGGAGGGATTTAACTGAAAAGGGGTTGAATTTAATAATAATATATTTTATTATTTTATTATTCCAAAAAACAACTTTTTATTTTGAATTTCAAACGAAACCCACCGACTGTCGTCTATAACTTATTACCCCCATGCTGAACGCAATGGGATATGTCCCGTAAGCCAATTCAACTGTTTCCATCAGTTTTTCTCAAAATTAAAATATGAATCAATATATTGAATTTTAAGGTACATTTCAATTCGCTAGGGTCACATACGAACCCCAAAAATTCCAGAAAAATTATTTCTAGCTTTGTATTGACAATACAGTCCTAACAAAACTAATTTCGTCAAATTTTGAGACCATTTGAAAAATGGCCATTTTCTGGTCGATCCAAATTGACTAAAACTGTCAAAACACGTTTTCCTTCGCCACGCTCACATATTAACCCCAAAAATTATGAGTTTTGGAATCTAGCAATAACTAGACATCTCGGATCCAACAAAAGTGGTTTCGTCAAAAACGGAGGTCGTTTGCAAAATTTCCACTTTTAAAGGCCAAAATTCCATAGCGACTATTCTGAATTTTCATCTGGGGATAACTTTTTATCCCCGCTATGAAATTTCAATTTTTCGGATTCGTTGGAAATATATTCTCAAATAGATTCTAATATTTTTGGTTTCGCTAAAATCCGGTTTATTTTGAATCCTGTACATTCATTTGAAATTTGAAATCGAATTTTCGGACTTCCGCGCCATTTCCAATTCCTTTCATAATTAAAATAAAATATTTATATTCTAACGACGATTCGAATAAATATATACGTTCTAATTCTATTTAAAATAAATTTCTCATCGCTATTATTTAAAATAATTCATTTTAAATATCCAAAATTCATTAAAATTGCCAAAATAAAATTTTTAAATTGGCTTGGATTTTCCGGGTTGTTACAATCTCCCCCACTTAAAATCTTTTCGTCCTCGAAAAGTAACAGAGCTGAAAGTTGTTTTACAAACCAACTCAACTTTCATTATTTTCATTATGGCTTAAGTTCTTCAACTTTTCAGTTTCTAAGAACTTTTCAAATTTTTCAATAATTTGGCTGACACCCTAAATTATCGATTTTTTTTACCATAACCTCCCCTGCACGGTAGCACCGGGAAAATCCCAAAATTTCCATACAGGCCTCTCCAATCCAAAAAGAAAAAGAAATAGCCAAGCGGCTAGCCAATCGACTCATAAAATCATTCAAACCCAATAAATTAGTAAACATGTACCTATTTATCGGGCAAACAATTTTATTCTTCTGCTCTAGCCTCTTTGCAGTGACCTGTTCAAGGGATACACATGTATATGCACGCAACTTCAAGCAATTTTCAAGTCTGTTCAAATTTGGTTCAACTTGGCCTAAATTTACCTTTCTTCCACATGTTGATTTAAATAAATAATCACACAACATAACCATCAATCAATTATTGAATTAACATTTCAAATTCATAATTTTGATACATATACAGAAAATCATGAGTTTGATGCCAATCACCATAATAACCTTATCTAGTTTTTGGTTCTCACACCAGTCAATTGGAAATATACAGAAATCCCACTTTCAAAACTCGAATATAAATTCGAATACATGTTTGCAAGGCGTATATGCAAAACCTTTATATATTGGATTGCCCAAATTCAATACAAATAAAATATTCAAATACGTATGAAATGGTTTAAATTTTCAAAACAAAGTTGTTTTCATTTTAAAAGTATACTCTTCACACTCGTTCTAGGACACTACTGATTTGATCTCTAACGAGTTATTCTTATTGGATATTACTAATCCAATCTCTGATGAATTCTTTCATATGGCTCTAATGTGTCTTGTTCTCCGACCTCTGTAAACCAAAGCTCTGATACCAAATTGAAACGACTCGAACTTCCCCGTGAAGGAAAGCCCGGATTGAGCTGAGAATAAGACCAATCAGAGCACAAACAGAAGAACATTTCATTTCTTATTACAATAATTTCATCAGAATACAAGAATATACAGAGTATAAATAAATATTTTACATCAGAAAAATATCAGAGATTTACAAATTACAATGCAGCGGAAAATAATCCAAAACACAACTGAAAGGAATATACGGATACAGAGCTTTTCGAATATCATTCCAGCTGTAACCAGGATCCTGTGAATACAAATCTGCAAAACCAAAACTATTAGCTGCCCGTGCTGAAAATAGGGGCACCCAGAGTTTAGGTTAAAACAATAAACTCTAGATCAGTCAAGTGACTGGTGTGAGAACTAAAACAATTATTAATCTTTATTTTAAAGTTCGGTAAATCAAGGGACCACGCCGTATAACACGGAACGGGTTTCCTCCCAAGAATACCAGTGCATAAAACAACAGCGCAATGCTAAATAAAGAACAATGAAGCTATTATAAGACTTAGGTCCCATCACACAATGCAACGCAAGCCAGAGGATAATTGTTTTACCTTATAATAGCCAAGAATGCTTGGTACGTAAAATTTCTTGTTTTATTATTACTATAGTTGTATAGTGTCAAAATAATTTCAATCATAAGTATCAATCATAGACAGCATAAGTGCCCCATACCACTATGTCGCCATATATAGGTTTACAATCAAAACCACAAAATGTCGTATTGGAAGTTGAATTTCCATCTGTGAAGCAAGGCAAGGGATCGTCCTTACCGCTTCGAGACAATCTAGCCTACCATGTCTCAGGACCCAGACTCAGGTGGGCCCTTGGATCGTCAGGGCTGGTGTAATGACTCACATTGTCAGGGGTATTATAATTAATTAATTTAATTGTATATATCGTGATGTAGTGAATTAAATAGAGGTTTAATTAAATAATATGGAATATTTAATTAAATTAAATAATTAAATAATATATTTAATTAAGAAATAATCAAAAATATTGGGAATCACAATATTCTGTGAACGGGGTCGTCCCTTAGATTTAATTCAGCTTAGAGTTGAATTATATTTACGAATATATTCAATCGAGGTCAGTTTGAACGTATAATTATATTATAATTAAAATCGAGCCTGAAATGGCGCTGCAGTTCGTGATTTGGTGATTTGAACTTCAACTGAATGTACAAGATTCGTTTTAAGCCGAATTTCTGTGAAACAAGAAACGTGTGGAGCTGATGAAGTATAACTTTCTAGTGGAAGAGAAAAATCGGGATTTCGTCATGTAGATTTTGATGTACGTCCAAATCAAATTTTAGAAAAGTCGTTGTGGAATTTCCTTTATAATTCGCAACGCTTTATTTACGTTATAAAAGGATTTTCGATATAAACTGAATATCGATAAATCTAAAATCTGAATTATCAAACTGTGAATTCTGATATGATATTCTGGAGTTGTACGATATCATATGTGAAGATATACGATAATATAAATTTATTTATATTTAATTTAATTATATTTAAATATATTTATATTTTTAAATGGGATATCCAGAGCTTTAAAAATAGCCGGTTTTGCAAACGAAGTCGGAATTTGACAAAAATAATTTTGTTGGATCCGTATTGTCAAATAGTTGTTAGATTTCCAGTTTCGTGACTTTTTGAGTCACTGTGTGGCCGTATGGATTTTTAGAGTGTAAAACAGTCAGTATTTTGACGGTTAAAAAGACACTGTGTGAGCACACGGAGTCGGAATTCGACAAAACCAGTTTTGTTGGGACCGTAATGTCGAACTCTAGCTACATGTCCAGTTTCATGATTTTTGGATATCGTGTGTGATCACACGGATTTTTAGAAAGCAAAACGAATATAGAAATGACAATATACCGAGAATATTCTATTTTAAAAATATCTAAAAATATCTAAATCCACTATAAATACCCCCCTTTACCCTTAAACCTAATTTCTACTTTCTCTGCTCGATAAAATCTACGCCGCCGCCATCGAAGAAAAATTATACAGCAAAAGTCCTCATTCAAAATTCAAATAGAAGCCAAAGAAAATTTTATAAATGCCAAAATACATATAGTTGAAATCAGTGAAGCAAGGGCTTCCAACCCATAACCTTCGTTTCCAGCTCGACGTGATTTCTGGAACTCCGAAGTCCTGCAGCGAACTAGGGTTCGATCCTAGTTGGGAATCCAAGCATCGATTCAGCGTTTTAATGCCATTTCTGGACTGAGGAAGGAAAACCGAATAGGGTTGCAAAGGATTGGGGTGTTCGGTGCTAGTGACGTTCGGCGGTCTCCTGTTCCAGTCGATGACGGGCTTCGTTTCAGACATGCGAGTTGGGTGTTGCTGGTACTGAAGGATAGAGGAGTTGAAGAGAGGAAGGATGGTGATTGTTAATTTAATTTCGGTGGAAGAACGGAAGGAGATTTGAGGGATGGAAGGACCGGAAATGGATGAGAGGATACATGCAACGGATTTTGTGGAGTTGGGGAAGAAAAGCAGGAGCGAGTAGGGGCTTTTGAGGGATTTAGTGGGCCGACGTTTTGAAATAAGGGTAAAGGCCAAAGTGGTAGTTAAAAACCTAAGTGTTTATTTAATTTTTTAAGTACTAACTTATAAATTTCGTATCTCTTTCATACATAATCAGTTTGACGAACCGTAAGTTGCGTCGGGATCGTACGGACGTCAGCTACAACATGGACCTGACTGGAAATCCATCCAAGCTCGTTACAATTTATAGTGAAATAAATTGTCCGATCTAAATCAACGACAATTATCGTTATCCAATGTGAGTAAAACTCACCAACTCTGAACAGTTATATTTTTATAATGTATTTTTAGAACTGTTAATCATCTGTTGATTGATGTGTGTTGGTTTATTGATTGAACTGCTAGACAGTTAGTGAAAATTATAAATATATATATATATATGTAATTATATATATATAAACCGTTAAATATTTATATATTGATTTTGCTATCAGAAAAATTTATATTGAACTGAAAGTGATGATAATCATATTGTGTAACATCTGTGGATGCAGGGAGATAGGTTGGAGGAATCCGACTGGATTCCTCAACAGTTATTTTATTATTTTTCATATATTGTTATATGATGTGATATAAAATCTGTGGGCAATTATATGTGCTTGGACGATATTGAACATTGTGATTTGATATGATTGAATACCATAACATACCGAAATGTTGATAAGGGGATTTTCAAAGTGATATTGAAAATATAATATTTATAAAATGGGATATTTATAAATAAGAGATATTCATAAAGTGGAATATTTATAAATAAGAAATGTTTATAAATTGGAATATTTATAAATAGGAGATATTCAAAAAGGAAATAATTACAAACCATTTTCTTTTTGAATGGAAAGGCCTGTGTGGTGGGTTTAGGGATTTTCCCGATGCTCCCGTTACAAAGGAGGTTATGGCGAATTTTTCAGAGAATTTAAGGAGTTAGAATATTTCAAGAATAAATTTGAAAAGGAAATATTTGTAAACCATTTACAAATAGAATTGAAAAGGAAACGTTATAAAAAGGAAATCAATTTTAAAGTGTAGAACCGTTATTTAAAAGTAAATCTTTTCAAATGAATAAAACGTTGTTAAAAAGGAAATCTTTATAAAGTGAATAAAGTAAATCGAATATGGTATTCGAAAGGAGTTAAATCGAATATGGTATTCGAAGGGAGTTAATCGAATATGGTATTCGAAAGTTAGTAAAACGAATATGCTATTCGAAAGGGGTTAGTCGAGTCGAGTTAGTTGAATAGAGTTAACCAGTTCAGTAGAGTTAACCAGTTCAGTAGAGTTAACCAGTTCAATTGAGTTAACCAGTTGGGTTGAGTAAGTCAAGTTAACCAGTTGGGTTAAGTAAGTCAAGTTAACCAGTGGGTTAAGTAAGTCAAGTTAACTAGTGAGTTAAGTAAGTCAAGTTAACCAGTTGGGTTAAGTAAGTCAAGTTAACCAGTGAGTTAAGCAAGTCAAGTTAACCAGTGAGTTAAGTAAGTCAAGTTAACCAGTGAGTTAAGTAAGTTAAGTTAACCAGTTTAGTTAAGTAAGTCGACTTAATCAAGTCGAGTTGATCGAGTTAGAGTTACTCAGTTAGAGTTAATCGATTAGAGTTAAAACGAACTAGAGTTAATCAAATATAGTTATTTGAGACAAAGTTAGTCAAACATAGTATTCAGGGTAAGTTGCCATCTCGTACGACTGCTAGCGTAATTCGCAGGGCTGTAAATAGCCTAAGGCGGCCGGATGTTGCCTAAGGGAATCAGGCGTAACCATTGTGATCGTTGCGATCTAGAGTCAAGTGAATGGAGCTAAATTGAATCTAGTTATTCGATAGGAATTAATCAAGATGAGTTAAATAAGTTAAGTTAATCAAATCTAGTTATTCGATAGGAGTTAATCAAGATGAGTTAAATAAGTTAAGTTGATCGAATCTAGTCATTCGATAGGAGTTAATCAAGTTAAGTTAATCGAATCTAGTTATTCGAGAGGAGATTATCAAATATAGTTTAATCGAAGGAGTTATCAATTATTAGTTATTCAAAGTGTGTAGTCGAATATTGGTTATTCGAAGTGAGTTAATCGAATATTGGTTATTCGAAAAGGGGAGTTATCAAATCGAATAGATTAAAGGAGTTAATCGAGTATAGTTTATTCGAGTAGAGTTAGAGGAGTTCTCGAATATGGTTTATTCGACAGGAATTAAGTGAATAGTTAGATTAATCAAAGTGAATTAGTTAAGTTAAACTAAGTGAATTAGTTAAGTGAATTGGTTAAGTTAACCAAAGTGAATTTGTCGAATTAATCAAAGTGATTAGTTCAGTTAATCGAGTTGAATTTGTCAGTCGAGTTAATAAATGGAGTTAGTCAAACCAAGTAAAACCAGTTAGAGTTAATTAATTAAGGTTGACCAGTTAGAGTTAATCAATCAAAGTTAATCAAATAGAGTTAAGTAAAATTAGAACTGGCTAGAGATTAGTAAATTGAATGGTTTTCTAAGTGTCTATCATATGTTGGTTTCGGCCTTCGGGATTTATACTTAGGGAATTGTTCTCATACTAGTTCAAAGTCAGGGACTGATAGTTGGGGAAGAGTAGTGATTTGTAAATAAGCAAATGGAAAACGTTTTCTAGTGTTAATAACATATATTTTCTAAACATAGAAAATAAGGCAATGTGAATATATATATAGATATATGTTGATGATATACCGATATAATTTCCATCTGGAAATAATATCGTTGTTTGCACACTTGTTTTTCTTTGATGGTTAAATCACAGACTATCGAAGTTTTGACCATTTTAACGTTGTTAATATGGAGAGACCGGTTGGATTATTATCCGAAGAACCACTCTGTATTGGCATAAGCGTTGTGAATCATATATGCCAAAGATAATTGAAGACGGAGTAAAATGCAAGGGCTGTTGTATAAGTCTTAGATAACAGTGACTAAGATGGATATACTGAATAGTGCCTTTGGTTTGTCTAGTCCCAGGACAACTTGTATGGACGAAGGTCTGACAGAGTATATCCAATGGATCGCGTAAGTTGATCTGTTCAAACGTATTCACGTTTGGTGGCAGAGGAATTCGTTTCTCTAAGCTGTATACCCATGTTATTTTTGGATAAATCAATTTGTGATTTGGCGGGTATGACGATGTGACATTCTAAGTGAATGAGGATGACTTGTGTTGATGAATGTCTGACAGAGTATTTCCAGAAAGGTCACGCACATTGATTTCTTCAACCGTACCAAGAGTGGAAGCGGAGAAGGAAACTTCTTTTAGCTGACACGTAATGTATGGTTGTAGACGTCAATTAGTGATTTTCGATGGATCTGACAATGTGGCATTCGAAGTGAATCTGATGTGATGATAAAGCGTAGCTTCTAGCCTCATCAACCGGTAAATGACAGAAATCGGGTAGGCAGCATGGCTAAGTCGGTCGCACCGAATTAGGGTGTATAATCACCTATCTAGAGAATATTCATTTACTTCTTTAATCTATCAATGCTGTCCCATATATATACGGGAACGGTTGCTGATCCCAACCGTTGGTGATATACATTCGATACACTCAAGCAAAATGAGTGGTCGGTTATGTTTGGCTGAGTTACAAGATGTTCTTATTGAACTCCAGTGTATCGTTCCTAGAGTACACTGATCGGAAGGTGGTTCCATACCTTGTCATAGTTGGAAATCCATTACCCAATACGTGCTTGCAGTTTCGATTGTATACTATATGTAGAACGTGAGATGAAAGCGTTTCTGCTAGATTGATATCTATTTGTACATAGACATTATTATAATATCAAAAGGTTTTGATATAAAGATATTTTGAGTTCTCATAAGGGAAAAACCCGTTCCGTTCTGCGGCGTGGTCTTATGAGATATCGTTTACTTGTTCATAAACCCGTTTAAACTGTTTTACTCACACCAGTCCCATGACTGACCCGGAGTTTATTTTGTTGTTTCCCCTAAACTCTTGGGTGCCCAAAATTTTTACGGGCAGTCAAGTAGTCAGGAATTTACAGGTATACTTGGAGAGCTTGGAGCAGGAGGCTTCAAGATCATATAGCTATAGTTTATTTCCGCTGTGTTGTAAGTGATGTACTCTGATAAGTGCTATTGTATACATAACTGTTATATTTCAAAGTTATGTTATCTATTATATGTTATTCGTTCCGCTGTGAGGTTCGTGTTACTCTGATGTTGTGTTCTTCTTCTTCTTCTATTCTAAGTTTCTATCTTATCTATTCTCACCCTCTAATTTCTTTCATTAATTATCGAGATTTTTCGATGTTTTGGTTATCGACATCGAGCTTATGTTGATAACCAAAGTTGCTCAAAATCCGGATCGTTACAGTTGGTATCAGAGCTTAAGTTAAGAATTACTTGGCTTTGTGGCGTGACTCGGTAGAGATAGGGTTAGTAACACCCTAGATTGAGTTTGAGTGTATATATACGAGTGCGTATTTGTATTTGATATAAAAATGGTTTTATATTGTGGAGATTCATTGGCTGAGTTGTTTATGAGTTCTGGTCGTTCAGTTTGATCCACTATATCGGTAGGAGTAAATAAACACTTGAATACGATGGACCGACACAGTATGTATATGTGGTATATTATCATATATAGGATGTGTTGGTAGTAATTATAATCAGATAAGATTATAAAATGTGAAATGGTTATATATAACCAATCAAAATTTATATAAGTGAATTATATGGAATCAAAATAAATTAAATCCGAAATTTAAATCAGAATTGGAATTTAAAATCCCAGAAATGGGAAAGGTGTTTGTAAATGAATCTGGATTTAATATATGTGAATTTTTAGATCCTGGGAGATTTTAAATTTGTTTACAACATTGTAAAAGGATATTTGGAATTGATTTCAAGGTGGAGATGTTTAAAAATGGGTTTTGAAAATGTTATAGTATTGAACACACTTCGGTAGCTGGAAAATAGATTCCGATGTTGATCATGACATCATCGGTGTTCATTTTCGAGTGTGTAAGTGACGGATTACTACCAAAAGTTTGTTTTTAAATTGTTTTGCGAAAACAAGTTATTTAGAAATTCAAAGGTTCTGAATTGATACTATGATTTCAAATTGATTTGAGATAAACCCAGGATTTGAAATTTGGGAATTTAGAATTTAACTTATGAAGTTAAATGGACTAAAATAGTGAAAGTGAATATATAAAATGGAATTTAACTTAGACAAAGTTAAATGTAATCTGAAATGGAATTGTGTTGATGAGTTAAGTATTTGGAATCTGAAATTGGAATTTGAATGGAATTCGACTTAAGTATAAGCGAATGATTTGGTTGAGAACAAACTGACAGGAGTTTGATTGAATTAGTATTGGCATATGTAGAATTGATAACCGATGCAAAGGATATATTGATATGCCCGACAAAAAGATACAAGTTTATATTTCATATGAGTTTGGTGATTTTGATGAGCCGAATTGGCAAGCCGCTTGGCTGTTTGATTTTCTTTTGGGTTGGAGAAGGCCTAGAGAGGCAAGTTATGGTTTTACCGATAGGGCTGTACAAAGGAGGTTATGGCGAAATTTTCCGAAAGTTTAAAGTGTTAGAAATTTTTCAGAATTTTTGAAAATTTTAGTTAGTCGGAATGAATAAATATTTTAGTCGATATTAATTGGTTCAGTTGAAATCAGAAATAAGTTGTAAACAAATCTTAGGAATTCTAATAGATAGGGTCGTCCTCTAACTTAGCAATTTCGAGGACGAAATTATTTTAAGTGGGGAAGAATGTAATGACCCGCATTGTCAGGGGTATTATAATTAATTTATTTAATTGTATATATCGTGATGTAGTGAATTAAATAGAGGTTTAATTAAATAATATGGAATATTTAATTAAATTAAATAATTAAATAATATATTTAATTAAGAAATAATCAAAAATATTGGGAATCACAATATTCTGTGAACGGGGTCGTCCCCTTAGATTTAATTCAGCTTAGAGTTGAATTATATTGACGAATATATTCAATCGACGTCAGTTTGAATGTATAATTATATTATAATTAAAATCGAGCCTGAAATGGCGCTGCAGTTCGCGATTTCGCGATTTGAACTTCAACTGAATGTACATAATTCGTTTTAAGCTGGATTTCTATGAAACAAGAAACGTGTGGAGCTAATGAAGTATATCTTTCTAGTGGAAGAGAAAAATCAGGATTTCGTCGTGTAGATTTTGATGTACGTCCAAATCAAATTTTAGAAAAGTCGCTGTGGAATTTCCTTTATAATTCGCAACGCTTTACTTACGTTATAAAAGGATTTTCGATATAAACTGAATATCGATAAATCTAAAATCTGAAATATCAAACTGTGAATTCTGATATGATATTCCGGAGCTGTACGATATCATATGTGAAGATATACGATAATATAAATTTATTTATATTTAATTTAATTATATTTAAATATATTTATATATTTAAATGGGTCATCCAAAGCCTTAAAAATAGCCGGTTTTGCAAACAAAGTCGGAATTTGACGAAACTAATTTTGTTGGATCCGCATTGTCAAATAGTTGTTAGATTTCCAGTTTCGTGATTTTTAGAGTCACTGTGTGGCCGTACGGATTTTTAGAGTGTAAAACAGTCAGTATTTTGACGGTTAAAAAGACACTGTGTGAGCACACGGAGTCGGAATTCGACGAAACCAGTTTTGTTGGGACCGTAATGTCGAACTCTAGCTACATGTCCAGTTTCATGATTTTTGGGTATCGTGTGTGATCACACGGATTTTTAAAAAGCAAAACGAATATAGAAATGAGAATATACCGAGAATATTCTATTTTAAAAATATCTAAAAATATCTAAATCCTCTATAAATACCCCCCTTTACCCTTAAACCTAATTTCTACTTTCTCTGCTCGATAAAATCTGCGCCGCCACCATCGAAGAAAAAATATACAGCAAAATTCCTCATTCAAAATTCAAATAGAAACCAAAGAAAATTCTATAAATGCTAAAATACATATAGTTGAAATCAGTGAAGCAAGGGCTTCCAACCCATAACCTTCGTTTTCAGCTCGACGTGATTTCTGGAACTCCGAAGTCCTGCAGCGAACTAGGGTTTGATCCTAGTTGGGAATCCAATCATCGATTCAGCATTTTAATGCCATTTCTGGACTGAGGAAGGAAAACCGAATGGGGTTGCAAAGGATTGGGGTGTTCGGTGATAGTGACGTTCGGCGGTCTCCTGTTACAGTCGATGACGGGCTTCATTTCAGACATGCGAGTTGGGTGTTGCTGGTACTGAAGGATAGAGGAGTTAAAGAGAGGAAGGATGGTGATTGTTAATTTAATTTTGGTGGAAGAACGGAAGGAGATTTGAGGGATGGAAGGACCAGAAATGGATGAGAGGATACAAGCGACGGATTTGTGGAGTTAGGGAAGACAAGCAGGAGCGGGTAGGGGATTTTGAGGGATTTAGTGGGCCGACGTTTTGAAATAAGGGTAAAGGCCCAAGTGGTATTTAAAAACCTAAGTGTTTATTTAATTTTTTAAGTACTAACTTATAAAATTCGTATCTCTCTCATACATATTCAGTTTGACGAACCGTAATTTGCGTCGGGATCGTACGGACGTCAGCTACAACATGGAACTGACTGGAAATCCATCCAAGCTCGTTACAATTTATAGTGAAATAAATTGTCCGATCTAAATCAACGACAATTATCGTTATTAACGATGATAGTCCAATGTGAGTAAAACTCACCAACTCTGAACAGTTATATTTTTATAATGTATTTTTAGAACTGTTAATCATCTGTTGATTGCTGTGTGTTGGTTGATTGATTGAACTGCTAGTTAGTTAGTGAAGATGATATATATATATATATATATATATATATATAAACCGTTAAATATTTATATATTGATTCTGCTATCAGAATAATTTATATTGAACTGAAATTGATGATAATCATATTATGTAACATCTGCGGATGCAGGGAGACAGGTTGGAGGAATCCGACTGGATTCCTCAACAGTTATTTTATTGTTTTTCATATATTGTTATATGATGTGATATAAAATCTGTGGGCGATTATATGTGCTTGGACGATATTGAACATCGTGATTTGATATGATTGAATACCATAACATACCGAAATGTTGATAAGGGGATTTTCAAAGTGATATTGAAAGTAGAATATTTATAAAATGGGATATTTATAAATAAGAGATATTTATAAAGTGGAATATTTATAAATAAGAAATGTTAATAAATTGGAATATTTATAAATAGGAGATATTCAAAAAGGAAATAATTACAAACCATTTTCTTTTTGAATGGAAAGGCCTATGTGGCGGGTTTGGGGATTTTCCCGATGCTCCCGTTACAAAGGAGGTTATGGCAAATTTTTCAGAGAATTTAAGGAGTTAGAATATTTCAAGAATAAATTTGAAAAGGAAATATTTGTAAACCATTTACAAATAGAATTGAAAAGGAAACGTTATAAAAAGGAAATCATTTTTAAAGCGTAAAACCGTTATTTAAAAGTAAATCTTTTCAAATGAATAAAACGTTGTTAAAAAGGAAATCTTTATAAAGTGAATAAAGTAAATCGAATATGGTATTCAAAAGGAGTTAAATCGAATATGGTATTCGAAGGGAGTAAATCGAATATGGTATTCGAAAGTTAGTAAAACGAATATGTTATTCGAAAGGGGTTAGTCAAGTCGAGTTAGTTGAATAGAGTTAACCAGTTCAGTAGAGTTAACCAGTTCAGTAGAGTTAACCAGTTCAGTAGAGTTAACCAGTTCAATAGAGTTAACCAGTTGGGTTGAGTAAGTCAAGTTAACCAGTTGGGTTAAGTAAGTCAAGTTAACCAGTGGGTTAAGTAAGTCAAGTTAACCAGTGAGTTAAGTAAGTCAAGTTAACCAGTTGGGTTAAGTAAGTCAAGTTAACCAGTGAGTTAAGCAAGTCAAGTTAACCAGTGAGTTAAGTAAGTCAAGTTAACCAGTGAGTTAAGTAAGTCAAGTTAACCAGTTGAGTTAAGTAAGTCGAGTTAATCAAGTCGAGTTGATCGAGTTAGAGTTACTCAGTTAGATGAGTTAATCGATTAGAGTTAAAACGAACTAGAGTTAATCAAATATAGTTATTTGAGACAGAGTTAGTCAAACATAGTATTCAGGGTAAGTTGCCATCTCGTACGACTGCTAGCGTAATTCGCAGGGCTGTAAATAGCCTAAGGCGGTTGGATGTTGCCTAAGGGAATCAGGCGTAACCATTGTGATCGTTGCGATCTAGAGTCAAGCGAATGGAGTTAAATCGAATCTAGTTATTCGATAGGAGTTAATCAAGATGAGTTAAATAAGTTAAGTTAATCAAATCTAGTTATTCGATAGGAGTTAATCAAGATTAGTTAAATAAGTTAAGTTGATCGAATCTAGTCATTCGATTGGAGTTAATCAAGTTAAGTTAAATAAGTTAAGTTAATCGAATCTAGTTATTCGAGAGGAGATTATCAAATATAGTTTATTCGAAGGAGTTATCAATTATTAGTTATTCGAAGTGAGTAGTCGAATATTGGTTATTCGAAGTGAGTTAATCGAATATTGGTTATTTGAAAAGGGGAGTTATCAAATCGAATAGATTAAAGGAGTTAATCGAATATAGTTTATTCGAGTAGAGTTAGAGGAGTTATCGAATATGGTTTATTCGACAGGAGTTAAGTGAATAGTTAGATTAATCAAAGTGAATTAGTTAAGTTAAACTAAGTGAATTAGTTAAGTGAATTGGTTAAGTTAACCAAAGTGAATTTGTCGAGTTAATCAAAGTGATTAGTTCAGTTAATCGAGTTGAATTTGTCAGTCGAGTTAATAAATGGAGTTAGTCAAACCAAGTAAAACCAGTTAGAGTTAATTAATTAAGTTTGACCAGTTAGAGTTAATCAATCAGAGTTAATCAAATAAAGTTAAGTAAAATTAGAACTGGCTAGAGATTAGTAAATTGAATGGTTTTCTAAGTGTCTATCTGATGTTGGTTTCGGCCTTCGGGATTTATACTTAGGGAATTGTTCTCATACTAGTTCACAGTCAGG
Organism: Allium sativum; assembly: GCA_030737875.1. NCBI lineage: Eukaryota > Viridiplantae > Streptophyta > Magnoliopsida > Asparagales > Amaryllidaceae > Allium > Allium sativum. The sequence goes on from CM060924.1 coordinate 127,073,808, forward strand.
GACTGATAGTTGGGGAAGAGTAGTGATTTGTAAATAAGCAAATGGAAAACGTTTTCCAGTGTTAATAACATATATTTTCTAAACATAGAAAATAAGGCAATGTGAATATATATAGATATATGTTGATGATTTACTGATATAATTTCCATCTGGAAATAATATCGTTGTTTGCACACTTGTTTTTCTTTGATGGTTAAATCACAAACTATCGAAGTTTTGACCATTTTAACATTGTTAATATGGAGAGACCGGTTGGATTATTATCCGAAGAACCACTCTGTATTGGCATAAGCGTTGTGAATCATATATGCCAAAGATAATTGAAGACGGAGTAAAATGCAAGAGCTGTTGTATAAGTCTTAGATAACAGTGACTAAGATGGATATACTGAATAGTGCCTTCGGTTTGTCCAGTCCCAGGACAACTTGTATGGACGAAGGTTTGACAGAGTATATCCAATGGATCGCGTAAGTTGATATGTTCAAACGTATTCACGTTTGGTGGCAGAGGAATTCGTTTCTCTAAGCTGTATACTCGTGTTATTTTTGGATAAACCAATTTGTGATTTGGCGGGTATGACGATGTGACATTCTAAGTGAATGAGGATGACTTGAGTTGATGAATGTCTGACAGAGTATTTCCAGAAAGGTCACGTACGTTGATTTCTTCAACCGTACCAAGAGTGGAAGCGGAGAAGGAAACTTCTTTTAGCTGACACGTAATGTATGGTTGTAGACGTCAATTAGTGATTTTCGATGGATCTGACAATGTGGCATTTGAAGTGAATCTGATGTGATGATAAAGCGTAGCTTCTAGCCTCATCAACCGGTAAATGACAGAAATCGGGCAGGCAGCATGGCTAAGTCGGTCGCACCGAAGTAGGGTGTATAATCACCTATCCAGAGGATATTCATTTGCTTCTTTAATCTATCAATGCTTCCCATATATATACGGGAACGGTTGTTGATCCCAACCGTTGGTGATATACATTCGATACACTCAAGCAAAATGAGTGGTCGATCATGTGTGGCTGAGTTACAAGATGTTCTTGTTGAACTCCAGTGTATCGTTCCTAGAGTACACTGATCGGAAGGTGGTTCCATATTTAGTCATAGTTGGAAATCCATTACCCAATACGTGCTTGCGGTTTCGATTGTATACTATATGTAGAACGGGAGATGAAAGCGTTTCTGCTAGATTGATATCTATTTGTACATAGACATTATTATAATATCAAAAGGTTTTGATATAAAGATATTTTGAGTTCTCATAAGGGAAAAACCTGTTCCGTTCTGTGGCGTGGTCTTATGAGATATCGTTTACTTGTTCATATACCTGTTTAAATTGTTTTACTCACACCAGTCCCATGACTGACCCGGAGTTTATTTTATTGTTTCCCGTAACTCTTGGGTGCCCAAAATTTTTACGGGTAGTCAAGTAGTCAGGAATTTACAAATATACTTGGAGAGCTTGAAGCAGGAGGCTTCAAAATCATATAGCTATAGTTTATTTCCGCTGTGTTGTAAGTGCTGTACTCTGATAAGTGCTATTGTATACATAACTGTTATATTTCAAAGTTATGTTATCTATTATATGTTATTCGTTCCGCTGTGAGGTTCGTGTTACCCTGATGTTGTTTTCTTCTTCTTCTATTCTAAGTTTCTATCTTATCTATTCTCACCCTCTAATTTCTTTCATTAATTACCGGGATTTTTCGATGTTTTGGTTATCGACATCGAGCTTATGTCGATAACCAAAGTCGCTCAAAATCCGGGTCGTTACAGCTGGTCCACTCGATGTGGATTAAAATGCCTGAACACTACGTTTCCCCGCCCTATGGGGCGTAAATGAGCAATGACTCCATCGGCCCCAGGTCGACCGATATAACCGAGGTGCCTCGATATCCATCATCCTCATAAGTAAAATGTCAGGGTGTGCAAAACGCTGACACCACTCCTTGCTAGAAACAAACGCATGCCCTCCCTGATGTCCTCTCCTGTTTCTGATTCACACCAGTGTGTGAGGCTCGCAAATTAACGCTACACAAAGCTACTCTATATTAAAGCTGTGCTTTGATCATCAACCACAAGACTCTGTTTTAAACAGAAGCCTTGATCATTTGCATCTCAGCATACCATACAGGCAATTCACACTATGCAACCGATGTCTATCAATCACACAGAATGAAATCCGATGTCAGACACACATCCATTTACAAGTTCGTTCTAGGTCTAAACGAAACCGGAGCACCTTATTCCTCCTCCATATGTCCAATACAGGGGAGAGGCCCTCGCATACCCGGTGATCTCCAAGTGCGTCTGGACGATCACCACTTATTACCTTGCCTTGGGTGTACAACCCAATCAAGACATCAGTAACCATCCAAACGATGCGAAGACCTCCGATCTTCAACCACTGTCTTCATTCTCGACACATCCTCAAATCAGTTATTCAGAACGGGATAAACCCGGTCTTTCTGAATAACTCGCGCATATAATAAACAAGTGCTATAAAAACACAACATACGCCTCATTTCGATCCAGAATATTTCTTTATCCAAATATTCATATACTTTGGGAAAGGTTCCCATTAATTTTACCAAAGATAAATTCTTTAAATTTATTCTTTAATCTTAGTTTGGATATCAATTCGATCTAATTAAAGATGCATTAAAACTCTACTTGGTTTTAATCTTCCTAGAAATCAGTATTAACGATTGTTTAACTTGGGAAATCATATCCTTCCTTTAACTGGGTTAAAGAACCCATGTCATTTAAAACACGGTTCACGAAAAACCCAAAACCACATTCCATTCCATCAGCCTTTAACCGTAAATTAGCAAGTAAACAATTCTCTAAGTATTAACCCCGAAGGCCGAAACCAACATCAGATCAATACCCAGGAAACCATTCAACTTAACTAATCTCTAGTTAGTTTCTGATTTTCGTAACTTCATTGGGTCTAAGAATAGTATTATTAAAGATATCATTCACGAAAACCCAAATCACATTCCATTTATTATGGAATCTTCACGGAAAAACAAATCAATATATAATCGATATCAATTTCCATATCCGACCAATAATATAAACGGCAATGCCTCTTAAATTCCATATGTATTAAGTCTTCCTCCACAGAAGTTCACTTCGATTATTATCAAATCGAATTCCATTCCATTCCAAATTAATACATTAAATGGGAAAACGTTACCTTGGAAAATTCCCGTTAAATCTAAATAAAAAGATATATAAATTCCCACATTACATTGTAAATCAGATTAAAGAACGAATGTCGTTAAAAACACAGTTCACAATACACCCAATTCACATTCGCCTCTAACCGTAAATTAGTAAGAGAACAATCCCTAAGTATTAGCCCCGAAGGCCGAAACCAACATCAGATCAATATCCAGGAAACCATTCAACTTAACTAATCTCCAGTTAGTTTCTAATTTCTTAACTCCATTTGGTTCAAGAACAGTATTATTAAAGATACCACTCATGACAAACCCAAAATCCAATTTGATATTAAATAGAAGGCTCTGAATAGAAAATATATCGCTTATATTCAATATCAAATTCTAAAACCAACAAATATCGTATTGGAATAACGATATATATATATATGTATATCTTCCTAATTCCTCCACAATCTCCGTATAATCACGAAATCCAATATCAAAATATTCCGAGCATAATTCCAATTTAAATCCATTCCAATTCATATATTGGAAATCCTGGTTATTTTTAAAACCATTTCAAATCCAATTTATTTATTTTAAAAATGTTGGATTTATTATTCTAATTCAAAACTAGTTCATTTCGATGAAAATATATTTTTATCTTTTAAAATATGGAATTTTTCATCCCAATTCTTTCCAAATCATTTCTTATGATTTTACACTAATTATTGATAGTTTTAATAATTTTATCAAAGCCAGTATAGTAGATTTCCATAAACGGCCATCGAACTGCACTTACATCGACCACCCCACGGTTCTGGTTTTAGGAGAATCCAACGGTCGGATCTCCTATAATGTCCATTTGAAGTCAATAGTCGAAATTCGTGAACTGCCGCAGCGCGGCGCGTTCTATTCAGGACATTATATATATATATATATTATTTATATTCCGTCGATTTCCATTTAAAATGAATTTTATAAATCGTTTTAAATTCGTTTTCAAAACGATTTCAACTTCATATTCAATTTCAAATCAAATTGAATATTCCATATCAACGATATATAAGTGATAATATTTTCAAAACATTAGATTTTGAAATCAATTCTTTTCGATATTCATTACAAAAAACCGAATAAAATCAATATAAATATCGTTCACGTCAAAATGGAACTAATCTAATCAACACGGCTTTATATTTTTAAATATTTTCGTGTCCACCCCAAATCGGACATCAAAACCAAATTTTGATTCTTTACTGAATATTATTTGAAAATATTTGTTATTTTAAAATAATCGTTATTTTAAAATATTCATTTTTTCTGAACTGGAATCAGACACAGTCAATTACCATATAATTTGATTATATGGATTTCATACAATACATGTATACAACAACAGTGATAAATAATCATCCATCATCCAGAGTGCATTTTACATTGTATAAGCATTAAATAAAAATATTCAATGCTTATAATAGTCTGTCAACCAATCGATTGACATACAACTAAATATTGGGATTAGTGTATGTCCAATATCATCCCAATACTCGTGTGGCGTTTCAATCAATCAAACACATATTTTATTCGTGCAGTCGGGTGATAAAATTTATCATCCCAATCAATATCAGTCAAATTTGTGTACATAAACAAATCATCCGATTTTGTTATGGATATTTATTTTATTCATATACATGTTAAAAATTATATTTTTAACTATAAAATATTTTTAACTATAAAATATTTTATTCCATTCGACATCACACAATCAATTTTCACAACATAACCAAACAAACAAACAAGTCGTCCTTGGTCTGTGGACAACGGATGTCGGGTGCTGCTAAGCACCGTCTGCATCCTAGTATATATTTCAACTAGAAAATAAATTAAAAGTGAGAAGTTCTCACCTTTGGTTTCCACTCCGTCGTGCTTTGATTGCCGATCTATGTAGTATACCTACATTTAAAATTATATTTTTAACCAATCAATAATTATTTCCTTGTATGAATATTTTATAAATAACATACATTGGCTAAAAATTATATTTTTATCTTTCTAAAAATAATTTCATACTTTTATAACAATGCTACATAGATAAAAATCTCATTTTTCTATTGCTAATGAATATATAAAAATCACATCTTTATTTTCTCTATTATATAAAAATCATATTTTTATTATCTCTATAATATAAAAATCATATTTTTATGATCTCTATAATATAAAAATCATATTTTTATTGTCACTATGATATAAAAATCATATTTTTATTATCTCTATAATATAAAAATCATATTTTTATTATCTCTATAATATAAAAATCACATTTTTATTTCGTTACATACATGATAAAGATCGCATTTTTATATTGCCAACTTCATAATAAAGATCATATTTTTATATTTAAAAATCATATCTTTCTTTAAATAAAAATTGTATTGTCATTTCATAGAAAAAACTATTTTCTTTTTATAGAAAAATCTAATTTGTTTTCTTTATATCTAAGTTTTCATTTCCAAAAACCTAAGAAACCATTTCATAAAAATCTAGGAAATCATTTCTAAAAATCTAAGTACTCTAATTCAAAAATCAACACTCTCTAATTCAAAGATCACAACCCCTTTTTCTTCAGTCCAAGAAACACATAAAAACTTACCTAGGGTTAAGGGTAGTTGGAGGCTGATTGATTCGCGCTGGTGGAGGTGGGGTTCGATGGTCAGGCGAGGTGGAAGTGGGGCTCGTGGTGGATGGTGCGACGCGTTGGGGCCCGCGGCGTTGGAGTTGGGGTTCGCGCTCACCACTGGAGGAGGGGAGAGGACTTCAACGGGGTGAAGGTCGTTGGCGGAGATCGACGGAGGAGGCACGCCTTGCTCCGGCGGCGCGACGCGATCTGGAAAAAAGGGGAAGGGTAATCGATTCTTTTTTTTATTTCTTAAAATGATTTGAAACAGACGAGGGAGAGGAGGGATTTAAGTGAAAAGGGGTTGACTTTAATAATAATATATTTTATTATTCCAAAAAACAACTTTTTATTTTGAATTCCAAATACTAATTACCCCCATGCCGAACGCAATGGGATATGTCCCGTAAGCCAATTCGACTATTTCCATCAGTTTTTCTCAAAATTAATATATGAATCATTATGTTGAATTTTAACGTACATTTCAATTTACTGAGGTCACATACAGACCCCAAAAATTTCAGAAAAATTATTTCTAGCTTCGTTTTGACGATACGATCCTAACAAAACTAATTTCGTCAAATTCTTAGACCGTTTGTAAAATGGCCATTTTCTGGTCGATCCAAATTGACTGAAACCGTCAAAACACGTTTTCCTTCGCCACGCTCACATATTAATCCCAAAAATTATGAATTTTGGAATCTAGCAATAACTCGACATCCCGGATCCAACAAAAGTGGGTTCGTCAAAAACGTAGGTCGTTTGAAAAAATTTCATTTTTAAGGGCTAAAATTCCATAGCGGTTATTCTGAATTTTCATCTGGGCATAACTTTTTATCCTCGCTATGAAATTCAATTTTTCGGATTCGTTGGAAATATATTCTCAAATAGATTCTAATATTTTTGGTTTCGCTAATATCCGGTTTATTTTGAATCCTGTACATTCATTTGAAAATTGAAATCGAATTTTCGAACTACCGCGCCATTTCCTATTCCTTTTATAATTAAAATAAAATATTTATATTCTAACGATGATTCGAATAAATATATACGTTCTAATTCTATTCAAAATAAATTTATCGTCGCTATTATTTAAAATAATTCATTTTAAATATCCAAAATTCATTAAAATTGCCAAAATAAAATTTTTTAATTGGCTCGGATTTTTCGGGTTGTTACAGTTAGGAGCCACTAAGGATAAAAAATTTGTACTTTATTTTTGCATTCATTTAGTTGCATTAGATACATGCATATAAAAAAATCCTTTTGTAAAAATTTTAACATCTCGTTTCTTTCTTTGTTATGAAAAAAACAAGAAAAAAGAAAATATTTTTATTAAAAAAAATTCAAAACAATTCCCATTTTAAAAAAATCGCTTCTATTCCCTTTCTTCTCTTTTCTTATTCTTTACGCTAGTGCATGAGCAGTTGGACTCGTGATCCTACAACTAATCGTTTAGTTCGAACAAACATTCCTTCAACCATGGCCGAAGAAAACCCCCCTCGAACTCATATGGATAGGTACTTCCCCGATCGAGTTTCTATTACTTCTTGCATCATATTGCCCGCCCTAAAGGGTAATCACATTGAAATTCATTCGAATCACATAAATACTCTTCCAAAATTCGGCAATCTTGAACGTGATGATCCTTATATTTTCTGAACCAAATTTGAACAAGTTTGTGCAACCATGAAATTTCAACAACTAAGTGACGATGAAATCAAACTTAGGTTAATTCCACTTGCACTTATCGATTATGCCGAAAAATGGTTGTATAGCTTGCCTTCAAATACGATTGGAACTTGGAATGAATTTGTGAATGTTTTTCTAAAGAAATTTTACCCCCGGGAAAAAACATCCAAAATTTGAACCGAAATCGTTAATTTTCATCAATTTAGGGGTGAATTCTTTGCAAAATATTTCGAAAGATTTAAAGAACTTCTAGTCAAATGTCCACATCACAATTTCGAAAATGGACTCTTTGCCAAATTTTATACGATGGACTCGAAAATAATTCTCGAACCATGCTTGAATCGATGTGCCAAGGAAACTTTCTAGCTAAAAAATCACAATGCCGCTTGGCAGTTTCTCGAAAATTTGGTCGAAAAATCAGCTCAACGGGAAGGATCGAACGAGAAATCGATTTATTCCTGATCAAATGCTCATTCGGTAGGATCCTCAACGGCTTTAGAAGCGAAAAAAGACACAATGTTAACCAAATTTGATAATGTCCTTTTATCAACTCAAATAAATCAAGCTCAAGCGTCTCAGCCTTCGTGTTACAAATGTAACGATCCTTACCACATTGCCGATCAATGCCCACATTCGTTAGAACAACTCAATGCATTTTATAAGGTTAGAAATGACCCATTCTTCCCAACATACAATCTGGGTTGGAGAAATCATCCTAAGTTCTCTTCGGCCCAAAACATTGCAAACTCGAATTTGGTTCGACCCCCTTTTCAATTATTTCGAATAATCCTTCGAATCCTCCCTTTCAACAAACTTGATTCCAAAATCTTGCACCACCTTCTCAAAATCAAGCGCAACAATCTTTTGTTCCCCAAGACGATAAACGATTGACATCACTTGAGAAAAGTCTCAAAGCATTGACTAAAGCAATGACTAAAAATCTCCAATCAAATAGCAATCTGCAAAACATATTGACTTCACACATGCAAAACACGGGTCGGTCAGTCTCTAAACTTGAAATGCAAATGAGTCAGTTAGCCACTTCCATAAGTGAACGGGAAAGTAGCACTTTCCCGAATCAATCCATTCCAAAGCCTAGGCATCAAAATCTTAATCCAAACCAAGCTCATCTCATCCAGGATAGCAATCAAAACTCAGTTGAATGCTATCATAACTTTACGATTTGGTAAGAAAATCGATAATCAAGTTGAAAGTCCGAATAATTTACCGAGTGTTCCTCCTGACTCTTCTAAAACCACGAATGGTCTTGATCCAAATTCTGAGTCTAGTTCTGCTCCAACTCAAGTAGATCGACCTACTGAGTTTTTCATACCATTTCCCCATCGCCTTCGACCAAAGAAACATTCTAACTAAATGGAAAAGATGTTGGAAATTTTCAAACAAATACATCCCTCTTCTTGACATCATTCAACAAGTCCCCACCTACGCTAAATTTCTCAACAACTTGTGTACCCAAAAATGACACGCTCATGTACCTAAGAAAGTTTTCTTAGCCGCCGGACTTAGCGAAGTCTTGACCCAATCGATTCCAATCAAATACAAAGATCCTGGATGCCCTACAATCTCATGCACGATAGGAGATAAAACAATTAACAAATGCCTAGTTGATTTGGGTGCGAGTGTCAATTTGATTCCATATTTCGTTTACCAACAACTTGGTTTTGGTGTACTCAAACCAACGAAAATAACTCTTCAATTTGATGATCGTTTAATTAAGAAACATGTTGGAGAGATTGAGAACATACTTATTAAAGTTGGTCAGTTCATCTTCCCTGTCGATTTCGTTGTTTTGGAAACGCAACCTGTCAAATATCCAGTGAGTCAAATTCCATTGATTTTAGGTCGACCCTTTTTGGCTACTTCAAATGCTTTAATAAATTGTCGCAATGGTTCAATGAAAATCTCTTTTGAAAACATGACTCTAGATCTTAATATTTTCAATCATGAAAGTCGTTCGAATGAATCATGTGCCCAAACCTTGGAAGTTAATTCCATTCACGAGAACTCCAAAAACAAATTGATTGACCTTAGTGATGAGCGTGAGGCCGAGAATGAAAAATTGTTCCAGACGCTCCGAACGAAATCGAAAACACACTTCCATTTGAATCGCTCTTGGTTGAGTCCAAATCTCAACCAAGTTCTTTGATTGAGAATCCACCAAAGTTGGATCTTAAAACTCTCCCTGATCACCTTAAGTGTATACTTAGGTGATAACAAAACTTGTCCTATCGTAATTTCTTCGAATTTAACTCATGATCAAGAAATTTCTCATCTCTCGACTCTTTCTAAAAACAAAGATGCAATCGGTTGGTCCATTTCTAACATCAAGGGAATTAGCCCCGCAATCGTTCAACGTCGTATTCACTTAATCGATGAAGCCAAACCCACTCGTGAATCGCAATGTAGGCTTAACCCTAAGATGAAAGAGGTAGTTCACGAAGAAATTCTTAAACTTCTTGACAACGGTATCATTTACCCCATTTCTGATAGCTTATGGGTTAGCCTCATTCACGTTGTTCCTAAAAAGTCTGGACTCACCGTTGTCACAAATGACCAAACGAACTTCTTCTAACTCGTACTCAAACGGGTTGGCGTGTTTTCATTGATTATCGAAAATTGAATGGTGCAACGCATAATGACCACTTTCCTCTTCCCTTCATTCATCAAATGCTTGAACGTTTAGCCAGTCATGAATTCTAATGCTTTCTTGATGGTTATTCCGGTTATAACCAAATTCCAATCGCTCCTGAAGGTTAAGAGAAAATGACTTTCCCATGTCCATTCGATACCTTTGCTTACCGACATATTCCTTTCGGTCTTTGCAATGCTCTTACAACTTTCCAATGATGTATGGTTGGAATCTTTTCTGATATAATTGAATGCTTTCTTGAAGTCTTTATGGATGATTTTTCGATCTTTGGCCATTCTTTTTCCTCTTGTTTACATCATCTTGAACTTGTTTTAACTCGCTGTAAAGAAAAACACTTAACGTTGAATTAGGAAAAATGACACTTTATGGTCAAAAAAGGCACTGTCCTTGGACATGTAATTTCAAATAATGGCATTGAGGTAGATAAAGCGAAAGTTGACGTTATTTCAGAACTACCCATTCCAAAATGTGTTAATGACATTCATTCATTTCTTGGGCATGCTGGCTTTTGCGTGCGCTATGTGAAAGATTTTAGCAAAATCGCTCGTCCTTCGACTTTTCTTCTAGGAAAGGACATCCCATTCGAATTTAACTCTGAATGTGTTGCTTCTTTTGAACTCTTAAAAATGAACTCATTTCAGCCCTGATAATTTATTCGCCCTATTGGGAACTTCCTTTTGAAATCATGTGTGATGCATCTAACTTTCCGGTTGGTGTTGTCTTAGGACAACGCATCAACAAAATCCTTCCAGTCATTTACTACACGAGTATGACCTTAAATGACGCTCAACTGAATTATACCACCATCGGAAAAGAACTTTTAGATGTTGTTTTTGCGCTTGAGAAGTTTCGATCTTACTTGATTGGTTCCCATGTCACGGTCTACACTGACCATTCTGCTCTTCGACACCTTTTTGCTAAAAAGGATGCTAAGTCATGTTTAATTCGATAGACCCTTTTACTTTAAGAATTCGATCTTACATCAAAGACAAAAAAGAATCCGACAACATCATAGCCGATCACTTATCTCGTCTTACGAACGCGCCATCTTCTTTGCCAATCAATGAAAAATTTCCCGATGAACAACTCCTTTCTGTTTCAATCGATCCTTGGTTCGCTAACATAGTGAACTATCTAGTCATTAATGAAACACCCTCGTTTTGGTCCAAACAAGATAAATACTAATTTCTTTCCCAAGTAAAATACTTCTATTGGGATGATCCACACCGGTTTAAGTATTGTTCGGACCAAATCATTCGTCGATGTGTTCCTGATAGCGAAATTAGGAGTGTTATCCCATTTTTCCATAGTCATGTGTGCAGTGGACATTTTGATCCTAGGAAAACAACTGAAAAGGTGCTTCAATGTTGTTTTTATTGGCCTACTCTCTTTAAAGACTCGTTCGAATTATGTAAAACTTGCAATCATTGCCAAATGCTTGAAAAGATTTCTCGATGAAATATGATGCCTTTGAACCCCATTCTTACGATTGAGATCTTTGTTGCATGGGGTATTGACTTTATAGGACCTTTCCCAAATTCCTTTGGAAACTTGTATATCCTTCTCGCCGTAGACTATGTTTCGAAATGGGTCATAGCCATTCCATGTAAAACAAATGATCATAAAATTGTTGTGAAATTTCTAAAAGGGAACATCTTTTCAAGGTTCGGCATACCTCGCACAATAATAAGCAACAATGGAACGCATTTCTGTAATCGATCTTTTGAATCCTTAATGAAGAAATACTCAATAACCCACAAGTTATCCACTCCTTATCATCCACAAACTTGTGGTCGAGTTGAAGTATCGAAACATTAAATAAAACAGAGTTTGGAGAAAAATGTAAATAAAAACCAAAAAGATTGGTCACAAAAATTGACTTACGCGCTTTAGGCTTACCGTACTGCTTTTAAAACTAATATTGGAATGTCCCTTTTCCGATTGGTTTACGGTAAACCCTGTCATTTACCCATTGAACTTGACATAAAGCGCTTTGGGCAATAAAGAACTTAAACTTTGATCTTGAACAAGCTGGCGAAAGCCAAAAATTGCAACTCAACAAACTAGAAGAAATTAGGAATGACGCATACGAAAACGTGAAAATTTACAAGGAAAAATCCAAAAATTTTCATGAAAAGTCAATCCTCAGAAAAACATTTTTGCCCGACCAAAAAGTTCTGCTGTATGACTCACGACTTCATTTATTCCCCAGGAAGTTAAAATCGAGATGGACCGGACCATATATTGTTCGAACTGTTTTTCCACATGGTGCTGTTGAAATAGAAAACCCGAGAGATGGATCCATATTCAAAGTTAATGGTCAACGTCTAAATCCTTTCTTGGAATTGCCCACTGATCGAGAGGAGGAGCTCATGATTCTTCATGAGCCATGCTACGTGAAGTAAAAAAGTTAAGTTTAACCCTCCATGTAAATATGTAAACATTTCTCTTCCGTTCACTCATTGTGTCATGCATTGACTGTGGGGACACAGTCAAAATCAAGTGTGGGGGGGTTTCTCATTTATTTTGGTTTTGCATAGTTTTTTTTTTCTTTTTCATTCAAAAAAAAGCATTTTAATTTAATTTTTAAAGGGCACGATGAAGTAAATATACGATTTTGGGTCATTCGATTAAAATGTTTGGAAATTTACTTCTCTTAGCTGATAACGGAAGGAAAGTTTGAATTGTGAGCAAATTTGGTGTAGTCGGTATATTGGGAAATTCGTAGGTGATGAGTACGAAATGTTTTCTGAATTGTAATCCGATTAAATGAATGGTTGATTTAGACTACTTGCGATAACATTGTAGATCTTTTAAGTGAAGTTTTGCTAAGATATTCTCGCTTAACTCTCTCTCTCTCTTATTTAAAAAAAAGGAAAAAAGAAAAAATAAATAAATAAATATATATATATAATAATCAAAGGGTATCCAACATTGCTAGTACATCTTGTGTTGGTGTGCAAACCCGCCAAGCTCTTTCCGACATCTTGTTGATAAAGTCAGCGTCGGTTTACCTTGGTCTCATTTTATGAGAGTTGGACACCTAAGGATTACCCACCCTCACGTAAGTCGTAATGTAGTGTAGGGGTGGTATACCAACGTATTTGTAAATAATAATAATAATAATAATAATAATAATAATAATAATAATGTAAATATTTTTAAATAGTGAGAGAGTAAGCACTTGAAGTCCAAACACACTCTTCACTTATTTGACCTAATTTGTTAACCAAAAGGAAGTTGAGATGTCGTTTTACGATTGTTGATATCGATTACAGAATGTATTTCATATTTGCACTATGTTTCTACCAAACAACTGGCCAAGCTGGAGGGGTTTGTGACGATAACATGACTTTTGTTTGAAGTTTTTATTAGTAACGGACTCAAATTTCATAGTGATGACCTAAACTTGTGTTTAACTCATTCATTGTCTTATTTAAAAGTAAATTTTTGTAATTTTTTTTTGAAAATCAGCATTCATCTTGTAAATGTTTTTGAACTTGCATTTTGTAAATATTTTTTTTGCATTTAACTTTTGGATTTTGTGGTAGTATCCCCTGAAAACCCTCACGAGACAACACTCATCCTACAGGGGACACCCAGAGGTTTAACGGCTTGATGCATATGCTCAATGCAATCATGCTCCCTACGAAAATGAATTTAGCTTAGTTTTTACTTTAGTCAAGGATGAATAAAAAGATAAGTGTAGGAGTATTTGATGTGCACGTAAAAATGCACATTCATATTCACATATTGTTTAGTTGAATAAATGAACATTTTTTGATTATTTTACATGATCAAACCATGTTTTAAGTATTTTCAAAATCATCACTTATTTTGGAAAAATGTGGTCACTCGTGTATGTTTTAATTTGTGAAATCTTTTACTTGTTCTTTGTGATTATCTCTTAAAGGAATTTTGGAGCTAAAAGGATACATACACATGAAGAGATGAGGGAAAGCATGCATTTACACAAAAGGAGACAAATAATTAATTCATTTTATGGATAGTGGAGGCCCATACCTTTCAGTAAGCCTACTTGCTCATAAGCTTCATATTAAAGACTTAGACAAAAGGCCTCATGCATTCTACATGACTTATTAGTGGCTAATGGCAATTAGAAGCTACATGAATGGGAATTTTGGGGATTTCCCAAGGAAAAAGGTTAGGGTTTTAGGATTTTTGATCATGTATATATACCCTTTTGTTTCATGTATTTAGGGATCTCTTTTTTTTAGCATATGAAGGTGAAGTGATCAAATAAATAAATAAAGCTTCCAAGCCTATTTCTTTTATGTCTCTTTTTAATTTCTTTGCTCTACTTTATGTTATTAGTTTAGATTTTTTTCTGCAAGTAGTGTAATTTTACTTTATGCAATTAGTTAGTAGTTAATATCTTTTCTTCATTATTTACTCTCTATTTTTGTTGTTCTTCAATGTTGAATTCTAATTGTGTTGAAATAATAACACAAATGAGGAGCTAAACCCCTATAATTTAGGGATGATGAACCTTTTCCTCTCTTTGATGTAAATTCAACATAAATTTGTATGAACGGTCTCTTTTGGGTTTAATGAGAATGGATGTTTTGTGTATGTGTGTTTCATATTGCATTTAATAGTCTCTTTTTTCATTTCATAATATTGAGGCTATGTTTATGACATAAACAACAAATTGCCTCTTCATCTAAAAATGTGATTATGGCAATGAAATGGAGTTTAAGTTGAAATTTTTGATCTATGTTACTAACCAATAGTAAATAGATCATACTAAAATTAGATTTTAGTTTCATTTCGATGTCATGTTTCATAAAAGTTAAAAAGTTAGATTAATTATGTATTATAGCTTGATGACTTATTTTGTGTTAATTAATAGCGCAAATAAGTCATGCTTATGATAATTACATAATTAATCTTACTTAGATTATTGAGAGATCTTTGTTTTGTTTTATGTCAAACCATGTTGAAAGAGAGAAAAGTAAAGTTGCCCCTAAATTGGTTTTAATCACATAGTTTTAGTCTATATTTTAGTTTAGTTTTTGTTTCTAGTACTTAATCACAATTTATAATTGTTTTAATTTGAATGAGTAAAATTATAAAATTAACTCTTTCCCTGTGGATCGACTTGTATTCGCTAACGTACTACAAGTGTATGTCGTGCGCTTGCGGTTTATTACACTTCATGATGGTTTTCTAATTCATAGAATATTCATCGTCGAGCAATTACTCTAAAGGAGGATCTTTCAATTTAGAGATAACTCCAAAGGATATATCATCAACAATGCGAGCATTTACGGTATATCAAATTTACCTCTTATTTCTGAAGTTTTATTGGTTAAAAATTTAAAACGTAATTTACTAAATATTAGTCAACTTTGCAATAAAGGTTTTAAAATATCGTTTTCTAAAAATTAATGTAACATATTAGATTCTAATCAAAATCCTATTTTCAAAGGAAATAGGGATAAAATTATTTATATCTTGAATATGGCAGTTAATAATAATCCAAGTATGTGTCTACTAGCTAAAGAAATTGATCCTTGGTTATGGCATAAAAGATTCTTCCATGTAAATTTAAACAAGATTTCAAAAAATGATTTAGTAAGAGGTTTACCGAAAATAAAATTTGAACCAGAAAATTTATGTGATGCATGTCAGTTTGGGAAATTAACAAAATCCTCTTTTAAGCCTAAAAAGATGATTTCAACATTGCAACCACTAGAATTAATACATACGGATTTGTTTTGACCAACTAAAATACAATCTATAATCACAGTGAAGACATGTTTGTAATAGTTGATGATTTCTCGAGATACACTTGGACAATATTTTTCAAAAATAAAAGTGACACTTTTGCAAATTTTAAAATAGTTGTAAAAAAAATTCAAAACTTGACGAGTTTGATAATTAGAAACATAATAAGTGATTATGGAGGAGAATTTGGAAAAGAAAAGTTTGATTTATATTGTAAAAAGAAAGAAATTTTTCATAATTTTTCATTTCCTAGAACTCCATAACAAAATGGAGTCATGGAAAGGAAAAATCGAACATTACAAGAGTGCGCTAGAACGTTATTGAATGGGAGATCATTATTAAAACATTTTTGGGCAAAAACAGTTTCAATGTCTTGTTATGTTTTGAATCGTGTCTCCATTCGACCACTTACGAAAAATACTCCATATGAACTTTTTACTAGAAGAAAACCAAATATTTCATATTTTAAGGTTTTCGGTTCAAAAGGCTTTATTTTAAATACAAAAGATCATCTAGGAAAATTTGATTCGAAATCCGATGAAGGAATATTTTTAGGATATTCTGAACGAAGCAAATCTTATCGTATTTACAATAAAAGAACCGATAAAATAGAAGAATCACTTCATGTTACTTTTGATGTGAATTTTATTCAACATTCTTTTGATTCAGACATTGTGGAAAATAAATCTTCTCAGGATAAAGATATTAAAATTTATAGAGAAGATGAAAACATTGTTCATAATAACATAAATAATAATGTTACAGAAACTCAAGACAATATCGATAATAATAATCAAAATGTTCACACTAATGAAGTTAGATCTCCACCAAGAATATTAGGAGATTAACCAACTCAAAATATTGTTGGGGAAATAACTTCAAATGTAAGAACAAGAAGTCAATTAAATTTAGTAAGTAATGTTGCCTTTTTATCGAATGTTGAACCCAAAAACCCAAAAGAAGCTTCAATAGATGAAAACTAGATAATTGCTATGCAAGAAGAATTAAATCAGTTTGAACGCAATGAAATCTGGGAATTAGTTCCAGTACCAAGTGATCAAACTGTCATTGGTACGAAATGGGTTTACAAAAATAAAGCAGACGAATTAGGTAATATTACTATAAACAAAGCTAGGCTTGTTGCATATGGTTATAATCAAGAAGAAGGTATAGATTATGAAGAAACGTCAGCTTAGTATCCCAACTAGAAGAAATTCAAATTTGATTAGCATATGTACGTTTTCATAACTTTAAATTATATCGAATGGATGTTACAAGTGCCTTCTTAAATGGTTATATTAAAGAAAGATATACGTTGAACAACCTCCACTATTCGCTAATGAAAAATATCCTTATCTTAATTTCAGATTGAAAAGGTGTTATATGGATTAAAACAAGCACCTCGTGCTTGGTATAAACATCCTAAAAATTATTTAATTGACTCAAGATACCAAATTGGAAAGCTTAATCAAACATTTTTTATAAAAAGAGATATTAAATATATTTTAATAGTTCAAATATATGTCGCGACATTATTTTTGGTTCAGCTAATGAAAAATTATGCTAGGAATTCTCAAAAATAATGACCAGCGAGCTTGAAATGTCTCATATGAGAGAATTATCTTATTTTCTAGGCTTACAAATTAAACAAATTTCAAGTGGAATTTTCATAAATAAAATAAAACACTGAAATAATTTAATAAAACGTTTTGGAATGGAAAATACATCAAGTAAACCTACACTCATGAGTGCAACGAAACATTTAGAAAAGGATCAAAATGGTAAAAGTGTCGATCAAAAACTATATTGAAGCATGATAGGTTCACTTCTATATTTAACTGCTAGTAGACCGAATATTATGATGAGTGTTTGTTTATGTGCTAGATTTCAAGCTAATTCAAAAGAATCACATTTACAAGCAGTAAAACGTATATTACGTTATCTTAGTAGTAACAAAGATTTTGGACTTTTCTATCCGAAAGATTGTTCCTTTGAATTAGTTTCATACAGTGATGCTGATTTTGGAGGATCACGGACGGATCGTAAAAGTACAAGTGGTACTTGCCACCTCATTGGCAAATCATTTATATCTTGGTTGAGCAAGAAACAGAATTGTGCGTTTCACTATCGACATGTGAAGCTGAACATATATATATATATATCTACGGCATTAGTTTATGCTCAAGTAATATATATGCAGCAAACACTAAAAGATTTTAATGTCAATCAAAATAACTCAACGATTTATTGCGACACTACAGGTGCAATAAACTTATCCAAAAATCCGTTAAACCATTCAAGAACTAAACATATTGATATAAGACATCATTTCTTGAAAGACAATATTGACAAGCAAATTATAAACTTAGAATTTGTAAAATATGAAAATCAAATTGTAGATATATTTCCTAAACCATTATTAAAGAATACATTTATTAAGCTTCGAAGAGAGCTAGGGATTGTCTTGTATAAAGATCTATGAATTACTTCTTATAAATATTTATGCTTAAATATTCTCTATTATTCTCGATTGTTGCTTTATCATGATACTTGTTCTTTTTAATCGATGACAAAGGAGGAGAAATATGTTATCATTATATACACTAACATTTTGTTACAGGAAACGGTAAGTATATTATATTATTATATATGCACTAACAAAATGTTGCAAAAAAAAGCTTTTTATTCAGGGGAGATAAATATATACAAGCATACATTCAGGGGGAGCAAATCGTTATCTCAACAAAATGCAAGGTGTTGTCTCAATCAAAAAGGGGGAAGAATGTTGATTCACAAGATTTTCGATTCAAGACAACAACGAAATGGAGATCAAATCAAAGAGTTAGTTCATATATATATATATATATGTATATATATATATGTATATATATATATATGTATATATATATATATGTATATATATATGTATATATATATATATGTATATATGTATGTATGTATGTTTAGTTGTATTAGATCAATGTTAAAATCTATCCTCATTCTATGTAACACAAATGCACGGAATTTGATAAAAAAAAATATGAATAAACGGCTAGAAAAAACAGCCATTACTGGGCAATATGCCCTGAACCAGTCAACTGGTTCATTTCAGACCAGTCGACTGGTCAGGCAAAGTATACGCAGTAATGACTACTTTCTACTATTTTTAAATATAAATATATATATATATATACGATTTATACTTTTTAACCAGTTGACTGGTGATCTTCACACTAGTTGACTGGTCCTAAAATAACAGTCATTTTTATGAAATGACATCATCTTCCATGAAGAGATTCCTCTTCATTTCTGAATAGAAATGGGTGCATCTCTTTGATAAAACTCTTCACGAAAGATCTCTGCTCTTCAACTATTATATATACACTACAAACCTGGTTTTCAAATAATTGAATCTTTCCAAATCTATTCTATTTTCTGATCTACATTTCTATTCACTCTTGCATTCTAAAAAGCTCTCAAATATTTAAATTACTTATTGAATCTTTGAATTTATTTCAAATTTTTTGGTTCAATAAGTATTATACTTCCTTAAATCTTTACATACACGTTATATACTTGAGGATAAGATTTTAGGAAATCGTTGGCTATTCAATGTTGTTCAAGAACACAAGTAGAAGTCAAACTCTTATTGAAACAACCCGCAAATCCGTGCTATCTGAATTGACTAATAACACCACACGTCCAACCCAAATTGCACAGAAATACGACTCATTATTAGAAAGAGGTTAGAGGATGAGAAATAGAAAGAAAGAAATATTAGAATAGAAGAAAAACAAAGATCACAAACTCACAGCGGAACGAATAAAATATATTATATAACATAAGCTTCGAAATACAAATCTGTTTTGTACATATATACATACCATCATCAGAGTACACATAACATTTGATCCAGCGGAAGTAACTCTAAATAACTAACGTTGAAGCCTCCTGCTTCAAGCTCCTCCAAGTGTATCTGTAAAAGCCTGAAACACTTGACTGCCCGTACAAATTTGGGCACCCAAGAGTTTAGGGAAAACAAAAACAAAATAAACTCTGGGTCAGTCATGGGACTGGTGTGAGTAAACTCCAACCACTTGTTTAACTTTTAAAATCCTTCCAAAAGAAAAGTAATAGTAAGACCAGCCCACACATAAACACGGACGGTTTTTACCTTACTATAACCCAAAACACTTTGATACGAAAATCCAGTGATATTATAATAATGTCTACATCAAATAAATAACCACATAGCAGAACGCTTGCATCTCACGCTCCACATATATAGTATAAAATCAAAAACCGCATGGCGCTTATTGGAGATTGGATTTCTAACATGACAAGGTATGGGACCACCTTCCGATGATGTATCTCTAGAGGCGAATACACTGGGTTCAACAAGAACATCTTGTAACCCGGCCCACACATGACCGACCACTCATTTCGCTTGAGTGTATCGAATGTATATCACCAACGGTTGGACTCAAACCACCGTTTCCCGAATGGGCAGAATCGATAGATTTAGAAACAAAAGGAATTTCTCTAGATAGGTGATTATACACCCTAATGGGTGCGACCCACATAGCCATGCTGCCTGCCCGATTTTTGTCCTTCCCCGGTTGTTGAGGCCTGAGGCTACGATTACTTACCATTCATTTATAGCACAATCACTTTGAATGCCACATTGTCAGATCCGTTAATCACTAGTTGAGTTTGCACAAATATTCTGGATATTATGCTAAGGGATAAATCCGTTGCAACCATATATATTCATACAGACCAACCCATTTGATCATTGGAAATACTCTGTCAGACATTCGTCCATTTACGTTCGTTCTGGGATTGAACGAACCCGAAGGCACTATTTCTATAAATAGAAAAGCCCTTGCACTTCACTCCGTCTTCAATATATTCAGCATACTTGGTTCGCCACGCTTATGCCGATACGGAGTGGTTCTTCGGATAATAATCCAACCGGTCTCTCCATATTGACAACGATGGTAAAAACTTCGATAGTCTGTGATTTAACTATCGAATGAAAACAAGTGTTCATCCAACATATCAAACAAATCACTGGGCTCTTTAATTAATATTTCATTAATTAAACCACTTCTCTATTTCCTCTATCAATATTTGTTAATCAAATATTTTCAATAACCATATTGGCTCTTTTCGCTATTTTTGATTTCGTTTCCTTATCGAATTCTATATATATCGATATATAGATTTATAATTGTCAAATTTCTTAAAAATATTCTAACTCCTTAAATTCCCGGAAAAAATTCGCCATAACCTCCCCTGTATCGGGAGCATCGGGAAATTTCAAATAGCTTCCCCGGTCCTTCTAATCTCAAAAAGAAAAAGAAAAAGCCAAGCGGCTTGCCGATACGGCGCATAAAACCCATATATGAATTTAAACATGTACCTTATTGTCGAGCACATAAATTTAAATCTTCATATACTTCATCTCCAACCTGCTTACACATGTTCACCTGTTTTCAATTCAATTCAATACCATCCAATCGTTTGAATTCAGTTCCGCCCGTTTATTCTTTAATTAGTCATTTTGCCTATTTCACTTCTTTGTTGAACATAACATGCTCAAATTTGATTCCACTTGCTTATACAAATCAAATCCCCTTTTTTTCCATTTCTAGTTTCATATTTGGTTTGAGTATGAAATCACAAGTTAATTTACTTATTCACGGTTTGCTCGATTTAATCGTTTTAACTAATTCATTTGTCAGTTTGCAAATTAACTCCTTTGCCTATATCACTTTGATATTTGAATATAACCTATCCAAATATATTTCAACTTGATTATACTAATTGAATTTCATTTTCAATTCACGTTCTATATTCGATTTCAAATATATATACAAATTCCCTTCACCTTTTAAAGTTTATCTTCAAAATTCGATTAACTAATTTCTCTTTGTCTTAGTCAACTCTATTCAATAACCAAAATATGATTATTGATTTTAAAAAAACCATTTCTTTCACTTCACTTAAGTTCGCATATATTTTATAACTCAAATCTGAGATTTCTAAATAGAAATTCGGATTTTTATTGGTTTAAAATCCTTTTATAAAATGAAATAAACCGTTACGGTTTTTAAATAGTTCTGGCGCTGTTTTTCTGAAAATTTGATTTTGATATAACTCAAAATATATACGACGAAATCCAGATTTTTCTCCTTCATTAGAAAACTATTATCAAACCGGTCCTGACGTTTCTTGTTTCAAAGAATTTCGACTTCAACTGCGTTCTGTATACTCAATTGAAGTTCGAATCGCTAATTTACGAACTGCAGCGCTGCGGCGAGTTCGTTTTAATTATATTTATATATATAAATCTTTAAACTTCTTTAAAATGAATTCAACTTCATTCTAATATATATATATAGATATATATATTCCAAATTCCATTTTAATCTTTACATTTCAAATTCCATAGTTTTAAATCCTGTATTCAAATCCCATTTGAAATCCTTTATTCGAATTCCATTTCAAATCATTTATTCGAATTCCATTTCAAATCCTCTATTCGGATTCCATTTCAAATCCCCTATTCGGATTCCCACTTTAATTCAACTCCTTTTTGAATTTAGATATTCAACTCCATTTTGAATTCCCTTTTTAAATTCCAATATTCAAATCCCATTTGAATTTCTATGTTCAAATCTATTTCCAACTCTATTTGAATTAAAATATTCCAATTTTCTTTCAAACACCATTGAATTCTAAATTCGAATTCATTTACAAATACCATTTGAATTCTAAATTCAAATTCATTGGTTAAACTCCACATTTAATTTTCTTGAATCCCGATACCTTAATTTATTCCTTTGAATTAAATTCCACTTTAAATTCTATAATCAAATCCCTTTTGAATGGTTATATTTGAAAATCATATTTGAATTTAAATATTTAAACTTCATTTAAATTTCTATTTGAAATCTCATATTTAAATCCCATTGGAATTTTTTTATTCAAACCCATTTGAATTCCTTTGAATTCAAATTCCATTTTGAACTCTCTTATTCAAATGCTGTTTGAATCTTTATTCAAACTCTATATTTAAAATTCCATTTGAACTTCCATATTCAAATTTCTATATTTGAATTTCATTCGAATTCTATATCCAAATCACTATTTGAATTTTCTTTATTTGAATTCCTTCGAATTCAAATTCTATTTTAATTCCTTGAATTCAAATTCCAATTTTCATTCTAATTTCATCTATTCAAATTCTCTTTGAACTTCTATTTGAATTTCTAATGTTCAATCTCCTTTTAAAATTCAAATATTTTAAACTCCTTTTACAAATTCAAATGTTATACTCAAATTTCATTTGAGTTATATATTTTTAAAAATCTCATTTCACATCCTATTTTGAAATTTCATTTCAAATCCCAATTTACGCTTGTATTTCTATTTCTGAATTATCAAATGATAATTCTTTTCACTTCATTTATAACTTCGTTATAAAAGAACTATTTATAAACTTTGTTTATAAAGAAACTACTTGTTTTATTTTTCAAAACAAGTTTATATTTTTATTTCCATTAAAATTCAAATTCTATTTAAAAATAGAATTTTCCTTTTTAAATCTCCAATATCCTTTTTACGATATTCTTAAATATCGTTACTTAAGCCCAGTGATAAACACACAAAGCAACCAATTATTTATTTTTTCTAACACATCATATATAACAATATATATGCAAACAAATAAACAAACAGATAATATTTTTTTTTTTTGAGGAATCCAGTTGGATTCCTCCAACCTGTTTTCCTGCATCCACAGATGTTAGCACATAAATAATACCAATTCTGCTTCGTGGCAGAATATCGCGGTATAGAAGGTCATCCACTAATCATAGCGTGGGGCGTATAGGGTAATCATCCGCTATGAAACTGCGGGCATCCGCTAATGAGACTGCGGGAATCCAACCAATCAATCAACCCAATATATATATATATATAGCCTAAATAACTAATATATATAAACAACCAGAAAACATTCACACAAGCAACAGACAATTATGTTTTTACGAAATAAAAATAATTAGAAATAAAAGGTGAGTGAGATTTACTCACCGTGATTTCTATTTACCGAATATCCAGTTTATTTCCAATATCGTTGCGTCTATATATCTGAATTGTATCTAGTACCTACGATAAATTGATTTAATTTATCGATTAAACATTTATTAATTGAAAGGCTAACAATGAATAACTAAATTGTTCTATGTATATTTAAATCCTGTTAAAAACATAAATATACCTTATTCCCCCTTTTTTTTCTTTTCCTCTCTGTCTGAACGCAACTCACAGCAACCCAATTGCTATCACCGTTCAACCAACCAAGAACCCCAAAACCGTACCCTAAATCTTCAGACCTTCCTCTCTAAAAATCGAACTCCTCATGTGGTCATTTCCATTTGCTGCCTCACGATTCAGTACCCTCCACGCCTCACAGTTCAATACCCTGGAACCATCATTAATGTCATTACCAACATCGCGCCCAACTATGAACGCCTTAAATTGATGCTGAAAGAAATTCGAAATCTTATCACCAAATCGCGATCTTCCTAGTTGCTAACGAACCCCATACTCGTGTTGCCAACTTCGGTTATTCACAGTTTATCGCGACTGTCTACGTCTCGCCCACCTCAAATTGACTAACAGCAGCTCGCAAATTTTGAACATCGATCCCTTCAAATCCCCTGC
The DNA here is from genome assembly GCA_030737875.1 of Allium sativum. Taxonomy (NCBI): domain Eukaryota; kingdom Viridiplantae; phylum Streptophyta; class Magnoliopsida; order Asparagales; family Amaryllidaceae; genus Allium; species Allium sativum. The sequence goes on from CM060924.1 coordinate 127,098,516, forward strand.
CTCTCCAATTATGAACGCCAGTCTCAAAAACCCCAAATTCCGAAGTCCCCTAGTCTCAGCCTAAGCTGAGTCGAACTCGAGCCTTAAAGTGCGATTCCTTATCGCGCTACAGTCGATTCAAACGAGGTCTTTGATTCGAGAAATGGGAAGGAAGATTTAGAGGGGGAGCGGTTTTTCTTTGGATGATTTTTACGGAGGATTGGCTTCAAAAAAAAAATTGCTGAAGCGGAAAAGAAAAAAAATAGTGGGGAAGGGAAAAGGAGTTGCGTATTTATAAGGGGGAAATGAAAAAAAAAGAAGTACAAATGCCATTAATTCCCTGTTTTCCTTTGTATCGAAGGAATGAAACATAAAGGACATGAAGTGAAACGAAGGAGACGTTATAGCTTGGGTAGGTTTGCAGTGTACTTTGTTTACTTAAGGAGGAAGGAATTTATTTTATTTGGTTTAAAACCGGTATTCTTTAATTTTAAATAACCTTTGATTCTGAACTCCTTACTGAACCCAACAACAGACACTTTTAGGGTTATACCCCTATTCCGGACACACCGGAACAAGTTTTGAAACCCCATTTAATCGTATGGGGAAGATATCATCTTAAATTGATATAAATTTAAATTCAAAAGAATTAATTCCTTGATAATATATTATCATTGTTATCATTTATACTCAAATAAAATTTATAATGATCATCTTAAAATATTTTGATTCAGTTGTTAACTTCGATTTCAATTATATTCCGTATTACGATAATTTAATATATTTGAAATAAATCATATTTCGATCATTAAATCGATAACCCTATATATAATATCATTCATATTATCAACTCAATATTTAAAACCATATTATATATTTAAAATTAATTGACCAAAAATCTGGGTCGTTACATTCTTTCCCCCTTAAAATAATTTCGTCCTCGAAATTGCTAAGGTAGGAAAAATGGTACAAATATATTACCTTTCAACAATCCACTTATGTTGAAACTCAACTCCTCATATATCAACAAATTAGTTCCAACCAAAACTTTTGGTCTTCACCCCTTTAATTCGAATGATCTACGATCAATCCATTTATATCCAATCTATATTCCATTAAACTTATTCAAATTGATTTTAATCAATTCATTCACTTCGACCCATTTAACTTGTTCAAGTTAAATTTCAATTCCAGAATTCAAATCCCTGGGTTTTCTTTTCAAATTCTTTTGAAATCACATAAATATATACATATATTTATTTCATTTCAAATTCAAAACATTTGAATTTTTAAACCACTTGTTTTCTTTCAAACAAATTTCCATCAAAACTTTTTCTAAGGTAGCAATTCATCACTTAGAAACTCGGAAATGAACACTGATGATGTTGCAATCATCATCAGAATAATTTCCCAGCCACTGAAGTGAGTTCGGTGCTTTATTATTTCAAAATCCATGATTTTCTTTCAAATCCTTTAAAAACAAATCTATATTATTTTAATATACTTTGAAAAATATTTTTCAACTTCCCAGGATTTTGAATTCTTAATTCTGGTTTTGAATTAAATTCTAATTCATCTCATTTATATATTTAATTCCTATACAAATTCTATTTTGGTTATAAATAACCATTCAAATTTATAATTTCATTTGATTATAAAGTCAACATCCAACACATCCATATAATAATAATTATAGAAAATTATTCTTTCTATATCAAAATAGAAATTTCGGGTAAAATTATTTCATTTACCCATTCTAAAACAATATCGTGTTCAATCTTATGTTCAAGTGTTTAGAAATTCCTATCGACTTTGTGGCATCCCACTATCCGACCAGAATTCATAAACCACTCAACAGACTAGCCAACACAATATAAAACAATTTTTATATCAATTAACAAATACGCTCTCTCGTAGATATACACTCAATTCATTCTAGAGCACTACTGACTCTATCTCTAATGAGCACATGCCACACAAGCCTAGGTGTTCGCTCAACCTAAGCTCTGATACCACCTGTAAAGGCCCGCAAATCCGTGCTATCTGAATTGACTAATAACACCACACGTCCAACCCAAATTGCACAGAAATACGACTCATTATTAGAAAGAGGTTAGAGGATGAGAAATAGAAAGAAAGAAATATTAGAATAGAAGAAAAACAAAGATCACAAACTCACAGCGGAACGAATAAAATATATTATATAACATAAACTTCGAAATACAAATCTGTTTTGTACATATATACATACCATCATCAGAGTACACATAACATTTGATCCAGCGGAAGTAACTCTAAATAACTAACGTTGAAGCCTCCTGCTTCAAGCTCCTCCAAGTGTATCTGTAAAAGCCTGAAACACTTGACTGCCCGTACAAATTTGGGCACCCAAGAGTTTAGGGAAAACAAAAACAAAATAAACTCTGGGTCAGTCATGGGACTGGTGTGAGTAAACTCCAACCACTTGTTTAACTTTTAAAATCCTTCCAAAAGAAAAGTAATAGTAAGACCAGCCCACACATAAACACGGACGGTTTTTACCTTACTATAACCCAAAACACTTTGATACGAAAATCCAGTGATATTATAATAATGTCTACATCAAATAAATAACCACATAGCAGAACGCTTGCATCTCACGCTCCACATATATAGTATAAAATCAAAAACCGCATGGCGCTTATTGGAGATTGGATTTCTAACATGACAAGGTATGGGACCACCTTCCGATGATGTATCTCTAGAGGCGAATACACTGGGTTCAACAAGAACATCTTGTAACCCGGCCCACACATGACCGACCACTCATTTCGCTTGAGTGTATCGAATGTATATCACCAACGGTTGGACTCAAACCACCGTTTCCCGAATGGGCAGAATCGATAGATTTAGAAACAAAAGGAATTTCTCTAGATAGGTGATTATACACCCTAATGGGTGCGACCCACATAGCCATGCTGCCTGCCCGATTTTTGTCCTTCCCCGGTTGTTGAGGCCTGAGGCTACGATTACTTACCATTCATTTATAGCACAATCACTTTGAATGCCACATTGTCAGATCCGTTAATCACTAGTTGAGTTTGCACAAATATTCTGGATATTATGCTAAGGGATAAATCCGTTGCAACCATATATATTCATACAGACCAACCCATTTGATCATTGGAAATACTCTGTCAGACATTCGTCCATTTACGTTCGTTCTGGGATTGAACGAACCCGAAGGCACTATTTCTATAAATAGAAAAGCCCTTGCACTTCACTCCGTCTTCAATATATTCAGCATACTTGGTTCACCACGCTTATTCCGATACGGAGTGGTTCTTCGGATAATAATCCAACCGGTCTCTCCATATTGACAACGATGGTAAAAACTTCGATAGTCTGTGATTTAACTATCGAATGAAAACAAGTGTTCATCCAACATATCAAACAAATCACTGGGCTCTTTAATTAATATTTCATTAATTAAACCACTTCTCTATTTCCTCTATCAATATTTGTTAATCAAATATTTTCAATAACCATATTGGCTCTTTTCGCTATTTTTGATTTCGTTTCCTTATCGAATTCTATATATATCGATATATAGATTTCTAATTGTCAAATTTCTTAAAAATATTCTAACTCCTTAAATTCCCGGAAAAAATTCGCTATAACCTCCCCTGTATCGGGAGCATCGGGAAATTTCAAATAGCTTCCCCGGTCCTTCTAATCTCAAAAAGAAAAAGAAAAAGCCAAGCGGCTTGCCGATACGGCGCATAAAACCCATATATGAATTTAAACATGTACCTTATTGTCGAGCACATAAATTTAAATCTTCATATACTTCATCTCCAACCTGCTTACACATGTTCACCTGTTTTCAATTCAATTCAATACCATCCAATCGTTTGAATTCAGTTCCGCCCGTTTATTCTTTAATTAGTCATTTTGCCTATTTCACTTCTTTGTTGAACATAAAATGCTCAAATTTGATTCCACTTGCTTATACAAATCAAATCCCCTTTTTTTCCATTTCTAGTTTCATATTTGGTTTGAGTATGAAATCACAAGTTAATTTACTTATTCACAGTTTGCTCGATTCAATCGTTTTAACTAATTCATTTGTCAGTTTGCAAATTAACTCCTTTGCCTATATCACTTTGATATTTGAATATAACCTATCCAAATATATTTCAACTTGATTATACTAATTGAATTTCATTTTCAATTCACGTTCTATATTCGATTTCAAATATATATACAAATTCCCTTCACCTTTTAAAGTTTATCTTCAAAATTCGATTAACTAATTTCTCTTTGTCTTAGTCAACTCTATTCAATAACCAAAATATGATTATTGATTTTAAAAAAACCATTTCTTTCACTTCACTTAAGTTCGCATATATTTTATAACTCAAATCTGAGATTTCTAAATAGAAATTCGGATTTTTATTGGTTTAAAATCCTTTTATAAAATGAAATAAACCGTTACGGTTTTTAAATAGTTCTGGCGCTGTTTTTCTGAAAATTTGATTTTGATATAACTCAAAATATATACGACGAAATCCAGATTTTTCTCCTTCATTAGAAAACTATTATCAAACCGGTCCTGACGTTTCTTGTTTCAAAGAATTTCGACTTCAACTGCGTTCTGTATACTCAATTGAAGTTCGAATCGCTAATTTACGAACTGCAGCGCTGCGGCGAGTTCGTTTTAATTATATTTATATATATAAATCTTTAAACTTCTTTAAAATGAATTCAACTTCATTCTAATATATATATATAGATATATATATTCCAAATTCCATTTTAATCTTTACATTTCAAATTCCATAGTTTTAAATCCTGTATTCAAATCCCATTTAAAATCCTTTATTCGAATCCCATTTCAAATCATTTATTCGAATTCCATTTCAAATCCTCTATTCGGATTCCATTTCAAATCCTCTATTCGGATTCCCACTTTAATTCAACTCCTTTTTGAATTTAGATATTCAACTCCATTTTGAATTCCCTTTTTAAATTCCAATATTCAAATCCCATTTGAATTTCTATGTTCAAATCTATTTCCAACTCTATTTGAATTAAAATATTCCAATTTTCTTTCAAACACCATTGAATTCTAAATTCGAATTCATTTACAAATACCATTTGAATTCTAAATTCAAATTCATTGGTTAAACTCCACGTTTAATTTTCCTGAATCCCGATACCTTAATTTATTCCTTTGAATTAAATTCCACTTTAAATTCTATAATCAAATCCCTTTTGAATGGTTATATTTGAAAATCATTTTTGAATTTAAATATTTAAACTTCATTTAAATTTCTATTTGAAATCTCATATTTAAATCCCATTGGAATTTCTTTATTCAAACCCATTTGAATTCCTTTGAATTCAAATTCCATTTTGAACTCTCTTATTCAAATGCTGTTTGAATCTTTATTCAAACTCTATATTTAAAATTCCATTTGAACTTCCATATTCAAATTTCTATATTTGAATTTCATTCGAATTCTATATCCAAATCACTATTTGAATTTTCTTTATTTGAATTCCTTCGAATTCAAATTCTATTTTAATTCCTTGAATTCAAATTCCAATTTTCATTCTAATTTCATCTATTCAAATTCTCTTTGAAATTCTATTTGAATTTCTAATGTTCAATCTCCTTTTAAAATTCAAATATTTTAAACTCCTTTTACAAATTCAAATGTTATACTCAAATTTCATTTGAGTTATATATTTTTAAAAATATCATTTCACATCCTATTTTGAAATTTCATTTCAAATCCCAATTTACGCTTGTATTTCTATTTCTGAATTATCAAATGATAATTCTTTTCACTTCATTTATAACTTCGTTATAAAAGAACTATTTATAAACTTTGTTTATAAAGAAACTACTTGTTTTATTTTTCAAAACAAGTTTATATTTTTATTTCCATTAAAATTCAAATTCTATTTAAAAATAGAATTTTCCTTTTTAAATCTCCAATATCCTTTTTATGATATTCTTAAATATCGTTACTTAAGCCCAGTGATAAACACACAAAGCAACCAATTATTTATTTTTTCTAACACATCATATATAACAATATATATGCAAACAAATAAACAAACAGATAATATTTTTTTTTTGAGGAATCCAGTTGGATTCCTCCAACCTGTTTTCCTGCATCCACAGATGTTAGCACATAAATAATACCAATTCTGCTTCGTGGCAGAATATCGCGGTATAGAAGGTCATCCACTAATCATAGCGTGGGGCGTATAGGGTAATCATCCGCTATGAAACTGCGGGCATCCGCTAATGAGACTGCGGGAATCCAACCAATCAATCAACCCAATATATATATATATAGCCTAAATAACTAATATATATAAACAACCAGAAAACATTCACACAAGCAACAGACAATTATGTTTTTACGAAATAAAAATAATTAGAAATAAAAGGTGACTGAGATTTACTCACCGTGATTTCTATTTACCGAATATCCAGTTTATTTCCAATATCGTTGCGTCTATATATCTGAATTGTATCTAGTACCTACGATAAATTGATTTAATTTATCGATTAAACATTTATTAATTGAAAGGCTAACAATGAATAACTAAATTGTTCTATGTATATTTAAATCCTGTTAAAAACATAAATATACCTTATTCCCCCTTTTTTTTCTTTTCCTCTCTGTCTGAACGCAACTCACAGCAACCCAATTGCTATCACCGTTCAACCAACCAAGAACCCCAAAACCGTACCCTAAATCTTCAGACCTTCCTCTCTAAAAATCGAACTCCTCATGTGGTCATTTCCATTTGCTGCCTCACGATTCAGTACCCTCCACGCCTCACAGTTCAATACCCTGGAACCATCATTAATGTCATTACCAACATCGCGCCCAACTATGAACGCCTCAAATTGATGCTGAAAGAAATTCGAAATCTTATCACCAAATCGCGATCTTCCTAGTTGCTAACGAACCCCATACTCGTGTTGCCAACTTCGGTTATTCACAGTTTATCGCGACTGTCTACGTCTCGCCCACCTCAAATTGACTAACAGCAGCCCGCAAATTTTGAACATCGATCCCTTCAAATCCCCTGCCTCTCCAATTATGAACGCCAGTCTCAAAAACCCCAAATTCCGAAGTCCCCTAGTCTCAGCCTAAGCTGAGTCGAACTCGAGCCTTAAAGTGCGATTCCTTATCGCGCTACAGTCGATTCAAACGAGGTCTTTGATTCGAGAAATGGGAAGGAAGGAAGATTTAGAGGGGGAGCGGTTTTTCTTTGGATGATTTTAACGGAGGATTGGCTTCAAAAAAAAATTGCTGAAGCGGAAAAGAAAAAAAAAATAGTGGGGAAGGGAAAAGGAGTTGCGTATTTATAAGGGGGAAATGAAAAAAACAGAAGTACAAATGCCATTAATTCCCTGTTTTCCTTTGTATCGAAGGAATGAAACATAAAGGACATGAAGTTAAACGAAGGAGACGTTATAGCTTGGGTAGGTTTGCAGTGTACTTTGTTTACTTAAGGAGGAAGGAATTTATTTTATTTGGTTTAAAACCGGTATTCTTTAATTTTAAATAACCTTTGATTCTGAACTCCTTACTGAACCCAACAACAGACACTTTTAGGGTTATACCCCTATTCCGGACACACCGGAACAAGTTTTGAAACCCCATTTAATCGTATGGGGAAGATATCATCTTAAATTGATATAAATTTAAATTCAAAAGAATTAATTCCTTGATAATATATTATCATTGTTATCATTTATACTCAAATAAAATTTATAATGATCATCTTAAAATATTTTGATTCAGTTGTTAACTTCGATTTCAATTATATTCCGTATTATGATAATTTAATATATTTGAAATAAATCATATTTCGATCATTAAATCGATAACCCTATATATAATATCATTCATATTATCAACTCAATATTTAAAACCATATTATATATTTAAAATTAATTGACCAAAAATCTGGGTCGTTACACTTATTGTTTGTTAAAGTTCTGTGTTGGTGCTCAGGCGGGAAATTCTTGTTCGGGCTCGGATTGTTGTGAACCTGTTCCTCCAGGTGAAGAGAGGGTGTTGATAGTAGAATTCCAGAAGGAGTCTGGGATTAGACGTAGGGCGAGAAGTCCGAACTAGTATAAAATTCCTGGTGTCACTTTACTTACTGCATTTACTTATTTGTGATATTTTTTATTTAATATTTACTTGCATAATTATTGTATTAAACAAGTTAGAAGATCATAGTCAATTCCGATATATTCCATATATAATGATCCTACACTAAGTCACACGACTTTTCAATATATATTCTAACGTTCGTAACATTTCAAAATCTTAACTCAATTATTCACCGTTCAGACATTTATTCGAACTGTTAAATTTTAGCATCAAATATATTATTCTATGAATGTCGGAATGAGCTCAAATTTTAGATAAATGATAATATATATGTGGATTGAACATCTACAAATTGTTGTTGGATTTGGATTACCATAGCTCACGAACCGGTAGGGGTGCTAAAGAGGTGCTACAAAAGAGGGTTTCCTCGGAACGCTCCTCATATTAATAACAATAAATTATACAAGATATACCATATAGGTGCCACATAGTCTTGGGTAGTAAGTTTTGCATGTCTACTTGTTTTTTGGTTGCTTCATCAAGTACTTAGAAATGTATTACTAGTAATAAGCCTGTTCTAAGTAATATAAATAAACAATCTGAAAGTGTTAACAATAACCAAAAGTTAAGCATGTCCTGTATTGCTAAAAACATCACTAACTATGGATTTCTTCACTGTTGGTAACTAAAGATCATTGGTGTGAAAATAAAAAATGATATGTGCTTCATCCATAGTAAGCATATGAAACTTTTTGGCAACCCATTTTGTTATAGCATTAATGCAAACTTGTTTTATGTATATTTTGTTTTTGTTTATAGATGTTGTATCTTTGTTTAACGGAAACTATATGAATTTTGTTTATGGTCTATTTTTGTTTATGAAGATTATGTAAACTTGATTTATAAATGATATCATTGTTTATGAATATTGTGTTATGTAATTTATGTAAATAATTAATAGTTACATGTTTTAATTATGTAAACATGCCTTATAAATGATGGCATAAACTACTATTTGAATATTACTTGATAATTCATAGCAAATTCTTATTGCTGATTATCAACCTTGTATATTGGTAATTAGCTTTTATGGAGTGAAGACCATCAGCAACAATAGACATGACTTTAATTGTTATATGTAGTATAATATTTGTTAGTACTTATTTTGTAAACTTCTTTTTGAATGCTTACTGTATGTGAATTTGCTGATTTTGTCAAATAACTAATCTAAATGGTCATGCAAAATACTTATGTGACTAATATGTTCTCAGTTATTTGAGTATGATGATTACATGATTGATTCTTTTGGTTTAAATTAGACTTTTATACGATTTTTGTTGATTCTAATATAACTATTGTATAACTGGTTGTTGAAAATAATATAAGCCACTAACAGTATATTCTAGCACTTAAAATATGCTACAAAATAATTAACACATTTTAGTAGCGCTTAAGAAATGCTACAGAAACAAATGTAACACACCACATGAATTTTTAGTTGCAAAAAATAAATTTAACAAAAAAAAAATTTAGTTGCACATAATCAATGCTACAGAAAAGCGAAAAAATGACCCACGTACCAACATTCTGTAGCGTTTGGAAAACTATACAAAAGATTTGGAGCATTTATCAAAAACCAACCAAAAACAAGACTTTTAGTTGTAGAAATTGTAGTAGCATTCTTTATAATGCTACCAAAAGGTTTTGGTTGCGTTTTTTCAAACGCTGCTAAAGGTCTTTTCTGGTGTAATGCATGCAAACAACTAAATATAGTTGGATATGCTAGTGCTGATTGGACATCGGATCTAAATGATAGGAAATCCACAACTGGATACTAATATACATTGGAAACAACCTATCTCATAGTGTAAAAAAAACAGACAACAAGCATTGAAGCGTAATACAGAAGTGTAGCCAATTCAACTACTGAATTTAAAGGGATAAAGTCCCTACTAAGTGAACTGTAAGTCAACAGAAATATCAAGCCTACTTTGTGGTGTGATAACAAGAGCTAGTGTATATTTCTGAAGACACTGTTTAACACACTAGAACCAAATATATCGAGATAGATCTATACTTTGTTTGTGTATTGGTTCAAAAAGTGGAACTGCATGTCAATCACATACCAGTAACACATCAACGTGCTGACATATTAACAAAAGCTATTAAAACAACTAATTTCACTAGGTTCAGATTTGACTTGAACATACATGAAGCTAATGATGAAATTGCTAATGCAGACAGCAGAGTAAGTACTACCTCATCTAGCACTAGCAACAAGAAAGAGGAAAGTTCAAACATTTAGTCATCATCTATGCTTCAAATAGACAGATCTGAAGTCGCGCTCAAGTTTTTTTTTGAATCTTTCTCAGGAGATCATCTTGCAAAACCTTGGAGTGTTGATGTTGCTGCGCCTTTCTGAGAAGAAGGGTTTATGGCAGCTGCTTCTTTGCAGTTTCAAATTTTTTGCTGAAGAGGTGCAAATTTAGGGCTTTCAGAAACCTAGATTTGAGGGAGGCTAACAAAAATGTAACATTGATCAATACTACTTTCACGTAGAATACTAAAGCATACTTATATGGTCATCACGTGACTCAAGCCAGTTCCCATCTTTATTTTTCATTTGTATAGCCTTGTTAGTAGGCCACATGGCCCAATATTTCCTTTTTTCCTTGCTTTTCTTTAACATGTGCATATAGTGTTGTGTACCGAGATCTTTTTCATTGTAATTCATTCATTCATTTCGCAATATCAACTCTTTACTATTTTTTTAAATTTGAAACATTAAACTCTGAAACACCACTTATCATCATCAAACTTTAATAGACACATTGAGCTTGTTTAGGTTCTTGTCGAAGAAATTCATGCTAAAGAGCCAAACTCGAGTGGAACATGTACAATTCTACTTCCAACGGTAACCTCACGTTAGTTCTTGAGAACAAGCTGATACTCCTACAAGCCTTACTTCACTCACGACCCGTCACATATATTGTTGACTAGTCTGAAACTACTTTCATGCTTGTGTTTGCTCATATACAGGCTCGAGTCGGATTTGAAGTGCACCGCTACGCTGTGCATTATTTTGTTTATGTCTACATGGAAATTCATTACTACTCCATCTATATTTAGTGCAGCTCCTACGATTTTTATGCATGATTTTTGCAGCAACAAGCAAGTCAGTCTCTTTTATTCTTAGTATTGTCTTCTGCTATGTAGTTTAAAATCTTTATTGTTAGGATTCCTGTTGCACAAAACCTAATAAAGATAAAATTGTTGCACAAGCCTACCCTAGAATCTTATATTATCCAAGTCACAAAGGGATAATATTGTATATAAATGATAATATTTGAAGACAAATGATGAAGATAGCTCTGTAACACAAAAAATCTAAAAAACCTACACAGAAGTTCCTCTCTATTACCATTTATATCAACTCTCAAAAAAATTGTTTACAATTAATATACCAAAAAGAAGTAAACAAAACAAAAATATGACCAATAACCTTATTAAGAATGAAGTATTGATCTTTATGGCAATAACTACTTAGTGTTTGGAGAAAAAGATGGAGGAAGAGAGAAACAACAAATTCTTCTTTATTCTTATTCACCCTCACTTTTTATGATATATTTATAACAACTATTTACTTAGTGCTCAAGTTAAAATGTTATTATCTAACTAGAAAGAGAAGTAAACATACTACATGCCTATTAGTTAGGGGAAATACAAATTTCGTTTATTTCCTTCTAAATGTAATTTTATTTCACCAAAATTTAACACCTTACCTAGATACAAAATCACATATCTTCAACATACCACTTATCTTCACCTTCAACCAAATCGTTTCTTCAAAGCCATAAATAAAAAATGACCACAGCGAATAAAACACATAAACCTATCATCTTCAAATGGTTCGTCACTCCCTTTCTTCTTAGAAACATAGCAGCAAGTACATGACGTTGCTTTCTGAGAGGTTAGAGGTTTGAATCCTGCGGACACCCAATTTTGGGTATTACAACAAATATCTTCATGAAGTTTTCGTGTATTTTCCAACTTAACAACTATCTACCACTTAACCAGACCCTTCGAACGATCACCATTAATACTTCGAGAATCATCAAATGAAGACCCATATAGAAAATAAGACTGCCAACACGACCTTGGAACTAGGCTCTTCAACTATCACCTGCTTGATTTTATCTACCACACGATTAACAAACCTATAAAGGTTTATATCATTTAATATTAAATTCATCACAATATGACTACCTTCATCCCTCCCAAAAATCCATAAGTGCAATCATGGCATTCCAACTGGTCAGGAGAAATGAGATTGTGTGAACTAGATTATGTGCGTGACCTCTGACCACACTATCATGCATACAAAATAGGAAAGATCAAATACCATAAAATTGTTACTCAAACTCATTCACATTCATAATCTCGTTGATTCTCCTGTTATAAGAAAAAAACACTTCATATCACTATACATGAAAAATAGCACCTAAATGTATCTTCAAGGCTTAACAATAATGAAGACATCACAAGAAATATCGATTTTCTACCTTTACTTGCGTCCGTTTGCATATCGCTATAATTGTCACCATGTATTAGGGGTGGCAATTAGACCCGACCCGATGGACCCAGACCTGACCCGACGGGTCTCGGTTCTAGGCGGGTCGGGTTTTGTCAGGTCTAAACTATACATTTCAAAAATCTGGACCCGACCCGAGCTTCTGTTTGGGTCGGGTCGGGTTGAAGCTCGGGTCGGGTGGGCTCGGTTCTGATTGAATAATAACACTAAAAATACATATATTTCAATGTTTTTTGGTTGGGTCTTTTGGGTCGGGTCTATGCGTGTCGGGTTTGATCGGGTCTTAATGGTATTTTTCATCACCTAGACCCGACCCGAGACCCATCGGGTTCGGTTCGGGTCGGGTTTTCGATTCTCGGTACTAATTGTCGGCCCTACCATGTATGGTCTTCTTTTGATCCCTTTTATACGCTTCACATTTGTTGTACATATGACCATTTTTATGATAGTAATAACAAAATATAATATTTGACGTACTTCTACCATTAGTATATTTTTTTCTCCGATTTTGTATCCTACTTTAAATCACTGTCATCATACCCTCATCTTGAGCTAATTTCAAGACTGACTATTTCTTTTAAGTTCTTCATTCAAGAGACTATTTCAGTCAATATCCAATAAGATAATTCCATTAATATTGAAGTTACAAAATGACCCCAACTAAAATTTTCTAACTAACTGAAAGTGGGATCATTAACAAAAGAGCTTACAGTTTGCAACTCCCCACCTCTATACTGGCGTTAGCCAAGATCATTACAAGCAACGATGTCAACTAACCCGAAGAATAAGGCTAATGACGAGCGACCATCTGTATAATAGCTTTGAACGAGTGTTAAATGTATCGGATAATGTGGTCTTACTTTTCAAATCTCATAAGGAAATCTGACACATCTAATTCAAGTTCAAAACTATTACACAGTGGTTGTATATAATTCGGAATCAATATAAAATACATAACAATAAAATCAGAGCCAAACACATATATTCACATCACTAAGGCGGAAAATATATGAATATAACACATGAGTATAAATACAAAGATAGTGGTCGTAGTCGATCCACTATACAACAAAGAATAGGTACAAGTTATAGCTAAAAGAATATATATACATAGAAGCCACATATATATATAACCCAAAATTTACTACAATGACAATGTAGACATGAAAAACCAAGAAGTGGTCCCTACTAGAAGTCTTGAAAAAGCATTTGTAATACTCAGTTTGACTCGAGTATTATTTATAAGAAAATAAACAATAAACAGATCAGTCTAACTGTACTCATAATAAAATGAAATAGGATAAGAGATATATTTAGAAAATGACATATAAGAAATAGCAACGATTTTCACATGCAAAATGTGAAGGCTCGACACATCCAGAAAATATGCTAAAGAAAACTTGGTGCTATATAAAGATATCTCAATATCAAACAAACTAAGATTGATAAATCAATACCAATACAGAAATTAATAGCACATATGTCTATGAAACTAAGATCCAAGAAATCAATAAATTAGAAATCTAGAAGATCCAAAAAGGGGGAAGCCAGACTCAAGACGGGAGCCCGAAAACTCATCAACTCAATATGGGAGTACAAAGAATCAACCAACTCAAAATGGCCGAAGACTCGACCAACTCAATATCGAAGGTGAGACGCGATCTCAGGGCAGCTAGACATTGTGTTGAGCCGAAGCTCCTACGATGGTCTAAAGACCGCGGGTCGCGACCCCGCTAAGATGATCCGAAGGTGATCGGTAAAAAGGTAAGAACCCAAGTTCCTCAATATTATTCAGAGATAATTAATATAATCAAAAGAACCGAAGTTCAATATGATCCAGAGATCATCGATATAATCAAATGAACCGAAGTTCCTCAAGATGATCTGGAAATCATCGATATACTCTAATGAACCGAAGTTCCTTAAGATGATATGGAAATCATCGATAAAATTAAATGAACCAAGTTCCTCAAGATGATCTCGAAATCATCAATATTATCAAAATTGATCAAGTATCGTGTAAACTACACCAAGCTATTAATATAAGAGTCAAGCTACATGTCCCATAACTATTTGCTCTACTTGAATATTTACGAACAAGTTGTATATTCAACTAGAAATACTAAATGATCATTACCACGGGGTTCAATCGAACGAGTCCAAGAATTAACCATCATAGCAAACACAAGGGGTCATAGTGCTTGTTTTTACTAAGGCGTTTAATTAGATTTTTCATACAAACGAGAAAAAGGTTTATAAAATATATACTAGTCGATTTGTAAATCAATTTATAAAATAACTTCATATAATGAAGTCGGATTAGAAACCAATTTGGAAAATCACTACATATAATGAAGTAGAGTGAGAAACTGTTCAGTAAAAGATTGATATCTACTAATAATTCAAAACCCTTTTCATATAATTTCAAAGTGGCAAATCTCGTATAATAGTGATCGAATGAATGGTCGAACTAAGAATTCACGTTTTAATAACGTAAATTAAATAGCACGACTAACGATTATAAATTCATTCACCACGAATCAATTGAAAGTCCAAAAAAGGTCGATAATCAAGCTGTTGAAATCTATGAGCCAGAGAAACTGAAAAGTCATAGAAAAAGGGAAAATAGGCCGAAACTCGGCTGGCAAAGAGCCTGAAATAACCTGAGCTATTGACCATGATCTCCACCATTCAACAACAGAAAAACAGGCATCAAACGTCTTAGCACCCAGGACAGATGTCTGAGCTGACATACATTTTTTTTTTCTCGAGAGCTTGGACAGACTTCTGATCTATTTGATCAGATGTCTGAGCTGAAGCAATTAAATATACTTTTTAGACAATGATTTGCAATCAGTCTCGGACGAGCCCGAAACAATGGTGATGGCTTATGACGTTTTCTAAGCGGAATTAAAGCCTCTTTAGCTCGCTGAAGCCACTCAAGAACACAAACACACATGCACAAACATACATACACGAGACTGCAATAATTTTGATCATAAACTCTAAATCGAATAAAATCTCTAACCAAAGAAATCAAATGCAATTCTGGCTAGAACATGATGGTTTGGCAATGCTAAAGGAAAATTGTAAGGACTTATGTGCACATAATGACATCACCTATAACATACACAATCCAAACAAAAATATACTAAGATTTCCAATACCAGAAAAGCAAGGAAATTGGCAACCCAAGCAATTAACCCAATGCATATACAATATATACACAATCCAAACATAACATAGGCACACTATACAAGCATAAAGCTTGAGGCATATATATGAGTTCTAAAGGGACTCACCTTTGCTTGCTAGAAGCAAGAAATCAACCCAATGACATGCTAAAACAAGCTCTCTTCCAATATAGCTAGTTATTCTTCAATCTAAACATATATAATTGAATTTCCTAAGAGTTAGGTCATAGGAAATCTTAGTCGAAGAGAAAACAAGTTGAATAAGATGGAGATGGACTTACTTAAGCTTCTCCCTTGATTTTGCACTTGATTCCTACAAGAATGGATTTCCTAGGATCAAACTAGGTTTAGGGAATTCTAATTTCCCTTTCTTTCCCCCATTTTCTAATTTCTTTGAAGGGAGAAAGAGAATGAGGGTGAATGGGTTGATGGGGAGGCTTCAATTAAGTGGCTAGGTTGGCTAACCCAAGCCCCACCCGAAGTCCCAAATTTCACACACTCGAAATATATCTAAGTTTATAGTTTTCGACCATGTAAACGACATTTTGAACTCAATGGAAATGGTTTCGAGTCCAACTTCATCCGTGTGCAAAATGTGATATTCTGGTCACATACCCAAATGAGAAAACGATCAAATTTCATCCATTTATAAAAAAGTCAAAAATCTTGGGTTTGAAACCAAACTCAAGATTCGATATCTTAAATAAATCTTTTAATTAAATAAGCGTAACTTATGCGGGTTGTTGCAGACTTCCCCCTTAAATAAATTGCATCCTCGCAATTCCTTAAGGAAAAACTCGACATTAACAACCAAAGCATCAACAAAAAGAATATATATAAATATAGATTGACTCAAAAATTCGCTTTTGAATAATCTTATAAAATTTTAACTTTGAGTTATAAATCACTTTATAACTTAAGTTTATGCACGTATAATGTTCAAATAAAAGTCGTGAACATATACGAACAACTAATTTATTTTAATCACAAATGGTTTTAATAAATTAGAGTTTTCTTACTCAAATTCTATATATTATAAACCTCAATTTCGACAATTATTTAAATTTAATCGCGAACTACCTTACCGCGATTTTTCTGAGAATTGGGTTTAGACATAACTCAAAATCTACAAGATGAAATTCAAATAAATTTCTTTCATTAGAAAACTATGATCCAATAAATCGAGATAATTCTTGTTTCAAAGACTTCCGATCTATATTTGATCCTATACATTCATTTGAAATTCAAATAAAAAATTATGAACTACCGCCATGCGACAAGCTCATTTTAATAAAAATTTATTAATTAGTTTAATGTTCAATAAGTTTATAAATTATAAACCTGCACTCTTACGTTTTCAAATAGAAACTAGTTAAACAATCAAATTAAAAATTGGAAATATTGACTATCAAAAATCTTCGAACATTCCTTATTATGTTTTAGCTAGAAAATTTTATCACTCATAGATTTCTAAAAAAGTATTCTAGCTTACGAAATCTCCTAAAAAGGATAAGCGATCTTGTTGGGGAAACAAGATCATGAAGCAACAATCTAGGTTATACACCATAAAATTGGAAATATTAGCATGTTCTCTAATATTTCACGAAAAAATAAACTGGAACTTTTAAGTTCCCATTAAACCCCAAAAATTTCAAATTTGAAATTTTAGCACGTCCTCTAATATTTCAAGAACAACTTCTAACTCATGTAAACATGATAAATGGTAGAAGTTGGAAGAATTTCATAAAACTTGGAAACTTTTGGTTTTCAAATTCACAAGGATGTTACCAAGAAGAACGAGGTCAAACCAATCGGGTTATGATCTCGAAAACTTGGTTCAATAAGATTAATAAAATAAATTGGAATATTTATTAACCCATATCCACAAGGGTTCGGAGATCATGAATTTGAAATCTGGAAACAAGAGACTAAGATAATAAGAAATATATAGCTTATCATTTTTCGTAAGAAGATTCGAGATAATTTTTCAAAGCAAAACTTGAATCACCCAAATTCTAGAAATCACTCAAAGAGATCTAGAAGAATAGGAAAGATGATCGAGCCATAACAAGTGAGGGTGTCCGAATCCATAAATCCCAGTGTGATTCTCAATGGTTCCCATATTCCAAAATGGGCACATAGGCAACATGAGGTGAATCCACATTGATTATACCTCCCCAAGCAGTTTTGCCTCAATGGAAGGGTTGCTAACACCCAATGGCCTTAACAAGGTCGCGGACACCTCCCCAAGCAGTTTCACCATAACGACAAGGCTGCTAACACCTCACTTAACAGTTTCGTCAGCTACGACAAGGTCACTAACACCTCCAATGCTTAAGCAGTTTCGCCATACGTCTATAGAATGTGTCATAAGACTAGGGAACTCAAATTCTCCATGAATGACCACAAGACCAAAAATCACAAAGTGATCGTCAATGATCAATAAAGAAAGTGCATTTCACAATTGGCTAGTAAATAAGCGAGTTTAGCCAAATGTCCCATAACCACTGAATTAACTCAAGTATTTACAAACAAATTGCAAAATCCATTACAAACCACGAATGAGCGCACGACTCCAAAGATGAACACGTAATAAAAATGTGTTTTAAGTACACATAAAAGCATACGTGTGATCCATGAATGGTCACTTATCAAAGAAAGATTTGGACATCCATGGATTGAAGGAATAACCAAAAGGAAGAAATGGCTATCTCAAGCTCATAAATCACCAAGTCCATTAACTTTAAACTTGGCGAAAGGATAAGCAACTTTGTTCACCAAGAGGTTGCAAATCATCACAAGATGGAGCTTTTTGCCTTTCAACAAGGTGGTCCGACACTGCAAAGAAACTCAACTTAGCATTTTATCTCGTGACAAGTTGGCCTCACACCTTACTAAGTATTTCGTTCGAAGACAAGGTGGCTTCACACCTCACTAAGCGTTCCATCCGAAGACAAGGTGGCTTCAGACCTATGGCATTGACAAGGTCGCTGATATCTCCACACAAAAAGTTATGTCTATAAAGGCCGGTTTGCTGACACCTCCCCAAAACCAGTTTTGTCAGCCATTTATCCACTATAGAGTACATAAGCTTCTCGACGATATACATAAAGATATACAACACACAAGATCTCTTAGGGATGCATATAAAGATACACAACACATGAGAATACAAAAGATGATCAATCGAGGATGTATATAAAGATATACAACACATGAGATCAAATATGATCAACACCGATGTATATAAAGACATACAACACATGTGATTGATTCCTTATCGATGTATATAAAGATATACAACACATAAGGTTCCCGCCGATGTATATAAAATTATACACCACACAAGCTCAAAAATGATCAACACTGATGTATATAAAGATATACAACACATGTGATCAATTCCTTACGGATGTATATAAAGATATACAACACGTAAGGCTCCCACCAATGAACACAAAGATATACACCACACAAGCTCAAAAATGATCAACACTGATGTATATATAGATATACAACACATGTGATCAGTTCCTTACCGATGTATATAAAGATATGCAACACATAAGGCTCCCGTCGATATACATACAGATATACACCCTATGAGCTCAACCAAAAATGATCATACCTCATCCTGGGATTTCATCCAAAAGTGAAATCAAATTTCAACTGACTAAGTCCAGAAATAAACCGGCGAAGTAAATGCAAGTGTGTCGATCCACTCATTTTTACCAATCGTTTAATTAAATTCCTTATCCACTCGAAAAAAGCAAAATTACTTGTTTATAACAAGTAATACTTAAACTCAAATGAGAATACAAAATCATTACCCGAAGAAAACTAAAGTCATCTCGGTAGCAAAATAAATGGGCATCGAAAACTCAAGATAGATGTAAGTATTTTCACAAAACATTGGTTTAAAATAAGAAATCTCAAACTTCATAGTTAAAAGTTCAAACTATGAAAAGGTGTAAAGGGTATATACGACAGTCATGTATATCTCGTTCTCAAATTAATATCTTATTAAAATCCCTTAGGTTGCAAATTAACAATCAATACTAATGATTTACCTCGCCATTTATTTATATAAAGTTGCCAATGCTAAGATTCAATGGCGATGCACGTCAATAATACTTTAATAATAGTGTTGTGTCAGAATTATCTCATCAGAGCCTTTAGAAACTCCTATAGAAATTGTGGCGTCCCCGCTTCTCGATTAGAATTGCTAACATACTCAATGGGTAACTCAACACAATAAAACAAATTACGTCCAAAAAAGGGCGCAAATTTGTAAATAAATAATCAAAGGTATAATCATTTATTTATGAACTAAATTTGAAATCATAAATAAATAAATGAAAACATTTCGCAGTGCTTAGCGAAAATAATTTACTCATTTTCGCCTCGCAAAGCTAATCTCAAACGGATTAGTATTTTACTTAGCCAAAATTATTTTATTAAACCATCTTATAAAATAATTTAGAAATCTTGAAAACTAAGTCCCAAAAGTTATTTCAACCGAAAATTGGAAATAATTCAAATTCCTACACAAGGAAAAGGACTCTAGGTTTGTCAAGGCCAAAATGTCACAAAGATGAACTCAAATAAATTTGATTGGTCAAACAAGGATCATGATATAAGATAGGATATGACGGGACCTAAGACTGAAACTAAATCCTAAAACACTATTTCCAAAGAGAGACTTAGGACATTGGCCCTCGCCATAATATCTTACATTGTTCCGAACTTAGCTCTGATGCCAAGTGTAACGCCCCACCTCTATACTCGAGTTAGCCAATGTAACACCCCACCTCCGCTAGGGTCACTCACAAAGGGAATGCACTAGTTTTGGTGGAGTAATATCTAGGTAAACATACATAGAGATATCACAAGGCAGAACATAAATTAAGCAGCGATAGAAATTAAAAAAAACCAACTTTTTATTTCTTTCAAGAAAAAGAGTCAAAACCTCATATATTCAAGGTACAAATTATTCCATTACATCATGTTCCAAATAAAGAAGCATTAACTTAAAACAGAAGTAAATTATTCCCCATAAATAGCAGAATCAGCCATAGCATAGCCCAAGACCAAACTGTACATGAGCTGTCAGAAAGCAAGCTAAATCCAAGCTAAGAGCTAGTGTTTCCTCCTTGAGAACCTGGGGGGGAAACGAAAGAAAAAGAGGCGAAAGAAAAAGGGTCATTCATAAAGACTGGTAAGCCCTAGTGACTTTCAGTATGAAAACTAGTAAAGGTAGCATGATATGTGAAAACTGGAATTAAACATAAGGATGATAACAGAACTGGTAGGATAATTAAGATAACAAGATAAGTCAAGTCTAGCATCGCATATTCAAGGTTTGCTGCACCAACTGTACTAGTGTTCTAACCCATGTCAAGTATTAATCATGAATTGATCCCTTGGCCCAGTATCATGAAGTGACCCATTACGGGGTCCTACGGTACGATCTACTAATCGATCGGCTCCCTACAAGTCCTAGCTCATCATGTGTCTGTGTCTTACGGTCCTATCCTGAAATGTAGTTACCTGTGCTAGGTCCACCATAGGGTGTATCAAGTCCTATGGTACCAACCACCGACACGAATCAAGCACGCACAGTGTAAATCTATGGGTGCCCAATGCCTGCTTTTTTAACTCCGGACTACGTGCACGACCATAGTCCGCCTGAACCTACAATGGCGCACCCACTCAGTCGTCGTTCTGGTCGCTTACAATCAGCCCAGTAATCGTGCCCTACCCTGCCTAGTCCCAGGGTATGGTGATACATCTAAGTGGTTTACTGCTGAAAAGGACCGCGTAACTAGGGTTTCTAATGGGTTAAGTGTTGTCATTCAAATTCGTGACTTAACCCTATCCAAATCATGTATCAAGTTGGTTAAGTGTGTTCAAGTGGTTCATGACTTAACCCTATCAAATCATCATGTCAAGTTGGCTAAGTATATTCAAGTGGTTCATGACTTAACCCTATCATGTGGCATTAATTCACTAGTGCACCTCAACCTCTCACATTAGACTAACTGTTGTGGTTACTGGATTTTCTGGGTGGTTCCGGGCAGATTTACACCACAACATAGTCTAACCTCGGGTTGTACGTGCGATATGACCAACTACCCACATTGGATCCTGTTGTTTGCAGCCACTGGATTTGCCGGGCGGTTCCAGGCAGATTTACACTGCAAACTCAACCCAACCTCGAGTTGGTCATTTTCAAGTTTATCTAATTGTCATGCCCACATTCAAGTTTTCATGTCAAAATTCATGTCGAGTTTTCATGTCATGTTTCATGTCAAATCGTGTCAAGTTCAAGTCCATATCCAGGTTCAAGTTATAATAACGTTCATGTTTAAAGTTCAAAGTCAATTCATGTTTTACCTAGTCTACCCAAATCGTATTCCCATCGCACGTAAGCTCGAATCGATACAAATAAATCTAATTAGGGAATAACATAAAAAGGGATGGGTATAAGGTGGCAAAAGTGATTACTAGCATAGCATGGTATGACTTGATAAAAGATTATAACATTACTGGCATATGGAATATTGGCCTCAAACATAAGGATTCCAAATCTAGCAAAATAAGGTACTAGTCAAGATAACAGTTGTCATAAGATGATAGTATAGTCATGGTAACGATTGACATAAGGTGATAGCATAGTCATGGTAACGATTGACATAAGGTGATAGTCATAAACTTGTGACTAATAGCAGATTCAACATGATAATATGAGGGGTTTTCTTTTTGATTTACAACATGAATAGGCCCCAAATCAATGTCATAACATATCCAAAAGTCAAGATCCAAGATGAACAAGAATGGATGTAAAATAGTCATCATACATAGGTCCAATTTCAATTTACATCATATTCATATTACATTTACAGTTTAAATCTAAAAATAACTGGGGCTTACAGATCGTGGTTCGAGAATTAGAAAAAGAGAGTCGATGTTGAATCTTTATATACTTAGTCAAGTCCTAATAGAAATCCCCAAATCAGCAATTCTCATAACACAGTCTCAACGTAGAAGAAGCAGTCCCCATCTCAAACTTTTCAACCAGAATTAAAGCAGCATAAGGTCAGAAAGAATTTTGTGTAGAGAGACTGGTGTTAGGGGCTGTATTTACAGGGTCAGGTCAACGAATGTGGACAGAAACGAGGCCAGAAACATCAAAGTGAACCCAGCTTCAAAAATGGGCTCAGGCACCAGGTCGACACTATGGTCGACCTGGTCCAGGGTCGGTCGACTACATAGTCGACCCCCAGGTCGACCTGGTCCTGGGCGGGAAATTTCCCGCCCAGCCCATTCTGAGGTTTGAATTTCGAATTGAGCTATTTTGAACTTGAAAACTTCTGAAAACTTCGAATGGTCATAACTTGGTCATACGGGCTCCGATTTTCGAAAACTCGGACTCGTTTCCAAGCAGAATTTTGAGACGAACGCAATGGTGTAACCCGTTTCCCTTGATTCTTATTTTAAAAATTAATTCTTCCTTGATTTATGGTCATTACACGTTATAAAAACACGGGTTGTTACATTCCCCCCCCCCCCCATTAAAGGATTTCGTCCCCGAAATCTCTAAGTTAGGGAGGATGTGTCCTACCATCCATCATGCATCTACTCAAAGCATCATCCACAGGCAACCATTGTCCTTAAAAGATTTCTAGTGTTGTATGAACATATGCAGAAAGTGTGTGTATATGTACTTATCTAATGCAAAAGATCAGGCGGTTACTGATTCAGTAAACCTCCTTAATGCAAAATATGTTAGTGTCATGAATCCAACATGTATGCAAATTCCTAACATAGTTTATAATCTCTATATGAGTGCACAAACATTCGTCCATATGCAACATCCAAGTGATAGCATAACAAGTTCCATCAATGTACAAGTATAAGCACTCATGCATTTGCAACATGAAAATGTGACTGAGCCGATCTAGTGCCTAACGTGTGTCATGCATCCACTAGCATCCACTTGCACCCACTTGCAACCATTTGCAAACATCAACGAAAACATGTTTCAATCACATGTTTACATCCATATGGTTCTACCTAAGGTTCTCAAGATAAGATCGAGAAGATAACAAGACAAACATAGATAGTAGAAGCATGATACGAAAAGGTTTCAAGTTTACAGGAAAAAGAGATCGAGAATGTACCCTCAAAAAGAAAAGGGTAAAGCGCGCGTATCTTCTCTTCGGTTTCCCAAGTTGCGTCTTCTTGGGCTTCACTCCACTGCACTTTAACTAGCTTGACTTCTCAATTCCTTAGCTTCTTAATCTCCATTCCTAAGATACGAATCGGAGCTCGTCTCAATGTTGCTTCTTTTTCCACTTCTACGTCTTCAAGGATGCTTGGCTCAACCACTTCGGCTGACTCATGCAAGCATTTCCGGAGATGCGAGACATGAAAGACATTGAGTACTCAATTCAGTTTTCTCGGGTAAGTCTACCTTATAGACCATCCGTCCAATCCTCTCAGTGATGGGGAATGGTCCTACGAACCTTGGTGCTAGCTTTCCAACTGCTCCAAAACGAACTACATTGCGTAACGGAGAAACTTTTATAAAGACCATATCTCCGACTTCGAACTCTAGGTTAGTCCTTCTCTGGTCCGCATAAGATTTCTGTCTATCTTGGGTCGTTTTCATCCGTCTTCGTATCAACTCAATCTTCTCAGAAGTGTCCCTTATCATGTCGGGCGCAAGTATAAGTCTGTCTGTCGTCTCCCACCAACAAGTTGGCGATTTGCACGGTCTTCCATACAGGGCTTCGAACGGTGCCATTCCGATGCTAGCTTGGTAACTATTGTTATATGCAAACTCCACGAGAGGAAGATGGTCTTCCCAAGTGCCACCAAAGTCAAGAATGCATAGCCTCAGGAGATCTTCTAGTACCCTATTTACCCTTTCGGTTTGTCCATCCGTCTGTGGGTGATAGGCCGTTCTCAAGTTCAGTCGTGTACCCATTGCTTCTTGCAGACTATTCCAAAACTGGCTAGTAAAAATCGGGTCACGGTCACTAACTATACTAGAAGGAACTCCATGCAACCGTACTATCTCTCGAAGGTAGATAGACGCTAGCCCTGATGCGGTCCTCTTGCTTTTCACCGGAATGAAGTGAGCACTTTTCGTGAGTCTATCAACTATGACCCATATGCTAGTATTTCCCTTCCTTGACCTGGGCAGTCCATCCACGAAATCCATCGAGATACTCTCCCATTTCCATTGTGGAACCTCCAAAGGATGTAATAGCCCACCGGGATTCTTTGACTCGGCCTTTACTTGTTGGCACACCATGCACTTCGAAACGAACTCTGCCACATCCTTTTTCATTCCAGCCCAAAAGAAAATGCGCTTCATATCTCTGTACATCTTATCCCCTCCGGGATGTATAGTCATCTTCGAGTGATGCGCCTCTTCGAGAACTTTCCTTACTAAGTCTCCCATTTGTGGGACACATAGCCTTCCATTGTGCCTTAGCCATACCTTGTCATCTATGGCATACCTACTGAGGTGACTTGATGTCTCACCCCTAATCAGCTTGTCCATGATTTCGACTATCTGTGGGTCTTCCTTCTGTGAAGTCCCTACTTGATCTAAGTGTAGATCTTAACTCAAGAGATGCAAATGTAGCAGTCAATGACTCAACAGCAGGTGTAAAATCAAAGGTTGCTATAAACTCAAGGCTTTTCCTTTCGACAAACAAGGGGCTCAAAGTCAACCTTTTTCTACTTAGCGCGTCCGCCACCACATTACCCTTGCCAGGGGTATAAGCTATATCGAAGTCATATGATGCCAAGAACTCCATCCACCGCTGTTGTCTCAGATTCTTTCTGTGAGAAGAGGTACTTAAGCGATTTGTGGTCGGTATACAACTCGAACCTCTCCCCTAGAAGATAATGGCACCAAGCTTAAGTGCAAAAACAATCGTGGCCAACTCCAAGTCATGCATGGGATAGTTTTTCTCATGAACTTTAAGTTGTCTGCCACCGTAGCATATTACTCTTCCTTCTTGCATTAGGACAGCGCCTAACCCCGTGCCGCACGCATCTGTGTACACGGTAAACATCTTACCTCCATCGGGTAATGCCAAAACTGGAGTTGTGGTGAGGGTTCTCTTGAGTCTCTGAAAAGCAACGTCACACTCTATGTCCCATACAAAAGCTAGGTTCTTCTTTGTTAACTTAGTAAGAGGGGCTGAAATTTAGCGAAGTCCTTAATGAACTTCCTGTAGTAGCCCGCCAAACTAAGAAAGCTCCTCACCTCCGTTGCATTCTTAGGAATTTCCCAGTCCTGTACTGCAACTACCTTTGCGGGATCCACGGCTATGCCTTGCTTAGAAACTATATGTCCAAGGAATCTAACTTCCTTCCTCCAAAAATGGCATTTGGAGAACTTATCCTTTAACTGGTGTGCCCTAAGTGTTTCCATGACTTCCTTGAGATCTCTAGCATGCTCTTCTTCATCCTTTGAGAAGATCAAAATATCATCCATGAAAACTACCACAAACTTGTTAAGGAATTGCCGAAACACCTACTCATCAAATCTACAAAGTACGCGGGTGCATTCGTTAATTCAAACGGCATGACGAGCCATTCGAAGAACCCATCTGGAGTCCTAAACGCAGTTTTGTCAATGCTATCCTCAGCCACTCTAAGCTGATGGAATCCTGTGGCTAGATCGAGTTGAGAGAAAACAGATGCTCCCACAAGCTGGTCAAACAAATCGTCGATTCTTGGTAGTGGATGCCTATTCTTCTTTGTCAGCTTGTTTAACTCACGATAATCTACGCATATACGAAGCGATCCATCCGCCTTAGTAGAGAATACCACCGGAGCACCCCATTTAGAAATGCTTCGCCTTATGAATTCTCAAGCAACTCATTAAGTTGTTTACTGAGCTCTCTTCTTTCCCGTGGGGCCATGTGCCTAACGGGCAATGAAACTGGCTTGGCATTATCAACAAGATAAATTCGGAAGTCTATCTCACGTTTAGGAGGTAACCCCCTCACTTCATCAAAGACATCTGGATATTCTCGGACCACTCTTACAGATTGCAAATTATCGTCGAACGAGTCAAGGGATTCAAGATAACAAAACATGACCGGACCCTTAGGGTTACAAGAAATTTCAAGGGTATTACCAAGGCGAGTCATGAGCCTCACTACCCTTCGTTCACAATCAAGAATGGCTCAATAATCAGACAGCCAATCCATACCCAGGATCAAACCGTATCCCATGAATCCGAGAACATAAGCATTACACGTGAATTCTACGCTTAAGATAGAGATCCTCAAATCCACACACATCATAGATAAATGGCCGGAGCCCCCAATTGGATTTGAAACTATAACGGGATCCTTAACCAGACTAGTACTTAGGTGCAGATTTTCAACAATATCAGAAGAAATAAAAGTATGTGATGCGCCAGAGTCAAATAAGGTTCGAACATGAAAGTCAGAAATGTAAACAAGGATTTCTACAGAAATATTACTACCTCAGTCAAGAGATGGATTGGTGTTGAGAGCATGCAACTGCCCTCCAGAAGGTCCTGCTCGCTGGGTCTGCCCTTGCCCCTGCCCTTGCTTCTTAGGGCAATCCTTTCTGATGTGTCCAGTATCTCCACAATGAAAGCATTCACCCAACTTCCTCTTCTTCTTTCTACAGTCTTTAGCTAGATGTCCAGTAATACCACAAAAGTTGCACTTCCTCATCTCACGTGGTTTGTTGTTGCCCTTGTTATTCTTGTTATTCTTGTTGTTTCCCTTTTTGAAGTCAGCTTTCTTATTCTGAGTCTCATTAGGCTTAACCTCCTTCTTGCTATTCTTGTCTTCCTCATGAAGTAGAGCCATATCCAGTAAGCTTTCAAAGGTCGCCCCCATGGGTATATGAGTTAGGGCCAAACTGTGTAGAGGCTCGTTCAATCCTCGAGTAAAGCGTACAACCTTTTTCTAGGCTGTGTTGACCAAATCCAAACCGAACCGAGCAAGCTGATTAAACTTACTCACGTATTCCCTAACGGACATCTCTCCTTGCTTGAGTGCTAGGAACCTCTCCATCTGAAGGTTCTCTTCTGCTGACGATAAGAATTTAAGCCCAAATCTCTCTCTAAAGTCTGCCCAAGTCTCAACTGGCCTGGTAGCGTTGGTGACTTCCCACCAAAATGCAGCTTCCTCTTTCAACAACCATACTGCCAACTGAACTTTCCTATGGTCCTCCATATCAAAGATAATGAACAAGTCTTCCATCTCCTTTAGCCAGTTTCGTGCCTCGACAAAGGTTTCAGTTCCAACGAAGTTCTTACCGCCCATTGCTTTAAAGCCTTTGCATATTTTGGCAAAGGCGGTACCAGGAGGAGGAGGAACCGCAGCCACTAGGGGAGGAGGAGGAGGGATGTTTGTCGTGCCTGCGTCGTTGGCCCTGGCTTCTAAGTACCTTCGGAACCATCCATGCACAGGTATTCCCTCAGGCAGGTTAAGATCAGCCATGCTGAAAAACGAAAAGAAAAAGATTCAAAGGAGGAAACAAAGGAAAGTGCTAATGGCTTCTTGGGGAATAGCCTTTATAAACATAAAACTTTCCTTGAAAAATGCTTCTTTATAAATGGTTTTGAAAATAGTTTCGGAAGGTTTTTAAAACTTTTGCCCAGCCTGGTAACCTTCTGCTCTGATACCAAATGTAACACCCACTACACCAAAACAGGTGATTCCCAATGAGTATAACCGTCGCAAACAATTTCAGCAACGCTTATTTGTGTTGCTATGATGGCGTGGTAATTTAGTTCCAACGCATATAAGCGTTGGTAGATTTTCTCTCCCAACACTTATAAGCGTTGGTATATTTTCATTCCCAACGCTTATTAGCGTTGGGAGATTTTCTTTCGCAACGCTTATAAGCATTGGTAGATCTTCTTTGCCAACGCTTATAAGCGTTGTAAGATTTTTGTTTGCAACACTTATACATGTTGCAATATTTTTGTTTGCAACAGTTATACATGTTACAAAATTTTAATTCACAACAAATATAAATTTTAATAGTAACAGAAATATGTATTAGAAACTCACATATTATAACATTAATAGTCAATTAATAAACAACATGAATCAAAAACTAATATTATTCTCAATTTAAACTCAATGCATACCGATAGACAACATTCATAATTACATAACGACATAGAATATCAGTTAACAACAGACAAATATGATACATAATTAAATTGTCAAATTCAATACATAATTAGTTGCTAAATTCAATACATAAATGAAATTCTACACATACCGAATACGAAACTAAGACCATATAACGAAGCCTCCATCTGCAAATTCTACAAATCCAACTTTCTTTTTTCTTCCGCTGCAACTAGAACTGCCTGCATTCATTGAATATCACATCAAATTGAAATTTTCAGTTCCATGTTAAAACAGAAAAACATGAGTATGCATCATGCACAAAAGGATACTAAATTGTAGGCTCCGAGTGATTCAGTAATACTGAGCCTAGGCTCAGTATTACTGAGCTGAACGGCTCAGTTTAGACTCAGTATTACTGAGCCTAAGGCTCAGTATTACTGTGCCGAACGACTCAGTAATTGGCTCGGTAATTCTAGCCGAACAACTCAGTATTATCTGGATCAAACTGGCTGCATTTTTTAAATTAATATATGATCTATAGCAAGGGAATAAATATCAAAATTAACATCTAATCCATAGCAAGGGATTCAGATATTGAAACTGGTGTTATACCTGCATTTTTTAACATATGAATATGATTTTGCAAGGGGCTGAAACTGGCTGCATACAGCTTTGGTTACACAAATGAGAACACTATTAAATACCCCACGACGTTAAGATCGTACCCATTTAAGTCATCAACCATTATCTAACTCTTTATGTGATTTGTTATATATTCACAACCTAATCAATACAAGGATTAAATTTTGTAATAAACCTTTTATCTAACCAATATAAAATCAATCCGCAACTGTTTTCCTCAAGTCTTGTTTCATTTTCCTATAAGAGTCCTCATTTTTATTTCTAAATTATCCTTTTCTGCTGCTATCAATCCAATCCTAGTCACTAGTGGGGAAATTTCTTCCTACTTTCTTCTTTGTATCCAGAACCACAAACATTATTGAACTTCCTAGAAGTCGCATGCAAGTACAATTAAGTATTCTATATTTTAAGATCAGGTTTATATATATCTAGTTGTGTAGAATTATAATTACTGAGAAGTAAATGGTGTTTTTCTATTGATCACAACTGATTTCTTATGTAAGGCTCACTAGCGCATGTTGAATGATCTTGTGGATATGTTTCGCACTTCAAAATAATCTGAATTTGTGTCATAATATCTGTATCGGTTTGTCTGTAATGCTAAAATAAGAAAATCACGATCAAAGAATTAAGCAAAATTATCCTTTATAAATTTCAATTTTTCTGTTTATATGCAGAGAATTTATTAGTTATCGATCTAACGCGTTGAGCTAAACCTGTACAACAATTGCATGAATACTGCTTGGAATCATCCAACTGATATTTATGGTGTGGAAATTTTGTAATGCTAAAAAAAGTACACTGAGGTTCTCAATATTAGTACATGGATCTTGGTCTTTGTTGACAGTTACACCAGTGACAAATAAAAGATAAAGAATAATTATTGAATTTGAAATAGCTGTGACATGTACATCAGCCAAATTTAGTGATATATAAAACAAGTTTCAATGCAACTGTTAGAACCAAGATAAAACAAGTTTCAATGAAACAAGTTTAGAAGATATATTACCAGAGTTTTGATTCTCTTGCAAGAATGTTCCCACCAAATTTGTCCATTATCAATTGTAACCTGTAGTACCATAATAATAATAATTTTAAAAAGAACACTAAGAAAAGCATTCGGAAAAAAATAAATGAAAAAGAGCACATACATGTGTGTCATGCACATCTAGCTTCACAGCAGATGACTTTATATCAAAGAATTCAGATGCGGAAGCATTACTTGAAGTAGTCCTATGAATTACTCAAGGAACAAAAACATTAATTTATGCATGCATTCAAGAATTGCTGCAGATGACTAGGTGAATACTTTAGAATACACAACTCGCATCATGTACATGACCTATTAGTCCTGAGCTCTTACTCGTATACAAAAGCATACAAATAACAAGAACATATAGTCTTGCATGTGTATATGAATGACATATGGAGAGCATCATCTATACTTGAAGCGTTATGTAAATGATATATTGCCAGAAGTTTACTGAGTATCATATATATACACACACTTTCATTTTACTTGGACAAAGGATGCTGAAAATTAGAATGAAAATATCTGGAAGAAAAATAATGAGTATAAATTGTAATTAATTCCCTGTAGTAGGTATTTCTATCAGTAAACAGTTTTTTTTTTTTGGGGGGTCATAATTTAGATTATATACAAATATAGGTGTTCTGTAACAAATAGATAATTATGATGATCAATAACATATCAGTGATCATGATTGTTTATACTTTAAGAAGTTTTATAAATAAGCAGTATATAACTGAAAGGTTGCATATGCACATATATAATTGCATATTCAGAATAAACTCTGAGCTTTTTGCGCACCTTGATTCTCATTTATAATAACTTCTTCCAGCTTCTTTTGTTTGTTATCGTCAAGATCAAGACCAAGTCCAAAACGAATTTACTGAAAATGTGCCCAATTTTTAGCTGCAGCACTGAATGCTTCTCTATGGCTGATTTCAGGATTTTTCACCTTAATTCTTTGAATCTCTTCCTTGATAAACCTGTTATAAGCTTAAGGCACACGTTGCCTCTTCTCAGGAGGTTCAATTGGTAAGATTTGTTTATGATCATGCTGATCTTGGGAGAAAAATGCCAATTTCCTTGTGCATTCTGAGGAAGAACCTATGCAGTCCTTTTCCATGCTTGAGCTTGCTTGAATCCGCCATACTGCAACTTAAAGTCTAAAACCACTAATAATTTTTTTATCAAAAGTTCACAATGATTAACTGAATAGAACATTGCTTGTTAAATCAATCGCTAACTAATAAATAAAATCATATATAATCAGTCGTAGTAAATCAAAAAATATGGTACAAGTAATCAGACGCCTAATTGAATTTTGGCTATTCATATTTTAAATTATACAACTAAAATTAAGATAATTCATTATCCAACAATTAAAGCTTTGATTTATAATCTCCATATGAAATCACACCGTCATTACTAGATATGAAATCGCCTTTATAATAATTTTTATAAATGTCAATAATTTTATGATGTCATAACTATGTAATGGATACACATGACTGTTAGAACAGTAAAAATGTTTCTATACTGACCATATCGGTTAACTTATTATAAGCGCACATAGTGGTGTACTACAAATTAAATAAGTCCTCACGGTAAGCGCTCCATGAAAAGTATGCATTAATATACTGCATATCAGTTTGAAACTTCGAATAGACTTGAGTGCTCCATGTTCGTTGGAGATATAATATGAAGAAATGCTCTGTCTATACAATAGTGTGTCTTTCTTCACAAAATATGATTACAAGAAAACGGTCAATAATGAATCCACTCTTATAATTCATGTAAACCTTGAATTGAGTGAGGAGGGTTTATAACGTTTCAGTGGTCTAATTCAGAAATAACTGTATGAACAAAAAATATTGTAGAAAACTACTTAACCTCATATTTTATAGAAGTTGAAACCAGCTGAAAAGTATAATCGGCATATGTTAACTATAAATGTCACCAGCGGAATATAAATACATATTTACAATCATGTTTATGCCCTTGTTTTGATAGGTTTCTTTCGATGTACATGGATTAGAGTGAGCTGGTCATGATGAGCGAATATATTTCAATGTAAGTGTTTAGGTTCCTGGTTTATGATGTTCAGTTCTATGTGAAAAATAAAATAAAAAGTACATGCGATTCCATTTGCTTTAATTCGTTCTCAGATTCACCTTTGTGATTTATTATTTGTTCTCGTTTTGTCTATTATATTTCATATGTCTTATACATATGTTTGTTGCTATGTATACACACCCACACATTTGGTTGAATGATAATAAAAGAGCAGCAGCATCATGGATGCTGCTACATGCGGGAGTTACTGCTTTTAGCAGCGGTAAGAATAGGAAAAATAAAAGTAAAGTAAGTCTTTAGTGAGTTGAATTAACCAGTACACACACACACATATAAATATACATATACATATTATGTAGGTGTGCAATTCTAGTTGTTGTCTGACCTTGTAGATTTGAATCCCAGTTATAATACTTTATCACCTTGTTTCTATTAGTGTTTGGTCTTGATTTATTTTTGCCACTTGTATTAACACATGGTTATCCTAGATGTATTTTGCTAATGCGCCCCGAGGTGATTGATAGTGCGCATACGTTTATTCTCCGTATGCTTCAATCATCATTAGAGATGTGAATATAATAATAGATCAAAGTGGCTACAAAGTGTTTTTTCCCTCTTTCCATTCATTTTTATCCACTTTTTAAATGCAAATCAATCACTAGTTGCGCCAAAAGCTAGAAATCTAAGCCGTTCACTTTGCATTTAGAAAACTATGCATTTCTTGTATATTTATATATTTTAGTTTATGAGTATTTAAAAAGAGAGGTCTAAGTGGTGTTAAATTTATGTTGTCGCCTCCCATAAACTCGTTTTCTATGTCAAAATGCATGTTATGTAACCGAAGCTTCAGAAGCATATGTTGTTGTGTAGTGTGTGCATGGGCAGTGTGCATCTATGGAGCTGTTGTTCCAGCTTGCAGGTATGTATGTGCTTATGTATGAAAGAGTGTGTGTTGCCTTATCTGACAGAGCCTGCAAGTATTAATGTGTTGAGTTTTTGAGTGTTTGTGAGAGTTATTATTTTCTTGTTTTACTTGAAAATCCTTCAATATTCGACATAATATATGAAAATTTCTTTTTTTAGAAATTAAGAAATAGCCTACAATTTTCCACATAACATAAAATGGGAAGGTTAATTATGGTGCTATAGATAGACGAAATCTCAGAAGCTTGAATACAATGGAAATCCATATGGTACCTTGGTGTTCAAAAAATATGAATAAATCCATTGTTATTCTTGTTATGATGTTTCATTCTCAGTTAATCATAAAAGATATAAAAGTCTACACCAATGCTATGTGTTATGTGTGATGAAAGTGTAGAATTTTAAGCGATCTGCGTTTATCAAGTCGTTGTTTACTATCAATGTTGTTTGCAAACTATGTGTATTTTTATATTGCAGAACCAATTAACAACAAAAAATATCCCACCACCTCAATACATAAAAATATGAAAATGTATTCTTGTGTGTTAATATATAATTCTCATATCTATGCGAAACAGAATACTTTAACCTAATATTGAATATTGCCACTATTTGATATATTTTTAGACAAACATGTTAAATTGCATTCAATTCATTATTGTTGTGGATTGTAAATGGTTGGTTGCTGATTACTTTGAAGAATTGAAGTGGACAATGATTTTAACACTGAAAATTTTTGTTAGTTATTTTGTCTGTTCTTTTCTCCACTTTTCTTTAAGTGTTAACGTTACCAGCGTTGGACAGAATATTTCACTTCTTCGTAAATGTGCCTTGTGACCTACTTCGTAAACATTTCACTTCTTCGTAAACAAGCCATGACTAGGAGATCTGGACCAAATTTTTACAGCATAATTCATATTTTGTTTTGTATTATGCAGAGAGAGATAAGCTTGAAACCGATGTGCTAACAACTGTAACAACCCGTATTTTCAATAACCTGTAATGACGTAAATCGAGGCAGAATTTAATTCTAAAATCTGAACCAAGGGAAACGGGCTATGCCATTGCGTTCGTCTCGGAAAATTACGTGAAATAGAGTCCGAGTTTTCGAAAATCGGAGTCCGTATGACCCGATTAAGGCCCAACGAAGTTTTCAGAAAAATTCAAAGTAAAAACAGATTTCAAATTCAAGTTTGAATTTGAAAAATTAGGTCAGATTGGGCTAGGTGGGAAAGTTCCCGCCAGAGCACCCAAGTCGACAGCCCTGTCGACTTGGGAGTCGACTTGGTTGGACCCAAGTCGACAGCCCTGTCGACTTGGGAGTCGACTTGGTCCAACCGGGCAGTCTTGCCTGGTGCACCATTTTGGGTTTGTGTTGAGCTTGGGGGCCAGATTCGGTTTTGAGGGCTGAGATTGGAACTAGGGTTTAATACTAGGGTTGAAACTAATCCTAATCTCTATAAATAAGCCCCTAACCTAACCCTAAATCATCATTATTCATTCTAGTAACTAAACTATGGCAAAATCAATCCTCTCATGGCCTCCACTCTCTTCATAAAATTCCTAAATAAATTTCTATGAGATTTTCCATGCATACAAGTGTTTTCAAGCTTGTATGAGCATCATTAGCTTGCATTCAAGTCAAGTTTCTATATTTTCATCATAAAGAAAGAGTTTTGATCATTTTGGCTCAAGGGTTTTTATGTTAGAGCTTGCATTTTAGGTCTATTTGATTGCATAAGGGCTTTGTCATATCTTTTGTGCCTTCATAAGTATTGTAAGCCCTATTCTACTTTCATACTTAAACTCTAAAGTTAAATGTATGATATGCAAGTTTGCCATGATATGCAAGTTTACTATGTCATGTTATGCAAGTTTGAGATGTTATGATATGCAAGTTTTGTTATGCAAGTATGCCATGTTATGCTATGCAAGTTTATCATGTTATAATATGCAAGTTTATATGCAAGTTTGCCATGTTATGATATGCAAGTTTATATGCAAGTTTGCCATGTTATGATATGCAAGTTTATATGCAAGTTTGCCATGTTATGATATGCAAGTTTGCCATGTTATGATATGCAAGTTTATATGCAAGTTTGCCATGTTATGATATGCAAGTTTATCATGTTATAATATGCAAGTTTATATGCAAGTTTGCCATGTTAGGTTATGCAAGTTTGGGGTGATCATTTTGTTCATGTTATCATGTTGTGCAAGCTTATCTTAAGTATATGAACATAAAGCTTCAAGCTTTAGGCTAAAGGTTGCATTTTGGCAACATGTAAGTTATCATATCCCTTATGATAACTTGCATGTGAGGCTAAATGCGAACTTATGGCCATTTCTACATGTCATTTAGCACCATGTATCACCAATATGGCAAGTTTGGTTTTATGCATGCTTTTTAGGCCTAAAAATGTAATATGCAAGTGTATGAACATATGAACATTTCATATGCCACCATGTTAAACTTGTGGCTTCAATACCTTTATGTCATGATTATGCCAAGTTCCCTCTTCCTATCCTTTATGCGCTATTGCGATATGTAAGCGATGGGATTGCGTTTGGGGTTGGGTAAGCTTAAAAGACATAAAAACATAAGCTTGGGAATTTACCTATTAAGTTAGGTCTACCCATTGGGAATTTACCTATTAAGTTAGGTCTACCCAATTGCTTGAAAACTTGTAATGTGTTTTGGAAACACGATGGACATGACACTTAGAAAATATAAGTGTGACCAACTCGAGGTTGGGTTGAGTTTGTAGCGTAAACCTACCCGGAGCCGACCGGCTTAACTAGTTGCTACAAACAATAGGACCCAATGTGAGAAGTTGGTCATGTTGTACCTTGAACCCGAGGTTAGACCAAGTTGTGGTGTAAAGCTACCCGGAACCGACCGGCTTAACTAGTAACCGCAACAAAGTCTAATGTGAGAGGTTAAGGCACATTAATTAATTAATGCCTCATGATTAGGGTTAAGTCATGGTCCACTTAATACTTAACCAATTTGGGCTTGGTAGATTAATCGAGGTTAAGTCGTGAACTCATTGTTACACTTAACCAAGTTAATCCATGATTAGCAAGAGGGTTAAACCGTACTTAATCCACTAGAAAATCCTAGCAATGGGGGCCCACTCCAGCAGTAATCCCAAGTTTGTATCATTAAGACCCTAGGGACTAGGCTAGGGAGGAGGCACGATTACTGGGCTGGAGGTAAGCGACCAATAAACGACGGCAGGGTGGTACGCCATGTAGTTCCGGACGGACTATGGTCGTGCACGTAGTCCGTATTTGGAGAAGTCAAGCATGGGTACCAGTAGATCGAGACTGTGCACTCATGTTTATGGTGTCCAGGGGTTGGCACCCTAGGGCTTGATACACCCGAACGGTGGACCCGGCACAGTTCGACTACAATTATGTTTGGGCCGTATTGACACCAACACGTGACGAGTTAGGCTTAGGGAGCCGATCGACTAGACCGTTTGGTTGGACCTCGTGTTAGGGTCACTTCATGTTATTGGACCTCGTGTTAGGGTCACTTCATGTTATTGGACCTCGTGTTAGGGTCACTTCATGTTATTGGGCCAAAGCTTGGGCCAAGGGATCAATACTTGTTTATTCAAGTCATGTTAGTTTACTAGTACACCTGTGGTGCAAAACCTTAATCATGATTATGCGATGACACCTTTATCTACCTTGTTAGTTAATCACCATGCTAGTATGCTGTTATCCTTATGATCATACTTGCTTCTCATGCCAGTTAACTTTATCAGTTTACATTAATTGTAGTAGGGCTTACTCAGTCGTTTTGACTGACCTGTTTTCTTTCGCCTCTTTTCTTCCGTTCCCCCCCCCCCCCCCCAGGTTCTCAGGGTTGGAATATTGGAGCTTAGCTTGGATTTCTGATCGCTTGCTTGTGGGATTTTAGCTCATGTACGGTCTTGACATGAAGCTAGCTATGGTTATCACTTATTTTGGGGATAGTACTTATGTATTTCAGTTTTTCAGTAATGTTGTTTTTATCTAGACTTGTGTATTTGGAAAATTGACATTATGTTGTACCAGACTTGTTTTGAAATGGTTTGAAATCTTCGGCTGTTTTATCTATGTTATTTACTTTGTTTACATATATACATATGTTCTTGTTCTGCCTTGATATATCATTATGCATGTTTACCTGATTCAAACGCCCCTCCAAAGTCAGAGTGCTTGCAAGAGTCACCCTGGCGGAGGTGGGGTGTTACATTTGGTATCAGAGCATATGGTTTACGAGAAGGAACAAAAAGGTTTTTAAAACTTTTTGAAAACTATTTTCAAAACCAAGTATAAAGTATTTTCCAAAGAAAAGTCTAGTTTATTTTAAAGGCTATTCCCCAAAAAGCCATTAGCAAAATTCCTTCGTTTTTCTCCATTCTGAATCTGTCTTTTTCTTCGTTTTCAGTATGGCCAATAACTTTGCCATTCCGGAGGGAGTACACGTACCTGTTTGGTATAGGAGACTTTTGGAGGCTAGGGCGACCGAAGCGGCCCCGCAGATGTTCCTCCTCCTCCTCCTCCGGTAGTTAATGTTCCTCCTCCTCCTGTCGCTGAGGTTCCTCTTCCTCCTTCCCCTCAGCATCCTCAAACTGACTTCGCAAAGATTTGCCAAGATTTTAAGGCAATGGGTTGCAAGAATTTCTTTGGAACCGAGACTTATGTAGAGGCAAGGAATTGGTTGAAAGAAACCGAAGATCTTTTTGCCTTCTTTGATATAGGTGACCGTAGGAAGGTTTTATTAGCAGTGTGGTTGCTAAAGGAAGAAGCTGCACGTTGGTGGGTGGTCACCACCGCTACTAGGCCAATTGAGACTTGGGATGACTTTCGGGGAAAGTTTGGACTAAGGTTCCTATCACTGAAGCAAGGGGACATGACTATTAGGGAATACATAGATAAGTTTAATCAACTGGCTCGGGTCGGTTTAGACTTGGTTAACACAGCTCAGAAGAAGGCCCTATACTTTGCTTTAGGATTAAACGAGCCATTACATGGTTTAGCCATGACTCATATACCCTTGGGGGCAACTTTCGAGAGTTTGGTGAATATGGCCCTACTCAATGAAGAGAATAGGAGTGACAAGAAGGAGGAGAAGTCTGAAGATAAGAAGGAAAAGAAGTGCTTTACTTGTGGAAACTCGACTCATCTAAACAAGGATTGCAGGAAAAGGAAGGGCACTTGCTTTAACTGTGGAGAAGTGGGACACTTCACTGGGGACTGCCCGAAGAAGCAAGGGCAAGGGCAGGGTCAGACTCAGCGTGCTGGACCTTCGGGAGGGCAAGTTCATGTTCTCAATGCCGCTCCAGTTCCCGATCGAGGTAGTATTTCTGTTGAAAGTCTTGTTTACATTTCTGAATTTCCTGTTCGTACCTTGTTTGATTTTGGTGCATCGCATAGTTTATTTCATCTGATCTAGTTGGAAGTTTGCACCTAAGTACTAGTCTAGTTAATGATCCCGTGTGTGTTTCAAATCCAATTGGGGGTTCCGCCCATTTGTCTATTATCCACGTGGATTTGAAAATCTCTATCTTGAGTATAGAGTTCTCGCATGATGCTTATATTCTCGGTTTCATGGGGTATGGGTTGATTTTTGGGCATGGATTGGTTGTCCAGTTTTGGAGCCATTCTTGATTTTTGAGCATAGGGTTGAGAGGCTCATGACTCGCCTCGGTAATACCCTAAAAATTTCTAGTAACCCTATGAGTCCCGTCATGTTGTGTTATCTTGAATCCCTCAACTCGTTTATCGATAGTTTGTAATCGGTGAGGGTGGTCCGAGAATATCCTGATATCTTGGGGGAAGTGAAGGGGGTTACCCCTAAGCGAGAGATTGATTCCCGCATTTATCTGGTTGATAATGCCAAGATAGTTTTGTGGCCGGTTAGGCACATGGCCCCGCAAGATGAGAGTTAAGAAAGCAAGTCAAGGAGTTGCTTGAGAAGAACTTCATTAGATGAAGTATATCTGAATGGGGAGCGCCTGTGGTATTTGCTACCAAGGCAGATGGTTCTCTCCGACTTTGTGTTGATTATCGTGAGTTAAACAAAGAGAATAGGCAACCATTGCCAAGGATCGATGATTTGTTTGATCAGCTTGTAGGAATATCTGTTTACTCTTGATCTTGCTACTGGATTCCATCAGCTCAGAGTAGCTGAGGATAGTATAGACAAGACTGCGTACAGAACTCCGGATGGATTCTTAGAATGGCTGGTCATGCCATTCGGTTTGACTAATACACCCGCCTACTTCGTGGACTTGATGAGTAGGGTGTTCAGGGAGTTCTTGAACAAGTTTGTCGTGGTTTTCGTAGATGATATTCTGATCTTCTCTAAGGATGAGGAAGAGCATGCAAGGCATCTCGTGGAGGTGATGGATACGCTTAGAGCACATCAGTTGAAGGCCAAGTTCTACAAGTGTCATTTTGGAGAAAAAGGAGTTAGATTTCTTGGGCACGTAGCTTCTAAGCAAGGCTTAGCGGTGGATCCCGCTAAGGAAGTTGCAGTTCAGGATTGGAAGACTCCAAGGAATGCAACCGAAGTAAGAAGTTCTCTCAGTTTAGTTAGTTAATTAGCGTCCCTTGAGCTTAGACCTACCCTCCTGGATCAAGTAGGGACTTCACAGAAAGAAGACCCGCAGTTAGTCGAGATCATGGACAAGTTGACTCGAGGCGAGATGATAAGTCACCTCGCTATAGATGACAAGGGATGGCTAAGACGCGATGAGAGAAAGAAGGTTCTTGAAGATGCACCTCACCCGAGGAGGTGGCCGAGTTTGTCCCAAGGTGCATGTTGTGCCAACAGATTAAAGGCCGAGTCATAGAAGCCCGGTGGGCTGTTATATCCATTGGAGGTCCCCGCAATGGAAGGGGGAAAAGCGTCACGAAGGATTTCGTGGATGGACTGCCTAGATCAAGAAAGGGAATACGAGCATGTGGGTCATAGTAGGTAGACTCACGAAGAGTGCTCATTTCACTCCGGTAAAGAGCGAAAGGACTGCATCCTAGCTAGCGACAGTTTACTTTCAAGAAATAAAGCAGTTGCACGGGGTTCCCTAAAGTATAGTTAGTAACCATGACTTAATCTTCACTAGCCAGTTTTGGGATAGTCTACGGGAAGTCATGGGCAAGCAACTGAATCTAAGCACGGCCTATCATTCGCAGGCGGATGGTTCATTGGCAACGTGGATTGGTATTTTCGAGAAAAGTTCTGCTGCGTGGAATACTTTATAGTAAGTAAACGAGATCCAGGATTCACTAGTGAACTTTGGAGAGCTTGCATGAAACCATGAGGTCATAGTTATGTTTAAGCCAAGAATGATAAGAGAGTAAGTGAAAAAGAAGACGAGAGGCGACAATGAAATGGGTTCCAACTCATATTTGGAAATAAGAGTTAAGAAGCCAAGGAATCATGAAGTAAAAGACGATCAAAGCACAGTGGAGTTAAGCTCAAGGAAACGTGACTTAGAAGACTGAAGGCTAGATACGCGCATCATATCTCTTTTTAAGAGTATATTCTTGATCCTTGTTTTCCTGTGGAACTTACTCGTATGTTATCTTTTTACGTATATCCTCTCGGTCCCATTCTCGGTCCTATTTCTGTCGGGAGGTATGACTTATTGGCTAGTAATACATGTCAGGGTTTGAAGGGGTCCGTTAGGTTGACTAAACCTTTTGGGCTTTTATGGAATATGGGTTGGGTTAGGAAGGGATTTCTTGTAATCCAAAAGGAGTATATCTTGCTTATCT
The DNA here is from genome assembly GCA_030737875.1 of Allium sativum. Classification (NCBI taxonomy): domain Eukaryota; kingdom Viridiplantae; phylum Streptophyta; class Magnoliopsida; order Asparagales; family Amaryllidaceae; genus Allium; species Allium sativum. The sequence goes on from CM060924.1 coordinate 127,140,020, forward strand.
TCCCGATCTCTTTAGCATATCTTTTGCTATCCATGTTTGTCTTGTTTATCTAGTTTATCGTGTTAATCTTGTCATGAGAATCTTAGGTAGAAACCCTTTGGATGAAACATGTGTTTGAAACATGTGTTTGAAACATGTTATGCTTGATGGTTACAAGTGGTTGCAAGTGTTTGCAAGTGGTTACTCGTGGATGCATTATACACGTTAGGCACTAGATCGGCTCACACACTCCTCATATTGCATATGCATGAGTGTTTATGCTTATTCATGGATGAAAATTTTTTGTGTTATCACATGGATGTCGCATATGGATGTATGTTATGTGCACACATATAGATGTTATACATTATGTTAGGAATTGCATACATATGTATTCATTTCACTAACATAATTTGCATTGATGATATTTGCATTAGATAAGTACATATACACACACCTTTGCATATGCTCATACAACATTTAGAATCTTGTAAGGACAATGATTGCTCGTGGATGATGTTTTGAGTAGATGGATGTTGGATGGTAGGATACGTTCTTCCTAACTTGAAGATTTCGGGGACGAAATCCTTTAAGGAGGGGAGAATGTAACAACCCGTATTTTCAATAACCTGTAATGATGTAAATCGAGACAGAATTTAATTCTAAAATCTGAATCAAGGGAAACGGGCTATGCCATTGCGTTCATCTCGAAAAAATACGCGAAATAGAGTCTGAGTTTTCGAAAATCGGAGTCCGTATGACCCGATTAAGACCCAACGAAGTTTTCAGAAAAAATCTAAGTAAAAACAAATTTCAAATTCAAGTTTGAATTTGAAAAATTAGGTCAGATTGGGCTAGGCGGGAAAGTTCCCGCCAGAGCACCCAAGTCGACAGCCCTGTCGACTTGGGAGTCAACTTGGTTGGACCCAAGTCGACAGCCCTGTCGACTTGGGAGTCGACTTGGTCCAACCGGGCAGTCTTGCCTGGTGCACCATTTTGGGTTTGTGTTGAGCTTGGGGGCCAAATTCGGTTTTGAGGGATGAGATTGGAATTAGGGTTTAATCCTAAGGTTGAAACTAATCCTAATCTCTATAAATAAGCCCCTAACCTAACCCTAAATCATCATTATTCATTCTAGTAACTAAACTATGGCAAAATCAATCCTCTCATGGCCTCCACTCTCTTCATAAAATTCCTAAATAAATTTCTATGAGATTTTCCATGCATACAAGTGTTTTCAAGCTTGTATGAGCATCATTAGCTTGCATTCAAGTCAAGTTTCTATATTTGCATCATAAAGAAAGAGTTTTGATCATTTTGGCTCAAGGGTTTTTATGTTAGAGCTTGCATTTTGGGTCTATTTGATTGCATAAGGGCTTTGTCATATCTTTTGTGCCTTCATAAGTATTGTAAGCCCTATTCTACTTTCATACTTAAACTCTAAAGTTAAATGTATGATATGCAAGTTTGCCATGATATGCAAGTTTACTATGTCATGTTATGCAAGTTTGAGATGTTATGATATGCAAGTTTTGTTATGCAAGTATGCCATGTTATGCTATGCAAGTTTATCATGTTATAATATGCAAGTTTATATGCAAGTTTGCTATGTTATGATATGCAAGTTTATATGCAAGTTTGCCATGTTATGATATGCAAGTTTATATGCAAGTTTGCCATGTTATGATATGCAAGTTTATATGCAAGTTTGTCATGTTATGATATGCAAGTTTATATGCAAGTTTGCCATGTTATGATATGCAAGTTTATCATGTTATAATATGCAAGTTTATATGCAAGTTTGCCATGTTAGGTCATGCAAGTTTGGGGTGATCATTTTGTTCATGTTATCATGTTGTGCAAGCTTATCTTAAGTATATGAACATAAAGCTTCAAGCTTTAGGCTAAAGGTTGCATTTTGGCAACATGTAAGTTATCATATCCCTTATGATAACTTGCATGTGAGGCTAAATGCGAACTTATGGCCATTTCTACATGTCATTTAGCACCATGTATCACCAATATGGCAAGTTTGGTTTTATGCATGCTTTTGAGGCCTAAAAATGTAATATGCAAGTGTATGAACATATGAACATTTCATATGCCACCATGTTAAACTTGTGGCTTCAATACCTTTATGTCATGATTATGCCAAGTTCCCTCTTCCTATCCTTTATGCGCTATTGCGATATGTAAGCGATGGGATTGCGTTTGGGGTTGGGTAAGCTTAAAAGACATAAAAACATAAGCTTGGGAATTTACCTATTAAGTTAGGTCTACCCATTGGGAATTTACCTATTAAGTTAGGTCTACCCAATTGCTTGAAAACTTGTAATGTGTTTTGGAAACACGATGGACATGACACTTAGAAAATATAAGTGTGACCAACTCGAGGTTGGGTTGAGTTTGTAGCGTAAACCTACCCGGAACCGACCGGCTTAACTAGTTGCTACAAACAATAGGACCCAATGTGAGAAGTTGGTCATGTTGTACCTTGAACCCGAGGTTAGACCAAGTTGTGGTGTAAAGCTACCCGGAACCGACCGGCTTAACTAGTAACCGCAACAAAGTCTAATGTGAGAGGTTAAGGCACATTAATTAATTAATGCCTCATGATTAGGGTTAAGTCATGGTCCACTTAATACTTAACCAATTTGGGCTTGGTAGATTAATCGGGGTTAAGTCGTGAACTCATTGTTACACTTAACCAAGTTAATCCATGATTAGCAAGAGGGTTAAACCGTACTTAATCCACTAGAAAATCCTAGCAATGGGGGCCCACTCCAGCAGTAATCCCAAGTTTGTATCATTAAGACCCTAGGGACTAGGCTAGGGAGGGGGCACGATTACTGGGCTGGAGGTAAGCGACCAATAAACGACGGCAGGGTGGTACGCCATGTAGTTCCGGACGGACTATGGTCGTGCACGTAGTCCGTATTTGGAGAAGTCAAGCATGGGTACCAGTAGATCGAGACTGTGCACTCATGTTTATGGTGTCCAGGGGTTGGCACCCTAGGGCTTGATACACCCGAACGGTGGACCCGGCACAGTTCGACTACAATTATGTTTGGGCCGTATTGACACCAACACGTGACGAGTTAGGCTTAGGGAGCCGATCGACTAGACCGTTTGGTTGGACCTCGTGTTAGGGTCACTTCATGTTATTGGACCTCGTGTTAGGGTCACTTCATGTTATTGGACCTCGTGTTAGGGTCACTTCATGTTATTGGACCTCGTGTTAGGGTCACTTCATGTTATTGGACCTCGTGTTAGGGTCACTTCATGTTATTGGGTCAAAGCTTGGGCCAAGGGATCAATACTTGTTTATTCAAGTCATGTTAGTTTACTAGTACACCTGTGGTGCAAAACCTTAATCCTGATTATGCGATGACACCTTTATCTACCTTGTTAGTTAATCACCATGCTAGTATGTTGTTATCCTTATGATCATACCTGCTTCTCATGCCAGTTAACTTTATCAGTTTACATTGATTGTAGTAGGGCTTACTCAGTCTTTTTGACTGACCTGTTTTCTTTCGCCTCTTTTCTTCCGTTCCCCCCCCCCCCCCAGGTTCTCAGGGTGGGAATATTGGAGCTTAGCTTGGATTTCTGATCGCTTGCTTGTGGGATTTTAGCTCATGTACGGTCTTGACATGAAGCTAGCTATGGTTATCACTTATTTTGGGGATAGTACTTGTGTATTTCAGTAATGTTGTTTTTATCTAGACTTGTGTATTTGGAAAATTGACATTATGTTGTACCAGACTTGTTTTGAAATGGTTTGAAATCTTCCGCTGTTTTATCTATGTTATTTACTTTGTTTACATATATACATATGTTCTTGTTCTGCCTTGATATATCATTATGCATGTTTACCTGATTCAAACGCCCCTCCAAAGTCAGAGTGCTTGCAAGAGTCACCCTGGCGGAGGTGGGGTGTTACAACAACAGTACATCTTCTAAGGCAACTTTTTTGACAAAGACTCAATAGTTACAAGACTCAGTATAACTTATTTTATCGTTTTTAAAGTTGTTTTCTGATATTTTTCGAAAAACAAATACTCACGCATGGTAAATCACGTTTGTTTGAGCAGTCCAGTGATTTCCATGCTGTCTCTTACCCGACTTGTCTAAGGTTCGTACGAAGTGAATCAGCCTTCGTTTTGCGTATGTTCAACTTTCTAATTGGACGCAAAATGAGCTCACCTCCGCTAGAATCTTGCTTACATTCGGTGATATAAAAGAAAACAATTTATATCATCGTCCAAATTGAAATAGTTTATATATCTTTTATAAACATGATACATAAAAGGCAACAATTCATTTATTTTCACAGTTCATATAAAAATACATTTGAGTTTTTTTACCAAACTTTTAATGAAAATATTAGGTAAACGTAGTGGCTTAGTTAATTGATTTGCTAAGGAAAGGAACTACTATAATTGAAACAGTTCAATCAAATTTTTTTCTATAATTGAAAGCAAAGGAACTACTATGTATACATATGTTATATTTCTGCGTACATTTGCAGTTTCCTTGCATAAATGCATGGGAGATGAGTGATAAGTTTGTTTTCATTCTGTAACAAGGACATCATTTAGAATACTCATATACTGTTCTGGATTGTGTGAAGCTGACGTTAATTGAGATATCTCATAATAGTTGAGATATTTCATATTACCTTTCATAATCAAAGTACAACTGAATTAATTGTCTGTAAATTGTTTAAAGTGAACAAAGACATATAGCGTTAAAAAATTACTAGCATGCAGCAATTGCCTAGAAAAGAGCATTTAAACTTAGGCAAACATAAGGGTCCAACTAAACACACATGCATCAAATGCAGTTTGTACTCTTAATCTTAAATTACTTGCTGAAATATAAATTCACCCAATAATCTTTCAAATGCAGTGTTAGACCCATGCCAGGGAAAGAAAAACAAACTCAGGGAAAAAAAGAAAATAATTAACAACCCATAAGGTACCATTATTTCACATAGACAGTAACACACACAGAGTTATAATAATCCATAAGGTGAAGATTCTTCGCGCTAACCAATGAACTGTACATGAAATCGGCAAAGATAAATGATGACAAAGAACAAATCGAACAAAATTTCTTATGAAATCAAAAAAGATCATATAAATGAAATTTATACCCAAATGCGAGCGAATACGAATACAAATCGGACAAAGATCCCCAAAACTGAATTCGAATGACTGCGAGTTGTTCCCTGAAGCGAACCCCAAAATCCGATTAGAAAGGAACATCTTTGCCAAGCTGAAATCGTGGGATTTGGATGAGAATGAAATGCGATTCGGTAAAAAAAAAGTTGCTTCTGAAATCGTGATTTTGATTATTGATTTAGGCGGCCGATTTTGTAAAAGCGTTAGGAGAGAGGAATCAGAAAGGGCAAATAGGGTTATGGACGGTAGTTTATGTTTTTACCCTCAGAAACCAGCCTTACCAACACAAATAAGAGTTGGCGATAAAAAAATTATAATTATGTATTTTTGGTAACACTTTTTTAATATAGCAACGTATATTATTGTGACTACCCTGCAACACAAATAAGTGTTGGCAATTGAAGGAAAAAAGTGTTACTAAATGACCATTATGGTGTAGTGACCCCACCTCCGCTAGGGTCACTCACAAAGGGAATGCACTAGTTTTGGTGGAGTATTATCTAGGTAAACATACACAGAGATATCACAAGGCAGAACATAAATAAAGCAGCGGTAGAAATTTAAAAAAAAAACAACTTTTTATTTCTTTCAAGAAAAAGAGTCAAAACCAAATATATCCAAGGTACAAATTATTCCATTACATCATGTTCCAAATGAAGAAGCATAAACTTAAAACAGAAGTAAATTATTCCCCATAAATAGCAGAAGCAGCCATAGCATAGCCCAAGACCAAACCGTACATGAGCTGTCAGAAAGCAAGCTAAATACAAGCTAAGAGCTAGTGTTTCCTCCCTGAGAACCTGGGGGGAAATGAAAGAAAAAGAGGCGGAAGAAAAAGGGTCAGTCATAAAGACTGGTAAGCCCTAGTGACTTTCAGTATGAAAACTAGTAAAGGTAGCATGATATGTGAAAACTGGAATTAAACATAAGGATGATAACAGAACTGGTAGGATAATTAAGATAACAAGATAAGTCAAGTCTAGCATCGCATATTCAAGGTTCGCTGCACCAACTGTACTAGTGTTGTAACCCATGTCAAGTATTAATCATGAAATGATCCCTTGGCCCAGTATCATAAAGTGACCCATTACGGGGTCCTACGGTACGATCTACTAATCGATCAGCTCCCTACAAGTCCTAGCGCGTCATGTGTTTGTGTCTTACGGCCCTATCCTGAAATGTAGTTACCTGTGCTAGGTCTACCATAGGGTGTATCAAGTCCTATAGTGCCAACCATCGACACGAATCAAGCACGCACAGTGTAAATCTATGGGTGCACAATGCCTGCTTTTTCAACTTCGGACTACGTGCACGACCATAGTCCGCCTGAACCTACAATGGCACACCCACTCAGCCGTCGTTCTGGTCGCTTACAATCAGCCCAGTAATCGTGCCCCACCCTGCCTAGTCCCAGGGTATGGTGATACATCTAAGTGGGTTACTGCTGAAAAGGACCGCGTAACTAGGGTTTCTAATGGGTTAAGTGTTGTCATTCAAATTCGTGACTTAACCCTATCCAAATCATGTATCAAGTTGGTTAAGTGTGTTCAAGCGGTTGACTTAACCCTATCAAATCATCATGTCAAGTTGGTTAAGTATATTCAAGTGGTTTATGACTTAACCCTATCATGTGGCATTAATTCATTAGTGCACCTCAACCTCTCACATTAGACTAACTGTTGTGGTTACTGGATTTGCCGTGCGATTCCGGGCAGATTTACACCACAACATAGTCTAACCTCGGGTTTTACGTGCGATGTGACCAACTACCCACATTGGATCCTGTTGTTTACAGCCACTGGATTTGCCGGGTGATTCCGGGCAGATTTACACTGCAAACTCAACCCAACCTCGAGTTGGCCATTTTCAAGTTTATCTAATTGTCATGCCCACATTCAAGTTTTCATATCAAAATTCATGTCGAGTTTTCATGTCATGTTTCATGTCAAATCGTGTCAAGTTCAAGTCCATATCCAGGTTCAAGTTATAATAACGTTCATGTTTAAAGTTCAAAGTCAATTCATGTTTTACCTAGTCTACCCAAATCGTATTCCCATCGCACGTAAGATCGAATCGATACAAATAAATCTAATTAGGGAATAACCAAAAAAGGGATAGGTATAATGTGGCAAAAGTGATTACTAGCATAGCATGGTATGACTTGATAAAAGATTATAACATTACTGGCATATAGAATATTGGCCTCAAACATAAGGATTCCAAATCTAGCAAAATAAGGTACTAGTCAAGATAACAGTTGTCATAAGATGATAGTATAGTCATGGTAACGATTGACATAAGGTGATAGCATAGTCATGGTAACGATTGACATAAGGTGATAGTCATAAACTTGTGACTAATAGCAGATTCAACATGATAATATGAGGGGTTTTCTTTTTGATTTACAACATGAATAGGCCCCAAATCAATGTCATAACATATCCAAAAGTCAAGATCCAAGATGAACAAGAATGGATGTAAAACAGTCATCATACATAGGTCCAATTTCAATTTACATCATATTCATATTACATTTACAGTTTAAATCTAAAAATAACTGGGGCTTACAGATCGTGGTTCGAGAATTAGAAAAAGAGAGTCGATGTTGAATCTTTATATGCTTAGTCAAGTCCTAATAGAAATCCCCAAATCAGCAATTCTCTTAACGCAGTCTCAACGTAGAAGAAGCAGTCCCGTGCTCAAACTTTTCAACCAGAATTAGAGCAGCATAAGGTTAGAAAGAATTTTGTGTAGAGAGACTGGTGTTAGGGGCTGTATTTATAGGGTCAGGTCAACGAATGTGGACAGAAACGAGTCCAGAAACATCAAAGTGAACCCAGCTTCAAAAATGGGCTCGGGCACCAGGTCGACCCCCAGGTCGACACTATGGTCGACCTGGTCCTGGGTAGGTCGACTACATAGTCGACCCCCAGGTCGACCTAGTCTTGGGTGGGAAATTTCCCGCTCAGCCCATTCTGAGGTTTGAATTTCGAATTTTGAATTCGAATTGAGTTGTTTTGAACTTGAAAACTTCTGAAAACTTCGAATGGTCATAACTTGGTCATACGGGCTCCGATTTTCGAAAACTCGGACTCGTTTCCAAGTAGAATTTCGAGATGAATGCAATGGCGTAAACCGTTTCCCTTGATTCTTATTTTAAAAATTAATTCTGCCTTGATTTATGGTTATTACACGTTATAAAAACACGAGTTGTTACAGCCAAGGTCATTGCAAGCAATGATGTCAACTAACCGAAGAACAAGGCTGATGAGGAGCGACCATCTGTATAATAACTTTGAACGAGTGTTAAACATATCGAATAATGTGGTCTTACTTTTCAAATCTCATGTGATTTAAGTTCAAAAATGCCACACAGAGGTTGTATATAGTTCAGAATCAATATAAAATACATAACAATAAAATAAGAGTCATACACAAATATTCACATCACTAAGGCGGAAAAAATATGATATAACAAATGAGTATAAATATAAAGATAGTGGTCATACTCGATCCACTATACAACAAAAGAGTAGGTACAAGTTCTAGCTAAAAGAATATATATATATATATACATAGATGTCTCATATACATATAACCCAAAATTTACTACAATGACAATGTAAACAAAAAAAGCCAAGAAGTGGTACCTGCTAGAAGTCTTGAAAAAACATTTGTAATACTGAGTCTAACCCGAGTATTACTTAAAAGAAAATAAACAATAAATGGATCAGTCTAACTGTACTCATCATAATAAATTGAAATAGGATAAGAGATATAATCAGAAAATGGCACATAAAAATAACAACAATATTCACATGTAAAATGTGAAGGCTCAATATGTCCAGAAAATATGCCAAAGAAATCTTGGCGCTATATAAGGATATCTTAATATCAAAGAAACTAAGATTGATAAATTAATATCAATACGAAAATTGACAGCATATATGTCAATGAAACTAAGATCCAAGAAATCAATAAATTAGAAATCTAGAAGATCCCAAAAGGGGAAAACCAGACCCAAGACGCGAGCCCAAAGACTCGACCAAATCAATATCGAAGGTGAGATGCGATCTCAATGCAGCTAGCCATAGTGTTGAGCCGAAGCTCTTACGATTGTCCAAAGACCGCGGGTCGCGACTCCGCTAAGATGATCCGAAGGTCATCAATAAAAACGAATGAATCGAAGTTCCTTAATATGATCCGGAGATCATCGATATAATCAAATGAACCGAAGTACCTCAATATGATCCGGAGATCATTGATATAATAAATGAACCAAAGTTCCTCAAGATGATCTGGAAATCATCGATATATTCCAATGAACCGAAGTTCCTTAAGATGATATGGAAGTCATCGATAAAATCAAATGAGCCGAAGTTCCTTAAGATGATCTAGAAATCATCAAAATTGATCAAGTACAGTGTAAAACTACACTAAGCTAGTAAATATAAGAGTCAAGCTACATGTCCCATAACAACTTGCTCTACTCGAATATTTACGAACAAGTTGTATATTCCATTAAAAATACTAAACGACAATTGCCACGGGGTTCAATCGAACGAGTCCAAGAATTAACCGTTAAAGCAAACACAAGGGGTCATAGCCCTTGTTTTTACTAAGGCGTTTAATTAGATTTCTCATACAAACGAGAAAATGGTTTATAAAATATAGACTACTAGATTTGTAAATCAATTTATAAAATAACTTCATATAATAAAGTCGGATTAGACACCAATTTGGAAAATAACTTCGTATAATAAAGTAGAGTTAGAAACCGTTTAGTAAAAAATTTGGTACCTACTAATTTAAAACCCTTTTTGAAAAATTTCGAAGTGGCAAATCTCATATAATAGTGTCTGAATTAACGAATGAACTAAGAATTCACGTTTTAATAATGAAAATTAAACCTTAAGACCAACGATTATAAATTTGCTCACCACGAATCAATTGAAAGTCCAAAAAAGGTCGATAATCATGCTGTTGAAATTTGTGAACCAGAGATACTGAAAAATCACAGAAAAAGGCCAAACAGGCCGAAACTCAGCCTACAAAGAGCCTGAAACAACCTAAAATGTTGGCCGTGATCTCCACCGGTCAACAATAGAAAAACATGCATCAGACGTATGAGCACCCAGGGCAGACGTCTGAGCTGACAAATAACAGCGTTTTTTATTTTTCCTGAGAGCTTGGACAGACTTCTGACCTGATTAGACGTATGAGCTGAAGCAATTAAATATTTTTTTTCTAGACAATGATTTGCAATCGGTCTCGGACGAGACAGGAACAATGATGATGGATTATAACGTTTTCTACGTGGAAATGAAGCCTCTTTAGCTCGCCGAAACCACTCAAGAATACAAACACACATGCACAAACATACATACGTGAGATTGCAATAATTTTGATCACAAATTCCAAATCGAATGAATTCTCTAACCAAAGCAATCAAATACAATTCAAGCTAGAACATGAAGGTTTGGCAATGCTAAAGGGAAATTGTAAGGACTTGTGTCACACAAGAACATCACATATAGCATACACAATCCGAATATAGATTATACCGAGATTTCCAATACTAGAAAAGCAAGGAAATCGACAACCCAAGCAATTAACCCGACGCATACACAATTTATACATAATTCAAACATGCCATAGACACACTATACAAGCTTAAAGCTTGAGGTATAGATGTGAGTTCTAAAGGAACTCACCTTTGCTTGCTAGAAGCAAGAAATCAATCTAATGACAAGCTAGAACAAGCTCTCTTCCAATATAGCCTGTTATTCTTCAATCTAAACATATATAATAGAATTTCCTAAGAGTTAAGTCATAGGAAATCTTAGAAATCGAAGAGAAAAACAAGTAGGAGAAGATGGAGATGGACTTACTTAAGCTTCTCCCTTGATTTTGCACTTGATTCCTACAAAAATGGAGCTCCTAAGATCAGACTAGGTTTAGAGAATTCTAATTTTCCTTTCTTTCCTCCATTTTCTAATTTCTTTGAAGGGAGGAAGAAAATGAACGAGAATGGGTTGATGGAGAGGCTTTAATTAAGTGGCTAGGTTGGCTAACCCATGTTCCACCCGAAGTCCCAAATTTCACACACTCGAATCATATCGAAGTTTATAGTTTTCGACCACGTAAACGACATTTTGAACTCAATGGAAGTGGTTTCGAGTCCAAATTCAACAGCATGCTAAATGTGATATTTTGGTCACACACCCAAATGAGGAAACGACCAAATTTCACCCATTAACAAAAAAGTCAGAAATCTTGGGTTTGAAACCAAATTCAAGATTCGACAACTTAAATAAATCTCTTAACTAAGTAAGCATAAATTATGCGGGTTGTTACACGGTTTATCATTAAATTTGATAACCATACATGTCAATTGATTTATTATATTCTGAAATTCATTCAAATGTTCAACCATGGACTTCTTCACCCAACCTTTGGTAAACCAATTTAAGAGTAAGAAAAGCCTTATGAATAGAACTTTTTGACTCATATAATTAACTTTTACCCTCATCTTCAATTCGCTTATTAAGATTGTTGAGATGCAAACTATCATTCATCTTAGGCTTTGAAGTTCCCTAGCTAGTTTTTCTATTCAGAAAAAGCAACCTTCAAAACAAAAACAAAATTTGACATTACAACAATTACGTTAACCTTAAATTACCATTGACTTTCTAGTAATCTATCTCTTACACTAATTTGTTAGGATTTTTGTTACGCAAAACTTAGCAAATGATAAATTGTTGCATAAGCCTACTTAAGAATCTTATATCACCTAATTCACAAATGGATAATATATTGAATAAAAATAACGATGGAGACAAACAATGCAAAGATAGCTATAAAACATAACGAAATTAAGAGAACCAACACATAATATGTCAATTTTATATTACAAAATGTAATATGTACCCGCTACGGTCTCTGTAGAGTAAAATCCTTGTAATTGATCGCATTTTAACCGCTTTTGATTGCATTTTTGTAATTGAACCATGCATTTGTTCAATAGATTCCCAATGCACGGACTTCTATTTAATAGGCCCTGGTACCACGCACATATTAGACAGACGTATGAGAATAGAGGCAAGTTCAACAGACCTCTGTAACAATCTTCGAAAGCCTGATATATAGGTGCTTGTTCAACCAATGCCCAAACAGACAAAAACAATTAAATTAAAAAAAATAACCTGAGATATCAGGTGCCTGGTTAGAAAACAGTTAAGGGAAAGTTGGTATATTTTTTGTAATCTTAGAGAATGTAGCTTTGAAGTAGCAAAACCATTGGAGTTACTCTAAAACCATTCATTTTGACTCTCAAAATAGTTGTTACAATCAATCCACTAAATAAAAGTAACCAAAAACAAAAAAGAATCTAACCTAATTGAGAACAAAATCTTGATCTCTTGACAGTGACTTATTAGTGTTTGGGGAAGAAGAACAAATATGAAAGAACGGAGAGAGAACATATACTTTTCCACACGCTTTCACTCTCTCCTAAAGTATAATATAACAATCAATTAGTCAGTGGACAAGTTAATATGTATGCAGTAAAAACTAAATTAATTATCCAATTTGAGAAATACACAAGTATAATCAAATATACTTATTACTTAGGGGAAATCCATTTTTCTTTTTTGAATATACTCTAAAAGAATTGACAAATTGATATTCTGGGAGAAATTAAATTGTATATTTATTTCCTTTGTAAATTAATTGTTTTCTTACTGTGATTTTGTATCATCAAACTTTAATTAACACATGCTGTCTTGGATTCAGCGCACCCTATGAGACTTTCTATTCAAGTTCAACATGTATCATGCAACTTGCCAAATTATTTCAAATCAGTTTCTCATTGCATAATTCATATCCGCCCTTGTATTTAATGCACTCAAGTTGTCCAAAATAAAGGAGCATTTTACTTTCAACCATGTAGTCTCTTATATATGGAGTTATCTCGTTTACTAGTGATGTAGATTTTCTTTATTCGTTTAGCCAAGTAGTATTTCTTAGTTGAATTGGGACTTTGCTAAATTAACTCAGTCATTCTCTAAAATATCTATTTAATTTCCATAAATTTCCCCAACTATTAAAAACGAGGAAATATTGACTTATTTTAAAATTACAAGGAACAAATGTTTTTTTTAATTTGGAATAGATAGTTCAAATTATGTGCAAGACATGTAACTAACACATCCCTTCCTTATGTCTATGTGCATATTTCTTATAGTTTCAAATATTGTCTTTATATGAAAAAAAAAAAAAAACCAAAAATATGCTAATTTATAAAAAAAAAATAAAAAAAAAATCCTTACACAAATGAAAATACAAATAGATTTAACTAAAAGGCCAATTTATGATATCACGTGCATTCAATACTCACATAGAGCATCATTTTTAGTTGTTTTTTCCGGATGCATCATGTATATACTGTATTAATCGTTCTATTATTACCCTTTGTTGATCATCTGAGGGATGATCATGCATTTAATGCTATCACTAGCTCCATGTAATATTTGTTTAAGTTATCGTCAGTTATTAATATAAATTATTGAGTGCTCTTCTTGTAAGACAAACAACCTTATTCTACAAATTAAACATTCAAAGAGTATGGAAACCAGTAGGAAAATTGAAAGAGAAAATGGTTATATATATATATATATATATATATATATATATATATTGGGTTAACTTTAAATAGTCTATGGATTGTGAAAAATTGACAAAGCAAATCCATATTTTTATGACGGAAGACTAGTTACCATGAGAAGGTGGTCAAGAAGTATAAAACTAGACAAAGATCTTCTTACAACAATGCAGATCTGGATTCTAAGAAATACTACTTACCAAGATCTTCTTACAACAAACCCACCCAAAAAAAAGGCGTTAACTTGGGAAATTGCATGTTTTCGAGTGCAAGGCCTAGTAAGAGCAAACTAGCTAATATGATCATGCATTATGCTGACGTTTACATCATTGTCCAGCTACTGCAGAAACAAAACGAAGAGACATGCTTCTTCATACAATAGAACCAAAAGATTGAAAGTAATAACACAGAAGAAAACCTAAAAGCAACCACGAGAGTCTCAAAAATGCTAAACTAGATTCTCACCGCCATGGCAGAGAACAATGTAACATGAAACAGAGTACACGGTAGAATTCAGAGAGAAATTATAGCTTCTGTCCTAATGCATCCAGCAAATTAGGAGTGCTGTATCTGTATGTCAGATCATCATCTAGCATGGAGTGATAAGACAACCTATAAATATAACCATCATTAGCATTAGAAAATCATTCACAGTATCAGTCATGAACAGGTGTAAAACGAATTATTACTTGCAAAATGCTAGTGAAATCACTCTACACTGCTAATCTTAAAATTGTTTGACATGACCCGAGTTAAAGCTTGATTATAAAATGAATCATTTTACTCCATAAAAAGATATACTTATCTTTTTATAAACATAAACCAATCCCTTTATCTCTTCATTTTACTTTCTGGTATTTGCTAGCTTACAGTCTTTTCATTATTGAAAACATCAAAGCCAACAATATATTTTCACATATAACCAAACCCAGTCGTGCAATTAGATCTAATAACATAAGTTAATATAGTGGTAAATTTCATGCTCCCACATTAGTTAAAAAACGCTTGATAGTTTAAAACTGATTTTATAAACTTTTTATTTTTTAAATCTTATCTGGTTTGCATATACATTTTATATCAACTGTTATCATGGGAGACAGTTTGTGGTGAATCTGGTGATTGTGTAGAAATGTTCAAATTTTCCAACATACATTGTTTCGTGTGTACACTGTCGATCTGTTCATAATCTTAAATATTAGATTACAAAGAAATCTCGAGTACAAAAGCCCGCAATCAAAAAACAAGCTGATATTGCATATGGGGACTTGGGAGCTCAAAATTTATGTTTCACTTGTCAATATTTATATTTTACTCATGCAGCAATGGTGAACTCAT
The DNA here is from genome assembly GCA_030737875.1 of Allium sativum. NCBI lineage: Eukaryota > Viridiplantae > Streptophyta > Magnoliopsida > Asparagales > Amaryllidaceae > Allium > Allium sativum. The sequence continues at coordinate 127,155,182 of CM060924.1, forward strand.
TGTTGAACTTTTTGTGAGCGATCAACAAAGCAACGCGTGTAGAAATATCTATGAATTGGAAGAGATTCAGTCTAATTCTATCATTCATTGGATTTTGAACTTTGACGGGAATTTCGGATTTTGAACATGATAAATCTAGGACAACACAACTTTGCAAGGGGTTTTAAATGGTGTTATCATCTTCAACTTGGACGATTCATTTTGATTCTGTTGCATGTTGAAGATTTAGAAGAGAGTCCTGCTGTTTAAAAAAACCTGCATCGATACTCGCCTCAAGGCCTGCCTCCAGAAAATAAGAGATAAAACACCTTGAGGCTTATTCCAAAAGGCTTTTTACTTCTGAAGCTTACACCTCAATAACTTGAGGCATACAAAGCGCATAAAACGTATGCCTCGCATGCCTCAAACAACTGAGGCTTATGACTTAAAAACCTTTTAATCTTTAGTTATTAATATTGACATAGAAAAATGTCGTTAAATTTAATTACTTAATGGAAATTTAAAAAAAGAAAATTTTAAAAGATAAAAATTAGCATTTTTTACGTTTCAATTTTAATATCGAAAATAACCAAGTAAGATTGTTTATGAAATAATGACCGTGAGCAATGTAACGAATTTTCCAATTGTTAGTTAAAGAATGTTTTTCAATTAATTTTGTTAAATCTCGAAATAAATTTTGCAAATCCATTTCAATTGATAGAACGTATCAAAATTGGAGTTTGATGTGATCTTCAAATAGTTTTATCAAAAATTGAATCATATGAGTTTCGATTATTTATTTTTAATCTATAACAAAAATATATACTTGGTAAAGTCGGGTCGTCAATCGTTTGTTGTCAATCTTCTTCTTCTTCTTCTTCTTTTTTCATTGGTTAATTTAAAGTGTCGGAATTTTTTTATTTGTTTGCGTTTTATTTTTACCCAAAAAGCTTACGCCTCAACGTTTCGAGGCTTACGCCTCACCTCGTAGACCTGAAAACGCCTCATGTACGTTTTTCACGTTTTAAAACTTTGGCTGAATGAAAACTATATTATGAATATAAAACGATTAAGAGTAAAAAAGAGGAAGATGGAAAAGAAATTTGGGTAAATCGGGTTATCGTGGGACTTGCACGAGTTTCTGGTAAATACTAGCATTAGATTCTAGAACTCAAGAAAATGAGTGCTTTCAAAGAATGGTCCTTAAAGAGAAAGGAGTGAGCACTAAAACAGTCAGGCCAACAAGTGTTGAAACTTGATCACAACTGGAACCGTTGTGATGGTTTCAAATCTCGGATTTCGATCGTATCTTATCTCAAGAATTTTACGCAAAATATTTCATATCGGACGTGATCTCAAAAGAGTTATATATCAGGTGAATAAGTCGGATTAACATCTCAGATCTTAAAGTCCATCTCGAGATTATCTTGAAGTAACTTGATCATGTAGAGTTAACATTTGAAAGCTTTTTATAATGAGGAGCGTTTCAGGACACCCCTATTTTGTAATACCCCTTTTAACACTCCTACTTTACCGTGAGCTACACTAATCCAAATCCAACAAGATTTTGTAAATGTTCAATCTACATATATATTATCATATATCCAAAATTTACTTTGTTCCGACATTCGTAGAATGATATATTTGATGTTTAAATTTAACGGTTCGAATAAATATCTGAACGGTGACTAACTGAGCTAAGATTGTGAAAATGGTACGAATTTTGGAATGAACTCAAATTTTGGATAGATAATAATATATACGTAGATTGAACATCTATAAAATCTTGATTAGTGTAGCTCACGGTAGGGTAGGGGTGCTAAAGGGATGCTGCAAAACAAGGATGCCTCGAAACGCACCTTGTTTATAATAACTGATATATAAACATACACTTTTTAACACATGTATCATGTATAAAACGATAATATAGTTTTTTTAGAGAAGAATGATAGCTTGATAGATTTTATATTGATTGAATGAATTTTACACATCTGAATATTAACCATAAACAATAAACAAGAAATCTGACATTCTTACTTATCTTTTGAAGACAAAAACATAATTTAAAGACTAGTACAATTCACCACGTATAAATCAATTTAATATTTTTTTATAGAAAAATTCCCCTTTTTAACCAACAAAAGAAATATGCAAATGAAAAAAATATAACTTCGCATTGTATCGTAGTGCAAATTTCCATTGAGATTTTAATATTTTGAACAAGATATGTGTCAAATAAGGCATAAACAATATTTAATATCTTGTTTCATTAAATCTCATCTCACTATGTTTGAAAATGAGATCTCGAGCGATCCCAGATGAGATAAATGAGATTTGAAACAGCGGCTCTATGTGCATATATTAATTAAGAAAAAGACATTGTTAAGCTTTGGGTATTCAGAAAAAAAAATAGTTGGTTTATCAAAATAAGTCAAGAAGAGTTAACAATTAACATTAATTCCCCAAATTTTGTGTGCCCAAAGCCAAAAGAACATGCCCCAATCCAATTATCTAACAAAATTTATACATGCATTCTTAACACGCACGTATATAAAAATATCTTTGGAATGCTATAATAGTCTTGAATCCAAAAATTTGGATTATGTATATGAGTTCTAACAAAAATAAACTGAAAATTATAAGAAAAAAATAAATATTTTTGTTGTGCCCACTATTTCAAATCTCGCAAATATCGCCCGAGATCTCCTCCAAAATCTCGTTTTGGGCTCTTTCCAAAACGAAACAACAAATATCACTTTAAATCTCCTTTCGAATATATCGCCCGAGATATTGCAATATCGAACGATATACCAATCGAGACGAAATACTGGAATATCATCCGAGATCTTAGTTTTTTTGGTTAAAATTTAAATTTGTGTCTGAACTAAAACTATAATTAAAAAACTCAAATCTAGCCATATCAATCTTTTGTTATTTTACATTTTGAATGTTAAATGACTATATTGTACGTTCGTATATGTTTTACAATGCTTATGATTTTCATATTTGTCTTTTTACATACATGTTACTTATGAAATTATGTATTTTATGGTCTATTTATGTTGGATTTTTTTTTTAAAATGTTTTGGATCCTTTTAATGTTTCTTGTCTAACAATATTCCTGTTTTAAGCATATTACGATTTAGAGTATGAAAGATCTTTCGCAAAATAAAGAATAATAAATTATTTTGCATTTTAAGTTTAAGTTACTATGTTTTTGAAAGCATTCATAAAAATCATTTTGTTAAAATATCATTTTTAACATATCATGTACCCCGAGATTGTTCTGATATGAACTTTCAGACTCGAGATAAAAATCCGAGACGAACTCCCGAGTTAGACTCATCTCGTCCGAGATCTCCCCCGATACGAGACCGAGTCTATAAAATCCCCGAAACGAAATGCGACCGATATCCGAGATTTAAAACCTTGGTTATGCCTGAGATTAGAACTTAAGAATTGATTTACACATCAAAATTTTAAATAAATGCTAACTTTTAGCGTTATACGATCCGATTTTATAACCTTTATTTATATATAAAGACATTTTGATGAGTGCTCTCCTCCACCAGGAGCATCACTTATTTTATGCATGTGTGTATATAAGGGGGATTATATGGCATCCCGTTTCTGTGGCACCCCAATTATAGTCACTTGTTTATATTTAAATAATATGTAAGCGATAAAGAGAGTTAGTGGGAGGTGAGAGAAAGGAGATTGTGTGGTGAAAATTAGAAAACTAAAGGGATGCTGCATTATTTGGGGTGCTCTTGATCTTCTATATATATATATATGTGTGTGTGTGTGTGTGTGTGTGTGTGTGTGAGAGAGAGAGAGAGAGAGAGCAGCGTTTAATGACACCGTAAACAATTGAGTACCCCTTAGTTTCCATCACTCGTTTCTCTTTCTCTCTCTCTCACTAACTTAATCTAATAGAAATGGATGATGGAAATTAGGGGGCCAAAGGAGTGCTCAACTGTTTGGGGTGTCATATATTCATATATATATATATATATATATATATATATATATATATATATAAAGGAGCATTCCAGGGCACCCCTGTTTTGCAGCACCTCTGTTGCACCCCCTACCGATCCGTGAACTAGAGTAATCCAAATCCAACGAGATTTTGTAGATGTTCAATCCACATACATATTATCATCGATCCAAAACTTGAGCTCGTTCCGACATTTGTAAAATAATATATCTGATGTTTAAATTTAAAGGTTCGAATAAATGTCTGAATGATGAATAATTGAGCTAAGATTTTGAAAATGTTACAAGTGTCGGAACGAGCTCAAATTTTGGATAGATGATAATATATGTGTGGATTGAACATCTACAGAATCTCATTGGATTTGGAATGAGATTTGGATTACCGTAGTTCACAAATCGTAGGGGATGCAACAGGGGTGCCCCGGAATGCTCCTCATATATATATATATATATATATATATATATATATATATATATATATATATATATATATATATGAGCATTCAACAACACCCAAAAATGAAGCACCCCTATTTCCATAACTCATAGTAAATTAATTAGTGGGGGAGAGAAAGTTAGTGGAAGGAAAGAGAAACCGGGATGTGAGGTGAAAATCAAGGGGCTAAAAGGGTGTTGTACTGTTTGAGGTGCTCTCTCTATCTATATATATGTGTGTGTGTGTGTGTGTATATATATATGAGCGTTCCGGGACACCCCTGTTTTGCAGCACCCCTTCAACACCTTACGAATAATTGAGCTAAGATTTTGAAAATGTTACGAATATCAGAATGAGCTCAAGTTTTGAATAGATGATAATACATATGTGGATTGAACATCTACAAAATCTTGTTGAATTTGGATTAGTGTAGCTCACGATAGGGTAGAGGTGCTAAAAAACAGGATGTCCCGGAACGCTCCTTTATATGGGATGTGTGTGTGTGTGTGTGTGTGTGGAGAGAGAGAGAGAGAGAGAGAGAGAGATTCTGAGAAGTGTATACCATGTAGTACCAAAAGAATCAGGCTAATGCCAGACATTTTGAAAGGGTCCATGTAGTACCCAAAGAATCAGGCTAATGCTAGAAGGCCCAGATTACAGGTTAGGAAATTGTGTAAGAAAAGGTTGAATGGCTGTAAACAAATAAAGAAATTAAAATCAATGACAGCGGTATCGGCTTAAGCCCACACTCTTCTCTAGCATCATTCAAAAAGTTAACCTCGTTTACAACTGTTACCCTAAGATTATTTATTCAACTTATTTTAAAATGCAGACGATTAGAATCTGAAATTGAAGGTTGTGATACAATTAGCATAGGGCACACAATATTAGGAAACAACGAATCTGTGATAATTTCAAACTGGACTAATCAATTAGAGGATTCAAAATGAACGTACAGATTCAGCTTCAAGTAACAAAAAATCTTAGCATAATCAAACATGTTGATAAGGAAACAGAAGGCAAATTTCTCTCACTTTAACTAGAAAAACAATTCGAATTATTTACCTTTATTTATGAAGAAACAAGCAAATATACGCAACAAAAATAAAAATAAAATCACAAAGCTTCGAGTTGCATATTAATAAGAGCGCATATTTATAGGATAAAGCAAGCAAAGATAAGCATACCTTAATCGAAGTAATAATATTGAGCAAATTCTTAACTAAAATAAGTAACTACTATATTGTTTATTTATACTCAAGGGTATTTATATTCCGAACATAGTTATCGTTTTTGACATGGAGAATTCCAAAAGTTGCTTGCTTTATGGCTTATAATATTACTAAGCATATACAGTAGCTTCCTTTTTAAAGTGGGAGGCGCCTAAGTTACGTATAAGCAGTACAGATATTACTTCCTCTGTAATAAAACATGCTGCTTGAGTTGATTAAATAAAATCTGAAACCAACTAGATCTAACTCACATGATCACAATAATTTTAATGCCATGTTTAACGATTCAAATATATGATAAAACTCAAAAAACAACATGCATATCATTATCGTACAAACACTTGCCAATTTATGTTAGTTTATAATAAACAAGCCATAAAATAATAATCTATTATTAAAATAGTAATAATCAAATAGAAAATTAAATGCCTTTAAAGGGCTAATACATTGGCAAGTAGATGAAGGGAGAAGACATCATTACTAGGAGAAACAAAATAATTTCACTTGTTAAGACTTTGATTAGCTGAGTAACTGCATCTTTTAATAGTATGATATAATATGTAACATTAAAAACTATAGATCCCAAAAGATGAGTCCATAACATATAGTGATGTCAACATTGTGCATACGGTGAAAATACCCTCACATACCCTCCAAATACGTAGAGTTCCAAAATAAACTGAGCTAAATTTTATGCAAATTTATCCAAATAGCATATCATAGAGGCACCAGGCATTTGATAGATGGGAAAAAAAGAGTACCTTTCATCCATCTTCATGAGATTGCAGTTTCATGACCTCAGTATCATGGACAAGGGTAAGGAACATCCACTTAATTTGGCATTGTTGATAATTTTTTGAAGTACCCCTTCCTTGTCATCTGCAACCAGCCCTATCCATTATCGAACGATAGTCACCAAAAAAAAAAAAAAAAAAACAAGAACAAGACTTAACAAACAGCGCCCACTGGAAATTGTACCATGATGGAGTATATAAAACAAAATTTAGATACCCGTTACTAGAATAGTTTGATGCTAAATTCAACCAACTGAGCAATATATGCATGATACTGTGTATTATAGTACTGGGTTCGAATTATCGAACTAGATAACCTAAATGCAGAGGAGGAAGACAAATCTATTAAGGCTTCAAACAAGATATCCATGCAAAATGTGTTGCAGTTCCTTGTTCAAAATAAAGCGAATATTTCACTTCAAACATTTCAGTTTTTGCGCCTCTGCCTTCGTATCAGGGAGAGGTATTTTCTGCAAACTAATAAGCTGATCAATGGCTTTAGAAAGATGACCCGTCTCTATGGACAAATCCATGGAAGAAGCAAATAAAACTTCATTGACATCTTCCTCCAGCTCAAGAGTAAAGAGGCTACTGAATACCTCTTTCATCTTTGAAACCACCTTTTCCCTGATTGCTGAGGATCTGCATACTAAATTCATTATAAATAGGCCACCTTCCGATAAGAAGTCCTTAACTGACATAAGGAATGATTCTTCTATAAAATTTATCGGCGGGCAAGTCATCCCAGAGCTTGAATCGGATGAATCAGCATCAACGATGATAATTTTAACATCACTTAAGTTATTGATGGTGGAGTTGCTATCTTTTATGTTGGCAACTACTGCATCTTCAATATATTTCATACCATCGCCAATATGCACCTTCAAATGCATATCCTCAACAAAACCGAAATAATCCTTTGCTATGGAAAAAACCAAAGGATCCAATTCTACAACCTTTATATCCAGAAAAGGGAAACAACCATGAAGAAACACTGGAAGCAATCCAGCACCAAGACCAATTACTATTGTTTCAACCAGTTTTTGCGCAGAAGCTGCATTCGCAAGAGCAGAAGCTATGAGAGAAAAGCCAGAAATAATTCCGCTATGATAAGAACTTGCTAAACACCCATGATCAACCTTCAGTTTGGCTTTAGATCCGTTACTTGACTTAGAATCAATTCTTTTACTGCTCTTCTTTTTCTTAGATTTAGATAATGGTTCAAGTTTCTTTCTTTCAATTTCGTGGATACTACTATCTGGCTCTTCTGCAATTAGCAAAGCTTCCGATTGTACCAAGCCTAAGCTTCTTTCAAAAGTTAAGCGGCGATATATCTTAACTTCTGATGAGACGAGGTTAGTGTCCTTGGTGTCATATATCACATCTTCCACGATTACAGGACCAGTAGTGGCTGAAGTAGTCTGATGTACAATAGTTCGCTCTTTGACACCATCACTGGCCATCATGAATGGGATTGCAGCTGCATCATCCAAACTTACTGGTGCCAAATCTTTAACAAGTGGAGATAAGTCCTTCTGGATATCATCCATATTAAAATGTATATGCCTAGAGTCAAGGAAAACCATAATGAGACGAGCTGCTTTGGAGCTTTCAACTATCAGCCACTGCCCTTCTTCTGAATTAAACAACCACTCTTGAGCTCGAGTTTTTGGCACAATAAATACTCCACAATGATATGAGAACTGAGGAAGCTGCTGCTTAGCATCTAAAAGAACAGTCTTGTACGTACAAAGGGATTCATCTTCTTCACCAAGAATAAACTGACATCTACGTCCAGGTTGAAGCTCCTTCAAATTTCCTTTAGCTCCTAAATATAGATCCTGTAGAGAATATAAGATGTCCTTACCAGAAGCGTAATCAGCACGTATTCCGTTTTCTTCTTCGACGATTTGTTTCAGAGTCTGGACCTGCATTGTGTTGCAATCGCAGGCAGAATGTTCAAATGTTGGCATAACAGGTTTTATTGCACACAACTTTTCTTTGTTTATAACGACCATAAATGTTTTCAATGCAGGATTAGTATTAACTCCTTGGGATATAGCATGAATACTCGTGTCCCATCCAAATCTGAACTTTGAGAGTAGAAATCCTACAACATGAGATTCTGCCAAGGTAAGACAGAGGAATTTCCCTCCCTTTTTAAGAACTCTTTTTACCTCTTTGAGATACTTGCTTCCAATCTTTACGCCATGCTCTGGTTCCATTAATGCATCTAGGCCTCCTTTATCAAGAATAACATCAAAAGCTTCATCTTCAAACTGCATACTAGTCATATCCATAACTCGCCATTTCATTTCAGGCCTCGACCTCAAGTATCTGCTCATCATATCCCTAATCGCCACCTTCGAAAAATCAATATTAAGAATTTGCCTATATCCAGAATCGTATACGTACTCCGATAACCGCGAATTACCACACCCCGGAACAAGTATTCGTGTCGTATCCGCATTAGCATATGTGTTGAGCTGACTTAGTATCGGAACACGAAGAGCCGGCCAATCTGCGTACCACTCGAATGAATCGGATGCGCCTCGCAGAGTAAAGAATTTGTCCCAGTTCGCCTTTGATGTGAAATCCGTTAGCGTTGCTAAGATCTCTAAGTCATTTTTGGCTATTGAGGGGATTTTCGACATGTTACTGATTCTTAGGGTTTTTGATTCTGGTTTAGCGTCCTGGGATTATATTTTCTTCCAGTCGAACACACGCTAGGGCAAGTGAGGAGGTGGCCGAGTATCCAACCCGCAGGAGTATGGTTGGGTATAAACCGCACCAGTAGCGCGGAAACCGCACAGACCGACCGCAAAAACAGTACGGAAAACCGCACCAGATTCTCTCTTTAAAGCAAACAGTCCAAACCGAACCGACTCGCAATGATACAGTTCGATTGCGGTTTGAACTGTTACCAAACCATATTAAACCGAACTGAACTGCATAGCTACTGCAGTAATGTTATAATAAAAAAAATTAACAAATTCCTATCTAACTTTTTATTTTAACGATATATATTCTATTTTCAGTGTATGCTGTAGTTATATCAATTCGTGATAAAAGTATGTGTTTTAACCTTCAGGTGACACAACGTCATACAATCATAAATTGATTGTTGATGAAAATAATTCTCTTGTTTTATATTTAATACGGGTTCAAACCGGACCGAACCAAAACCGGACCGTATTACATCGAAATCGAACCGAAACCGAACCGTTTAAACGGTTATTATAATGGTTTGTATTTTTGAAAAAACGTTTGATGCGGTGCGGAAGCGGTTTGAGCTCCAAACCGCACCGAACTAGGGCTGTCAACGGATACTTTCGGATACGGATAGTGTCATATCTGTATCCGCATCCGAAACCATTTTCGGATATCGGATATCCGCATCCGCGGATACAGACGGATATTGGATAATCATCCGCTCCGCCAACGATCGATAAATCAATGAACATAAATGAATTTTTTTAGCTTAATATTAAGCTTTTTCAACATAATTGATTACTAAAGTGCTAAAAATAAATAAATATGATGATAATATATAATTTTGAGCAATTTACATGCGTTTAGTATACTTTTAATTTTGCAAATTAATAAATTAGTATATTTAATTATGTTAAAATACACATAATTTAAGCTATAATCGTGGAAAAAAACGGACGGATAATTCTCGGATGCGGATATGCCTATATCCGCATTCCCGGATATCGGATATTTATCTGCTTTTCAGATACGAATGCGAACGGATTTCAGATTTTTCGGGTATCCATTGACAGCCCTACACCGAACCGAACCGCGACCACCCCTACCCAGTAGAGCAAATTGTTTTTTACATTACAAATAAGGACAAACTTCTAGCTTTTTTAGCTTTAAGGACAAACGCTTCAAAATTTTGTCGTAAGGACAATATCAAATATACAATAATAAAATCGTATTCTTTTAAATTTGCTATGTTGTTAAATATTCTCTAAAATCGTTAGCTTTTTCAAAACAAAATTCAATAAAATCGAATTGGATAATGTAGAACCTCTCTTCATCATATCTTTCAAATAACTTTTGTTATGCACACTGATATTTGAACATAGTGTCTCACTAGAAAATGAATGTATTGAAATATTAGACTATTCTCACCACTACAAAAAAAAAAAAAAAAAAAAATAGCCAAATAAATATTTAAAACTGATACCTATGGTAGACAATTCTGACATCCATAGACATAAAATTGGTACATAATCCTATAAAACTACTACTGTATTAAAACAAAAATGGTACATAATCACTACAAAAACTATTTATATTATAGAATGTTTGAATAAATAAAAAGCGGTTTCATTCAAAAGGTTATGATGAATACAATAGTGCAAATTATATAATAACTACAGTTCCAAAATTTAAAACATTCATACTCTTAATTTAAAAAACTAATATATTTTTTTTTTGAGTAGAACGGATGTGTAGCGCGAGACTACACAGCCGATTAAGCATAATATTAATATATATAGGCCAGTTGACAAGCCCGACTGGTGGCTAATTGTACGAAAGTTTAAAAGAGATAATTATACAATAGATCACACCATAACATCAACTACAGCTAAAGCAAAACATCCCAACAACTTCGATAATATGCAGTACATTCGCTAGCCAAAATATGAAACCATAGTAGAACTTACTAAACCAGACAACCATATCCAGGTTAATGCAAATCCGGACTTGAATCACCATGGTTAGACCCCACTGATTCCGCTGGGCTATTAGTCGCTGACAGAGCAAGCATGAACCTAAATGGAGAAGAAAATTTAATGTAAATAACTAATACTTAAAAAAAAGGAATAAAACAAATTAAACATAGAAATACAAATTCATTAAATCTAATGTAAATAACATAACTAAATGGAAAAAAAAAAGCTAAACAATATTTGAATCAAAGATGATAAGAAAATTTTCTTCATTAATAACCAAAAAAATTCAAAATATTTGTGTATTCTCCTTGAAAATAAATTTTTGATGGACTGCCCTTAGACTTGAAAAAGTAATGAAGTTTTGTCCTTCACAATAAAATCTCTGTATATCTGCACTACGGTGGAAAAACCGGCCATTGTGTTTTTAATATAAATTAAAAAATTATTTGTTGAAATCTATTTTAAGTCGGATTTTAGTGAAAGAACTATAGCGTGGTTTGACAAAAAAATGATGTAATTTAAAAAGTATAAATGCAATTACACTATGATTTGTACATGTAAACCAACTTAAGTCTAAGAAAATGCTATCAATATATTGATATGGCTCACTCGTAAACACATACATACATTTTTTAATTATGTATCAAATATGATCAATGTACTCTTAATATTTAGTTTTTTTCTTGTGGTTCTAAGCCATTAATAGATTGAATAAATAAAAGAAGAAACACAACAAATATAAGCTCAAAATTTATCATCATATCAGTGCATATTTGATTTTAAAAAAATGCAAGAGTAAATGTAATAAATAAATCATAGATTATTGAACTAATTTATTTAAATAAATCACTTAAAAATATCATTGTCATCTGAAAAACTAAAACTGTTGAAATAAAAATACTAAAGATAAAATTAAATGTTGAACATTGTTATTGTTGACATTATTTCCAGCAAGAAGCTTGATTCGACTGAATAATCGATGATGGATTGTGATATAACAGTTGTCTTTTCGTTTTTTCTTTCACGTACTCAATTCGGGCAACATCAAACCTAAAAGACGAGGTATCCATAATAACTCTTTTAGCTTGACAATTATGAAGCTACTGAATTTTGTAACAATAATGAAAAAAAGAATCAAAAGTAAAATTGGAAAAGGAAAATAAATGTCAATTAACCCCAAGCTGTAAAGATAGTAAAACAAAATCTATCATGCAGTACTATTCTGAACTCGTGCATATAATGTCAAAATTAACCTCAATTGTGTAGTACTTTTCCGTAACTCACAGCTTAGTGATAGCTAGTTCTTTGATGACATTTTGATTCATATGATTCCTATGGAAATCCAACATCAACTTTGGTAGGAAATGTCTGATTCTGAGATTAAGGAGGCTCTCTTCTCTATTCCTAAAGATAGCACTGGCGTTCCAGACGGTTTTGGTTCGCTTTTCTTCACTTCTTGTTGGGATATTACTAAGTCCTATTTTATCAAAGCTACCAAAATTTTCTTCAATAGTGGGAAACTGCTTGGTAATATTAATTCAACGACTATATCTTTAATCCCTAAGGTAGTCGATCCTACTTACTTATTCGAATACTAACCAATTAGTTGTTCTAACACTATATACAATTGTTTATCCAAGGTTCTAGCTAATAAGTTGAAGGGATGTTTTGAAAGGGAGGAATATTGTAGATAATTTCTTGCTAGCGCATGAGCTAATTAAAGGCTATGAATTGAAGCACATTAGTTCTTGTTGCTGCCTTTAAATTGACCTCGTGAAGGCTTGTAATACAGCAAAATGGGAAGTAGTTTTATACTCCCTTAAAAGAATGGATTCCTTGATACTTACATTGGTTAGATTCATGAATGCATATCAACTACCAGATTTTTTTATTCAAGTTAACGACCAACAATCCGGTTATTCCAGAGGTTCTCAAGGGATCCGTCAAGGCGATCCACTAAGCACGTACCTCTTCCTAATAGTGATGGAATTGCTTTTGTTGACACTAAAATTTGCATTAGCCTAATGAAGAGAAGTGGAAACTTCAAAACCAGAAGAACATATGGCTTGAGGCGACAAAATGGGAACCAAGCAAGAAAAGCCTTAGGGGGAGTTGGATCGACACCAAATGGCGGGGGCAAAAACTACGAAACTGATGCCATAAGACATCAAAGGAAAGTTCGATAAGGTCGACATCTAATAAGAAACCAGGGAAGTGTCGAAACTGTTAGAGGTTATGCCCTAGAGGCAATTCATTTGATGAGATTGATAACACTGTTAATGTTATTGTTTTATTTGGAATAAAATATTACTCTGTTATATTATATTTACTGCATAATATAAATATTAATATAATAGAAGTCCTTAGAATTATAATACGGAATTATATAGTTCGAGTAAGACTTGAATTTGAGATTATATAATATACTGAGTATTATAATCCTTAAATGTCCCTAGTCGAGTTTTATTGTTTATATAGGACAACAATAAAGCGTTGAGACTAGTATGTTGATTGACTGATGATCACATCTCATTGATCATTAATATACGTGATATTAATGTCAAAACATAAATACGTATTGGAGAATACCGTATTGGGCAGACCCACCGTGAGATAACTACACGGAATATAATTAAAGTATCATAAGTTATTCTCACAGTGACAGTGACGTAATGGTCCTTAGACCTAAAATCATTATAATTTTATTCGAGGATATTTATATTTTGATATCATCTAAAGTTATTCGTAACAAAGTAATGATAACGGTGATTATTGGATACATTTCGAGTCGAATGAAAATTATGAATGATCTAGATGGAATTTAACCGTACGATATATTCGTAGTAATATCTGTGGGCCTTTTGATTGAGTGAGACTGTGAAATGCAGGGTCGTGCTCAAATATTGATTTGTTTTAAACAGTCTGCTCATCGATCAAGAAAAATAGATTAAATTATAACAAGGATGATACGATACATTCCTCTAGTTTAATCTTGGATATAATGGTTAAAAGGATTATATTACATTGAGTCACTGGTCACGGAACAGGTTGTATCGAATCATTGATCTTATTATAACTTGGGTAGCAACAACATATTGTTAGATGCCAATCACTGTTCATGACTTTAAATTCAACTTAAAATCATTGCCAACGTTGTAATAACCTATAGGGTCGCATGATAGAACGTTGTAAAGGAGATTTTATTTTAGACAAATACAACAATAACAACAACAACAAAGCCATATATCCCAAACAATTTGGGGTTCCTAGATATGGAACCCAAAATTAAAATAAAATAAAATAAATAATAATGATAATAATATATATAAAAGGGTTTAAAATAACCAAACAAATAAAAAGCCGTTTGATAAAAAATTTAAAAAAATAATAATAATAACACAAAAAAAAGGTTAAATAAAAGTGTAATAAAGTCTAAAATAGTAATTAAAAAGTAAAAAGGTTCAATAAAAGTGAAATAAAGTAAAAAAAAAAAGCCTTAAGGTTCTGGTACATGGATTGCCAACTTCCATGCACTCCTATCCCTTACTACCTCTTCAGATATACTCCAATTACTTAAATCTCTCTTTATTATCTCCTTCAATGTCATTTTAGGTCGACCTCTACCTCTCTTTGGGCCTTCGGCACGCCCTATAATTCCAACATACATAGGTGCATCATATGGTCTACGTTGGATATGTCCAAACCATCTCAAGCGGTGTTGGACTAACTTCTCTTCAATAGGTGCAACTCCAAGTTTTTCCCGAATATCCTCATTTCTAATCCGATCTCATCTGGTATGCTACAGCTCCAGCGCAGCATCAGCATCTCTGCTGCACATATCTTTTGGACGTGTTGCCTCTTAGTAGGCCAACATTCTGCACCATATAACATTGCAGGCCTGATTGTTGTCCTATAGAATTTCCTTTAAGCTTCTGAGGAATCTTCTTATCACAGAGAATGCCAGATGCTAGTCGCCATTTCACCCATCCTGTTTGAATTCTAAAACTAACATCCTTATCAATCTCCCCATCATACTGCAACATAGATCCTAAGTATCGAAACGATTCCTTCTTGGGTACTACTCTACCGGCTAGGGTACCATCATCTGAGCTGACACCGCTAAACTCACACTTCGTATACTTTGTTTTAGTTCGGCTAAGCCTAAAACCCTTTGATACCAAGGTCTCCCTCCACAACTCCAGTTGTCGATTAATCCTTATTCTACTTTCATCAATCAACACAACATCATCGACAAAGAGCATACACCAAGGAATCTCCCTTTGTATATCTTTTGTGATCTCATCCATCAGTAATGCAAAAATATAGGGGCTCAAAGCCGAACCTTGATGTAATCCTATGTTAATTGGAAAGTCTCTGGTCTTACCATCACATGCCCTGAAACTAGTCACAACCCCCTCGTACATATCCTTGATAAGGGTAATATACTTTGATGGCACTCTCTTCCTTTCTAGCGCCCACCACATAACCCTTCTCGGCACTTTGCCATAAGCTTTCTCCAAGTCAATAAAAACCATGTGAAGATCTTTCTTCTGCTCCCTGTATCTCTCCATAAGTTGCCTAACCAAGAAAATCGCCTCAGTGGTTGACCTTCCGGCATAAAACCAAATTGATTCCTAGAGACATTTGTCAGCCTCCTCAAATGCTGCTCGCAAACTCTCTCCAAAAGCTTCATTGTATGACTCATAAGCTTAATTCCTCTATAGTTTGTGCAACTTTGAATGTCTCCTTTATTCTTGAAGATTGAAACTAAAATGCTTCTCCTCCACTCATTTGGCATTTTGTTTGATTTGAAAATATTATTAAACAACTTAGTTAGCCATGTTATCCCTACATCTCCAAAGCATCTCCACACCTCAATAGGAATGTCATCAGGCCCTACTGACTTGCCTGATTTCATCCGTTTCAATGCTCCCTTTATCTAAGCTTCTTGAAATCTTCGCACAAAATGTCTATTGGTGTTGTCGGCAAAGTCTTCCAACTCGATCGAAGAGCTATCGCTTTCTTCGTTGAAAAGACTATCAAAGTATTCTCTCCACCTATTCTTTATCTCATCTTCCTTCACCAAAAGTCTTTCATTCTCGTCCTTAATGCATTTAACCTGATTGAAGTCCTTTGTCCTCCTCTCGTGCAACCTAGCTATTCTGTAAACGTCCTTTTCACCCTCCTTTGTACATAGCCTTTGATACAAATCTTTGTACGCTCGTCCCCTTGCTTCACTCACTCCTCTCTTTGTAGTCTTCTTTGCCACTTTGTACCTGTGCATGTTCTCTTCGCTTTTATGATGGTGCATGCATTTGTAGCATTCCTTCTTCTCTTTGATAGCCTTTTGCACCTCGTCATTCCACCACCACGAATCCTTGGGCTCTCACTTTATTCCTCTTGTTATCCCAAATACCTCAGTAGCGACTCTCCAAATGCAATTTGCCATCGCATTCCACATGACATTTGCTTCTCCTTCTACATTCCAAACCCTTTCTCCCATCACTCTATCTTTAAACATCTGTGAAACATCTCCTTTGAGTTTCCACCATTTCGTCCTGCTAATCCTCGCTCTCTTATCCTTCACCACCCGAAGACGAAACACGCATACCAAGAGTTGGTGTTGTGAGATGACACATTCTCCAGGTATGACCTTGAAATCAACACAATCTTGTTTATTGTCTCTTTTAGTTAGGACAAAGTCAATCTGGCTAGCCTGTTAGCCACTACTGAAGGTGATCAGATGTGATTGCCTCTTTCTAAAGAAGGTATTAGCAATCATAAGATCAAAAGAGAGAGCGAAATTCAATATATCTTCACCCTCTTTGTTCCTACTGCCAAAGCCAAAACCACCATGCACTGGCGCAAAACCCCCGTTAGATGAGTCAACATGGCCATTGAAGTCTCCTCATATAAATTTCTCGCTACTATGCACATTTCTAACCATGACATCCAAGTCTTCCTATAATTTCCTCTTGGCTTCTTCACTTAGACCTACCTATGGGGCATATGCACTAATGACATTCAAAACCGTCTCACCAACTACAAGCTTAACTAGGATGATCCTATCCCCTCGTCTTCTGACGTCGACCACTTTGTTCTGAAGGTTCTTGTCAATTAATATGCCTACCCTGTTCTTGTTACGTACTTTTCCCTTGTACCACAATTTAAAGCCAGTGTTCTCCACCTCCTTCGCCTTCTGACCCACCCATTTAGTCTCTTGAACACACAAGATGTTAACCCGTCTCCTAATCATAGTATCCACTATCTCTCTTAATTTTCCTGTTAAGGACCCTACATTTCAACTATCTACCCGAACCCTACTATCATCGACTAACTTCCTTACCCCTCGCATCCGCCGAGAAAAATGCGAGAACCCTTAATCACTTATTACTACACCGGGACGTCGGTGTAGTGCGCCACTAAGAGAATGGCAGCCCAGCCCTTGCATATTTAACACCATATCCGAGCCTCGATATAGCACGTCGCTAAGAGGGTTACGCTCCAATGAAATATCATAAGGTTCCATATCCATAAGAAAGGCTAAGTTTTTACGTTGGCTCCCCAAGCCTATCACAACCCTCCTCCTTTACCCTGGCTTGGGGCAGGCTGCATAGAAAACTACACAGGCGGAGTTATTTTATTTTAGACAAATAAAATATCAAAATGTTGATATTTTATTTGATATTGAAATGGTATTTATTGGGGTTCCTATTTGATAGAAAAAGCTTTGGTTGAAAAGGAACACGTATATTCCTTTAAAATAGACGGCTTGAACCCTAGGTTATAAGAGATAAGATCGAAACAGAAAAGTTAGGATATACCTTTCAAAAACCCTAGAATAAAATGGCGGCTAGCAACTCCCTTTCATTTCATAATTCAATTTGATTGAAATCAAAGAAAAACGTTTTGGTGGATACTTGTAGAGGCAAGGCACTTCTATTTTGCTTAGATTCGATACATCAATTCTTTGATCTCAAGGTGGAATCGGCTTCGAAGGTAAAAACCCTAAATTGATTTAGTTTAATTTATCGATTTTTGCTAAGATCCTAGGTTTAATTGTTAAACAGTTCAAATAACGGTTTCGATTAGATTGATTCGAAAACTAACAATGGTATCGGAGCTAGGTTATTGCGAGAAATTTTAAATTGTACTTTAATTTTGGGTTTTATTCATGTTTGTATCATCGTTTGGATTCCATTTCATAAGCAAGTATTACACCGAAATGATTTTAGGGTTTACTGTAATGATTTGATTAGAAAATGAAAACCTGTTACATTCAATTTCGAATTGACATCAGATATCAATTCTATTCACCGAATCTAATACGATTAAACAAAGAATAAATGGATATGATCCAAAATAGTGTAATGATATGTTCATACAAATAAACAGTACTGATCTGTTTATATGGATCTGTAAAATCATATTTCTGGAAATTTGTTAAGTCAGTTTTCTGAATTAATTGAAAAACCATGTATATATATAGTTTTGATCTAAAGCAGTATATCGACTACTTCACCATTTAACAATGCCTAATGTTATAACCAAAATGTTTGATTGGGAAATATGTTATGATCTAATTCTTTTAAGTTTTTCCTTCCTGTATTCAAAATTTTGATTAATTAGAATTGTCGTGTTAGTTTACTTTGAAATGAAATCTGTTTCATTTAGGTATGAATTAATATGAGATATTAATTCAATTTACTGCATCTTTCACAATTAAACTATATTAAGTATTGTAAACACTAATACGTATTGATAAAGGACTTGAAATATGATTTCATTCTGATGTAAGTTTGTTTCATCCTGAATAACTTTTTCTGTTTGGTTTAAATTCGAAAAGGTGATTCATGGATTGATATTGGATATCAATTCTATTCCCAAATCCTATTCAATTAGTCCTTGTTAACTGGATTAATTATATCGATTTAAAATTGAGATTGTGGGTTTAATTTTGGAATTAAACCTCTTATTATAGAATGCAGTAATAGAAAAACATCCCTGTTTTGTTTTGATTTAAGAAATCAAAAGATTTTACTTATTCTATTGAACACACAGTTAATTCTATGCATATTTAAAATATGTTTGAATCTTGTGATGTAAGCCCTGTCTGAATATGATTCATTTTGTTGCATTGCAAAAATCTTATATTGATCTACAGGATGTTTTAAATCATTTTAAAATATGTAAAATGTTTTCGAATGAATTAGTTTGGGTTTAATATGAATATTCAAACAGATTTCAAAATCTGTTAAAATATTCATAATTATGTTCCTGCCATTTTATAATGTAGTTAATTAAGCTGTGATTTCTTTTGGTGATATTTAGATTCATAATCTTAATATTCACGAAGAATTGAACTTAAAATACATGCTTAACTAATATTGATCAAGCATAATAATCTTTAAGCTTCAGTATTGTGATATTGATTGAAAGTTATGAACTCATGAACCTTATCAGTATTCACAAAGCCAAGGCATTATAATTTTGATGAATGTACATTGATATTTGAATAATTTTGAATCATTTTGATTCTTGGCATCATATATGTATATATATATATATGTATGTATTTCTATGAATTTGTTTGACTTTGTTTACTATGCTAAGTCATATAGGTTATACAAACAGCTGTATAAGCCTTAACTTATAGTATTGTTTTATATATGATATACAAATATAGAGAGAAATATTTCCTATGATAAATAGACCATATATATTGATATATGAATTGTGTAAATCGTTTACAGATTATAACACACCATTGTTATACAGATTTAAACTTTATATATAATGATATATGAATAATATCAAATGTGATTTGCCAGATTAAATTCACCAGAATTATACACTTTACTCGATATAATATTTGTTCATACAAATTTACACATATATATGATATGTTTATAAACATTTTATAGTTTTGTTTATTTTATATATACCATTGTAAATTTGATTTACAATTGGTAATTACATATAAAGAAAATATTATATTTATCTTGTAACACATACATTATTATTTTAGCAGTTTTTCTGTATGTTAAAAACCAATGCAGATCTCAAAATTAAACATTGGGCCTGACCAAGTGGTTGAGAACCATAGTCTTGTTCCGTTTTAATGTTAGTGGGATGTTTTCATCTTGAATTCAGAATTTAAAATGATATATATATATATATATATATATATATATGTATTTATACATTTATATTGAATATTGACCGGGGCAAGTTGAATTTAATTTAGTTTATATAAATAGTTACATGTTAGATTGCTATAACAAACTGTTTGCATGATGTCTGATCATTCTTGCATGATATGATTGACCTTAGTTTTTTTTTTTGAATTTATATAAATATACATTCATTATTATATAAGATGCAGTTCGAAATACATGTCATTTAGAATGCCATGCTATGCATTTGACAATATAAGAGCTAATCATATTTATTTACCCTTGTATGACAACTGAATTTTTGGCACAAACGAATTGCCGATCCTTTTAAACGATTCATCATACAAATAATGTTATGAAATGGTAAATTGGTTTCAAAAAGAATTGATGAATTGGTTTCGAAATGAATTGCTAAATCATCATAAAGATGATGATATCTGCTAATTGAAATATCTGATATTATTTGCATGACTGGTAGGATACTTCTTTATATATATATATGTATATGTATATATATATATATATATATATATATGTATGTATATGTGTACACTCAGATCTAAAGTATATATATTTATTTAGATGAATGTATTCCCTGAATATGTTTCTGGATGTTACTGCAAATCATAACTTAATATTTGATTTTACACACACACACACACACACACACACACACACATATATATATATATATATATATATATATATATATTGTGACCATATGCTGGATCAGTTTGTTCACTAAATTGATATATATATATATATATAAAGGGTTGATTCAAATACGATTTGCCTTTACCTCTCTAGTTTATGAAACATACAGTACTGCAAATGCAGATGTTCAGAACAGGATCCATGTTACATCTTTTTGGATAAAATTCGTAAATAAGTTTGAATGAGACATTATTTGATACTGTTTCTTTATTTAAACTGATTAACTACAATTATGCCAAAAACAGACATTTGATGTCTGCAGATTATCGGGTGGCGTTCAAGATTAAGTCTAGAAGCTATAAACTCATGGATCAAGAGACAAGTCTGACTCGTTTTACATGGATGATGTAAAGTATATGCATAAGGATATATATATATATATATATATATATATATATGTCATTATGTTGTCCAGTGATTGTAATAAATTATGAATATGTATAAGTTTCTACAAATATATACATAATGTTTACTGATATGTGTGATATTGTGACTATACTGATATAAGCTAGTCTATGTTAACTTGCCATTATTTTGTGCGTGGAAAGGGTCTGGACATTTATGAATGTTCTAAAATTAAATTCATTGTAATAATCAAATATGTTTAATTGATTATTTGTATGAATCAAGTCTGGCATATTGTAGAATTCTGGGATCATCATGAATTTTTTTCTTATAGCCTGCTGGTGTTTGTATATTTTGTCCGGATGCCATATTAGTTAGCAATATATATATATATATATATACAAATATATATTACATTGGCTCATCTGAATTTATTTTGTCCATAACTAGTAGACAATGTTGTGGCTTACGTATACATATTTAACAAAGTCCTATATTCTAGACTGATATGATTAGAATTAGAATACATGTTGCTTTAATTTTAAGATACCAAAATATGAGTTTGGTAATAATTTTAATTTATTGATATGCCATTCATAGCCAATTTAAAATACATATATTTGGATATATGTAAATAATTCTAATATTGTTTCCACTACGAATTATAAATTCCCTTTAAAGCAAATTTTGTTATATTAAATCATGCTGAGGTCTTCCAATAATACACCTATCAATGCCAATCTCATTGGATGTAACTAATGTCAAAGCATTGTGCACCTTTTATTTTGGTCATATGCGGTAGGAGTAATTGTGGTGCTTCGACTGTATTATTAAGTTTGATTTAACTAAGGCTGCATAATAGGATTATGGCCTTAGAGAAAATAACATGAATTATTCTATGTTTTGAGCAAACGAATAATACTGAACAAAATGTTCATCATGCGACCCAAGAATTATATATACGATATAATTGACATAAGATGTCTACCTAAAAGGTTGTGTTTTGGGATTAGCCAAAGCTAGGTCAAGGCATGATTAGATATGGATCTTGGAACACCGTTATATATATATATATACATATACTGATATATGTATATAAATAGAGGGATGTTTGTAACACCCCACCTCCGCTAGGGTCACTCACAAAGGGAATGCATTAGTTTTGGTGGAGTATTATCTAGGTAAACAAACATAGAGATATCACAAGACAGAACATAAATTTAAAACAGCGGAAGAATCAAAAACCAACTTTCATTATTTCAAAATAGAGTCAAACCTCTTACATCCAAGATACCAACTGTCATTATTCCATTACAACATGTTCTAAATAAAGAAGCATAAACTTGAAATAGCAAAAGTAATTTATTCCCCAAAGAGAGCAGAAAAGCAACCATAGCATAGCTCAAGACCAAACCGTACATGAGCTGAACAGAAAGCAAGAGATATCCAAGCTAAGTGCTAGAGTTTCCTCCCTGAGAACCGAGGGGGGGGGGGGGATAAAAGAAAAGGAGGCGAAAGAAAACAGGTCAGTCATAAAGACTGGTAAGTCCTAGTGACTTTCAGTATAAAAACTAGTAAAGGTAACAAGACAGGTATAAACTGAAAATAAACATAAGGATGATGATAAGTCTGGCATGATAAACTAAGATAACGAGATAACTCAAGTATAGCATCGCATGTTCAAGGTTCGCTGCACCACATGTACTAGTATTCTACCCATGTCAAGTATTAACCATGAAATGATCCCATGGCCCAATATCACGAAATGACCCATTACGGGGTCCTACAATACAGTCTCCTAATCGATCGGCTCCCTACAAGTTCTAGCTCGTCATGTGTTTGTGTCATACAGCCCAATCATGAAATGTAGTCACCTGTGCTAGGTCCACCCTAGGGTGTATCAAGCCCTAGGACGCCAACCACGGACACGAATCAAGCACGCACAGTGTAAACCTACTGGTGCCCAATGCCTGCTTTTTAAACTCCGGACTACGTCCACGACCATAGTCCGCCTGAACCTACAATCGCGCACCTACTCAGCCGTCGTTCTGGTCGCTTACAATCAGCCCAGTAATCGTGCCCCACCCTGCCTAGTCCCAGGGTATCGTGATACATCTAAGTAGGTTACTGCTGAAAAGGACCGCGTAACTAGGGTTTCTAATGGGTTAAGTGTTGTCATTAAAATTCGTGACTTAACCCTATCCAAATCATGTACCAAGTTGGTTAAGTGTGTTCAAGCGGTTCATGACTTAACCCTATCAAATCATCGTGTCAAATTGGTTAAGTATATTCAAGCGGTTCATGACTTAACCCTACCCTGTAGCATAAATTCATTAATGCACCCTAACCTCTCACATTAGACTAGTTGTTGTGGTCACTGGATTTTCTGGGCGGTTCCGGGCAGATTTACACCACAACATAGTCTAACCTCGGGTTTTAGGTGCGATATGACCAACTACCCACATTGGATCCTATTATTTGCAGTCACTGGATTCGTCGGGCGGTTCCGGGCAGATTTACACTGCAAACTCAACCCAACCTCGAGTTGGCCATTATCAAGTTTATCTAAGTGTCATGTCCATGTTCAAGTTTTCATGTCAAAATTCATGTCGAGTTTCATGTCAGGTTTCATGTAAATTTCATGTCAAGTTCTTGTCCATATACAGGTTCAAGTTATAATAACGTTCATGTTCAAGTTCAAAGCCAATTCATGTTTTACCTAATCTACCCAAATCGTATTCCGATTGCACGTAAACTCGAATCGACACAAATAAATCTAATTAGGGAATAACATAAAAAGGGACGGGTGTAAGGTGGCAAAAGTGATTACTAGCATAGCATGGTATAACTTGAGATAAATGATTACAACATTACTGGCATATGGAATATCGGCCTCAAACATTAAGATTCCATATCTAGCAAAATAAGGTACTAGTCAAGATAACAATTGACATAAGGTGATAGTCATGGTAACGGTTAACATAAGGTGATAGTCATAAACTTGTGACTAATAGCAAATTCAACATTGCAGGCATGATAATATGAGGGGTTTTTCTTTTTGATTTACAACATGAATAGGCCCCAAATCAATGTCATAGTAATATACCCAAAAGTCAAGATCCAAGATGAACAAGAATGGATGTAAAACAGTCATCATACACAGGTCCAATTTCAATTTACAACATATTCATATTACATTTACAGTTTAAATCTAAAAGTAACCGGGGCTTACAGATCGTGGTTCGAGAATTAGAAAAAGAAAGCCGATGTTGAATCTTTATATGCTTAGTCGAGTCTTAACAGAAATCCCCAAATCAGCAAATCTCTTAACGTAGTTTCGATGTAGAAGAAGTAGTCCCTTTCTCTAACTTTTCAACCAGAGTTTTAGCAGCATAAGAACAGAGAGAATTTTGTGTAGAGAGACTAGTGTTAGGGGCTGTTTATATAGGGTCAAGCCAACGAATGTAGACAGAAACGAGGCCAGAAACATCAAAACGAACTCAGACTCAAAAATGGGTTCTGTCACCAGGTCGACCCCCAGGTCGACTCTAAGGTCGACCTGGTCCTGGGTGGGAAATTTCCCGCCTAGTCCGTTCTGGGTTTGAATTCGAAATTCGAATTCGAATTCTAAGCTGTTTTGAACTTGAAAATTTCTGAAAACTTTGAAGGGTCATAACTTGGTCATACGGACTCCCATTTTCGAAAACTCAGACTCGTTTCCAAGCAGAATTTCGAGACGAACGCAATGGCGTAACCCGTTGCCCTTGATTCTTATTTTAAAAATTAATTCTTCCCTGATTTATGGTTATTACACGTTATTAAAATATGGGTTGTTACATTCTTCCCTCCTTAAAGGATTTCGTCCCCGAAATCTCTAAGTTAGGGAGGATGTGTCCTACCATCCAATCATCCATCTACTCAGAACATCATCCATAGGCAACTATTGTCCTTAAAAGATTTATAGTGATGTATGAATATATGCAGTAAGTGTGTGTATATGTACTTATCTAATGCAAAAGATCAGGCGGTTACTGATTTAGTAGACCTCCTTAATGCAAAATATGTTAGTGTAATGAATCCAACATGTATGCAAAAATTCCTAACATACTTTATAATCTCTACATGAGTGCACAAACATTCATTCATATGCAACATCCAAGTGATAGCATAACAAGTTCCATCCATGTACAAGTATAAGCACTCATGCATATGCAACATGAAAATGTGACTGAGCCGACCTAGTGCCTAATGTGTGCCATGCATCCACTAGCAATCACTTGCAAACACTTGCAACCATTTGCAAACATCAACCATAACATGTTTCAATCACATGTTTACATCCATATGGTTCTACCTAAGGTTCTCAAGATAACATCGAGGAGATAACAAGACAAACATAGGTAGTAAAAGCATGATACGAAAAGGTTTTCATGTTTATAGGAAAAAGAGATCGAGAATGTACCCTCAAAAAGAAATGGGTAAAACGTGCGTATCTTCTCTTCGGTTTCCCAAGTTGCGTCTTCTTGGGCTATACTCCACTGAACTTTAACTAGCTTGACTTCTCGATTCCTTAGCTTCTTGATCTCCGTTCCTAAGATACGAATCGGAACTCGCCTCAATGTTGCTTCTTTTTCCACTTTCACGCCTTCAAGGATGCTTGGCTCAACCACTTCGACTGATTCATGTAAGCACTTTCGGAGATGCGAGACATGAAAGACATTGTGTGCTCTGGTCAGCCTCTCGGGTAATTCTACCTTATAGGCCATTTGCCCAATCCTCTCAGTGATAGGGAACGGTCCTACGAACCTTGGTGCTAGCTTTTCGATCGCTCCAAAACGAACCATATTGCGTAAAGGAGAAACTTTTATAAAGACCATATCTCCGACTTCGAACTCAGGTCTTTCCTTCTCTTGTCCGCATAAGATTTCTGTCTATCTTGGGCCGTTTTCATCCGTCTTCGTATCAACTCAACCTTCTCAGAAGTGTCCCTTATCATGTCGGGCCCAAGTATAAGCCTGTCTGTCGTCTCCCACCAACAAGTTGGTGACCTGCACGGTCTTCCATACAAGGCTTCGAATGGTGCCATCCCGATGCTAGCTTGATAACTATTATTATAAGCAAACTCTACGAGAGGAAGATGGTCTTCCCAAGTACCACCAAAGTCAAGAATGCATAGCCTCAGGAGATCCTCTAGTACCCTATTTACCCTTTCGGTTTGTCCATCCGTCTGTGGGTGATAGGCCGTGCTTAAACTCAGTCGTGTACCCATTGCTTCTTGCAGACTATTCCAAAACTGGCTAGTGAAAATCGGGTCACGATCACTAACTATACTAGAAGGAACCCCGTGCAACCGTACTATCTCTCGAAGGTAAATAGACGCTAGCCATGATGCAGTCCTCTTGCTTTTCACCGGAATGAAGTGAGCACTTTTCGTGAGTCTATCAACTATGACCCATATGCTAGTATTTCCCTTCCTTGACCTAGGCAGTCCATCCACGAAATCCATCGAGATACTCTCCCATTTCCATTGCGGAACCTCCAATGGATGTAATAGCCCACTGGGCTTCTTCGACTCGGCCTTTACTTGTTGGCACACCATGCACCTTGAAACGAACTCTGCCACGTCCTTTTTCATCCCAACCCAAAAGAATATGCGTTTCATATCTCTGTACATCTTATCCCCTCCGGGATGTATAGTCATTTTCGAGTGGTGCGCCTCTTCGAGAACTTTCCTTACTAAGTCTCCCACTTGTGGGACACATAGCCTTCCATTACGCCTTAGCCATCCCTTGTCATCTATGACATACCTACCGAGGTGACTTGACGTCTCACCACAAATCAGCTTGTCCATGATTTCGACTATCTGTGGGTCTTCCTTCTGTGAAGTCCCTACTTGATCTAGAAGTGTAGGTCTTAACTCAAGAGATGCTAACGTAACAGTCAATGACTCAACAGCAGGTGTAAAATCAAAGGTTGCTATGAACTCTAGACTTTTCCTTTCAGCAAACAAGGGGCTCAAGGTCAACCTCTTCCTACTTAGCGCATCCGCCACCACGTTATCCTTGCCAGGGGTATAAGCTATATCGAAGTCATATGATGCCAAGAATTCTATCCACCGTTGTTGTCTCAGATTCAAATCTTTCTGTGAGAAGAGGTACTTAAGCGATTTGTGGTCGGTATACAACTCGAACCTCTCCCCAAGAAGATAATGGTGCCAAGATTTAAGTGCAAAAACGATCTCCGCCAACTCCAAGTCATGTGTGGGGTAGTTCTTCTCATGAACTTTAAGTTGTCTACCCCCATAGAAAATCACCTTCCCTTCTTGCATTAGGACTGCGCCCAATCCCGTGCCACATGCATCTGTGTACACGGTAAATACCTTACTTCCATCGGGTAATGCCAAAACGGGAGATATGGTGAGAGGTCTCTTAAGTCTCTGAAAGGCAATCTCACATTCTATGTCCCATGCAAACGCTAGGTTTTTCTTTGTTAACCTAGTAAGAGGGGCTGAAATCTTTGAGAAGTCCTTAATGAACTTCCTATAGTATCCTGCCAAACCGAGAAAGCTTCTCACCTCCGTTGCGTTCTTAGGAATTTTCCAGTCTTGCACCGCAACTACCTTTGCGGGGTCCACGGCTATGCCTTGCTTAGAAACTACATGTCCAAGAAACCGAACTTCCTTCTTCCAAAAATGGCATTTGGAGAACTTAGCCTTTAACTGGTGTGCTCTAAGCGTATCCATGACTTCCTTGAGATGTCTAGCATGCTCTTCTTCATCCTTTGAGAAGATCAGAATATCGTCCACGAAAACCACTACAAACTTGTTAAGGAACTTCCGAAACACCCTACTCATCAAATCTACAAAACACGTGGGTGCATTCGTTAATCCAAACGGCATGACGAGCCATTCGAAGAACCCATCTGGAGTCCTAAACGCAGTTTTGTCAATGCTATCCTCAGCCACTCTAAGCTGATGGAATCCTGTGGCTAGATCGAGTTAAGAGAAAACAGATGCTCCCACAAGCTGGTCAAACAAATCGTCGATTCTTGGTAGAGGGTGCCTATTTTTCTTAGTTAGCTTGTTTAACTCACGATAATCTACGCATAGACGAAGCGAACCATCCGCCTTAGTAGCGAATACCATTGGAGCACCCCATTCAGAAATGCTTCGCCTTATGAAATTTTTCTCAAGCAACTCCTTAACTTGTTTACTGAGCTCTCTTCTTTCTCGCGGGGCCATGTGCCTAACGGGCAATGAAACTGGCTTGGCATTATCAACAAGATAAATTCGTAAGTCTATCTCGCGTTTAGGAGGTAACCCCCTCAACTCATCAAAGACATCTGAATATTCTCGGACCACTCTTACAGATTGCAAATTGTCGATGGACGAGTCAAGAGATTCAAGATAACACAACATGACCGGACCCTTAGGTTTACAAGAAATTTCAAAGGTATTACCAAGGCGAGTCATGAGCCTCACTACACTTCGTTCACAATCAAGAATGGCTCCATAATTGGACAACCAATCCATACCTAGGATCAAACCGTATCCCATAAATCCTAGAATATAAGCATTACACGCGAATTCTACGCTTAAGATAGAGATCCTCAAATCCACACATATCATAGATAAATGAGCGGAGCCCCCAATTGGATTTGAAACACTAACGGGATGCTCAACTAGACTAGTACTTAGGTGCAGATTTTCAACAATATCAGAAGAAATAAAAGTATGCGATGCGCCAGAGTCAAATAAGGTTCGAACAGGAAAGTCAGAAATGTAAACAAGGCTTTCTACAGAAATATTACTACCTCGGTCAAGAGCCGGAGTGGTGTTGAGAGCATGCAACTGCCCTCTAGAAGGTCCTGCTCGCTGGATCTGCCCTTGCCCCTGTCCTTGCTTCTTAGTGCAATCTTTGCTGATGTGTCCAGTATCTCCACAATGAAAGCATTCACCCAACTTTCTGTTCTTCTTTCTACAGTCCTTGGCTAGATGTCCCGTAATTCTACAAAAGTTGCATTTCCTTGTCTCACGTGGTTTGTTAGTATTGTTGTTGTTGTTGCCCTTGTTATTCTTGTTATTCTTCTTGCCTCCCTTCTTGAAGTCAACTTTCTTATTCTGAGTCTCATTAGGCTTAACCTCCTTCTTGCTATTCTTGTCTTCCTCATGAAGTAGAGCCATATCCACCAAGCTTTCAAAGGTCGCCCCCATGGGTATGTGAGTTATGGCCAAACTGTGTAGTGGCTCGTTTAATCCTCGAGCAAAGCGTACGGCCTTTTTCTGGGCCGTGTTAACCAAGTCCAAACCAAACTGAGCAAGCTGATTAAACTTATTCACGTACTCCCTAACGGACATGTCCCCTTGCTTGAGTGCTAGGAACCTCTCCATCTGAAGGTTCTCTTCTGCTGATGATAAGAATTTAAGCCCAAACCTCTCTCTAAAGTCTGCCCAAGTCTCAACTGGCCAGGTAGCGTTGGTGATTTCCCACCAAAATGCAGCTTCCTCTTTCAACAACCATGCTGCCAACTGAACTTTCCTATGGTCCTCCACATCAAAGATAATAAACAAGTCTTCAGTCTCCTTTAGACAGTTTCGTGCCTCAACAAAGATTTCAGTTCCAAAGAAGTTCTTGCCGCCCATTGCTTTAAAGTCTTTGCATATTTTGACAAAGGCGGTACCAGGAGGAGGAGGAATAGCGGCCACTAGGGGAGGAGGAGGAGGGATGTCTGCCGGGCCCACGCCGTGGGCCCTAGCTTCTAAGTACCTTCGGAACCATCCAGGTACAGGCACTCCCTCAGGAAGGTTAAGATCAGACATGCTGAAAAACGAAAAGAAAAAGATTCAAATGAGGAAACAAAGGGAAGTGCTAATGGCTTTTGGGGAATAGCCTTTTTAAACATAAAACTTTAATTGAAAAATGCTTCTTTATATACGGTTTTGGAAAATAGTTTTAGAAGGATTTTAAAACTTTTGTCCCGTCTGGTAACCTTCTGCTCTAATACCAAATGTAACACCCCACCTCCTCTAGGGTCACTCACAAAGGAAATGCACTAGTTTTGGTGGAGTATTATCTACGTAAACAAACACAGAGATATCACAAGACATAACATAAATTTAAAACAGCGGAAGAATCAAAAACCAACTTTCATTATTTCAAAATAGAGTCAAACCTCTTACATCCAAGATACCAACTGTCATTATTCCATTACAATAAGTTCTAAATAAAGAAGCATAAACTTGAAATAGCAAAAGTAATTTATTCCCCAAAGAGAGCAGAAAAGCAGCCATAGCATAGCTCAATACCAAATCGTACATGAGCTGAACAGAAAGCAAGAGATATCCAAGCTAAGTGCTAGAGTTTCCTCCCTGAGAACCGAGGGGGGGGGGGGATAAAAGAAAAGGAGGCGAAAGAAAACAGGTCAGTCATAAAGACTGGTAAGTCCTAGTGACTTTCAGTATAAAAACTAGTAAAGGTAACAAGACAGGTATAAACTGAAAATAAACATAAGGATGATGATAAGTCTGGCATGATAAACTAAGATAACGAGATAACTCAAGTATAGCATCGCATGTTCAAGGTTCGCTGCACCACATGTACTAGTATTCTACCCATGTCAAGTATTAACCATGAAATGATCCCATGGCCCAATATCACGAAATGACCCATTACGGGGTCCTACAATACAGTCTCCTAATCGATCGGCTCCCTACAAGTTCTAGCTCGTCATGTGTCTGTGTCATACAGCCCAATCATGAAATGTAGTCACCTGTGCTAGGTCCACCCTAGGGTGTATCAAGCCCTAGGATGCCAACCACGGACACGAATCAAGCACGCACAGTGTAAACCTACTGGTGCCCAATGCCTGCTTTTTAAACTCCGGACTACGTCCACGACCATAGTCCGCCTGAACCTACAATCGCGCACCTACTCAGCCGTCGTTCTGGTCGCTTACAATCAGCCCAGTAATCGTGCCCCACCCTGCCTAGTCCCAGGGTATCGTGATACATCTAAGTAGGTTACTGCTGAAAAGGACCGCGTAACTAGGGTTTCTAATGGGTTAAGTGTTGTCATTAAAATTCGTGACTTAACCCTATCCAAATCATGTACCAAGTTGGTTAAGTGTGTTCAAGCGGTTCATGACTTAACCCTATCAAATCATCGTGTCAAATTGGTTAAGTATATTCAAGCGGTTCATGACTTAACCCTACCCTGTAGCATAAATTCATTAATGCACCCTAACCTCTCACATTAGACTAGTTGTTGTGGTCACTGGATTTGCCGGGCGGTTGCGGGCAGATTTACACCACAACATAGTCTAACCTCAGGTTTTAGGTGCGATATGACCAACTACCCACATTGGATCCTATTATTTGCAGTCACTGGATTCGCCGGGCGGTTCCGGGCAGATTTACACTGCAAACTCAACCCAACCTCGAGTTGGCCATTATCAAGTTTATCTAAGTGTCATGTCCATGTTCAAGTTTTCATGTCAAAATTCATGTCGAGTTTCATGTCAGGTTTCATGTAAATTTCATGTGAAGTTCTTGTCCATATACAGGTTCAAGTTATAATAACGTTCATGTTCAAGTTCAAAGCCAATTCATGTTTTACCTAATCTACCCAAATCGTATTCCCATCGCACGTAAACTCGAATCGACACAAATAAATCTAATTAGGGAATAACATAAAAAGGGACGGGTATAAAGCGGCAAAAGTGATTACTAGCATAACATGGTATAACTTGAGATAAATGATTACAACATTACTGGCATATGGAATATCGGCCTCAAACATTAAGATTCCATATCTAGCAAAATAAGGTATTAGTCAAGATAACAGTTGACATAAGGTGATAGTCATGGTAATGGTTGACATAAGGTGATAGTCATAAACTTGTGACTAATAGCAGATTCAACATTGCAGGCAAGATAATATGAGGGGGTTTTCTTTTTGATTTACAACATGAATAGGCCCCAAATCAATGTCATGGTAATATACCCAAAAGTCAAGATCCAAGATGAACAAGAATGGATGTAAAAGAGTCATCATACACAGGTCCAATTTGAATTTACAACATATTCATATTACGTTTACAGTTTAAATCTAAAAGTAACTGGGGCTTACAGATCGTGGTTTGAGAATTAGAAAAAGAATGTCGATGTTGAATCTTTATATGCTTAGTCGAGTCTTAACAGAAGTCCCCAAATTAGCAAATCTCTTACCATAGTTTCGATGTAGAAGAAGTAGTCTCTTTCTCTAACTTTTCAACCAGAGTTTTAGCAGCATAAGAACAGAGAGAATTTTTTGTAGAGAGACTAGTGTTAGGGGCTGTTTATATAGGGTCAAGCCAACGAATGTAGACAGAAACGAGGCCAGAAACATCAAAACGAACTCAGACTCAAAAATGGGTTCTGTCACCAGGTCGACCCCCAGGTCGACTCTATGGTCGACCTGGTCCTGGGCAGGTCGACACTATGGTCGACCCCCAGGTCGACCTGGTCCTGGGCGGGAAATTTCCCGCCCATTCCGTTCTGGGTTTGAATTCGAATTCTGAGCTGTTTTGAACTTGAAATTTTCTGAAAACTTCGAAGGGTCATAACTTGGTCATATGGACTCCGATTTTTGAAAACTTGGACTCGGTTCCAAGCAGAATTTCGAGACCAACGCAATGGCATAACCCTTGCCCTTGATTCTTATTTTAAAAATTAATTCTACCTTAATTTATGGTTATTACACGTTATTAAAATACGGGTTGTTACAATGTTAATTTGAGTGGGAGCGTATTTTAGTTTAATATTTATACATTTATATTAATATACATTTTGATTGTCAGAATTTTATATTTTATTAATTGAATATTAAGAATCAGTTATTATTCATTATCTACAGTAGATATTAAATAATAAATAACTCTGATAATTTAAATTAATCCTTGAGAAGGATAAACTGAATTAAATTAAATTTTTTGACTAACATCAAAATTTGAGGATTGTTCTCAAACAATTTTGAATGTAATTGTTTTTCAAATATCGAAGATCTAAAAAATTCGAAGATCTAAAACAAAGCTGAAGTGTGACTTCAATTGAATAAGATATAAATGTTATAAAATCTACTTATACATCTCTAGTATTAGATACTAGATATGAATCACATAAATGTATGTGAATTTAAAGTAATTGCAAAATAAGTAGAAATCTGGAAAGACAAGTGAACTTACGATTGGAAATGAAGCAAATGTTGCTGGATTATCAATGGGAAGTTATTCTTGTCGGCTTAATTAATTAAATGAAATAATTGTTATTATGAAACTCCATATAAAATAAATGTTATGATGAATCTTGTTTAGACAAGTTTAAATTTCATTTATAATAAAAGAACAATTGTTATTAATTTTATTTAAATGAAATAATTAATGGAATTTCACAAATAGTTGATGATCTTTATAAATCGTTAACTATAATGTACTTGACATAATTAAAGAGTAGATTAAACTTAGTGATTTGAATCCGACATACCTTTAGCATTACCATTTAGCCCGTATAAACAAGAAAGCATATCAAAACTCCATATATGTAATTTTAAAATCATTTGATTTTGAATCATGTGAAAAATGCAAATCTTGTTTATTAGGCAAAATGGCTGAATCACCTTTCACTTGACACAGTGAATGAGTGATAAGTATTGGGTTTCGTACATATTGATGTATATGGAGCAATGAATATAAAAGCTAGAGGTAGGTTTTATTACTTCATTATATTTACTGATGTTGGTAGTAGATGTAGATATGTGTGTCTTATGAAACACATATCAGCATCCTTCGAAAAGTTCAAAGAATTCATAGTGAAGTTAGAAACAATTTTAATGAAAATAAATACTTTTTGAACATATCGAAAAAAATATCTAAGTCAACTATTTAATGACAATCTAGATGAGTTTGAAATTGTTTCATGACTCACTCTACCTAGAACACCATATTTAAATGGTGCGTCTGAAAGGAGTAATCACACCTTATAAGATATGGTACAACCAAGATAAGTCATATAGATCTTCCAATAAATTAAATTTAGAACAATTGCATTTTATCCTACTAAGATGATTTTAAAGATGCCATATAAGATATGAACTAGGAAATGTCCTAGTGTGTCTAATATGATGATTTGGGATATAAAGACGTTTATTATATGTCTTTCCTCTGATAAGATCAGGCCTAAATCAAATAACCATTTTTTGAATATAAATTCTCTGAGAATAAAGTGTTTATTGCTCGATTTGGTATCCTTTTGAAGGAGAGCCAGTCTCTAAGACACCGATGAGAATAAAACAGATTTCAAAATGTATTAGAAAACACAAAATACCATCGAATCTTGTATAGACAAGAAATTGAGTGGGAGTAACGCAATAATTCAAATGCTATTTGATAACACATTAATTATTGTAAATAATGTTAGTTTTAAAACAAGAAATATATGTTGATTCTAAGAAAGAAAAAGTTTGGGTTAAGAAGTTCATGGTTGAACTTAATTTATTGTTGATCCAATGATATACATTGCGATAACAATATGGCTATTGCTCAGGCCTAAAACCTTAAACTCATTATCGATCCAAGCTTATATTCAAGAAATATAATTCTTATGTGAAATTGTAATAACCTATAGGGTCACACGATTGAACGTTATAAAAGAGATTTTATTTTAGTCAAATAAAATATCAAAATGTTTATATTTTATTTGATATTGAAATGGTATTTATTGGGGTTCCTATTTGATAGAAAAAGCTTTGTTTTAAAAGGAACATGTATATTCCTTTAAAATAGGCGGCTTGAACCCTAGGTTATAAGAGATAAGGTCGAACCAGAAAAGTTAAGATATACCTTTCAAAAACCCTAGAATAAAATGGTGGCTAGCAATTCTCTTTCGTTTCATAATTCAATTTGATTGAAATCAAAGAAAAATGTTCTAATGGATACTTGTGGAGGCAAGGCACTTCTGTTTTGCTCAGATTCGATACATCAATTCTTTGATCTCAAGGTGGAATCGGCTTCAAAGGTAAAAACCCTAAATTGGTTTAGTTTAGTTTATTGATTCTTGTTAAGATCCTAAGTTTAATTGTTAAACAGTTCATACAAGGGTTTCGATTAGATTGATTCAAAAACTAAAAAAACCCATACGAAAGTAAAGAGTTCAAGAGAAGGCCAATAGAGCTAGTGACGATACAAAAATATAAAGGAGAATCTAGTAAGATCGGCACTAAAGTAGAGGCTTTAAAAGAGCCTGATTGATACCGTAACATGGAGGTGTCGAGCCGGCACCGATAG
Organism: Allium sativum; assembly: GCA_030737875.1. Classification (NCBI taxonomy): domain Eukaryota; kingdom Viridiplantae; phylum Streptophyta; class Magnoliopsida; order Asparagales; family Amaryllidaceae; genus Allium; species Allium sativum. The sequence continues at coordinate 127,190,861 of CM060924.1, forward strand.
CAAAGAGTTCAAAGGGAAAGTCCATAACAATGATACCAAAAGAGCAGGAAAAGAAGAGAATGAAAACCTTGTGTTGACCCCAACATGGAATGAGCAATTAGCTTGGTGTCGACACCGAAATAGGAAGGAAAATTTATAAAGCTGAAACCCAGAGAGCCGACATTAAAAGAGGAAATGAAGTTAAGGCATGAAACCGATACCAAGATACCAAAAGTGTCAGTTGTGCAAACCAATGCCAAAGTAATAAGGAAAGAGACACGACACCGAAGATTCAAATGTGGAAACATAAATATGAGCAGTAAAGGTCGAAGCCAAAGGTCGAGATCCAGTATCGTGGGGGACGGTACCAAACACAGAGCAAAGGAAAGCAATTAGAATGTTACCAAGTATTAAAGAAGATAACAACTAAGATGATACTAGAGCCTTTATAAAGTTCCAGAACCGAAGCATTTGTGCAGTACTGCTACCACAATTTCTATAACTTCGGCACCTAAAGTAAGGGACATGAAAGCGTGTCGATACTAATACCACGACATCGAAACAGAGAAACTTGGACCGAAGCCAGTGGTTCCAAAAACAAGACCCACTAAGGCGATTCGATATCGAAGGATTGAGGCAGAACTGGGTTTCCTACTCGAATGCCACCAAAGGGGCCCAAATTGCCTATAAATAATACCCCATGAGTTACAATTTGGGGATCCTCTCCTCATCCCAAAATCTTATATTATATTCTAAGAGCCAAAACCCTAATTTGAAATCAAATTGGGGATTTATCATGTAACCGCCACTATGAATAAAATCATCAAAGACCTTAAAGTGGATGTAGGTTCAATCCGAACCAAACCACTATGAATATTAACGTTCCTCAATCCAATATCCCTAAATACTACCGATCTACCCCTAATGCGTATTCTAGCTCCAGTTAGTAATGACTGTTGAAGCCTATCCCAAGATAACTGTTATCCTTAAGTCTCGTAAGCGTGATACTCACCTCTTGATGGAAGAGTAACTAATCTTCAGACTCAGGATCTTGATATCTAAGGAACGGTAAATTCATTCAAGCTTAAAAAGGACTAGATTACCCTAGGTCCATAACCATAACCCTACATTTCGGTGTTGACAAAAAATATTGTTAACATTTTGGCGCTAGAAGGAGGGCCTAAACCTCCATCATTATTTCTTATTCCTTCCTTATTTCTCATTCCGTTGTAGCAAGATACTCTCAAAATCAGTTAAAGATGGTTAGATTAAGGAAAACGGTGAACAAGATTTCAAGGCATTGTCTACTTTAGAAAATAGCTTACCTTTAAACTTCAATTTAGTAAAAATGGAGGTTGGAGAACCTTCGAGTTTAATGAAGGGTGCAAGTGATGAATTGGGAATATTGCACTTGGCTTCAAAGATTGATACCACTAGAAGATTTATTGAAGAAGACTTAGCCCAGGGTTTCCCTGAAGTAGAGCCTTATTAGGCGGATCAAAGAGATGGCACCTCAAGAGTTTAATAGTCAAACTAGGTCCTCATCAAATCTACAGAACAGTTTAGTTTTGCAAGGAAGAAATCAAGCATTAAGAGAGATGATCAGTTCAGAAGAAAATGAAAGCCTATTATCGTCAGGAAATAGGAAATTATAGGGAATCTCCTTCTCTAATAAGATAATGACGGCTAAGGTTCCTACGATATGAAAGTCCACAACTCATATATGCTACAAACCCCGAAAACCACCTCTACATCTTTGAAGAATACATGAATTTGTATAATATTCTTGAAACCCTTTGATGCAAGATCTTCCCGACAACTCTTCGTGAGGAAGCTATCAATGGTGCAGATATATCACGACCCGATCATCACAACCTGGAAACAATTGTCCACCACGTTTAGCACACAATTCCATGTGTGAAATGACCTAACAATCAACATTTATGATCTAGCCAATATTAATACGGGACCGAAAGAGTCACTTGACCGCTATAGGAAGAGATTTCATGATGAATCACTCAAAGTGAAAGAGGCCACAAACAGTAAGAAGCTAATAGACGTGCGTTCAGGATTGCTTATACCAACCCACTTCCGGAAGGAGCTTATATTAAATGAATGTGAGAGCTTAGGTGATTTTTATTCTAAAGCCGACAAATTCATCTGCATGGAAGAAATTCTCAACACGAATGAGAGCTTAAAGCAAGGCCAGAAGGCAGAAGAGTTTGGTTCCGATTCTTTTGCAAAAGGCACTTCAAAGTCAGGCAAAGAATAAGATTATTGTTTCTATCACAAGAAAAGAGGACACAAGACCAGTCATGGTTCGATGAAAAGAAATCAAACCAAAAGGTAAAGAAATCCTACTTAAAAAGGTTGAAGGATGACCGGTGGAAAGAGTGGTCAAAGGCACTACAACATGGGATTAGAATTTAACAATAAGTTTTCTATCTTAAAGGATTACTTTCATTAGTCATTTAACTTTATCTTTTACTTACAATCGAACAAATATTAATACAAGTTCAAGTGTTATTACAGGTAAAACCCAAAACCTGTCTAAGCCGGCGCATACAATAAAAAGCTCAAAAGTGAGCGGTTAAAGAGGGCAATGCATGAGTAAGGGCATGGCAAAGCTACTAGTCAATGACAAGCTTCGATAAAAGCTACCCAAATATATATGCAACAAAGAAGCGACTAAATGCTAATCATTGCTTGAATTAAATGAGATTCCTTCAAATTTTATCTCCATTATCTTTAAAATTTCATAAACTGCTTTTATCACATTTATTATGTTGAAATATCTGAATACTTCTATGAAAGGTGTGGAGCATACCTTTGATGAAGCCTTTAGAAGAAAAGGTGAATCAATAAATCCTTTGAAAGAAAGGGCGGGTCAAATAAAGCTTACAAGGAGAGAATCAACAACAAATAAAGCTTCCAAGAAGAGAAGCAACAATAATTAAAGCTTCCAAGAAGAGAAGAAACATCAAATAAAGCTTCCAATAAGAAGAGCAACATAAAATAAAGCTTCCAAGAAGAGAAACAACAAAAAATAAAGCTTCCAAGAAGAGAAGCAACATCAAATGAAGCTTCCAAGAAGAGAAGCTAGAATACTTACATCTCCATCAAATGGAGTTGCCTCCAAGTAGGGATACAATACATACATCTCCATCAAATGGAGTTGCACCTATGTAGGGCTAAATACTTACATCTCCAACTAGTAGAGTTGCCCCTAAGTGGGGCTAGTTATAATATGTACATCTTCCCATAAAAAGGGATCAGTGTCGCTCTCTTAGAGAGTAATCATGCATTTTCATATCCTATAGGTTAGGAATAAGGTTAGACGTTAGATATCCAATACCGAAATAATCAAACGAAACTTCTAGCTGAACAGTTGGATATCCAGATGACCTGTAACAACCCAAATTCCGACAGATCGAATTTTTTTCTTCAAAATTCTAATCCATCGAAACTCGTGTTGGTTGCTCTGGTATCCTGTAGAAAAGACAGAGATATAAAATATATCAGAGCTCAGAAAATATCTCACAGTGGAATGGATAAAATACAATATAACAAAAATATAGCCTTACCGTAGTAATAATACTGCCTAACCAGTATCCAAAGCTATCATATCTCCGCCACAGATCTAACCTGCGAGTATGTAATGAAGAGGGGGTCAGAACACAAGTCCTGGTGACTGCGTTTAAACTACACTTCTTGAATAATCCTACATATACCGTTCAGTTGCATTTTCCTATTTATTAGGTTACTTGGGTTAACAACACTCAAGGCTTACACACAAGTCGTACCCATCAACTTCCTAATACTGTATATATGTAGTTACCCCCAATATTAAGGTACACCTATAGTACCCCACTCGTACGGTCTTCGCCGTAATGCCTCATAAATATACGCAGTCCCTCATCCTACGCCGGAGTGACGTACGGATCTTTATATAACAATGCTACGTTCCGCATAAATCTGCCATCGCCATGCTACGTAAATGTATGGACTGCCATCTTTGATCGAATCAGATCACAGAGTAATGATTTATGAGTCTACGATACCCCACCCAGAGCAGACATGCATGTATCTAGACTCTCCCACGTATGTATCATCAATCGTACTCGATGTCTTAACCGCATATATCCTCTACTATGCACTGAGTCCTGTGGCAGGGCTGTACAAGAAACATGGAACTCGATCGGGAGCTTTTAAGGTTTTTGTTTACACAAATGCTAAGGTCTGCATTTTCAGTGGCTATGGTCCCACCTGACCCCTCCCTCAACAAATGAAAGGTGAACAAGATTAAGAACTAATGACCTGGCCCAAGAGAAAACAACAAATCCTAATGGGCATGTCCCTCATCCATAACCTTGATAGCAAAAGGTCTATGGGCTATTGGTTTAGCTCTCTGCCTTTTCGCATCGTGCATCACGTATCAAGCTGACCATCAATGGTAGGCATCCGACGACTCTACTATCTAATGGTTAGACCTATCAGTATACAAGGGTGGTCGTAACCTAGCCAAGTCAGGCAACGAGATCGTCGAATCACCTATACCACCCTACAGTCTTCAGATTGCCTACTATCGTGGCAATCAAGGCATACTCACTGGGTAGAAACGTGCAGACCTAACCTCTGTGAGCGCAGTAGAACACTGTCACAGCACAGAGGGCTACTAGGAGTAACCTCCATGTCCGAAGAAGCCGCGTGCTTCCCCTTCCGATCCTTCGGATCCAGCAGAATAGTTAGATGGACATGCACTCCCCTCGTGTCCCATGACACCATGATGATCTACCCCATTGGGTTATTCGTCTTCAAACATACGGAATGGTCCAAGCGCCTCATTTTAATGTGTTATTAGACCCTATGTCTAAACATTCAAATATGCGCTTGCTCTACCTCATCAGGTTTCCAGTTTAACTTGGTTATCTCAATTCATATTAACTTCTTATCCAGGTTACCAAGTTCTTTCTGAGTCCCTTTTATCTCTAAGGAATGGACCCTTTTTGCTTATTAATTTCAGTCATATAACTTAACCCATTTAAGTTTATTAATAAGCCCATAACATGTTATTCTCTAGATTGTAACTCAAGGTCTGTAGTCTACAATCTTTTCATATTATTCATTGTCTGATTCCATAGTTGCAATAACATGTTCTACTTAATATGTAATTAAGTATAACTCAATTCACATGTTTTCTGTTTAACATGTCACTTATTATTTATGATTAAATGTGACTTATTTCATTTCATAAGTTTACCTCATTCATTCTTATTTAATCATAAGTTCATCTTACACTGTCACTACAACTTATCGTTGTTTACTCATTAACTTAGTTCTCTTAACTCAGGTTTACTAATAAGTTTCCTTTCCATAAATATAACCTATGTTGTCCTTATCAATAGGTTTCGGATTCTCGTTCTCACAGATAACTTAATTTACAATTAAGTACAACTTATCTCATTACATAAGTTATTCCATTGTCTTTCTCGTTTATTATAACCTAAGTTATAATTTCCATTTGTCCCTAGGACAAGGGTACCTATTATATAACATTCTCATTAATGTAATTTATTTATAATAGGTTATTATCATTCCCCGTTCATTCCACTTCTTTTACTGTTCTAACTTTCATTAATTTCCTATTCATTTCCATTAATCACAATTAGTGTCATTTATTTCTATCCTTTTACATACATATATTTTTATATATATTTATGCACTAGACCTCTCACATTAAGCCGACCATTTGTGGATGCTGGATTTGCCGGGCGGTTCCAGGAAGACTTCTACCACAAGTTTGACTTAACCTCGTGTCTTAGCACTGTTACATGTATATTTACGCACTAGACACCTCATATTAAACTAACAACTTGTGGATGCTGGATTTGTTGGACGGTTCCGGGCAGACTTCTACCACAAGTTGAATTTAACCTCGTGTCTAAGTGCGTTACAGTTTTCTAATTTCTGTAAATTTTCCATATAATTTAGGCATGTCCATTCTTCCTAAATTTTTTTACTGTAATTTTATTTTTAACTTATAATAATCTCGCATGTTCTTTCTAACATGTAATTAACTCTATTCTAAAATAATAAAATGTAACTATCAATCATTTAATTATTCTAGTCTAACAATTCAACATGTAATTATCCCAATTTCTATAGTTAAGGGTCCATGCACATAATATGTCTTAGGTTAACATGTAATTAAAACATGCATGTATACAACAGTAATTGCTTCCACATTTTTAACAAGTTTACATTCCAACAGATTTACATTTCAACATATTAACATTCCAACATATGAATATTCCAACATATTAACATATTAATATTTCAATATGTTGTATTAACATTTCAACACTTTAATCATTCTAGCAGCTTTACATTGCATATTAACGGGGAATGTCAAACGATAACTATACCATTATCAAAAAGGTATATTTTAAATCCACTCACCTAATTGCTTTCCAACTCATGAATCTGGTCCAGATATAGTATTCCACAGTTCTCCCAACTGGATTATGACCCTAAATAACCATGGATACATAATTCTTAACTAAAAGAAAAAGGGATGAAAGAGGAGAAAATTAAATAGACCAGATCCAAGAATTTACCTTACTTCGATAAGAATTACGAGCACCCATTTGTAGATATACATTCTTTTCCTCTAGATCTTGATTCAGAATTTCCCAAAACTAATTATCTTATTTTTTTTGAAGAGATTAGAGGAGGAAAAAGAATGGCAGAGCTTAGACGGCCTCTCAGAAAATGTGAGATTTAGGCTAGGCTCTGCTAGCCTATTTATAGGTGTTCAGGATCTTATCGTACATGCAGCGCTGCGTCAGCAACCAACTTAGTTAAGAAAACAGTCCAGATTCATTAATGAATCTGCCCGGATCTGGGATGGGGTCGACCCCCATGTATATGTGTCGTCCCTAGGGTCGACCCCCTATGTTGGTGTCGACCCCGGGGTCCCGGGTCCCGCAAGCCTTTTTTGTGCAGATTTTTACTGTTTTGATGTTTTTGATTTTAAACGGTTGATTAATATCCCGTTATACTCTCTTTGATTTATTTTAAATATTATACTTTCATATAATCTTCTTATACGTATACAAAACTTCAAATGCCTATTTTATACGTATATATATACGCACAACTTTTATTTCGTTTTCAGAATTCAAACGGTGTTATGCCATTTATTAATTCTTTCCGTATTTCTGTGATTGCAACCTTGTTTTGAACTTTTCTCTTATATATATATCTGATCGTATATATGCATATATTTTCATATACATATATTTTTTCTACACTTCCTTATATGTATGCTTTTATTATAAGTGCGTTTATACATATTTTCTCTTTAGAATATGTGTTATCTTAGTCGTTCCCTTAAAACAAAAATATGGTGCCGGCGGGGATCGAACTCTGTACCACTTGCATGAGAGCCACATGCTCTAATGAACTGGACTATTTAGGCTTTTGTTAATAAGGATAGTGGTGGTCATTGTTCTTTTCTTATTCCTCTTTTTCATGTTTGTTGTAATCATTTATTTAAACCATTGCATGCAACCTTATCATTTTGCATGCCCATTTTTCTTTCATTTCTCTCTTTTTATTAATGCATAATATTTGTAAATCATTGCATGCAACATATGTATACTGCATGCAACCAAATTCTTCTTTCTTTTAACGTATGCGTTGCATTTTTATTTGCATTAATTTTCTTCTGTTTAATGCATGTATTTATTACATGCAATCATATATTACCATTATTTTATTCTTCTTTTATATATATATTTATGTCTATGCATATATATATACACATATGCATTATTTAATTATTTAATTTTCATAAAATGCGGGGTGTTACATGACCTAACGGAACTTCTTGTTGAACGATTAGATGGCTGGATGATCTAACGGAACTACCCTACTGAACAATTGTGGATTCAGATAACCAAACGGAACTATTTTGCTGAAAGATCAAACAATCGAAAATTTGGATGATTGAATGGAACTACCGTTGAATGGTTAAATGATGAAACAATTAAATGGAATTACTTCTGAAGGGTCAAATGGCTAGAAAACTAAACGAAACTACTGTTGAAGGGTCAAATGGCTAGATAACTGAATGGAACTTCTACTGAATGGCTAATCGGCTTAGGATAGGATTAATTTATTTTGAAAGAAGTCCTTATTATATGCATCGGAAAAATTATTTCTCGGGATATCTAAGACTCTTTCGGCCATGTGTTTCCTCTAAATGAACTTCCGAGGAACCCACAAATTATTTATGTTTGTTTGTCACTTTTAATGATATTTGGATTGTTTAACATTGTCCTCATGGATGATCTTTGTATACTTGTCGATGATTCTTTTATACTTTTATTGAGGCATTCTATCTAATCATGATGTTCCCTAGTAACTACAGCTTAAGATATGGTTTTTTGTGAATTTCCGAGTTCTTATTTACCCGAGTGTGAGTCTCGGGGTTTCTACTAACTTCAGATGTGAATTTTTAATTTCTTATCACCCGAGTGTGGGTCTCGGGGTTTATACCAATTTCAGATGTGAATTTATGATTTCTTATTTACCCAAGTGTGAGTCTCGGGGTTTCTACTAATTTCAGATATGGATTTCTGATCTCCTATTTTACCCGAGTATGAATTTCAGGATTTCTATTAATTTCAGATATGGATTTCTGATTTTCTATTTGCTCGAGTGTGAGTCTTGGGATTTATATTATTTCTAGATATGGATTCCTGATTTTCTATTTCATCGAGTATGAGTCTCGGTGTTTTTTGCCAATTTCATATATGAATTTCTGATTTTCTATTTTACCTGAGTATGAGTCTCGGGGTTACTACTAATTTCAGATGTGGATTTCTGAATTTCTATTTGCTCGAGTGAGAGTCTCGAGATTTCTTCTAATTTCAAATATGGATTTCTGATTTTCTATTCGCCCGAGTGTGAGTCTCGGGATTTATATTATTTCCGGATATGGATTCCTAATTTTCTATTTCATCGAGTGCGAGTCTCGGTGTTTTTTGCCAATTTCATATATGAATTTCTAATTTTCTATTTTACCTGAGTATGAGTCTCGGGTTACTACTAATTTCATATGTGGATTTATGAATTTCTATTTGCTTGAGTGAGAGTCTCGGGATTTCTACTAATTTCAAATATGGATTTTTGATTTTCTATTTGCCCGAGTGTGAGTCTCGGGATTTCTATTAATTTCAGATATGGAAATTTTCTATTTTTTTGAGTATGTTCCTCGAGATTCCTATTAATTTAAGATGTGGATTTCCGATTTTCTATTTACCCGAGCATGAGTCTCAGGATTTCTATTTCAGATATGGAAATCTGATTTCTTATTTACCCAGGCATGAGTCTCAGGATTTCTATATGGATATCTGGTCTTTTATTTACCGAGTATGAGTCTCAGAGTTTTTACTAACTTAAGATGTGAATTTCTGATTTCCTATTTACTTGAGCGTGAGTCTCGGGACTTCTATTTATTTCAGGTATGGATTTCTGATTTCCTATTTACCCGAGCATGAGTCTCGGGATTTCGACATGGATATCTGATCTTTTATTTACCCGAGTATGAGTCTCGGAGGTTCTACTAACCTAAGATGTGAATTTATGATTTTTTTATTTACCCGATTATGAGTTTCGGGATTTCTACTAACTTAAGATATGGATTTATACACCTTCTATTTACCCGAGTGTGTGTCCCGAGATCTTTAGTACTTTTAGATATTGTAACGTCTCGTATTTTTATCGATATAATAATTAATTTATTTAATTATTTAAATATTGATTTAGAAATTTAAGTGGTTGTTTAATTAAATAATATCGGATATTTAATTAATATAAATAAAAGAATAATATATTTAATTTTTGAAATAGTCGGAAATAGTGAAATTCACAATATTGTGTGAATTGGATCATTTATAATATATAATTTAGTTTAGAGTTGAATTATATTAGCGAATATATTATATAAACGACAGTTGGGCGTATAAATTATATTATAATTATAATCGAGCTCGAAATGGCACGGCAGTTCGTAATTTGGCGATTCGAACTTTAAACGAATATACTGAATCCGTTTTAAGTCAGATTTCTATGAAACAAGAAACGTTTGGAGCTGGTGAAGTATATTTTTCTAATGGAAGAGAAAAATCGAGATTTCGTCATGTAGATTGTGAGTTGTGTCCAAATCAAATTTTTGAAAAGTCGCTATGGAATTCCTTTATAATATATAATGAATTATTTGTATTATAAATGGATTTTTCAATATAAATTGAATACTGGTTTAATCTGGATTTGAAATGTCGAGTTATAAATCCAGATATGTTAATTTTGGAGCTACGTAATATTCTGTGTGAATATATACGATAATATTTATTTATAAATATTTAATTTAATTGTTTTTAAATATATTAATATTTAAATTGGTTTATTTAGAGCTTTAAAAATAGCCTATTTTGCAAACGAACTCCGTTTTCGACGAAACTAATTTTGTTGGATCTGGAATATTAAATTATTGTTAGATTTCAATTTTTGTGATTTTTGGAGTCAATATGTAGTCATACGGATTTTTAATGTGAAAAACATTCAGTATTTTGACTTTAAAAATACGCTGTGTGAGCAAATAGACTCGGAATTCGACGAAACAAGTTTCGTTGGGTCCGTAATGTCAAACTCTAGTTGTATGCCCATCATCATGATTTTTGGATATCGTATGTGATCATATGGATTTTTGAAAGACAAATACAAGCAACGATTGATTAAAATGGAATATAAAATCAATAAAATAATATTAAAACCTAACTATAAATACAGTGTAAATTCTCCTAGCCCTAACTCTTTACTCCTCTGGTCAAATTAATTTCCGCCGTTACTCATTTTTCTTACAGTGGAAAAATGATGAGCAAATGAAATCAAAAGAAATAGAAATAAAATTCTATAAATCATGAAAACCACCTTATTTGGATTCGTATGCGAATTAACTTCCACCGGTGTCAGTCAGGAAGGATTCGATCATTTTTGTCGATGTTGTCTCAACCGCGATCTCCAAGAGCTGTAGAATGGAACTCGAACAACTGGTGCGAGTTTGATATTGAGGATATGAGAAGGTGGAGATTCAGAAGAGGAGAGTTTTGGTGGTTGTTTCGTACGATTCGATGGAGTATAGAAGGAGTAAAATTATCACGATTTTCACTGTAGGAGGAACCAGAGGGTTTCATGTCACATTTTCCATGGGGAATTCGAGTGATATGAAATTGGTATGGTGTGATAGAGATTTCGAAGAGGGTCCTTACGGTATTAACAGTTTGGTGATTCGCGAAGGAATGGAAGAGAATGTGGGATTCAAAGAAGCGAGAATGATGTTCGAAATTGTAACTGGAGTCGGGTTTCAAGTTTTTGGGAAGAAGGGTGTGCGGGTATGGGGCTTCAAGTGGAGTGGATGGGCTTTAAGTCAAAGGTGTAGCCCAAATCCTTTTTATAAAGGAAGTTAAGTTTTTAGTTAGAATTTAATTAATTGTTTACAAAATTAGAAAATGTATAACTTGATCATACGTGATCAGAATTTGACGCAACCGGATCCGTTGACATCATATGGACTGGCACTACACAATGGAACTGACTAGGAGGGAATTGGAGCTTGTTACAATTTATAGCGAAATAAATTGTCTGTCTGAATCAACCGACAATTATCGTTATTTAACGATGATCGTCCATTGTGAGTAAAACTCACTAACTCTTCCAGTTTATATTTTTATAGATATAATCTAGTGTTGATAAATGATGATTGATTGCTGTGTGTTGATTGTTTGGTTGAATTGCTGATTTATTGGTTGAAATTATAGATAACGATGTATATATATATAAATCGTTAATCAAATATCGATTCTGTTTATCAGAATATTTCATATTGGAATGAATTCGATGTTATTTATATTGTTTAACATCTGTGATGTAGGGAAACAGGTTGGAGGGATCCAACTGGATTCCTCAATATTTATAATACTATTTGTTTTCATATATTGTGATATATGATGTGATATATAATCTGTGATTGATTATGATGACACTGGTCATGTTATTTGGTATTTTAAATACCATATGAATTACTAGAATGTATAAAAGGAATTTTTCAAAGTGAATATTGAAAATGAAATATATTTTTTTAGAATGAATAGAATTTTATAAAAGGATTTATATAGAATGAATAGAATTATATAAAAGGATTTATATAAAATGAATAGAATTATATAAAAGGATTTATATAGAATGAATAGAATTATATAAAGGGAATTATAAATGAGATTTAAGTGTTAGAAGTGAAAGACATGATTTTGTATAAATAATTCTATAAATATAGATTAAATAGAATTTGGAATTTGGATATTTTTTTCAAGTATGGAATCAGATTGTTTTGGAGTATATAAAGAAATATTGTTCCCATTCAATGTGAATAATGGATTAAAGTAAATATTTGAAATTAAAAACTTTATAAAGGAAATTGGGTTTTGAAATAAGGATTTAAAATGGACTTAAAGGAATTATAAACTGACTGGAAATTAGTTGAGTTGAATAGCTTTCTGCGTGTTGATCTGGTGTTGGTTTCGGCCATAGGGGTTAATACGTAGGGGGTTGTTCTCTTACTAGTTTACTGTTAGAGACAGATATATATAAGAAGATAGTGATGCGTGAATCAGAAATGGAAACGTTTTCCAAAGTTAATAACGTATATTTTCTAAAATTAGAAAATAAGGATTTGATGAATATATGAAAATGAGAAATAGGGAAATGAATAAACGTTGATTGATGATTGATCGATAGAATTTCCATTTGGAAATAATATCGTTGTTTGTACACATGTTTTTCTTTGATAGTTAAATCACCGACTATCAAAGTTTTTGACCATTTTCGTTGTCAATACAGAGAAACCGGTATCAGATATATTATCTGAAAAACACTCCGTATGGCATGAGCATTGCGAATCAAATATGATGAAGATAATTGAAGATGGAGTTATGCAAGGGCTGTTAAGTAAATCCTAGGTAGAAATTGCTTAAGATGTATTTACAGAATAGTACCTTCGGGTTGTCCAGTCCCAGGACGACCTATATGGAAGAATGTCTGACGGAGTATATTTAATAGATCGCGTAAGTTGATCTCTTCAAACGTATTTATGTTTGGTAGCGGAGGAATTCGTTTCTCTTAGCTGTTTAACCGTGATATGTTTGGAGAAATCAATTTGTGATTTAGCGGGTATGACGATGTGACATTCAAGTAAATAAAGGTGTGATCTGTACGTTTTGGCCTCTAGCCTCACAACCGAAAATAGTATAAAATCGGGTAGGTCGCATGGCTAAGTGGTTAGCTGCCAATTAGGGTGTATTGTCACCTGATCTAGAGAAATTCCATTTACTTCTATAATCTATTTCGATGTTGTCCCTTTCGAGAAACGGTTGCTGATCCCAATCGTTGGTGATAATACATTTGGTACACTCAAGCGAAATGAGTGATCGGTCGTGTTTAGCCTGGGTTATAAGATGTTCTTGTTGAACTCAGTGTATTCCTCTCTAGAGATATGTAACACCCCACCTCCGTTAAGGTCACTCACAAAGGGAACGCCTTAACTTTAATGGAGCATTTTAGTAAACAGAACAGAAATTTACAAGACAGATAAAACAGTACTTGAAAAATTTATAACTTTATTACAACAGAAACCGAAGCAAGTTGGGTTACATCTTTTCAAATCACAATATCATAATTCAAGTACAAAAATATCAGTCTTGTACAAAAGTCTTCAGAATGCATAGTTTTTAAAATCATAATCCCCACAGAAGCTACCATAGGGAATCAAGGCATACTTTAAGCACTTTAAGTACTTCAAGCAGAAGAAATCCGGATTAAGCTAAATTATTCCCTCCTTGGAAACCGGGGGGGGGGGGGAACGGAAGAAAAAGGGGCGAAAACAAGCAAGGTCAGACATAAAGTATGGCAAGTCTAGTGACTTTCAGCATATGAACATATAATAATAATAATGACATGAAAATAAGCTGGATAAGAGATAACAGTAACAGGAGCAGCAGATATGCTTAGCTTAAACAGAAGAAACATAATAATATTACTTTTCACCTCTCTGCACTAATACTAGTATAATAGGATTAGGTGTCACCCTAATGTCTAAACTGAAACAGAAACAGGAACAAAATAATTTCCACAGGAGAGAATGCTAGTAATGGGCCTTTACCACCCCAACAGAAACAGACAGAAACTAAATGCTAATAATGGGCCTTTACCACCCGAACAGAAGGTACAGAAACAAAAACAGATTAATCCCTACGGAAACAAAATGTAAAATTAGGTGTACACTAGTAAATGGGCCTTTACCACCCGAACAGACGGTACCACGCAGAAACAGACAGGTGTGACCACCCAACAGAAACAAACGGTACCAACAGAAACAGACAGAACTAAGTGTACCCTAAAACCCTACCCCAAGCGATCGACTCCCTAATACATAAATACCCTGTGCCAGCCCCACAAAAGGGTGTATCACTCCCCAAAGTGGCAACCTTTAAATGACACAGACCTATTTATAGATGTCACGGCGTCTTACATCCTCAGAGGTAGACCGGGATCCATGCACGCACATGACCCGGTTGGAACACACCATCAACACCCCTCGTCATTATCAGAATGAACCGCTTATAATTAGTTCAGTAAGCGTGCCCGGACCCTACCTACTGTTGGGTCAAAGTTTTGATACCAGAAAGGGTTACTGACTAATATGGGTCCTAAACAACAGATGACACAAGTAATTTCCCTCCTAACCTTGTGTCCCCAGACTAACAGATTTCAGATTAACTTGTTTACAAGTTCAGACATACAGAGTTCAGATCAACTAGTTCACAGATCAGACAAGTTTTCAGACTAACGGATTAGATATACGAATTTAACAGATTTACAGATTTGTCTAACTTTGTAATTGGGCCTACAGATTCATGAAACGGGTTTGTTAAATTCATTAGTCCAATTGGTTCAACCCTATCCACCCAACTCATTTTAGACATCACATTTATCTTAGATTTGTATTAATTAAAAATTAATGCGCAGACCTCTCACATTAGACTGACAGTTTGCGGCTACTGGTTAGGCCGGTTGGATCCGGGCAGATTTCTGCCGCAAACTGAGTCTAACCTCGGGTTTCAAGCACGTTATGACTAACTTCTCACATTAGAACCTATTGTTTGCGGCCACTGGATGTGCCGGGCGGTTCCGGGCAGGATTACGCCGCAAACTCATTCTAACCTCGAGTTAGCCATGTTTCATATTTAGCCAATGCATTTATTCACAGACTATGCTAATATCAGACTAATCATGCTAATTTAACAAATTAACTTTTGTACAAGTTACTGTAGTTATTCGGGATTCTATTAACAAGTTTTGCTCAATTTTAAATCGAGCCTATAGATATTCATACTCAAATTTCAATACTCAGTTTTCAACAGATTTAGCAGATGAACAGATCTAGCAGATTAGGCAATATAACAAATCTAGCAGATTAGGCAATATAACAGAACTAGCATATTAGGCAATATAACAGAACTAGCAGATTAGGCAACATAACAGAACTAGCAGATTAGGCAGTATAACAGAACTAGCAGATTAGGTAATATAACAGATTTAATCATTCCTTAAAGTTTCATAGACATATCTTTCCTAATTATAATTTTGGCCTAAGTTTGCATGCTTAAATAGTTGTCCTTATTCACAATATGATCATACACCCCACGTTTGCATTGAATTTACATGGCACAGATTAGGGTCATAATTTACCATATAACACATGTCCCTAAACTTGCCTAGTACAAAAGATTCACATATAAATTATACCAAATATAGCCATCGATTTCAATGCATGTCATATATTCAAAAATCTTCCACTTAGGTGTTATTCACATTTAATAGTTATCAAATCTTAATATAGATCTTCACACCTAAGTCATATTCTCTTTTTATCTCAAGTCATGAATCGTTACATAGACAATATGCCCAACAATCTAGGACTTTAAATTATAACAGATCTTAATTCAAAATATGCGTTATGTCCAATGTCTCAAGTCACATGTTAACATACAATGGTTCCTCTTCTTCCAATTCACAGAATATGCATAGATCTAAATCTAGTTTACAACATATGTCCTTTTAGTCACAGATTAGCCATGTCAAATTATGCCATCATTCATTATTTGTCCCAAAGTTTAGCGTTTGTGCGTTAATCTCTTATGAGATTTGGCGCAGGCTCGTGGTAGCCTGGCTATAGAACAGAGAGAAGAAAGAGATACAAAATAAAATAGATCAGAACAGACCTACACAACCTCAAATTCAGATTTACAATCATGTCACAATTATAATTAAAGTTTATATCGGAAAATAACTGTACTTGCCTTTCGTGGTTTTAAGAAAGGATAATAAACTGTTGTTGATGCAGAAATGCTGAATTACTCCTCTTTAATTGTTGTTGTAGCTCTAAACTTTGATATGAGATTTGATTTAGCTTTTAATTCTATTCAGGTTGGAAGAAGGTGCATCAGTCCAAGTTTTGATTCCAGTAGAGTAACGGCGCCATTATTTTATTTATTTAGAATAGAGACAGAGTATAGACATAATGAAATTGTGTAGAGAAAATGAGGCTAGGGGGCTGTTTATATAGGATTAGGCGGATGAATCTAGACAGAAAACGAGACCGGATACATCAGAATGAACCAGGTTCAAAAACTGGGTTTCAGGAGCAGGTCGACCCCCAGGTCGACTCCCCACTCGACCTGGTCATGGGGAGGTCGACACCCCAGTCGACTCCCCAGTCGACTTGGTTAGGGGAGGGGTCGACTCCCCAGTCGACCTGGGTATATGGGCGGGAATTTTCCTGCCAGCCTTCTCTGGGTTTGAATTTCAAATTTCTGGCTTTATTTTCGAGCTGTTTTATTTTATTCAAATTCCTGAAACTTCTGAGGGTCATAACTTGGTCATACGAACTCCGATTTTCGAAAACTCGGACTCGATTTCATGCAGAATTCCGAGACGAACGCAATGGCGTGACCCGTTTCCCTTGATTCTTATTTTATAATTTAATTATTCTCTTATTTGTTACTTATACGTTCATAGAAAATGCGGGGTATTACATTGTCCCCTCCTTAAAGGATTTCGTCCCCGAAATCTTCAAGTTAAGAAGAATGTGTCCTACTATCCAGTCATCCATCTACTCAATCATCATCCACAAGCATCCATTTTCCTTATAAAACTTCTAATGTTGTATGAACATATGCAAAAATGTGTGTATATGTTCCTTATCTAATGCAAAGATCAGGCGGTCTACTTATTCAGTTGACCTCCTTAATGTCAGTGCCATGAGTCCAACATGTATGCAATTTTCCTAATTGATACATATTATATCTAATTGTGTGCGCAATCATTCATCCAAATGCAACATCCATGTGATGAGTCAATCATTTTGTATCCACAGAAATTGAAAATGCTCACACATCCATATGCAGTATGAGAGTGTTTTCGAGCCGATCTAGTGCCTAGTGTGTGTATATGCATCCACGAGCAACCACTAGCAACCACTTGCATCCAATTGCAACCATCAAACATAACATGTCTCAAACACATGTTTACACCCATTGGTTTCTACCTAAAGTTCGAAGATTCGATCGATAGGATATAATCGAATGATGGAAGCGAGCAAAAATAAAAACCTGGTTCCCATTAGACCTTGGTTGAGAAAATAATTTCCCCTAAGTATAAACCCCGAAGACCGAAATCAACATCAGATTGATACCCAGAGGATTATCCTCTTTAGACAATGTCAAAACTGGAAATCTTAATCTTATCAGAAATATTCAGATACTTACAGACTACTGGTACAGATCAGATCACCAAATGATTCTTAGGAAACTAAGCATGATAAAACCCAGAATGTATGCGTCCTACTTGACGCCTAACACATATACCTCTCAAACCCCAATCTATCACAAGCAGATGAGTCATAACCGTTATGGGTTTGAGCCTACAGTGGAATCAGAAACAATACTAGTATTAAAGTGCAGAGTATCGGTTACAGAATCAAAATGCCAGAATCAGAAAGAGTTTCAACTCAACAATCAGATAAAGAAATTAAACCTCCCACAGAAAGTTTTCCTAATTCTATCCTATCCACTAGCCTCGAGAGTGTTCGCCTGGCCTCTAGAAGTTGGTCCTGCCCTCTGCCCTTGCCCTCTTTTTTCGGGCAGTCCCTAGTGAAGTGTCCCATCTCACTGCAGTTGAAGCAAGTGCCCTTCCTTTTTCTGCAATCCTTGTTCAGATGAGTCGAGCTTCCACAAGTAAAGCACTTTTTCTCCTTCTTATCTTCAGACTTCTCAATCTTCTTTTGTGTTTCCTTTTGGGCCATGCTTTCTTGTTCTGTGGTTCTTCCTTCTTTGCCTTTTCCTTGCCCTTGTCTTCCTCATGCAGTAGTGCCATGTCCACCAATCTCTCGTAAGTCGCTCCCATGGGTACATGGGTCATGGCTAGACTGTGCAGTGGCTCGTTCAATCCTTTAACAAAGTGGAGAGCCTTTTTATGCTGAGTGTTGACTAAATCCAGTCCGAACCTAGCTAGTTGGATGAACTAGTTGACGTATTCCTTGACCGTCATACTTCCTTGCTTAAGAGATAATAACTTTTCGAGTTGTAGACTTCGTTCAGCTTGCGAGAGGAATTTCGTCTCAAACCTTGTTCTGAAATCCATCCATGTTTCAACTGGCCTCTCGGCGTTAGTGACTTCCCACCAATAGGAAGCTTCGTCCTTGAGTAACCATACCGCCAATTGTACCTTCTTCCTATCGTCTACCTCGAAAATGACTAACAAATCTTCGGTCTCCTTCAGCCAGTTCCTTGTTGCCACGAAGGATTCAGTTCCACAGAAGTCTTTTCCACCCATAGCCTTGAAGTCTCTACACGTCTTTGCGAAAGCATTTCCACGAGGAGGAGGAGGAGGAGGAGGTGGTACCGCTGCCACTGGGGGAGGAATATCTGCTGGGCCTGTACCGTTGGCCCTAGCCTCTAAGTACCTCCTGAACCAGCCAGGTATTGGCACACCCTCTGGAAGGTTAAGATTTCCAGACATGCTAAAACGAAAAGAAAAAGGATTGAAAACGGAGAACTGAAAAGATAGATATATGGCTTTCGGGGATTATGTTTTTCAAAATAAGCTTTATTTTTGAAAATATTTCCTTTCAAAACCTTTTTGAAAATAGTTTTCAAAAACTTTACCCAATCTGGTAACCTTCAGCTCTGATACCAAATGTAATACCCCACCTCCGTTAAGGTCACTCACAAAGGGAATGCCTTAACTTTGATGGAGCGTTTTAGTAAACAGAACAGAAATTTACAAGACAGATAAAACAGTACTTGAAAAATTTATAACTTTATTGCAACAGAAACCGAAGCAAGTTTGGTTACATCTTTTCAAATCACAATATCAGAATTCAAGTACAAAAATATCAGTCTTGTACAAAAGTCTTCAGAATGCATAGTTTTTAAAATCATAATCCCCACAGAAGCTGCCATAAGGAATCAAGTAATACTTTAAGCACTTTAAGTACTTCAAGCAGAAGAAATCCGGATTAAGCTAAAGTATTCCCTCCTTGGAAACCTGGGGGGGGGGGGGGGGAACGGAAGAAAAAGGGGCGAAAACAAGCAAGGTCAGACATAAAGTCTGGCAAGTCCAGTGACTTTCAGCATATGAACATATAATAATAATAATGACATGAAAATAAGCTGGATAAGAGATAACAGTAACAGGAGCAGCAGATATGCTTAGGTTAAACAGAAGAAACAGAATAATATTACTTTTCATCTCTCTGCACTAATACTAGTATAACATGATTAGGTGTCATTGTAATGTCTAAATTGAAGCAGAAACGGGAACAGAATAATTTCCACAGGAGAGAATGCTAGTAATGGGCCTTTACCACCCCAACAGAAACAAACAGAAACTGAATGCTAATAATGGGCCTTTACCACCCGAACAGAAGGTACAGAAACAAAAACAGATTAATCCCTACGGAAATAGAATGTAAAATTAGGTGTACACTAGTAAATGGGCCTTTACCACCCGAACAGACGGTACCACGCAGAAACAGACAGGTGTTACCACCCAACAGAAACAGACGGTACCAATAGAAACAGACATAACTAAGTGCACCCTAAAACCCTACCCCAAGCGGTCGGCTCCCTAATACATAAATATCCTGTGCCAGCCCCACAAAAGGGTGTATCACTCCCCAAAGTGGCAACCTTTAAATGACACAAACCTATTTACAGATGTCACGGCGTCTTACATCCTCAGAGGCAGACCGGGATCCAAGCACGCACATGACCCGGTTGGAACGCACCATCAACACCCCTCGCCATTATCAGTATGAACCGCTTATAATTAGTTCAGTAAGCGTGCCCGGACCCTACCTATTGTTGGGTCAAAGTTTTGATATCAGAAAGGGTTACTGACTAATATGGGTCCAAAACAATAGATGACGCAAGTAATTTCCCTTCTAACCTTGTGTCCCCAGACTAACAGATTTCAGATTAACTTGTTTACAAGTTCAGACATACAGAGTTCAGATCAACTAGTTCACAGATCAGACAAGTTTTCAGACTAACGGATTAGATATACGGATTTAACAGATTTACAGATTTGTCTAACTTTGTAATTGGGCCTACAGATTCACGAAACGGGTTTGTTAAATTCATTAGTCCAATTGGTTCAACTCTATCCACCCAACTCGTTTTAGACATCACATTTATCTTAGATTTGTATTAATTAAAAATTAATGCGCAGACCTCTCACATTAGACTGACAGTTTGCGGCTACTGGTTAGGCCGGTTGGATCCGGGCAGATTTCTGCCGCAAACTGAGTCTAACCTCGGGTTTCAAGCACGTTATGACTAACTTCTCACATTAGAACCTATTGTTTGCGGCCACTGGATGTGCCGGGCGGTTCCGGGCAGGATTACGCCGCAAACTCATTCTAACCTCGAGTTAGCCATGTTTCATATTTAGCCAATGCATTTATTCACAGACTATGCTAATATCAGACTAATCATGCTAATTTAACAAATTAACTTTTGTACAAGTTACTGTAGTTATTCGGGATTCTATTAACAAGTTTTGCTCAATTTTAAATCGAGCCTATAGATATTCATACTCAAATTTCAATACTCAGTTTTCAACAGATTTAGCAGATGAACAGATCTAGCAGATTAGGCAATATAACAGATCTAGCAGATTAGGCAATATAACAGAACTAGCAGATTAGGCAATATAACAGAACTAGCAGATTAGGCAACATAACAGAACTAGCAGATTAGGCAGTATAACAGAGCTAGCAGATTAGGTAATATAACAGATTTAATCATTCCTTAAAGTTTCATAGACATATCTTTCCTAATTATAATTTTGGCCTAAGTTTGCATGCCTAAATAGTTGTCCTTATTCACAATATGATCATACACCCCACGTTTGCATTGAATTTACATGGCACAGATTAGGGTCATAATTTACCATATAACACATGTCCCAAAACTTGCCTAGTACAAAAGATTCACATATAAATTATACCAAATATAGCCATCGATTTCAATGCATGTCATATATTCAAAAATCTTCCACTTAGGTGTTATTCACATTTAATAGTTATCAAATCTTAATATAGATCTTCACACGTAAGTCATATTCTCTTTTTATCTCAAGTCATGAATCGTTACATAGACAATATGCCCAACAATCTAGGACTTTAAATTATAACAGATCTTAATTCAAAATATGCGTTATGTCCAATGTCTCAAGTCACATGTTAACATATAATGGTTCCACTTCTTCCAATTCACAGAATATGCATAGATCTAAATCTAGTTTACAACGTATGTCCTTTTAGTCACAGATTAGCCATGTCCAATTATGCCATCATTCATTATTTGTCCCAAAGTTTAGCATTTGTGCATTAATCTCTTATGAGATTGGGCGCAGGCTCGTGGTAGCCTGGCTATAGAACAGAAAGAAGAAAGAGATACCGAATAAAATAGATCAGAACAGAACCTACACAACCTCAAATTCAGATTTACAATCATGTCACAATTATAATTAAAGTTTATATTGGAAAATAACTGTACTTGCCTTTCGTGGTTTTAAGAAAGGATAATAAACTGTTGTTGATGCAGAAATGCTGAATTACTCCTCTTTAATTGTTGTTGTAGCTCCAAACTTTGATATGAGATTTGATTTAGCTTTTAATTCTATTTAGGTTGGAAGAAGGTGCATCAGTCCAAGTTTTGATTCCAGCAGAGTAACGGCGCCATTATTTTATTTATTTAGAACAGAGACAGAGTATAGACAGAATGAAATTGTGTAGAGAAAATGAGGCTAGGGGGCTGTTTATATAGGATTAGGTGGACGAATCTAGACAGAAAACGAGACCGGATACATCAGAATGAACCAGGTTCAAAAACTGGGTTTCGGGAGCAGGTCGACCCCCAGGTCGATTCCCCAGTCGACCTGGTCATGGGGAGGCCGACACCCCAGTCAACTCCCTAGTCGACCTGATTGGGGAGGGGGTCGACTCCCCAGTCGACCTGGGTATATGGGCGGGAATTTTCCCGCCAGCCTTCTCTGGGTTTGAATTTTGAATTTCTGGCTTTATTTTCGAGCTGTTTTATTTTATTCAAATTCCTGAAACTTCTGAGGGTCATAACTTGGTCATACGAACTCTGATTTTCGAAAACTCGGACTCGATTTCATGCAGAATTCCGAGACGAACGCAATGGCGCAACCCGTTTCCCTTGATTCTTATTTTATAATTTAATTATTCTCTTATTTGTTACTTATACGTTCATAGAAAATGCGGGGTGTTACAAGATACATTGTCGGAAGGTGGTCCCATACCTTGCCAGTTGGAATTCATTACCAAATAAGCACCCGTGGTTTTTGATTATATATTATGTGGAACATGAGATGAAAGCGTTCTGCTAGATGATTATTATATTGTGATTGATAGAAACTATTATAATATCAAAAGAATTCAGATATAAAGATTATCGTTTCTTTCAAAAGGATTTTTGAATGTTGAATCAAGTGTTTTGGATTCTCATAAGGGAAAAACCCGTTTCGTGTTATACGGCATGGTCTTATCTGATATTGTTTATTTTCTCAAACTATTTTAAATTGTTTACTCACACCATTCCCATGACAGACCCGGAGTTTATTTTGTTTTGATTCCCCTAAACTCTTGGGTGTCCAATTTTATTCGGGCAGTCAAGTAGTCAGGATTTTTACGGATACTGAGGACTTGGAGCAGGAGGCTTCAACAACGTTTTTATAGCAATTGTTCACTTCCGCTGTGTTGTAAGTGTTATACTCTAATTATGGTATTGTGTACAAATATTGTTTTATATCAAAGTTACGTTATGAAATATATTTATTCGTTCCATTGTGAGATTCGTGTTTACTCTGATGTTGTATGTTTTTCTTCTTCTTATATTCTAAGTTTCTATCTTATCTATTCTCACCCTCTAATTTCTTTCATTAACTATCTGGTATTTCCGATGCTTGATAGTCGACATTGGGTTATATGTCAATTACTCAGGATCGCGAAAACCCGGGTTGTTACAGATACAGAGTTTTGGCTTTCTATTATAAGTACCCAACCTGGGTATTGGACTTCTATAATTAGAAGGAATTCTATTACACCACCCAAGTCAGAGCTTTGGACCTTTCCCTCATTATTCTAGTTCCAGGAAAGAGGTTCTGGGCTTCTATCACCATGCCCAAAAAGCAGTAAAGGGGTCATTTGATTTTTGTCCTAAAGAACAAAAGGCTCTTATATTGGGGGGCTAACTGGTTGGCACCAAAATTTGCATTAGCCAAATGAAGAGAAGCAGAAACTTCGAAACCAGAAGAACAGATGGCTTGAGGCGACAAAATTGGAACCAACCAAGAAAAGCCTTAGGGGCAACTAAATCGACACCAAATGGCAAGGGGTTGAAAGTACAAAACCGGTACCAGAAGACATCAAAGGAAAGGTCGACATCAAAAATGAAACCCGAGAAGTATCGAAACCAGTACCAAAGTAAAGAGTTCAAGAGAAGGTCAACAGAGCCTGTGATGATACAAAATTATAAAGGAGAAGCCAGTAAGATTGACACTAAAATAGAGGCTTGAAAAGAGCCTGATAGATACCAAAACATGAAGGTGTCGAGCCAGCACCGATAGCAAAGAGTTCGAAGGGAACGACCACAACAACGATACCAAAAAAGCAGGAAAAGAAGAGAATGAAGACCTATTGTCGACATCAATGTGAAATGAGCAATTAGCTTGGTGTCGACACCGAAACAGGAAGTCAAATTTATAATGACAACACCCAAAGAGCCGACATCAAAAGTGGAAATGAAGCTAAGGCATGAAACCGATACCAAGACACCGAAAGCATCAGATGTGCAAACCAATGCCAAAGTAATAAGGAAAGAGATGTGACACCAAAGATTCAAAGGTGGAAACATAAACCTGAGCAGTAAAGGCCGAAGCCAACGGCCGAGATCCAATATCGTGGGGCACGATACCAAACACAGAGCAAAGGAAAGCAATTAGAATGTTACCAAGTACTAAAGAAGAAAACAAATAAGCTGGCACCGGTGCTTTTATAAAGTTCAAGAACTGAAGCTACCAGCACCAAAATTTCTATAGCTTCAACACGGGTTGATACCGATACCACGGTATCGAAACGAGGAAACTCGGACCAAAGCCAATGGTTCCAAAAGCAAGATCCACCAAGATAGGCTGATATCGAAGGAATGAGGTAGAACCAGGTTTCCTACCCGAATGCCACCAAAGGGGGCCCAAATTGCCTAAAAATAAGACCCTAGGGGTCATATTTTGGGGATACTCTCATCATTCCAAAATCTTGTATTCTATTCTATGAGCCAAAATCCTAATTTGAGAATCAAATTGGGGATTTTTCATGTAACCCCCACCATGAATAAAATCATTAAAGCCCTTAAAGTGGATGTAGGTTCAATCCGAACCAAACCACTATAAATTGGTGCGTCCTTTACTTTCTTGCGTATTATATTGCCTTTTGTCATGTTCATGAATATTAACGTTCCTCAATCCAGTACCCCAATATATTTCTGATCTACCCCTAATGTGTATTCTAGATCCAATTAGTAACAATTGTTGAAGCCATATCCCAAGATAACTGTTGTTCCTTAATTCTCGTAAGCGTAATACTCACCTCTTGAAGGAAGAGAAACTAATCTTCGGACTTCAGATCTTGGTATCTAAGGAGCAATAAATTTAATCAAGCTTAAAAATGACTAGATTACTCCAGGTCCACAACCATAACCCTAAATTTCAGTGTTGACGAAAAATATCGTTAACAACTTCCTTTGCTATTAAAGGAGAAAAACTCAAAAAAGCTTATCAACACCCACTCAAAGTGTAAATTTCCTGCAATAGTTTCTCTGTATTTCGTAAATGACCTACTATTTTTTTCCAAACCTAGTAACAAATCTTTGAATGATATATTGGGCACTCTCAGTGATTTCAAAACTTTCTCTGGGATGCAGGTGAATTTCCTTAAATCATCTCTTCTTATTGTGGGTATCACCGTTGGTTTTAGAACGGAGCTTTGTAATAGCTACAATTTAAGGTTGATGTACCAAAGGATAAATACTTAGGTATTCCCCTGACCACTTCTAGAATAAGAAAGAGCAACCACATGGAATTATTTAACAATATCACTAATTGGCTTTTAGCTTGGAACAAAATATTTCTTTCTCACGTAGGTAGGCTAACAATTATAAACTCCATCGCTTTTGCCATGCAAACTTTTTATTCCCGCATTTTCATTCTTCTTAAGCAATTGCTTCACACGATTTACCATGCTAGAAAGTACTTTTTATGGTCCGGTTGTCCTTTCTTTAAGAAGCTCATTCCCATTGCTTGGAAGAATACATATCTCTCGCTTAGGCATGGAGGTATTGGCACAACTCATCTACAAAATTGGAACAAGGAGCCAACTCGGTCCACTTAAGCACCCTTGTTAATGACAATAATTCCCCTTGAAAGGAGTGGGTCTCAATTCATTACATGGTGCAACAGATTTTTGGAGTCTAAAAGTGAAACAAAATTACAATCGGGTTTGGAGGAACATTCCAAAAATGGGTGACACTTTGATCTCTAAAATAAAGCTTATTATTTGGCAAAACTAAAAGAGCTTTTCTAGGGTAGTCTTTGGTCAACACCTGGTGTGATGCTTAATAGGCTGCTTACCTATGACGAAATTCAACAATTTTGCATCCCAATGCAAGCCAAAGTTAGTGACTATATTATGGCCGGTTATGTGATCCTCCCTCATACTAGTAATCTAAGAGTTAAGGTCATATGGGACTTGGTGCTCAAGTGTAAAGTCATTTTGGTGGAGAGTGATGGGCTGTCTTGGGTTGGGTCTTCGAAGCATATTGTTAAAAAGGTTTACAACATATTGGTGGATATTAGTACTATGCCCACGAAATCATGGTTCATTCGGATATGGGATAAGACATGTAGCCATAAACATAATTTTTCCATGTGGCATGTCTTCAAAATGTTATTCCCTTGTAGGACAAGCTGTGTCATATGGGTTGAATATTTCTTTTTGCCCGCTGTGTGAAGAGGAGAATGAAACTACTCATTTGTTCTTTGAATGCAGTTTAAGATAGAAAATTTGGAATGAGTTCATTAAGATAGGTGGTTTTAATCAAACCTTTGTTGATGACAATAATGGATAATATGTTGTCTTCAAGTCGACAAGAATGGGAAGCTTCAGATCTGAGTAACTTTTATGTGCCTTCAAGTTGTATATTTAGGAAGTATGGAAGGAAAGAAATGAATGAACATTTAAAAAGGAAACTAGAAGATATATTGTGGGATCTAGTCATGGTCACCAAGTCAAAACTAGGAAGGTGAAGTGATAAGGACTTAGTAAATGAAAGTGATTGGATTTTCTATACTATATGGCTGGGTTTTTGTAGTTAGTCCCAAGCCTTTCTGTAATAGCGCATAGTTTTTCTTTTGGTAGTAATATAGTTCTCGTTAAAAACCTTGCTTAAATTCCAAAAAATAATCTAAAGAAATGCTAAAGAGTCCAAAAATGTGTTTTAAAGGTTTTGGATGGATGAGCTCGTGAAAATTGAAAAAATTCCTGTCCTACTTTTTTATAATTTGAAATATGTTGATTTACGAAAAGTGGAATGTAACTTTTACTTCCAAAGAATATTGTTTTGGTAAAATATTATTTAGATTCTTTTAAAAGTTTAAAATTACCATCATGATTATACAAACGAGAAGGTCGCTTTTGAGGTCAAAGTTGTTGAAATTCCAAGGTAAATGAAATATACATTAGTCCCATATTTGCAAATTTAAGACAAGATTCATGCATATATGTACTAATTTCTCAATCTCTATATTGGCCTTTAGGGTCAGGTGCTTTTGTGCGGGCGGAAGGACCTAAATCTCATTACTAAACACACGTGCATGTCTCCCGCTCATCCTGAACCAGGCTTGTGTTAGGGTTCGGTCCAATGAGATATCTTATTTTTGCTAGAAATAACATGGCTTTTTCTGCAGTATTTTTTCAGAAGATATGCGACGTTCAAATTCAAATGAACGATCGCGATCTTCTACGGACAACAATAACAAATGATAAATGCGTGCGACCCGTTGAACCAAGTGGTTGCAGAAGAGATGGTAGACTATTATAAAACACAGAGAATACCGACCGCGTTCTCTACATTCAAATTCCCGTCTTCTTTCTATTAAAAATATTCACGACCGTTTTCAATACAGAGTAGACATACTCTTTAAAACCTCGAGCATCTTTTTTGTCTTGAGAAATTTTACAAATAAAATTTTTAGAGACTGCTAAAGCAAGCCTTAAAATCCCATCACGGTTTGATTACATTGTTTTCCTCTTTTATGTTCTATTACCTGTTTTAACATAAACACACACAACTTTTTGTAAAGTCTTTATAAATATTTTTTTGCAAATAGACATAGTTTTGCTAAAAATTTACAACATTTTTCTACATCATAAGTGCAGCAGTTTTCGCAGTTAGGATTTGCAATATATTTTATGCATCATAAGTGTAATAGTTTTTGTTACATATGCATCTAACAATCTTAAAACTTTCCTGCCCAACTGTTGGTGGCTAGATTTCTTTGTTTTTGACATGATCTATTGTGCATTAAAGTCGGGGTCTTCTATTTTACATTTCCTAAACCATTCTTCATGCAACATGAAATGGCAAAAGAAGAAATATCAAATATTAGTGCTACTTACAACAGGTCTGAGCCTTTTAAAGGTTACGATGATGATTTTCCGACATAGCAGAGTCAAATGCAATTCTATCTTACCGCACTAGGTTTGCAGCGGTATCTCAAGGAGGAGGAATCCATGCCTGCACGATGAAAGGAAACAAATAAGGATGAAATCCTTCTTGTTGATACATGGTGTAACAACCCGAATTTTAATAACATGTTAAAACCATAAATCAAGGCAGAATTAATTTTTAAAATAAGAATCAAGGGAAACAGGTTGCGCCATTGCGTTCGTCTCGAAATTTTTCTTGAGATAGAGTCCGAGTTTGCGTAAAACGGATATCATATGAAGAAGATATAGACGAACGAAGTCAGGCAGAAAAACCGGAAACAGGCCAGAATACACTGGCGCACTTGTGAAGTGCACCAGTACAAAAATACACTGGCGCACCTGCCAAGTGTGCCCATATAGATCCAGCACAGAATTCTAGAGTGTTCTGTGATGACGTGTCTTCTTCTGAGTGGCTGGATGACCTGTCTTCGAGCTGGGTGTTTCTGATGACTTCTGGACTGATCCGAAGGCTCTAAATTACCCTATTCTCCTATTTAAACACCCCTAAACCTAGCTTTCTCTCCACACCAAACCATTGAAATGTTATGCTACCTCCACCTTAGTTAAATTAAATTAAAAATAAAACGCGAAGATTATTTCTTGAAAACTACGGCTAGGAATTGGGGATTTGCTTCTACAATCAAAGCAAGATTCAGCGATTCAACAATTCAACGACTAATTTCTAGACTTGACTTCTGCATCTAAATTTCTTAGACCACGATCTGTAAGTTCAAGTTACTTTTAGATAAAAACTATAAATCTAATATGTGCATGGTATAATTTGGAAGTGATTTATGTATGATTCATACCTATTCTTGGTTTCTTCTTGGATCTTGACTATTGGGAATATTGCCTACGACGTTGAAACTATTGTTAATGACATAAAACTATGACTATGCCTATAACTGTGGACATAAGATTTTGCCTATGCCTATGACTATGATGGTGAACATAAGACTATGCCTATGACTATGACGGTGAACATAAGACTGCCTATGACTAATAAGACTATGCCTATGACTATGACGGTGGACATAAGACTGCCTATGACTAATAAGACTATGCCTATGACTATGACGGTGAACATAAGACTGCCTATGACTAAAAAGACTATGCCTATGACTATGACAGTGAACATAAGACTGCCTATGACTATGAACAATAAGACTATTGCCCATGACTATGACAAGGACAATTGTGGTTAATCACCTATGATTCATTGCCTAGGATTATGACTATGAAATTGGATCTAAGCTTGACTTTCTATTCAGACCTATTTTCTTTATTTTTCCTTGGATCTCGATTTTAGGGATTTTTCTATTTAAGTTAGATCTATGCATGTTCTTGAATCTAGATTAGTATTCAAACCTTTTTATGTTCGTAATGTTATCAGATTCATATGCCTGTGATGTTTTAATCAATTTATTCAGTTATGTCATACCTTGAAAATAGATTGATTATGTTATTGAATAATCTATGCTTGTGGTTCTATTTTATTATCATGTTGAATTGGGAATTAATGAATAAGTCTCTTCATATGTATAGGAACTTGAAGTATAACCTGTTATGATAAGTTGTGTAGTTTATCATGTTATGCAAGTTTTAGGTTGTAAAATTATATAACATATGTGACCAAATGTTAGATCTACATGTTTATGTGTATATGTTAAACCTATGTCATATTTCAAGTTCACACTTATTCATATGCTCGTGATTGATTTGCAAGTTCACATATATGTAAGTTAATTTAGTCTATGTTGCAAGTTCACATATATGTATATTGATTTAGTCTACGTTGCAAGATTCACACCTATGATATTCATGTTGACTATTTTGCAAGTTCACACCTATGATGTTCATATTGACTATGCCGATGATGCCAAGTTTACGCTTATGTCATGCTTATGTTAATGAATTGTTTTATGCCAATTTTGTGTACGTTAAATTAGGCTAAGTTTTTAGCCTAATATTATATGTCAAAAACCATGCAGACGGAAAATTAGGCTAAGATTGTTAGCCAAATATTTAGACGGGGTAACATTGGAAAAAATTGGTAATTATAGGAAACTTGACATGAAACTTGCGTTGAAAACTTGACACGAACTTGACATGAATCTTGAACATGGACATGACACTAGATTGAACATGAAAATGGCCAACTCGAGGTTGGGTTGAGTTTGCAGTGTAATTATGCCCGGAACCGCCCGACAAATTCAGTTACTACAAACAATAGGATCCAATGTGGGTAGTTGGTCATATCGCGCTTGAAACCCGAGGTCAGACTGAGTTGTGGCGTAATTCTGCCCGGAACCGCCCGGCATATCCAGTGACCACAACAACAGGTCTGATGTGAGAGGTTGGGGTGCATTAATGAATTAATGCCACATGATAGGGTTAAGTCATGAACATGAAAGACAACACTTAACCAACTTGACACATGATTCGCAAGGCTAAGTCATGAACTTGAATGATAACACTTAGCCAATTTGACATGACATGTAGGTGGGTTAAGTCACGAACTTGAATGACAACTCTTAACCAACTTGACATGCTAGACCGATGGGGGTTAAGTCACGAATTTAAATGACAACACTTAACCTATTGGATGGAAATCCTAGTTACGCGGACCATTTCAGCAATAACCCACTAGATGTATCATGGTACCCTAGGACTAGGCAGGGTGGGGCACGATTACTAGGCTGATTGAAGCGACCAGAACGACGGCTGTGTTGGTGCGCCAGTGTAGGTTCAGGCGGGCTATGGTCGTGTACGTGGTCCGGAGTTGAAAAAGCAGGCATTGGGCATCAGTAAGTTTATCTGTGCATTCTTGATTCGTGTCGGTGGTTGGCACCCTAGGGCTTGATACACCCTATGGTGGACCTAGCACAAGTGACTACATTCTTGATAGGTCCGTATGACATAGACACATGACGAGCTAGAACTTGTAGGGAGCCGATCGACTAGTGGATTGTTTCGTTGGACCTAGAAATGGGTCATTTCATGATGTTGGGCCAAGGAATCATTTCATGATTAATATAGGACATGGGTTTAGGATTCTAGTACAGTTGATGCAGCGAACCTTAAATACGTGATGCTATACTTGATTTATCGTTTTATCTTAGCCTATCTTGCTCATCTTGTCATCATCCGTATGTTTACTTTCAGTTTATACATGTCATCTTACCTTTACCTGTTTTTATGCTGAAAGTCACTTGGACTTACCAGTCTTTATGACTGACCCGTTTTCTTTCGCCTCTTTTTCTTCCGTTTCCCCCTCCCCCCAGGTTCTCAGGGAGGAAAATCTAGCACTTAGCTTGGATTTCGCTTGCTTTCGGTTCAGCTCATGTACAGTTTGATCTTGAGCTATGCTATGGTTGCATTTCTGCTACCTTTGGGGAATTAAGCTACTTTTGATGTTTTAAGTTTATGCTTCTTTATTTGTGCAAGACAGAATTTGATGTAATGGAAAATAATAACCTTGGCTATTTGATGTAAAAGGTTTTGACTCTTTTTGAAAGTAATGAAATTTACCTTTTGATTCTTCCGCTATTTTATCTATGTTCTGTCTTGTAATATTTCTGTGTTTGTTTACCTCGATAACGCTCCTCCAAAACTAGTGCATTCCCTTTGTGAGTGACCCTAGCGAAGGTGGGGTGTTACACATGGTAGTATTCAAACTACTTGTGTAGAAATTATATTCTGATCTATTTGGATTAGGTATTGTACAAAGTGTATCAATCATCCAAAGATAGAAAAGACCCTTTAAAAATGCACTTGTCACAAAGTACATGATACAAAATGTTTCTCTGAAGAAATTCAATGTAGCAAAATTATAATTCATGAACTCAAAGTAGAAGGCCAAAAGGTTGGAGAATCCTTTTTGATGAAGTCATACCAGAGAAATTGCTTACATCGTAGGGAGGCTATCGAAACTATCTAAACATAAAAAGAAAGAAACCCCTTACAAGACCTCATAGTCCAAGTCATGATTGAGGCAGATAATCATGGAGCTACGAAACAAAGCAAGGAGGCATGTGTAGCTGAACGGTTAAATACCAAAGGACACGTCATTCCTAATAAGAGAAAGGCCTCCTAAAAACAAACCCAAGGACAATAAACAAAAAAAGAAATTCAATGACAACTGTTAGGTTTGTGGAAAAAGAGCACACGTCGTTAGAGATTGCATAAACTAGAAGGAATGCAACTTAAAGGCAAAAACAATAGACAACATGGAAGTGGATGAGTCCAATGTTTTAGCAGTTACATCTGAATGCAATTTGGTTCAAAACCCTGCACAATTGTGGGTAGATATAGGTGTTACTCGTCATGTTTGTTCTACCAAATCTGTCCTTTCTAATACAAGAAGATTGACCAGGAAGATAAACTATACATGGTTGATTCTATAGTTTCCATGATCGAGGGAAACACAATCATCCTCATGTTCACTTATGGAAAAAAAGTCAGGTTGATTGATGTGCTTCATGTTCATAATATATGCAAGAATCTCATTTCGAGTCAGTACTACCGAAGAAAGCGTTCAATATGGTCTTCGAGTCAGACAAGATGGTCTTATCCAAGGCTGGAATGTACATATAAAGGAGATATCTATGTGGTTCTGTCCAAGGCTGGCAACAAAACTATGTATTCTAATTGTACTATTAATAGAAATTAAAATTTTCATTTGTTTGATCATGAAATTTTATTATGGCATGATAGATTAAGATATATAAATTTTCAAAAAATGAAGAAGTTAGTAAACTTGGGATTAATTTTGTAACACCTTATACTTTTCTGAGCCCAATTCACTAAAAATCGAAACTCAAACCCATCCAAGCATGGGTTGTGTGAATCTGGTACCTAAAATAATGAGCATGAGCATAATCAGATTACAATAAATCTAACTTATAACTGAAACAAGATAAGATAACAAGTATAACTAAGGCAACTACATTAATAGTGAATCGCCTCATCAAAACCGAGCATGATAAAACAAAAATAGAAAACCAAACTTGAATACTTGCAAAAACCTGACTTCCCTAAGATAAAGCCGAGAATTGTTATGAGGAAGGGGTCTTAACAACAAGTCGTGGTAAGTAGAAAATGTATAACATTGTTCATGATACACAAATGCATCCTGTTTGAGTTCACCCAAATTATATGACTAACAAGCCTAGTGATTCTAACCGGACCTTGCAAAGATAATGCATGATCATTAATTATCAAACCAAGGTAGCACTTCCCAAAGATAGATTACTATACTATACTATACTATACTAAGATAGAACTTTTACGTATATACACACACACACATATATATACTTCTATATATATTAAACCTTTAAACCACCACGCAAACCAAAACCAAAATTAAGAGGTGGGCTTCCAGACTACTTAATATCCTACTGATATAGGTGGCAAGTCGTATAGCCGCTTATGGCCTCACTCATAATATGGCAGATTCCTATGATCACTTAAGGTCCAAGGCGGATCCATTGATCACTCAGTACCTTAGTAGGTAGTTTACAACATGCTTTTATAAATTAGAGGACATTAGCTACTAAGTCCTACTAATCCAAGGATTCCATCATTCGCGCATATCCCTACCCAACACAAGGCAAGATATAGTAAGCAGTCACTTATTGAATACTGGCTAGGTAGGCGACTAATCATCATTTATGACCTTACCCTTGAGGACACCTTTGTTACTATCTAGTTGACCCTATTAGATAATCCTTAGTTCACATAATACTTCTAGCAGGATAGGAAGACCTATGGTACCTTCGTAGAGGTCATTAATACCTTGTCACAAGGCGGACTCTGACCCTGTCACTTACTACATTGAGGAAGCAGACTATCGTGAAGACTACCGATTTCCTACCCAATTAGCCATTTGATACTTCTTATTTATAGGGCAGTGAGTTATTTGATCATTTAGTGCCAAACAAAGGTGGACCCTATGACTCTACCCTTAAGGGGAAAGGGTGAATCCAATCACTTAATCTCAAATAGGTGGATTCCACTACTTAATACCTATAGTCCCGAAGTAGGCTACGCAATTAAATTATTCCTTTAGGTTTCTTCTTTTGGAAGGGAGGCGAGCCTTATAGCCACTTTGTACCTACACTTAAATTAAACATTTAGGATAAACTCACGTTACACAAATAATTATTGATTATCACATGTTCATATGGGTAAATATCTTACATCAATTGTACATATATCTGACCGACGGAAGGTGCAGGCTTCCATCGAATAATGCAACGAACCTTGCATTGTTATCCTGCCAAGTCCAATTCTCATATTAATTAAAGATATCGTTTTTAGAATTAAACTAGAAATAAAATGAGGATTAATGTTCACAATTCAATATTATTTTATTTATTGGACTTAGTATTAATCGCGACAATTAATACTTAAATTTCCCATTAATTACTATAAAAATCACACACCATTAATGACCATAACACTCACTTTTCATACGATAGTAGACACTCAAGTAAATCAATTAATTCTATAATGGTCGCATGCCATTAATGACCACAACAATCAGGTTTCCTATGGCAATTGATGTCTTATTAAATGTCCGTAACATCAGTCCCATTTAAATCACATGAATTCTACTTAATGAAACTCCCATTTGTTTTACTATTTAATTTATTAGTTCTTATATATATAATATATGTAAGTTTATTTTATAAGTTTCTCTAATTGGAGTTACAACATTTATTCCTATTCATTTTGAATTGTAATTTCCCTATTTATTTTCCCTACAACATTCATAGTTACAATTTTAATTCACTTATAAGTTAATTGTAACCTTTAGAATTGTAGAAATTAACTCCACATATATTGCTAATAAATATAATGGCTAGAAATTTTTATTTCCATTCATTACGAGAAACAATACTGTATACCCATTATAAATGGAAAACATCCAAATTCAAACCTATAATTCGTGTTTACCTATGTAAGAATAATAATTGGACTATTTGCACATATTTTGGATGGATAGATTTATAAGATAATTATATATAGATATATATTTGCGTGATGTTTACGCTGTTACTATTTTTTTTGGCAACACCAACCGGTTTTTGAAGTGATTCCTAACACTTTTCTCATTACAACAAATAATAAGTACAAAAGAATACTGGAGATTGACAGGTTGCCAATCTACAACATACATTTCCTAGTTCTAAAACATATAACCACTACTCAGGGTGTAATTAGTAAGACACTAGAAAAGAAAAACCAACTTTAACAACCCAAAGTTGCCTTGGCAGTCACATGTACAATAACCTAGTGCAACAAACATTAAACCTACTACAAATTCCCTCAATCCATCTCACTTCCACAGCAACAAGCTTCACTTTTCAAGCTAAAACATATACAATAATAAGATCCGACCAGCCAATATTACATCCACGTCCAACCTTTGAAACTTTGAAAACACAGAATTCAGGAAGCTGCAAAGCAGTCATTA
Organism: Allium sativum; assembly: GCA_030737875.1. NCBI lineage: Eukaryota > Viridiplantae > Streptophyta > Magnoliopsida > Asparagales > Amaryllidaceae > Allium > Allium sativum. The sequence goes on from CM060924.1 coordinate 127,226,857, forward strand.
GTGCAACAAAGGTACAGTAATCACCTCCACATGCTCAGGAGTTTCGCAACAGATAACTATGCAACTCATAGGACATCCATTCAACCGCCTAAAGGATAGAATGGCTGAAATAAGTATCATGTAGGAACATATGACTTGAAAAACTATGAACCCTAAACCAGATTAAGAAGCCACCGAGGATACACATTACATCTAGGAAAAAGCAAAAAAACAAAGTAGATTTTACCAGATAAAACCACACAATGAAGTAAAGCTCCCCAAATTGAAACACTCGACGCCCAACACTGACACACGTTGACACCACCCAACAGAGCCAAACAAACACTAACCCAAAATCACAGACAACAGTCGAACTCCCACCAGCACATCGAACGTTGTTAAATCCATAACCAGTTATTGGTTTGCCTTTTGATGAGTGCACGAGAGTAGCTGCAACAAGAGGGAAAGAGGATCTGGATCTCGCGAGAAAGGACGAACGAAAAACCTGCAGCTGGGCAGAATGAAAGGCTGGAGGAACACCACCAAGAGCTTCAAAATATTAGGTCTAATACTCATAGATCTGAATTGTAAGAGGTGGATCAGCGAAAAAGATCATGACTTTAACAAAAAGGGAAAATATGGAAAAGAGTGAGGAAGCAATTCTTCCCCATGATGGCAAAAGCTGGGTATGAGGATGGAAAGGAAGTGGCGAAGTAGGAGGCAAAAGATCGAAAGTGGAGAGCAAAGAAAATGGAATGAAGAAGGAATGAAAGTGTTAGAACCCAGTCACCATTGTTAAGAAGCAGAAGCTTTTTTATGTTGTTTCAATTGATTGATTTATAATTATTTTACATTCTAGTCCAAACTAATGACTAGAACAAAATTTGTGTATTTAGTCTTGCTGAGATTCAAAATCTCTTATTTACTGTAATTCTTGTAAGTTTTCCCCAAATAATTAAAAAGAGAAAACATGACATTTTTGAAATCATAAGAAACATGATATATTTTATTTGGAATACATGATATAAACTACATACAAAATACGTGAATTTACACATCTCTTCCTAAGTGTCTTGTTAATATTTCTTGTAGATTACAAACAATTCTTTTCATATATTGAAAAAGAACAAAAAGGGATAATTTTAAAAAATCAAGTAAAAACTCCAAACAATATTAAATACAAATAGACTTATAACTCAAGATAGAAATTATACAATTCTTACAAGTTACAATCAATCCCACAAATCTGGAATAAACACTATACACTTTTAATAATATTTAAGGAATGATTCCAGATTTATAGTGTACACAATAACTACAGGATATAAGAAAGAATTGAAGAAAAAATATGAATATTATAACTAAAAAGTCTACAAATAGATATCAGATTTTAGGCATATAATTCAAACAATACAAATGAAATAAATTTGATATTAGAAACAATGAATAGATTTCCCACTCACCTGAAAGCTATTCCAAATTTGAACACAACTTTTAAGTTTATTTTCCAAATCCTTACAAATCTATAATATGTATAAAAATGGGATAGACATACATACTAAGATTTATAGATCTAAAAAAGAATTAAAAAAGAATTAAAAAAGGAAAAAGGAAAAGAAGTTTACCTAATACGTGCAACCAACCTTTATTCATATTTTTTCTATATCCATCTTCTCTAATTCTTATTTGTTTGAAAGAAACCGATTTATATTTAAGAAGATTCGGAAGAGATTGGAGAAGCGAAATAGCTTCGCTGCTACCTCCAGAAAATATAAGTAAAGAGTAAGGGTCGCTAAGCCCTTATTTATAGGAACTCAAATGACCTGGAATTGTTAGATTAGGTTTAATGATAATCCATTTGTCGATAATGTAATATATTATTTAGAACCTTAGTCGCCACAGGATTAGGCGACCTACAAGTCACATTGGGTGGTCGATCACTCGGTCGACCCCTATGTTGATCGCCTAATCGACCTACCTCCTGTGGTGGAGGGGTGTTAATGGTAATATTAATTACCATACATATATTTGTTGATTAATTATTTTCCGTTTGTTTTTATATTCCGTTCATAGATTTTTTATACGGACTCCGTTTACGAAGTTCCAAACATGAAAGTTGATCAGAATCCCGTCACGAACTCAATAGGGGTAAGTTTCATTATTAAATTCCATCGCTGTCTCAAATTCCATTTTTGAAACCTAACTAAATAACGAATTTAGTTAACGCAAAATTCCAAGGTGTTACAAATTCCTAAATTTCAATAGATAAAACTACAAATGTGAGACATATGTAGAAACAAAAATGATTATAAAACCATCTCATGCTATCGATAGAAGTACTGAACCACTAGGTTTGGCTCATACTGATTTAGAGATTTTAAATATTACCTATAAAAGGTGGAAAAAGGTATTTTGTCACTTTTGTTAACGACTATACACGAGATTGCTATGTCATTTAACTAGTAAAAATGAAGTAATTACATCGATTATAAAGTAGGCTAAAGTAGAAAACCAGTTAAACAAGAAGACCATGAGATCTGTTCGAGGTGGAGAATATGAATACTATTTGAATAATTTGTGCAGAAAATGATATAATTCATCAAACAACAGCTCGGTATTCACCACAACAAAATGCTAAAAAAAGAATGTAACATTAGAAGATATGACTAATGCAATGTTATTAACGTTTAACTTACCAACGAATTTGTCAGGGGATATATTACACAACATTCCTCACAATAAAATAGGAACAATTCCATATAAGCTATAAAAAGGACACATGCCAAGTTTCAAATACCTCAAAATGTGGGAGTGCTTTGCAAAAGTTTCAGCTCTGCCTCGTAAGAAAGTTAAACAAGAACAAAAAAATGTATATGTTACTATCTATGCCCAGCCCAAATACCAATGCCCATAGATTTTTGATATTCAAGTCTGATATACCTGATATTAATGTAAATACAATTATGGAGTCCAGATATGCCTTACTCTTTGAAGATGTGTTTCCACACAAAAAGAATGAAGGAAACTGTCCCTAAAAGGACAAGAGAAGAATCAAGAAATTTACATGAAGATGAATCTCATCGTGAAGTTAAGGAAGTTAAACCAAGAAGAAGCTTTAAGGGAAAGAACGTCCATGTTATTTGGCATAGAATTCTTAACTTACGTGTTAGAACTTGAACTTCAAACTTACAAAGAGGCTATGTCATCTTCACATTCTTCCTATTGGAAAGAAGCAATCAAAAGTGAGATTGATTCGATTCTTGGTAATAAAATTTAGGAAGTCGATATTCCACCTGGAATAAAATAAATTGACTGTAAATGGATTTTCAAGAAGAAAATGAAATCAGATGGCTCTATCGAGAAATATAAATCCATATTAGTTGCCAAAGGATATCGTCAAAAAAGGTATAGACTTATTTGATATTTATTCGCCGGTTACACGAATAACCTCTATAAGAATGCCAATATCAATTCCACTCATTTATAATCTATAAATTCATTAAATGGGTGTAAAGACAACATTCTTGAATGGAGATCTCGATGATGTGATCTACATGGAGCAATCTGAAGGTTTATCTCCAAAGGAAATGAAATCAAAGTGTGTATATTGATCAAATCATTATATAGACTCAAATTAGCTCCAAAGCAATGGCACAAAAAGTTTGATAGTGTCATGATGAAAAATGTTATTCATATAAATGAATTTGCCAAATGTGATTATCATAAACAAATAGATAGTCATATATAATGATCTGTCTATATGTGGACATATGCTAATCTTTGTAGCTAACAATAAAGTTATAGGTACCTTAATAAACAACTTCGATATTAAGGACTTAGGGGTTGTAGGCATTATTTTAGGAATCAAAATAATAAGAACACCTTATATAACTGAATTATCTCTATCGCATTGTAGACCAAGTGATTGAAAGATTCCAAAATTTTATAATTAAAGGGGTTAAAATACCATTTAATCCACTAGAAGTACTACACAAAAACATAAATGAAAATATAAGGCAACCAGAATACTCATGTGCAATAGGATGATTAATGTATCTCTTGAATTGCATTAGACCAGATATTGCTTATGTGGTCGGTCGACTAAGCAAATATAAAAGTAATCCAGTGAAGAAAGACCGAAAAACACTAATGAAAGGGGTGGGATATTTAAGGAATACCAAAAATTATTCCTTACACTACGAAAAATATCCATCCATCTTTGAAGGATATAGTTATGCAAACTAGAACTTATATTCAGAGGAATCAAAATATATAAGTGGTTATGTCCTTACTCTTGCAGGAGCAGCAGTATCATGGAAATCCACTAAATAAGCATGCAAAGCTCTATTTGCAATGGAATCTGAATTTATAGCTTTAGATAAGGCAAGAGAAGAAGTAGAATGGATTCGTTAATTCTTAGAAGATATCACATTTCGGCCCAAACCCGTAATGGGCGTATGTATTCACTGCGATAATCAAGCAACGTTAAGTAGAGTGAAAAGCTACAATGGAAAATTACAACACTTTCGTTGATGCCACAACAAAATTAGGTAGTTACTCTCTAATGGAACTATTTCATTGATTATGTAAGAACCAACGATAATCTAGTGAAACCATTTATCAAAGTTTTATCAAAAGAGAAAAGCGAGTGTGCATGCATCATGGGTAATGGGCTTAAAAGCCTAAATCGAAAAGAGTTACCTTATATGGAAGCCCATCCTAGCGACTTAAGATCCCATGGAATTGGATCAATATTAAAACCAGTTCTGAGTAATTTTAAAAGTAATGCATTTAGGGACCGATCCTTACAAACTATGATGTATAATATATTGCATGTCTACAGAAATATTAAAAGGTTAAAGCTATGCTTTTTTTATGATGCCCCTATCTAGAAAATAACAAGTGGGGTATATGTGGGGTACTTTTAATTGTTGTAATCACCTATGTTATTGTGAGCTAATTTGGCCCTATGAGAATATTAAAGGCTTTAATTCTTTATCAACACTCGCAGAACCAAATTGTTTAGGATCAAAATAAACATAACCAAGAGATTGGATGAGAAAGGAAACAATGCTTTGTAAAACTTATTGTTTGGTTTTACAAAAACGGCTGAAGGTTTAAGATGAAATAATTTACCGATTAGCAAAGTATATCTTATAAGTTTTTACTAGGGAAAGTACAAAGTAAAATATCTAATTATCTCTGACACAACCTTATTCCTTATGTATTTTGTGATATTCCACTTGTGTGGAGGAAAGGTATATTATCATTCATGCAGAGATTTTTAGAATTCAAAGGTAAATTAAATACATGTTAAAATAATTGATATATGGTATTTATTAAATACCATATATCAATGGTAGATACCATATATCAATTATTCTAACAATACACATGTAACACCCCGTAATTCTGTTAAAATTAATATTCACAAATTAAAGAATAACTAATCTCAGACGTGAGAATTGTGGGAAACGGGTTGCGCCATTGAGTTCGTCTCGGAATTCTGATTGAAATAGAGTCCGAGTTTGCGTGAGTTGGACTTCGTATGAAGAAGTTATGGCCATCGCAAGTTTCAGAAAATTCAAAACAGATTTCAGAAAATTTAAAATTCAAAATTCGAAGTCAAACAGGCTAGGCGGGAAAATTCCCGCCCAGCACCCCAGGTCGACTGGGGAGTCGACACCCCCCCAGGTCGACTGGGGAGTCGACTGGGCAGTCGACCTGGGTGTCGACCTGGGTGTCGACCTGGTCCAGTCGGCTAGGGTTTGGCTGAGCCCAATCTTGAGCTGCTGATGTGTCTTTAGGGCTGAGTTGGCAAATTTAACGGTTCAGTTTAGTTCTGAGTTGATCTGACGGTCTAAATAAATCCTAAACTCTATAAATACCTAGGTAGTCTCTCACTTTAATTCACATGAAAAATAGAATAGCCACCGTCATACCGCCGCCATGGAACTCAGTCTAGCCGCCGCCAACTAAGAAGGAAGAAAGCTAATCAAAACCCTAATTCTACTCAACTCTAAAGCAAATCAAGACTCTCTTTCTTCTCTAATTGTGAGTATGATGATCTTAACAAGAATATTATTAAACTAATTAGATTAAGTTATAAATGGATTATAAGTGAATGATGTGAATTGTCATATATGTTGTTGTAAACCTTATGCTATCATGTATGTTGTAAATCCTATGTTATGTGATGATGATATCCTATATGTTGTAAATCATGCTATGATGATATTGTATAGGTTGTAATTTTCTATGCTAAATTGTGATAAATCATACATGTTATAAAGTCATGATGTTATTATCTATGCTAATTAGTTCATGTTAATCAAGTCATAATGTTGATATTATTTGGGCTATGTTAATGACAAATCATGTATGCAAGTTTAGATTGATTAGTAAAGATTATGAACATATGCCATGAAATCTATTTAGATCTAGAATTATGCTATGACATGGGTGAGTTCTATGTGTTAGATGCTAGTTCACACCATCATTATGTTGCATAAAACACCATATGCATGAATTTGGGTTATGATCATATCATGTAAATTGTGACATTTAACCAAACAAGTTGACACCTTTAGATCCATAACATGTGTAGTTTTATGCAAGTTTCACCCCTATTATGATTAGATTTATTTTATTTGTCTATATGTTGTGATAATTTATCTTTGTGCTATGAGTTAGACTATTCGAGTCTAACGTATATTTTGCGTTGAATAAGCGAACGTATAACGTGGGGAGGGGTAATATTAAGGATTTAATATTAAGAAGTTGGGGTGCAATTGATATGATTTTGCATGCCATGAATGGATGGCCATAATTGAGTCAATTATAGACATCATTAAAATTGGACTTAATTAATAATTTGAATAGGGTATTATTAAAACTGGGGTAAAAGATTGTAAGTGTGAATCAATGCTTAGGACACGAGGTTGGACTCGTTTGTGACGTAAAACTGCCCGGACCCGCCCGACAAATCCAGTAGTCACAAATGTCAGCCCAATGTGAGAGGTCCTAGGCCCAAATTAAAGCATAACAGTTGTGAAGACACGAGGTTAGACTCTTTTGTGGCATAAGACTGCCCGGACCCGCCCGACAAATCCAGCTGCCATAAATGCCAGTCTAATGTGAGAGGTCTTTATGAGGTTAGGGCCTGAATGAATTAAGAAATACTTAACCAGATAAACATGTAAGGTGGGACATGGGGGTTAAGTAGGTGCCTTGGGTGGCATGAGGAATCTAGTGATTGCCTTTAGTGGCATTTGAAATACGAGTAGTAAGACTTAACCAAACACACATGTAAATGAACATGACTAAGAAGAGGGTTAAGTGGGATACACTAGTGGGGACAAGCTTAGGTGGATAGCTTGTGGGGGCCCATTTCAACCAGTAACCCAAACGTATCTTTGTGGGCTCGACCCAAGTCGAGGATGGGACACGCATACTGGGCTTGACTATAAGAGGCCAAAACGGGGTAGCGGTGGCAACGCAAGTCCAACGGGTTTCATATGCATGTGTGGACCCGTGCTGGTAGGTAAGACTATGTTGCATCGTGTAGGTATAAGCCGTGCATTCTCAAGTTGTATCGGGTTGCCACTTTAGGGGAGTGATACACCCCACTGTGGGGCCAGCACGGGTATCTACGAGTAAGGAGCCGATCGAAAGTGGGTAGTAGGGTACACCTAGTGGAGATAGGGGCAGGCGGCACCTATGTAGTCAGCTAGGGGTACGCAAGGCTATTTATATAATTTCTAAGTGAAGCAAGCGGGATCAACTTTGAGGGTGACTGGTGTGGTGCAGTGTAGTAATTATTCGTTAGTAATTAGGTGTTCCTTTAACGTTATCTTTATCTGCTCTTCCATACCCAATAGTTCATAGACATTTCCTTGTTTTCCAACTTATGCCTTAGTCTAGTTATTTTGGTAATAGTATTGTTAGAATTATCATACTCGCCAGACTTTATGTCTGACCCCCTCCATTTCTATCCTTTTTTCCCCCTCCAGGTCCTCAGGGTGGACCCAACTCTAGTGGAGTTTGATTGGATTGCTTTATCTCTCTTTTAGGAAAGCTTGGACTGTTGAAGTAAAGTCCAGCTTGTTATCTTCTTTAATGGCTATTTGTGTAATGGGGTTATGTATTTTGTTTTATCAAGATGGATATTGTACTTGACTCTGATTTATGGTTTTATGATGTAACTATCATGTTTAATTTCCGCTGAAATAAAGTTTTAGATTTCCAAGTACTACTTATTATCTGTCTTGTTGTAATTTTTCTGTTCTATATTCACTTAAAACCTCCATGGAAGTTAATGCATTCCCTTTGTGCGTGACATTAATGGACGTGGGGTGTTACAACACATTAGTCCCACATTGCCAAATTTAAGACAAGATTCATGCATATATACTAATTTCTGAATCCCTATATTGGCCCTTAAGGTCAAGTACTTTTATGCCAGGAGGAGGACCTAAATCTCATGACTAAACACACACTCGTGCGTCCTCCCATCTCATACCGAACTGAACCAGTATGGGTTCAGGCTAGCGAGATGTCTTATTTTTACCATAAAAACATGGTCTTTTCTGTTGTTTTTTTTTTGAATAGATGCGATGTTTAAATTCAAATAAACAGTCGCAATCCTCTATGGACCACAACAATACATGATAAAGAGGTGCAACCCGTTGAACAAGCGTGAATGTTGGAAGATATGGCAGATTGTTATAAAACATAGAGAATACCGATCACATTGTCTACATTTAAATTCTAGTCTTCTTCCTTCCTATTCTTAAAAACATTTGCTTCCACTTTCAACATAGAGTGGACATAATTTCTACAATCTCGAGCAGACATATTGTGTATCTTGGAAAACTTTTCAAATAATTTTTTTAAGGAGATTGCTAAGGCAAGCCTCAGAATTCTCATCACGGTTTGATTACTTTGTTTTTGTTTCTCTTGTTCTGCTACCAGTTTTTACATAAGCAATCACAACATTTTGCATGTCTTTAAAAATATTTTCTGTAAATTGAAACTGTTTTGCAAAGAATTTGCAATAGTTTTTCTACATCATAAGTGTAACAATTTACATAGTTTTGCAGAGGACTTGCAATGCTTTTTACGCATCAAAAGTTTAACAGTTCCTATTACATATACATCAAACAAAAACCTGGTAACTTGCATCGGAATCTATGTAGTTTTGACAAACTATTAAATCCTCTACATTAACAGGAACCACAATGGGTTGTAAAATATAATATGGCTTATTAATTTCATTCAACAGTTGAAAAATAGTTGAATTGCTGGGTGATAAGGTTTTTATAATGAAGCAATTATCTAGATCATAAAGCTTACTAACTAGGGACAGTTTGGCTCAAGTACCTGTTATGCTTCAAAATACAAAAAACTCCATGTCTAAAAACTTTATAAATTAGGTACTTATTTTTTGAAAATCATCAAAAAACAATAAAAAATTTAAAATGAAATTCAATACATAATCATCATCATATTCAAGCATTAAAACTACAAAAAATATGATTCAAAAAAAAATGCATGCTTCAGTAAATTGCAACAAATAATGCAACTATTTGCAATTGTTGCTGATATTTCTGCAACTTTTCCAATTATTTACATTAACTGTAAAACAATTGTTGATATATGAGCAATTTATAGTAATAATTGCAGAATTGCTGCATTTTTTTATCTGCCTTTTATTCATTCAGTTTTACAATGAGTATAAAATAGTTGCTGATATATCAACAATTATATAGAATAATTGCTAATATACAATAATTGCTGATATATCAGCAATTATTCATCATCCTTCCATCATCTGAAAAATAGTTGTTGATATATCAACAATTATATACAAAAATTGTTGATATCTCAACAATTATTCATCAGCCTTGCATCTATTTTAAAAATAGTTGCTGATATATCAGCAACTATATATGAATAATTGCTGATATATCAGCAATTATTCATCTGCCTTTCAACCAAATTTTGGGTAAATAATTGCTGAAATATCAGTAATGATTCACTAAAATGCTGATTTTTTTTTGCAGAATACTTCCTTGAATATTTGCAACTTTTTTATACAGCATCGCCAAAAAAGTTGAAAACACGTTGGCTACAGAAATATGGACCTGCTTTAAAACAAAACATAAGGAAGGAGCTGCGATGAAACAAACTTGAAAAGAGGGATTCGTGCTAATTACCGCTAGTAACTAACTACTACTTATCTATGCAACATGCAAAATACAAGCCATTTACATTTATAAAACATCACATCAACATGCTAGGCTTATGTCTTAGGATTCAAAAATAACTTTTCTCCAACAATAAAAAAGGAATGGGTGATAATAGAGCAACAATTTTATTTATGTTTAATTTATTGAACAAATAATCCATGCATCCTAATATTTTAATAGTTTGTTAAACATTAAATACCACACTTAAATTTGAGGTTATAATATCACTTTCCTACGTAAAATTTAGGGTTGTATCGGTTAACTTGTATAAAATTCAAACATTAAACACTATGATTCCAAAATAAGAAAACCGATTAATTAAGCAATATTTTTAGAGGGTTAACGGATAAAATAAAAAAAACATAGTGGCTACTTTTTAGTATTTTTATGAATACTAGGAGATTTCCCGATTTTCCTTCAAATCGGAAGTTGTTAGTTATAACGACTTGCATATTCAAACGTCTTACATTAATAGAGTTAACAAACACCTAGCTGAAATTTGAATTGACAATTTGATATTAATTTAAAATGGATTCAATAACGTCAATCGACTCCGTTCCATTTTATAAATTTATGGATAATAATAAATAGCTTGGAATTTCGATCGATAATCAAATCGTATTTTTAAACTAATATCACTACACAAAACAGGCCGTTTTGTAACGCTTTTCTCGGTTCAGTTTGTAACAGTTATTACTGTGATAAAGTTATAACAGTTGTTTCCATTATAAGATAGTGTAAAGGTTATTTCCGTTATTACGCTTGCGCACTTTTGTAAACAGGAAAGTATAATGGGGTAAATTGTAAATTCGTGCTGTATTTTTGGATTCTCCCCTAGTAACGGTTCTAACCCTTCATCTCGTTTTCCCCTGTAAATCAAAAATAAATTAGGGTTAGCCGCTTCGTTTCATTGTCACGCGCCTCCTCCTTCGCCTCGTCCGTTTTCACCTCCTCCAACCACGCTTCATTTCTGATCAAGTCGCGCTCCTCCTCCTTGGCTCGTTTGCGATCCTACTTCCCCCAGCTTTCCGCCTCGAAGTCAGGTTTGGTCCTTGTTAGTTCTGTATTGTTCCTTTACATTTTATTTCAAGTTTTTTAGGTTTCAATCAAGTTAAAGTCGGTTTGATTTCATGTTTTTTAGGTTTGACAAATTTTTCATTATTGAGTTTCAATGTCTTGATCCAACTGCTAACTTGTAAATCTGATATAGTTAGTGGGACATAGAGTATTAAATTATAGGGCGTGTGACAGGAGCATGCACTTAATTTGTTTAAACATATGAACAGATTGCAGAGGAACAAAACTGAACATGATAACCTCCAACCAATAATTATAAGGTGTGTTGCAGTGTTTGTATGTAAACTACTAACAACATGATAACCTCCAACCAATAATCAAAACCAGTAACTAGTTCATTTTTTAACCCTATAAACATTATAAGTTAAAGTTATTCAATAAAAAAACAAAACATATATAATTGAGAACACCACAGGCCTGAAGATTTCACGAAGATTTATGTAATTTCCAAATATATTAATATACATGAGTTTTGCACTTTTCTTGATCAATATTTTTTATGCATTTTCAATGCTTAAAATCTATCTAACTGAATGTTTTCTGCAGTTTGGTTTATCTTTCAAAGGCAATTTGCATTTTTTTGATTTACTTTTTTATTTTTAATTAAAGCACGTGATATCTTCATTCTGAGCCATGTTTCATAGTTTCCTTTCTGTACATGGAATATGTTGCTTAGTTACCATCTGCATAATTGATTTTAAGCTGTTCGCGTGTCATTTTTTCAGTTACGAATTGCTTAATGATATGTATAGAATGCACAGCTTTGCAAATTCAGTCAGGCTCTCTCCAACTTTCTCATACCTTAATTTTGCCCTACTTCGATCAATCCCTTTTCCTCAAGGTAGGTAATTCTCCATATTCGGTTCTTTGTTTAGCACTGACTATCTTATTTTAAACTTGTTTTGCTTATATATGTTAAAAATACCTTCTTCTTTTTGACGATCCGGAAATTATCTATATTATGTGTGTCGCTGAAATCTATATACATATCTTTTTCTGCTGTGATTTGGTGAAAGAAGTATATCGACTACAAAAAGCATGCCTTTTTGAAAAGAAATATTGTGTTGCAGTTACATCATTGTAATTAAAAAAAAATACTGTAATTTTAGTGATTGTGACGTAGTATGATAAAGGGGAGTTTTGATTTAAGTAAATATCGCAAGATTACTTTTTTTAAGCGAAAATAACATGTTCATTTTATAGTGGGTTAGACATATTTAGAAAAATAAGTTTGTTGAATGGTGCTGCGAGGTGATTGCATCATTATTTGATCTTGTTCATCACCACTTTTAATGGTTTGAATTTTATGTGAATGGAAGTAAAGACTAAACTAACATGTGTTGAATGGGGGTGAACAAAATAAAACTCGTCAAAGGCCTCTTTTTTCCCCTTTTTTGCAAGCTGATTCAGAGAGGAAAAAAACCGAATCAGCTTTTAAAATTATTTTTTGACGGACATTAAGTGTATGATGTACCACTGACCTAGTGACTCAATTGCTATCATATTTTTATGGTGTTTGAATGCTTATTAAAGTACATTTTAATTTTAAACTTCTATCAGGAAAATGTTCTTTTAGTCCAGTTCACGTGTTACTGTTCAGTTGAATAGGATTCAACTTGAATATTAATTGGTTTTGCAAGTATGTCTTTTATTATCAGTTTATAGTAGTAGTGTTTGGTATATGCACATACTAATAGTATGATACTAGTTTGTATTACAATAAGGCAGACTGTAAAACTGAGTGTGGGAGTTGGACATAATATTATCATGTTAACTGTTAATAATTGACTGAATAATTTAATTTACTTCTTTAATTATTTACAATAAAAGTTAGAAGATTGAAACTAATTGATGATTACATTTTCTATATGGACTTCTAGTACTAGTCATTTTCCGACCATTATGTTGATGGTTAAATTTGTTTTGGTCAATTTTGTCTACAATATATTTTATAGCATGAGGAATATAGTATGAAGCTGAGAACAAGTTTTGTTACAACAGTACATTTTTTCCGCCCATCTTTGTTATATGCAAAGAGTTCACCCTCCATTTCTATTGATTGATGTGTAGTATATCATTTTGTCTGTAGAATAATGATAAAGCTTATTGAAATCAAGGACCAGAAGAAGGAAAGAGATGAAACCGCAAAAGGAACTCCTATGAAGAAGCAAAGTGGAGGAGAGTTGCGTGTTCACAAAGGTTGTTTTAAGTTATTATGCATACTTTTGTTTATCATAAATTTTCCAATCTAGCCAATGTTGGAAATTTCATAGGATAACTTATTACCGTTAGGAAGCCCATATTTTCTTTAAATGAGAACAATGATTCATGTCCAATTGCATCATTATTTTTGTCCTTTGTGCTATCCTACAATGTACAGATGATATTATAATTCTTTGTATTTATGCACTTTTATTTTGTTCCTCTAGACATAGCTGAGCTTAATTTGCCAGAAATCACAAGCATAACATTCCCAAATGGGAGGGATGATCTGATGAATATTGAAATATGCATTTGTCCCGACGAGGGATATTATCTATAAGTAACTTTGTACTGATAGTCATTTTTTGTAATGTGAAATTCAAATTCTGAAGGTAATTTCTTAGTTTTATGTGATGATGTAACATTATTTTTTTAACGCATTTATCTTTTGAACGCATTCGAATTTTGAAGGTAATTCAAATTCTGAAGGTAGTTTCTTTAACAATTCAAATTCTGAAGTTAAATTCAAATGTTGTGTTTTGCCTCAGGGATGGAAAATTTCACTTCATCTTTAACAAAGAACCGAACATGAATGGATTAACTTTTTGGTTGATTTCTGTTATTCTTTCTGAGTAATATATTGTTCCCAAAAGAATTCGGTTAGGCCTTTTAGAAGTTAACATATTTTCTTTGTTATCCACTTTGATTTTTAGTCACGTTACAAAATAGTCCTATTTAAATGCATTGTCATCGATGATTAGAGGATTTCAAGACTTTTGTGGATTTTTCTTTGGCCACGAACTTGCATAATTTTCTATTTATATATATTTCAATTCATAAGCATCAACCACGATGCCAGGTTTGTGTTTCCGGAGCTATGATTGCAACCTTTGGTCGATTTTAATTACAAAATGCGTATATGTTATTCTATTATTTAATATTTATGAAATCCATTTGGTGTACAGAACCAAGCATTACCTAAAATTTAATTAATTCTTGGCTTGGATGTGGAATACTGCCCAGTAGAGTTTGTTGTAATCTATTTTATGCAACTGTACAAATGATTGACTTTACGATTTAATAATTATGTTAGCCTTAGTTTAAATGAAATGGAGCCTAGAAAATTGTTATTTCTCAGTTCAGGCAATATAAATGTCTAAATATGGAAATACTTCATAACAAATGTTCGCTAGTCCTTTCAGTTTTGGACAATATGAGCTGCTTTGCTAGGGCAAATGTGAAAGTAGTCATAGCTAAGTTTTTTTTCGTAGTTAACACTGTTATCTTTCACTTAAACTGTATGTTCATTTATTGTATGCACGTATGATTGTCAAATTAAGCTAGCAGTATGGGCTTACCCAATCCTCTAACTAAAGTTACATGCAATGCAAGTTAATGAATTAGTATGAGGAGAAATTCATTATTAATTTTTTCATTATAAAATTCTACAAATTTGTTGATAAGTGTAATGAAAAGGTTAGCTTTTTAGGATAAACTTATCTACAGACTCGAACCACTAAAATAAACTGCAGGATCTAAGAATTCTTAGCAAATCTGAGTGTTTTGTGTACCTTATTTTAGTCCTCTCTTATATTTTCATTGTGTGGAATAGAAAAATATCTCGATACGTAATACTAGATCTACTGGACTTAGGTAATTAATCTTCTTGGCTTGACTTTTGGTATTGCATATCTTGATATGTAATTCTATACTTGTGTATTAATTAGATTAATTTTATCATCTTCTCTTTTTCGTCAATCTTCTAGGCTTGAATCTAGTATTGCAAGTCCTGATATGTGATTCTATACTTGTTGCATTAACTAGATTAGTTTTATCATCTTCTCTTTTTCATTGCTCATTTTTAAAAAATAAAATTTATTTCAACTTCTATGTGTCACATTTTCCATAGATTGAAATGTCATATTCCACTACATTTTTTGCTACTCAATATTTACCATTTTTTATAATCTCTTTGTATAAAAACATTGGGAGCTTATTTATGTCTCTCATACTCACATGAAATCATTATGCAAAATTTTGGTTTATTGAAACGTTGTTGACCTTATGCATTTGACAAGGCTAAACATAACAAAATAGATTCATGACGAGTTTAATAGCTTTTCTTAACTTATAGCACTAAGGTTGAAATAAACTGTAACCTTAATGTAACAACCCGAAAATCGGGCCAGTTTAAAATTTTTATTTTGGCAATTTTAGTGAATTTTGATTATTTAAAATGAATTATTTTAAATAATATCGACGAGAAATTTATTTTGAATGGAAATCCAATGTATATATTATATACGTCGTCGTTAGAATATAAATAATTTTATATAATTATAAAAGGAATTGAAAATGGCGCGGTAGTTCGATAATTCGATTTCAAACTTCAATTGAATGTACCGGGTGCAAAACAATCCGGATTTTACCGAAATGAAAAATAATAGGATCTAATTGATAATATCTTTCCAACGAATCCGAAAAGTCAAAATTTCATAGCGGGAATCAAAAGATATGTCTAGTTGAAAATTCTGAATAGTTGCTATGGAATTCAGGCCCTTAAAAATGGGAATTTTGCAAACGACCTCCGTTTCCGACGAAACCAGTTTTGTTGGATCCGGAATGTCAAATTATTGCTAGATTCCAATTTTCATAATTTTTGAAATCAATATGTGGGCGTGGCACACTTAAACGCGTTTGACCAGATTCAGTTGATTTTAATCGACTGGAAAATGGCCATTTTTCAAACAGTCTCAGAATTCGATGAAGTTAGTTTTGTTAGGACCGTATCGTCAATACGAAGCTAGAAATAATTTTTCTGTAATTTGTAGAGTCCGTATGTGGCCCCGGTAAATTAAAATGTGCGTTCCAATGGAAAATATAAAGAGTTATATTTAAATTTGAATCAAAACTGATCGAAACAGTCGAATCAGCTTGCGAAACATATCCCATTGTGTTCGAAATGGGGGTAATTAGCTAGGGACGACAGTCGGCGGGTTTGATTTCGAGTTCAAATTTAAAGCCAACTTTAAGGTGAATAAAATTAAAGGAAAATAATAAAATATAAATTAATTTTCGTTAAGCCCTTACCCTCCTTCTTACCTTTTCCCGTCGTGCTTCAGACCTTAATAAAAAAAGAAGGGGGAAATCGAAAAGGGGAAACCGCACCCCCTCCCATCGCTGCAGCGCCGCCACCGTGCCATCGAAGGTCGTCGCTCCTCCCTCCACTTCCTCCTCCACTCCATCGCTCCCTCCCCTTCTTCTCCGTCCTCCTGTGTAGTCACTGGCCCCTTCAAACCCTAAATCGACCGAAGCCGCCTCCCACAGCCACCGCCGGCAAACCCAGACTCCTCCGCCGAACCCTCCAGCCGCCACGATGAATCCAGCGCCCACTGACCCCCTCCCCATTCGCTGTAAGTTTAGATTTTTATTTTATTTTAATGTATTTGTTTCATTTCAGTTTTCACGTCATAATCTTTAAATATAACTTGATTTTTCAGTTTATATTAATACAGAATTTTTATATGTGAAGAGATAGGATTTTTATATTCGAAAAGTTCGAATTTTTATATAGAAGAAAGGTTGGATTTTTAAAGAGAATTCAGATTTTTACTGATATAAAGTTACGATTTTTAATCATATAAAAACTCGATTTTTAGTTAGGAAAAAAAAATCGATTTTTTATATGCATAAATTAGAAATAAAAATACGATCTTTACTATGAAGTTAGTGATACAAAAATGAGATTTTCATATATGAAGTAGCGATAAAAATACGATTTATATATATATGAAGTAGCGAATAAAAACGTAATTTTTATCTATATAGTAGCGGTATAAAAATTAGATTTTTATATATTGAATAGCAAAATAAAAATGTGATTTTTATATATTGAATAGCGAAGTAAAAATATGATTTTTATATATGTAGTGGCTACGGGCAACGAAGTTGACAAAGATGCGATAGCGATGAAGATTTCCTGCATTAGAAGTGCCGTGGAGTTAGGATAGCTATTGGTGAGAATTTCTCACTCTTTAATCTCTTTTCTAGTTATATATATATATACTAGGATGCAGACGGTGCTTAGTAGCACCCGACACAATCATCCACAGACCATGGACTTGTTTGTTTGATTGCAAAAATTAGTTAGATTATTTGATTGAAATTTGAGTTGTTTGGTGAAATGGAATGGATTGGTTGATGTGTGAATGGCGTGGGCCTTCACTAGACCGGGGATAAGGCTAGGCCTCGTCCCGTTTTTAGTATCGTGCCGTTATGCCGCCGAAATTTTCTAAAATGTGTTAGAAAAATAAAAATATCAATTTTATTGAATAAATGAACTGAATAGAAATTCATGTGTTAAAATAAAATGTTTTATCGTTAAAAATATAATTTTTAACGTGAATGTGAATAAATAAATATTCATTTACAAACCGGACGGTTTGTTTATGTACACCTATTTGAAGGACATTGATTGGGACGACAAATTTTACACATCGCCCAACTGCACAAATAAAAATCTATGTTTGATTGCTTGAAACCCCACACGGGTATTGGGATGATATTTGACGCACACTAATCCCGATTGTTTAGTTGTATGTCTATCGATTAATTGACAGGCTGTTATAAGCGTTGAATATTTATATTTGATGCTTATACAGTATAGAATGCACTTTGGATGATGGTTGATTATTCATCGTTGTTGATATATGCATGTGTTGTAGAAAATCCATATAATTAACATTATATGGTAATTGATTGGGCCTCATTCCAGTTTTAAAATAGAAATATTTGAAATAGAAACATTTGAAAAAGAATATTTGAAAAAGAATATTTGAAAATAGGAATATATGAAGCCGTATTGATTAGATTGACGCCATTTTGACGTGAACGATATTTATATCGATTTTGTTCATTTTATAATGAATATCGAAAGCGATTTCAAAATCTGATATTTTGAAAAGAATTGAATATAAATAAATTCGAATTGAAATTGAATATAAATAAAGTCGAATTGAAATTGAATATAAACGAATTCAAATTGAAATTGAATATAAACGAATTCGAATTTAAATTGAATATAAACGAATTCGAATTGAAATGGAATAGAAATGAATTCGAATTGAAATTAAATTGAATTGAAAACGAACTGAAATTGAATTAGAAATCAATTTGAATTGAAATCAATTTGAAATGAGTTTAAAAGGAATTTATATTGGAATATTCAATTTTGATTTGAAATTGAATATGAAGTTGAAACCGTTTTGAAAATGAATTTAAAACGATTTATAAAGCACGTTTTGAATATAAATCGACGAAATATATATTATATATATAATATAATGGCCTGAATAGAACGCGCCGCGCCGCGGCAGTTCGCGAATTTCGACCATTGACTTCGAACGGATATTACGGGAGATCCGACCGTCGGATTCTCCTGAAACCGGAACCGTTGGGTTCGTATCGAAAAGAGCTTTCTGACGAATATTACAAATTTGAAATCTAACGGTTGGATTTGGAATTATGTCCAAATAAAATTTGGAAAAGGTCGCTGTAAGTGCAGTTCGATGGCCGCTGATGGAAATCGACTGTATGGGCCTTGATAAAATTATTAAAAATGGTAATAATTTGTGTAAAATCATAAGAAATGATTTAGAAAGGATTGGGATGAAAAACTCCATATTTGAAAGGATAAAAATAGATTTTTATCGAAATGAACTAGTTTTGAACTAGAATTATAATTCTATTTATTTTTAAATAAATAAATTGAATTTAAAAAGAACTTTAAAAATAACCAGAATTTCCAATGATTGCATTGGAGTGGATTTGAATCGAAATTGTCTTCGGAATATTTCGATGTTGGGATTCGTGATTATACAGATGTTGTTATGGAAATTTGAAAGATATATATATTTATATCGTTATTTCCAATACGACATTTGTTAATCGTAGAATTTGATATTGAATATAAGCCGATATATTTTCTATTCAGAGCCTTGTATTGAATATCAAATGTGATTTGGGTTTGTCGTGAATGGTGTCTTCATTAACACTGTTCTTGAACCCAGTTAAGAAAAGATTAAATCTTTTTATTTAGATTTAATGAAGTGTACCAATTAAATAATATTTAATTGGGATTGAATTCGAATTAATTTTTTTGGGTTTATCGTGAGCAGTGTTTTAAATAACACTTGTTCTTTAACCCAATAATTAATGGAATGTGATCTTGGGGTTTATCGTGAACAGTGCTTTTAAATGACACTGATTCTTTAACCCCGTTAAAGATTAAAACTAAGTGGATTTTTAATGAATCTTTGATTAGATTGAAAAGATCGAGAATGGAGTACCACCAGTTTTACTCCAGGCGATAGTTAAATCTTTAATTAGATTTGAACGTGAAATGGTAATTGAATTTACCGATAACACTGTGGTGTTAGATATGAAGTATTACGAGTTTTACTTCATGGGATGAATAGGTTGGAATTGGGAAATAAATGATTACTTCGGTAAGGTTCGCTAATCTCGACTAGTTTGAATTCATATTCAAAAATAGATTAAAGAATAAATTTTAATGATTTATCTTTGATAAAATTAATGGGAACCTTTCCCTATGAATGTAAAATTTAGAAACTAACGTTTGGTTAGCCAAGCAGAAGGGTTTTCTGGATATTGATCTGATGTTGGTTTCGGCCTTCGGGGTTAATATTTGGGGAATTATTCTCTTGATTAATTTACGGTTAGTGACTAATGAATTGGAATGAGGCATATGTTGTGTTTGTGTAACACTTATTTAAAATATACGCGAGTTATTCGGAAAGACCGGGTTTATCCCATTCTGAATAACTAATACGACGATAAGTCGAAGATGAAGACGGTGGTCGAAGACCGGAAGTCTTCACATCGTTTGGGTGATTACTGATGATCTTGATTGGGCTGTACACCCAAGAAGATGGAAACAGTCGGTGATCATCCAGACGTACATGGAGATCGATGGATATGCGGGGTACTAGGTGCCTCCGGTTTCGTTCAGACCCAGAACGGACTTGTAAATGGACTGTGTGTCTGACATTGGATTTTAGTCCGTGTGATTGATCTCTATAAAATATATATCTGTTTGGCGGCGGAGAATTTATTCTCTTGCTTAACGCCCTTCTCTGAGACGTACGAGCTCAGGGGTTATATATTGATGGATATCAAACGCATGGAGTGAATTGCCTGTGTGGCATGCCTAAGTGGCGAATGATCAAGGCTTCTGTTGAAAAGCAAAGTCTTGTGGTTGATGATCGAAGCACGGCCTTTGTGGCATAGCTTTGTGTAACGTTTACTTCGCGAGTTTCACACCCGGTATGAACCAAAAACGGGAGACGGACCTCAGGGAGGGCATGCGTTTCTTTCTAGTTAGAAGTGGCGTCAGTGGTTTTACACGCCCTGACGAGTTTGACTTATGTGGTTGTTGCTGTTGCGAGGCGCCTCGGTTTGATCGGACGATCCAGGTCCGATGGAGTCATTCGTTGGCTCATTTACGCCCCAAAGGGCGGGGAAACGCAGTGTTCAGGCATTTTAATCCACATCGGTGGACCGGCCCTGACGATCCAAGGGTCGATGCGCTCTGACCCTGAGGCTCGGGCTAGAGAGTCTCGAAGACGGTGAGGACAATCCCTAGCCTCGGTTCGAAGATGGAAATCCAACTTCCAAATACGTGATTTTGCGGTTTTAATTGTAGAGCCTAGTATGGCGACATGATATATGGTACACATGCCGCCTATGATTGATACTTATGATTTGAAGTTGTTTTATACACTATGCACTGATAATAGTATCAAATGATTTGTTTTTAAACGTATCAAGCATTCTTTGGCTGTTATAAGGGAAAACCCTATCCCCCGGTTTGCGTTGCATTGTGTGATAGGACCTGGGTCTTATAACAACTTCATTTTTCTTTATTTAGCATTGCGCTGTTGTTTTATGCACTGGTGTTCTTGGGAGGAAACCCGTTCCGTGTTATACGGCGTGGTCCCTTGATTTACCGAACTTTAAAAATAAAGATTACTGTTTTTAGTTCTCACACCAGTCCCATGACTGACCTGGAGTTTATTGTTTTAACCTAAACTCTGGGTTGCCCTATTTTGACACGGGCATCTAGTAGTTTTGGTTTTGCAGATTTATATTCACAGGATCCTGGTTTACAGCTGGAACGATATCCGGAAAGCTTTGTATCCGTATATCTCTTCTAGTTGTGTATTGTATTATTTTTCGCTGCTATGTATTTAAATGTAATTTAAATCTCTGATATTTCTATGTAATATTCATTTATACTCTGTATATTCTTGTATTCTGATGCATTGTTGTAATATACAGTGAAATGTTCTTTTGTCTGCGTTCTGATTTGTCTTGTCCTCACAGTAATTCATTCTTTCTCATCTCTTCGGAGACCGGGGAAGTTTCGGGTCGCTTCATTTAACCAGCTCTTTTTTATTTATACTTTGTATTGCAATGAAATCAAATCGACTAAACCGAAGCGAAGTAGATATCACATGTGCTTCCTCCTACATATGATATTAATAAATCTGAAGTTTGTAAGGAAATATCTACCGTTTACGTAATCACTTCAGCAAAATTTGATTTTCTAAAACACTCAAAAGTTTAGCTACAAGTGATTTAGTTATTGCAATTACGTTGCTAATTAAGGATGTTTCACCATGATTTTGTATCTTTTTACCCGACAATCTGCTGGTACAAGTATACGCCAGTTAACAACAATTAAGCTCAACAAAAGTATGCATGAATATATCTTTATTTTCATTGAATTATGAATGGTTTTTAATTGTACTTTTAACGTGCCTTTAATGATTTGCACACATGTAAACCTATGACTTTGTTTCTAAACTATTTTATTACAAAACCACTTTATTGTACTGAGAAGCCGAAAAAAATGAAGTAAGGTGCAAATTGAAAGTCTGTTATTATTATTTTAAATCTGAGTTACACGGCGTCATATTTGAATACAAATAGTAGTTATATACACACACATACCTACATACATATATACATATATATACATACATACATACATATATATATATATACACACACATATGTGTGTGTGTGAGACTTTTGCATTTTAATGTGCATAAGTTCGAGTACCATGTTTAATTATTTACAATAACCCTCCTAAATTTTAGTTTCTTTTCAGTAAATTTTTAGCAAATAGAATAATTTGAAAGATAAATAATTAAATAAAGCACTGCCATCTGTGCATCCATTTTGTGATTAATATATGACTTAAGGTATCATCAATATGGAACGTTCCTTGCTGCCTTTATTCACTAGTTCATAATTAGTTAGTCTCCATATTGACATATATAATTGTTTTTTATGCATTGATACATGGAATACTTCTTATTGCCTTTATTCACTAATTCATAGTTAGCTGGTTGTCATGTTTCAGATCTTTGCTGGTCACCACATTCCAAAGCTTCCTCAGGTACTCCAAGTCTGTTGATTCTTATTTCTTTTTAAAGAAGGTTTATTTTTTTGGGTACTTTATTCTTATCAATGTAAAATGTTTGAATATTGATTCTCACCACTTACTACCGTTGTTATATTTATAGAACGATGATCTAATGGTATAAAATTGAATTGAAAGACGTGACATAGGTATATATGTGTGAAATTTATTACATGCTTTATTCTTGTTTGATAAGTGTTCTATATGATTGATCCACAAATATGTTTATTTCATACAATAAAAATAATTATTCATCTCCAAAAAAAAAAAACTTTAGGATTTAATGATAGTGCATGAAAATGCTTCAACTGGTAGTAAGGCGAGGCTAATAGTCCTATGATTGATTTTCACATAGTTGATTAAAATATGACAAGGATTTAAAAACAGAAAAACAAATAGAATACTGAAAAAAAAGTAACTCCTCATTAACCAATTGTCTTTCATTAATCAAGTTGAAAATCAGAAAAGCTACTGCCATATCATAACATTTCAACAAAGATAAATTGTATTTCTGATACTGATAAGTGAGATACTTACAGAGATATTCACATAGTTTACCTTATTTTGTAAAAGAAAGTTAAAAAAAAGACCAACCCACCAGTTGTCTGTTTTTGTGCTTGTTTGTTCTTTGCACTAATTTGTTTTCTTTTGCATAGTTTGTTTTCTTTTTCATTTCATTTGTGTGGTCCATTTTCACTCTTCAATCATTTTTCATGTTCTCTGTAAATTGCACTTTTCTTTAGTTTTAGTCTTTTTCTTTACAGTGCATTTTTTTAAGTTTTAGTCTTTTCATTTGTTTTAACTGAGTTGCAGCGCTCAGTTTTAACTGAGCCATTTTGGCTTAGTTATAACTGAGCAACATGGCTCAGTTATAAATAAGCCATTTATTTTGGCTTAGTTATAACTGAGCCATTTATTATGGCTCAATTATAGCTGATCCAAAGTGGCTCAGTTAAAACTGAGCTAATGGGCTCATTTTTTACTGAGTGCCTAATGGCTCAGTAAAAACTGAGCCGTGGCTCAGTTTAATTTATCAATTTATGCTTTTGATGGAGCGCTGAGCAAAGTTGCATTTACTATTGATATCCTCATCCTGTTGTCATCATTTACTATTGACTCATATTATTATATTTGTTGAACATTGTAGGCTTTGGTTGAAGCAGCGGAAGCGAGACAAAAATTAGGAGGTGGTGATACTCTAGGTATAGATAATTATGAAACTAGATGGAGAGAAAGTCATATGGGTGGAGAAAGTTATGGATCCAAATGCTTTAATTTTTGACGTACCCCAAAATGGTATGCATACACTATCTGAGCTTGTCGATGGTGGGTTTGTAATTTGGTCTGTTAATCGTTTGCGTTTTGTGTAATGGTTGTATGCTAAATTATGATACCTAGATGTAATTTGATATTTGTTATGGATGATGAATGGTATTATGGTTGTATGCTAAATTGTGATGTTGGTCGAATAGAATTTGTTTTATGATATAAATTGCGATATGTTGTATTTGCTTTGAGATATTGTTATATTATATGTTGTATATTCTTATTTGTGTATGCTTTATGAAATTATCTATTGTAGGCTTGGTATAATATTCACGTTTGTAACAGTTATAACTGTTAGTAGATTATTGTATGAAATAGTCAGTTTTATATACTAACAGCAATAAGTGTTACATATTTCATATTTGTAATAGTTATTACTGTTATAAAAACAATTTTTATAACGGTTATAAGTGTTATAAAGTTTTCAGTATTAACGGTTATAAGTGTTACAAAGTAATAATTTTGTAATGGTAATAACTGTTACAATATGAACACTTTATAACGGTTATAATCGTTACAATTTTCTTGACAACAGTTTGTCACGTATGTTGTAGTAACAGTTATAACTGTTACAAAGGTAATTAGTCACAGTAATAACTGTTAGAAAAACCTTTTTCTGGTGTTGTGATTTTAATATGGAAATATTCATTTTCTAAATTATCTCAGAATTCGACGATACTAATTTCATCCAATCTGGAACGACGATTATTGTAAGATTTTAAATTTCGTAATAATCGAACGATCTATCTGATCGTACAATCTCGATACATTTAATGAAAATTGAGTAAATATTATATGTAAATATACTTATCAAATATTGAAAAAATAGGAAGAAAAAAAGAAGAAAACACAATATAAACACATTAAAATATTAGTAGAGATAACGCTCGTGTCCTTTATTTCCAAACCAGATAGCCCTTCCTCTTATATTTCTTCATGTCTATAGAAAATAAGAAACAACACAGCCCACCTCCTTTTAAAAATGAAAATAAATTCGTATGAAATCAATATTAAAAAGAGTTGATTTTTGAGCTTGTTAAATGTGAATCTACATTTGGATGGAGTTTATTAGTTAGCACACACATCTGGGTTTTCGACAGTGGGTTTTCATGAGTTTAGAAAACTATTGCTCAAAATATCATTTGATTCAAGCATTGATTGGCCTATTGAAGTCGAGATTCATTTCTGTGGGAGAGAATAACACCTCGCTACAAAGTATTATAGGATTTGGTGCATATTTTTGTCGCACCATGTACCGTTGATAGTAACGAGGGTTAAGGACAATAATAGACGGGAGGATGTGCGCACATGTAGTAATGATGAGGAGACGATGGAGCTTGAATCGAGGAGTTTGTGGTGACACCGAGTTGAGGTTTCATTGAGAGAATATGACGCACTGGGGATTCAAGGCTATAGCAATGGCTTGCGTGAGTTTGGAGGGAGCGTGAGTTGAAGAGGGAAGAATTCAAGCATAAATTATGGTTAAATAAGTAATTATTTTAATTTAATTAAGTTTTATGAATTCGTTTTCTTGTTAATCTTGTTTCTAACCCATACAAGGTCGTATTTTAGCATTGCTTGTCACGTTGAACGTTTATCGACTTAAGCTTTGCAACATGATTGGACTGGTTGCTTTCTGAGCCAATTGTGATTTATACTAAAATCAGACACCGTTTGATTTTAATCAAGTTGTAGTGACTGTAACCCAATCAAGGTGAGTTTACTCACTTATGACTATCGTTCGCATTAAGTAAATTAACACTTTTAAAATGACACATGAAGTGTTAGGATTGATTTAAAAATTCATGAACGTTGTTATGTAACTTTTGCACATAGGACACGCATACGAGTGACATATGACATAAAAACTGTATAAGTAATTGTTTTATGTGTTCTGGTTGATGCGTGATACCTGAAATGTTATATTTGTTTATTTTCACACTCCAAGTTCTTGAAGATTTAAGAAAAATCACATTGGGTTGAAATGATACATATTCGAATGGTTCTATATATTTTAGGAATCGAAACTGAAATCTATTTTAGAAATTCTAAATTAAGATTTTACTAAAACTTACACTTCGGTAATAATAAAGATTCAAATTAAAATAAAAAATTATAAAAATTCAATTTATAAGTAAATATATGTTTTAAATTTAAATTAAAGAATTTTGAACTTTAATGTTATTTAGTAAATTATATGAAATTTAAATAAATTAATAAATTAAAGTAAGTTAATAAGAATTGAATGTATACATATAAATATAGATTTTGTAAAATATAACTATGGATTTTCGAATACTTCGATTTTGAAGATAAGATGAGGTAGAATTGCAACTCAATATATGTAAATAAAAAAGATGATAATAAGAACTTGTAAGAAGTTGATTTAAGATGTTGTTCGAATGTTGATTTCACAAAAAAATTGTAAAATAGCACATCATAAATAAAATGTAATAACCTAGATTTTATTAAGAAATATTTAATGGACATTAAATATTTAAAATGATTTATCTTAAGAATTAACGACTTGTAATTTATTTAAATTTAAGGTTTGAACGTATAATTTATAATATAATTAAAATTGAGCTCGCAGCAGTGCGGTAGTTTGTAATATTATGTTTTGAACTTTAAATGAATATACGAAATGTAATATAAATGTAAGGCTCGGAATTCGTTGAAAGAAGAAACATTAGAATCCATTGAACTATATCTTTCTAACGAAAGTGAAAAATCGAGATTTTGTCGTATAGATTGTAAGTTATGTCCAAATCAAATTTCCAAAAAGTCGTTATGGAATCGTTTATAAACCATAATGATTTATTTAGTAAAATAAAAGGATTTTATTATAAATGAATATCGATTTAGCCTGAAAATGGAAATATCGAGTTTTAAATCCAAGTATGTTTATTTTAAAGCTATATGATATTCTGTGTGGATATATACGATAATAATGATTAGTTTATTATTAAATTGAATAGTTTTGGAATTAAATAATATTACATAGACCTTAAAAATAGTCATTTTGCAAATGACCTCCATTTTTTAGAAAACCAATTTTATTAGATCTAGAATAGTAAATTATTGTAAGATTCCAAATTTCGGGCCAATCGGAGTTAGTATGTGGACATGCGAGATATAAACTTTCAGTGTAAATAATAAATCAATAATTTAAGCTCGAGCGAGCGATATTTGAGCAAATAGACTCAAAATTTGACAAAAAATGTTTCATTAGAACCGTAATGACAAACCATAGTTACATATCAATTTTCACCACCAATTGAGTTCGTAGGTGATCGGCGAGTTGTTAAACGTCGATCGGAAACAACAAGTGCTCACAAATAAAAAAATATACGAAGCTTCACCTAGAAGCTAATGAAAATATCTTATTTATAAAAATATCCCACCCTAACCCAAAATCTCCCAAAATTTCAGCCTAAACCCTAAATACCCAATTTTCTTAGCCATATTTTGCAATAAAGTCCATTTTCAAACAATAATTTATATCTTCCAAACGATTGAGAACTAGAGAGAACTTCAAACATGAAAGTTGTAGATAAATATTGAGGGTTACCTACTGGTAAAATTTCATGACCAACGAGCACTCGAGGTCGTCGGAAATCACCTGCGACCAGCCATAGTTCACTTCCAGTTTTGGTTGATTTGTGGGCAAACTATTAGGTGTTGGTGTCTAACGGGAAGTTGGAGAGGGGAGAGAGGGCTACAATATTGCAATTGGGAGTTGGGTCTAAAAGTGGGCAAGGTGGTCGGAATATGTAGATGATCGGAGTTGATGGGTTATTGGGTGTAGCGAACATATATTTGAATTTTATGTTGAACGGAGGCCGTTTCAGGTGAGTGGGCCTACAACATATTTGTTCATCATAATGAGATGGAGGTGCATGTCAATTTTAGTGGTCGGTGGTAGTGTGTAGCGGCGACAATCGTGGCCGATATCAATTCCTTTCGAAGCCGAAATTCGTGACGTCAGCGGTAGGTTGGGGGTCGGGACCAGGCGGTGCAGGCGCATCTCGGTGGCACGGTGATGTGGGAGGTGGTCGGCGATGGTATGGGGGACCATGACGGTGACAACGAGGTGAAACGTGGGTGGAGCACGTTAAGGCGGGGTGATGGAAGAAGAAGAGCATTTTATTATATATTTAATTATTTAATTAATGTAACCAATGTTCATACGTTTATAACTTGTTTATACGAACTCCGAATTGGACGAGACTATATTCGTTGGAATCGTGGAGTCGAGGGTTACACAATAAAACTGATTTGGATGGATTTGGAGAAAGTTGGAATTTTGGGTTAAATTAAACCCACATTTAATTTAATCCAAAAACGGTTGTTATTATAACGATCAAAACTCAATGTGAGAACTCCCTGAACTAATTTAAAATGTTATTATAATTGTTATCTGATTAGATTGATTGCTTTTGGTTGCTATAATTGCTTCATGGATGATGGACGTTTATTCACAATTATTTACATAATGTTTATGTACATTTAAGTGTTAAAAATTATAAACGATTATCTTATGACTGTTTTTTGATGGACGTTGATATATTGTGGTTGTTATTATTATTGTTCACACAATTGACATCACGAATATGAAATTATTTAAAAATTGTTTGAGTCGAGTTCCACTGGGATTTTAAATGAATATTACATTCTTTTAAATAAAATAATGCATTTTTATATCCAATTCAACTTGAAATGAATTTAAGACGATTTCAAACAACGTTTGAAAAGGTTGAAATGGATTTGAAAGCGATTTAAATTACAAATGACTTGTTTTGATTCAAATAAAATTTTATGTAGTAAATTCAAAAAGTGAACTGGAGTTAGATATATAAACAACATTTTCAACTCGAATGGATTGTTCCAGCGATCTTATTTATTTTTTTAATGAATTTCTGGAAAGCTTGGATTTCAAAATATTATATTTTAAAAATATTATTATTTTAATATTATAATAATACAATATATTCAGTTTTAATATAAAGTTAAATTTGAAGTTTAAATCAATTTTAAATGATTTTATAAGCATTTTATAAAATATATTTGAACTAAATCGACGAGTTTTCTATTAAATTATAGTATGATCTGAACAGGACGTGTCACACGGTGACAGTTCATGAATTTCAACCATAAACTTCAAATGTCTATAACTAAAGAAATTTAAATCGGATTTGCACAAAACTGGAAACATTTGTTTTCTATGTATAAGAGCTTTCAAATGAAAGAAGAAATTTTGAATTTCAAGTTATAGATAAATCTTTTTTTGCAAAGGACGTTGTAAATGCAATTCGATGATCATAATTGGAAATCATTCAAAATGGAGGATCATCATATTCTTCTGAAATGAAAAGCGTTTGGTTCGTAACGAAAAGATTTTTCAAATGCAAAAGAAAGATTTAAGATCCAATGGTTAGATCTTAAACTAAGTTAAAATCAAATTTGAATAAATTATATTTGGATAGAAATGATCTTCAGATATTTGGTATTGATTACCATTGTGGAGAAGTTTACTATTCTGAGGAATTTGGAAGATGCTTTACATCGTTATTCCTTTACAGTATTCATTGATTATGAGAATTGGTGTTGAATATAAGTTGACGTAAATTCTGTCTGAATCGTATTGTGACGGCCTGCCCCGAACCAGCCGACATTTCCTTCGAAATGCGCTGTACCGATGTCCAACTAGCACGGGACGGTCGTCGAAAGAAAAGAGAAGAAAGGAATTTGAAACTATGAACTAACAAGGAACCTGTAGTATCTCTTACAACGCATGGAATAAAATATAATAAAAACATAACTTTGACATAAAACAAGCGAGACAGTGCATAGGCTGAAAACTAAATCATCATAGCAGCGGAATCCATAAGACAGCCTATAATCCAACATCATTACTACAACTTCAAATTTCTGTCTCTAAAGCAAAAGAAAGAAAAGGTACACTACTAATGCCCAAGCAGTGACCAGCCACAACACAGGTAGTATGTATGTATATCATACGTGGAAGCCTCCTGCTCGTCTCCAGACAGCTACTCGCGAATTACCACCTAACCTGTCTCTAGTCTGCTCGTTTAGGAGCACCCAGAGTAATAAGAAGAGACATAAAACTCTGGGTCAGACAAAAGTCTGGTATGAGCGATAAGCAACAAAACAGAACAATAACAGGTATAATCCAATCGTACCTGAACCTGGACCTGCAACCAAAGAGTTAGCACAGTAAGATGTATAGTACTCTAAGGTAACACTAACATAAAGTGTAAAAGTAACATGGGGTGTGCATGATATGGTGATAGCAAACATCAAACATAGTAATCATCCTCACATCTCCCACTCACTGCGTAAAGCACACGATATCCACCACTCGATCATCCATTCCTTTGCTACAATCACTTGCTCCATGGAGTCATAATGACCACATTGCACTGATCCATAACCACTAATCCGTCTCTCAGTGGTGAACTAAAATTATGGATATCGATAACCCCTTTGCACAAGTCCCGCAGCAAAATCCAACTCATGGAGTTAACTCGTTGATCCCTTTTGGGATCCTGAGTAATAACCTTTCATTTGGACTACCTTTGCATCTCAGATTTTGGTCATTATCCCATCACGTGACTCTTCAGTTCAGTTCATGATCCTCCATATCGACTCGTGATGCTCCAAAGCTTCGGTTCATGATCAGCTTCCTCGGTTCGTGGTTCGGGTCAAGCTTCGACTCGTGTCACCCTCTTGGCTTCGGTTCATGGTCCACACGGCTCGCGGTCCCCCTCCTGGCACGGTTCGTGATTCACCTTTCTTCCATTCTCAATTCACGTTCATGGTAAACAGGCGGCTCGTGGTCCCTATCCTGATCCAGTTCGTGATTCTCCAGTCCGGGTCGTGATCCCCTTTCCTTCCTGGTGCAGTTTATGGCTCACCGTCCTAGGGTTCGCCCCTTCCTCACGGTCGCCCTCCTAGGGTTTGCGCTATTCCTCACGGTCGGGGTATGAGGGTTCTCCATCTTCCTCACGGGCGGGGTGTGAGGGTTCGCCATCTTCCTCACGGTCGGGTCGTGAGGGTGCTGCACGTTCCTAGGGGTCGGTTCGTGAGGATACTTCGCCATCCTGGGAGTCGGGTCGTGAGGATAATTCACCATCCTAGGAGTTGGGCCGTGAAGATGCTTCGCCGTCCTAAGAGTCAGGTTGTGAGGATACTTCACCATCCTAGGATTCGGGGTGTGAGGGTGTTGCACGATCCTAGGGGTCAAGGGTGTGAGGGTGCTGCACGATCCTAGGGGTCGGGTCGTGAGGGACAGGTGCGTCACGAACGGGAATGACCAATTTCCTGTAACTTTTTCCAACAAGCAATTTACGCCTTACGATGGTGTTTTCGACCAATCTAACTTTTCATGCAATTACAAATCATTTTAAACAGTAATAGCAACATATATAATCAACCATAAACACCAAAATAACAATTTAACATGCAAATATGGATCAAACATACCCAAAACTATGATTTTCCCCTTAATCAAGATTTAACCTTACGATTAGAAACATGTTCAAATTAACCCAAATTTCTAACAGAGGCATAAAATAATATTTAAGAATTTCTAAACATTTTTCTAGAATTTTAACATGCATAATTTCGTTAAGTAGCACTAGTCACCCATAATTACCCGTAATTAGTGAAAAACAATGCAAATCACTCACCTTATCCACAAATAATCTTAGATCTGAAATTTTTCTACTGTTTAGGTCGAATTCCTAGGCAACACAATAGCTCCAACTCTGATTTGGTGTTTATTTGCCTTGATTTGATGTAGCTTAGCTTAATCCTCGATTCGAAAGCGATTTGGGATGATTTTAGAAGGTGGAAGCCATGGCTAGGTTTCAAGAGATGTAAGTGGTGGCTGAAAAATGAATAAAAACGGAATTCCCTAACCCTATCAGCCTCCCCATAGCCCTAATCCCAAAATGGGTTATGGGCCTAGCTGCTAATCACCTTAATTAGGCCCGGTTAAGCTGTTTTTCACCTTGTAAACCTTGTTTTAGCCATATCTCCTAAACGGTAAGTCCGTTTGACAAATATGACCACTTTACGGAAAGGTAAACCATCATCCAGATCCAATGGAAGTGGTTTTAAGTCAAAGCTCCTTACCAATCAAAAGTTATAGGCGAAACAAGATTAGCTAGGGGTAAAACGGTCATTTAAAATTCAGCAAAAATCATGAGCATGGGAAATGACCCCAATAGCCATTTCCCAAAGTGACACGACCATAAGACTTCATATGAAAAAGAAATAAATATTCTATGATCCTCTGATGCGTAGAATGCGGGTCATTACATTCTTCCCCCTCAAGAAATTTTGTCCCTGAAATTCCTTAACCAAAAGATACAAAGGTTCCCGCATGCCTATCAATTATTTGCAATCAATCAAACATACATAACAAACACAACAAGCCTGTACTAGCATGCGGTTTACTAACGAGGGAAGAAACTATCACTATTAAAATCTTACCATGCAAAGAGTTCTAAATACGACTTTCTTATGCTCTCCTCTGTTTCCCAAGTACAGTCTTTCTCATTTCCATCCCACTGGACTTTAACTAGTTTCGCTGTCTTCCTTCGAAGTTGTTTTGTATCATATCCGATAATATGAATCGTCTTGTGGTTCCAAACCACCTCGGGTTCTACCTCGATATCGTCCAACTGATTTGGTGAAATAGTCACATTAGGGTCGTGCACAAACTTGTTAACTAGGAAACATGAAATACGTTGTGAACTCCAGCCATCTTATCTGAAGTTTCTCTTATTACTTCTGGTCCAAGCACAAATTTATCACCGGTTTCCAATTAACATGATGGTGAGTTGCACGGTCTTCCGTACAAAACCTCAAATAGAGTCATACTAATACTGGACTAATAACTATTATCATATGTAAGCTCAACTAGATGCAAATGTTCATCCCATGACCCGCCAAAATCTAATATACAAGCCCTCAAGAGATCCTCTAATACACGATTCACCCAAATACTATCATGATCCAATCTAGTCCTTTGTAAACCGTTAATGAAATCCATTGAGACTTGTTCCAATTTCCATTCGAGAATTTCCAACGGTTGTAACAAACCACTAGGCTCCTTTTGCTCAGCTTTAACTAGTTGGTAATTCATGCACTTGTATATAAACTTCCCAACATCTCTCTTCATCCCTTCCAGTAGTAGGTCTGCTTCACGTCTCGATACATTTTGTTACCACCGGGGTGCATAGTCAGTTTTGAGTGATGACGTTCTCTAAGAAATTCATCTCTCAATCCATTAACATTGGGTACAACTAGTCTTCCATTCTTTCGAACCCATCTTCCTCGATCAAGTCCATACTTGTTCATCTTCTCACTGTCGATGCCCATCTCTACCTTGGAGTTGATTTCCAATATATTAGGATCGTCCCTCTGACTGGAACCAATCCGCTCAATCAAAGTCGGTCTGATCGTCTAACTTGCTAACATTTCTAGATCCAATCTATACTTACGTCTGAGATCATATCCCATGATATGCTCCAGTTGCTTCCATTCAAGAAACATAGCATCTAAACTGTCATGTGTCCTATTCAATGCATCAGCTATCGCACCTAGTCCAGTAGCACAGGCATCCGTGTATGCCGTCATCTCTTCATTCTCTATTACAAAATTCCTACAGGTGATAGTCTACTCAAGGGAACAAAAATAGGAACAAACATAGCAACCATAGCATCCACCAAACATGTCCTATCTATCAATTTCTAAAGCCATAAATACGTCGATACCTACCTGACTGGTCCAACCAATCCCAAGGCTAATGGAAGCCCCGCCTCCATACATACGTCAATGCCTACTTGACTGGTCCAACCAATCCCAAGTCTAACGGAAGCCCCGCCTCCATACGGACTACCATATGTCCAACATACGTTTATCCTCCAAGGATAACTAGATCACGTCCAATGGATCCAAGGCAACGGGCGTCCCTATATACCCCTGCTTCGAGTCCGCCTAGAACAATCTAAGTATCGACGATTTCTTGGTACTCTCATCAGAAGAGCTACTCACATACTCTGACCCTGTCTCGAGTATCCATTACTGACAAATCTCAAGTCCAACATGAGTCGTCTCTCTATTTGTTGCATCTCCAAGATCAACGAACAACATTTTTCTTTTATGAGTTCAAGTCCAACTTGAATCGTCCTAGCCCTCATTGCATCTCCACGATCAACGAGTACATCTTATCCCTTTGAAGTTCTACCATTCTTGAACCAAAGAGAACATCAACATAGGGTCCTAAACAATCCATTACCTTGCAGCTTCCTCAAATCCCACTCGAGTCATCTCCTAGTCCTATCGGGGTAGTCCATACCATTAAACAGTCTTATCATGCCACGGCTGCACATCCCTCCTCGAGTGTACCGAGATATCATTCAATGGAAATCACAACAACTACTTATATCTCATGCAAACCATCCTAGTCGAACTCGACATTCCCTAAGCACAAGCCCCAAAGGCCTAAACCAGTATAAGACAAGCACTCAAGGAACATCTCCTTCGAATTCAGACAATCTATGTGATATGATACTAGCAAAAAAACTAAGCAATCACAAGCAAACATACATCCATAAATCGATAAGACCACATTACAACAAATCATGCAAAGACTGGTCGAACCACCTAGCGGGTTCGTCACAACTAAAGGTCTATCGACTATCTCAGGTTCCAATCCCAACTTATCTACCAGGTCACTAGATATGAAGGAATGGGATGCCTAGCTATCAACAAAACTAGAACAGAAACATCATAAATAGAAAGCATACCTCGAATTATGACGCCCTTTCCCTTCTCCGCCGCAGTTGGGGGCATTCGACAAAGAAGGAACAACGTTGATAGCATATGCTTTCACAATCTGCTTCTCTTTAGGGGGTTGCGGGAAATTATCCTTATGATGTCCCACTTGGCCACAATTGAAACACTTCCTTTCCCCAGGCTTTTCCTGACAATCTCTAGCATAGTAGCCCTTCTTTCCACAACTAAAGCACTCTTTATCTTTCTTGTCCTTTTTTTTTCTGACCACCCTTGGTCTGATCCTGTTTTCTCTTATTCTGAGACTCCTTCTTACCTCCACTTCTTACTTACGGCTTTGGTTCCTCTACAAATGCAATAGTAACATCGTCCTTTGACTTAGGGTAAAGACTCTCCGATCTCAATGCTTTCCCCACTATAGACTCGATCGTCTCGTCGATGTGGTTTATCAGCCTTTCCCCTAAGTACTCATCTAAGCCAGTTATGAACTTCTCGTTCTTCTTCTCGGCAGTGTCGATAAGACATAATCCATACTTCGATAAAGTGTCGAACTCAGCAATATATTCCGAGACTGCCCTACCATTCTGCTTAAGCTTCAAAAATTTCCTAAACAATTCAGATTTGTGAGCAGTTGGAATGAACTTTTTGCTGAAATGAGTCATAAACTGATTCCAAGTAACTTGATCTTCAGGAGTAGCTGCTTTAATACCATTCCACCAATTCATAGCTCGTGCTTGAAGCTGACGCGATGCTAACTTTATCTTCATGGCATCATCGATTCCCAAGTCCTCGAAGAAGCGCTCACAACTATCCAACAAGTCTTGAACATTCGTAGCCGACTCCGTTCCGTGGAACGGCTTCCCGCCAAGACTAGTATAATCCTTGTTAAGCTTGGCGAAATCAATCCTAGGCGCCTGCACTACTGCACCACCACCGTTAGCAGCATTAGGAACTGCTCCCCGAGCATCCCTAAGCATTTCTCGCATGAAAGTAGTGAACATTTGTCCTCATATCAGGGACATTCCTATTATTAGCCCCTGAACCCATACTCCTCGTATATCGACTCATCATCAAATCTGTAAAGAGAAAACGATTAACCATCTCCATAGTGGCGCCAGTGCAGTGCGACTTCATCCTTACATATACTAATAGTATATATATAGCTTTTGAAAACCAAAATATCACAAATACGCGCTCTCATATACGTATACTATCTCTCTCTGATGTCTTCCCCTAGGTTAACTACGCAATCTAGAGCTCTGATACCAAATGTGACGGCCAGCCCCAAACCAGCCGACATTTCCTTCGAAATGCGCTGTGTCGATGTCCAACTAGCACGGGATGGTTGTCGATAGAAAAGAAAAGAGAAGAAAGGAATTTGAAACTATGAACTAACAAGGAACCTATAGTATCTCTCACAGCGCATGGAATAAAATATAATAACAACATAAATTTGACATAAAACAGGCGAGACAGTGTATAAGCTGAAAACTAAATCATCATAGCAGCGAAATCCATAACACAGCTTATGATCCAATATCATTACTACAACTTCAAATTTCTATCTCTAAAGCAAAAGAAAGAAAAGGTACACTACTAATGCCCAAACAGTGACCAGCCACAACATAGGGAGTATATATGTATATCATACGTGGAAGCCTCCTGCTCGTCTCCAGACAGCTACTCGCGCATTACCACCTAACCTGTCTCTAGTCTGCTCGTTTAGGAGCACCTAGAGTAATAAGAAGAGACATAGAACTCTAGGTCAGACAAAAGTCTAGTATGAGCGATAAGCAACAAAACAGAACAATAACAAGTATAATCCAGTCATACCTGAACCTAGACCTGCAACCAAAGAGTTAGCACAACAAGATGTACAGTACTCTAAGGTAACACTAACATAAAGTGTAAAAGAAATATGGGGTGTGCATGCTATGGTGACAGAAAACATCAAACATAACAATCATCCTCACATCTTAGTGCGTAAAGCATACGATATCCACCACTCGATCACCCAATCCTTTGCTACGATCACTTTTGTAACAACCCAAATTTTAAAAACATGTTAAAACCATAAATCAAGGCCGAATTAATTTTTAAAATAAGAATCAAGGGAAATGGGTTGCGCCATTGCGTTCGTCTCAAAA
The DNA here is from genome assembly GCA_030737875.1 of Allium sativum. Taxonomy (NCBI): domain Eukaryota; kingdom Viridiplantae; phylum Streptophyta; class Magnoliopsida; order Asparagales; family Amaryllidaceae; genus Allium; species Allium sativum. The sequence goes on from CM060924.1 coordinate 127,264,173, forward strand.
TTCTGCTTGAGATAGAGTCCGAGTTTGCGTAAAACGGATACCGTATGAAGAAGATATGGACGAACAAAGTTAGGCAGAAAAACCGAAAACAGGCCAGAATACACTGGCGCACTTGTGAAGTGCGCCAATACAAAAATACACTGGCGCACCTGCCAAGTGCGCCCATACAGATGTAGCACAGAATTATGGAGTGTTCTGTGATGATGTGTCTTCTTCTGAGTGGCTGGATGACCTGTCTTCGAGCTGGGTGGTTCTGATGACTTCTGGACTGATCTGAAGGCTCTAAATTACCCTATTCTCCTATTTAAACACCCCTAAACCTAGCTTTCTCTCCACACCAAACCATTGCAATGTTATGCTGCCTCCACCTTAATTAAATTAAATTAAATTAAAAATAAAACACAAAGATTATTTCTTGAAGACTACGGCTAGGAAATGGGGATTTGCTTCTACAATCAAAGCAAGATTCAACGATTCAACAATTCGACGACTAGTTTATAGATTCGACGACTAGTTTATAGATTCGACTTCTACATCTTTCTTAGACCATGATCTGTAAGTTCCAGTTACTTTTAGATAAAATCTATAAACTTAATATGGGCATGTTATAAATTGGAATTGGTATATGTATGATTCATATCTATTCTTGTTTTCTTCTTGGATCTTGACTATTGGGAATATTGCCTACGACGTTGAAACTATTGTTAATGACATAAGACTATGACTATGGACATAAGATTTTGCCTATGCCTATGACTATGACAGTGAACATAAGACTATGCCTATGACTATGACGGTGAACATAAGACTATGCCTATGACTATGACGGTGAACATAAGACTTGCTATGACTATGAACATAAGACTATGCCTATGACTATGACGATGAACATAAGACTGCCTATGACTATGAACAATAAGACTATTGCCTATGACTATGACAAGGACAATTGTGGTTAATCACCTATGATTCATTGCCTAGGATTATGACTATGAAATTGGATCTAAGCTTGACTTTCTATTCAGACCTATTTTCTTTATTTGTCCTTGGATCTCGATTTTGGGGATTTTTCTATTTAAGTTAGATCTATCCATGTTCTTGAACCTAGATTAGTATTCAATCCTTTTTATGTTCGTAATGTTTTATATGCCTGTGATGTTTTAATCAATTTATTCAGTTATGTCATACCTTGAAAATAGATTGATTATGTTATTGAATGATATTGATTTATGCCTGTGGTTCTATTTTATTATCATGTTGAATTGGGAATTAATGAATAAGTCTATTCATATGTATATGAACTTGAAGTATAACCTGTTATGACAAGTTGTGTAGTTTACCATGTTATTCAAGTTTTAGGTTGTAAAATCATAACACATATGTGACTAAATGTTAGATCTACATGTTTATGTGTATATGTTAAACCTATGTCATATTTCAAGTTCACACTTATTCATATGCTCGTGATTGATTTGCAAGTTCACATATATGTAAGTTGATTTGGTCTATGTTGCAAATTCACATATATGTATGTTGATTTAGTATACGTCGCAAGATCACACCTATGATATTCATGTTGATTGTTTTACAAGTACACACCTATGGTGTTCATATTGACTATGCCAAGAATGCCAAGTTTACACCTATGTCACTTTTATGTTAATGAATTGCTTTATGCCAATTTTGTGTGCGTTAAATTAGGCTAAGTTTTTAGCCTAATATTATGTGCCAAAAATCACGTGGACGGAAAATTAGGCTAAGATTGTTATCCTAATATTTAGACGGGGTAACGTTGGGAAAAATTGGTAATTATAGGAAACTTGGTATGAAACTCGTCATGAAACTTGACATGAATCTTGAAAACATGAACATTGTTATAACTTGAATCTAGATGTGGGCATGAAACTTGCCTTGAAAACTTGACACGAACTCGACATGAAAACTTGAACATGGACATGACACTAGAATGAACTTGAAAATGGCCAACTCGAGGTTGGGTTGAGTTTGCAGTGTAATTCTGCCCGGAACCGCCCAACAAATCCAGTTACTGCAAACAATAGGATCCAATGTGGGTAGTTGGTCATATCGCACTTGAAAACCCGAGGTCAGCCTGAGTTGTGGTGTAATTCTGCCCGGAACCGCCCGGCATATCCAGTGACCACCACAACAGGTCTGATGTGAGAGGTTGGGGTGCATTAATAAATTAATGCCACATGATAGGGTTAAGTCATGAACATGAAAGAAAACACTTAACCAACTTGATACATGATTCGTAGGGCTAAGCCATGAACTTTAAAGACAAGACTTAGCCAAATTTGACATGACATGTGGGCGGGTTAAGTCACAAACTTGAAGGACAATACTTAACCAACTTGACATGCTAGACTGATAGGGGTTAAGTCATGAATTGAAATGACAATACTTAACCTATTGGACGAAAACCCTAGTTACACGGTCCTTTTCAGCAGTAACCCACTAGATGTATCATGGTATCGTGGGAGTAGGCAGGGTGGGGCACGATTACTGGGCTGATTGTAAGCGACCAAAACGACGGCTGTGTTGGTGCGCCAGTGTAGGTTCAAGCGGGCTATCGTCGTGCATGTGGTTCGGAGTTGAAAAAGCAGGCATTGGGCATCAGTAGGTTTATCTGTGCATTCTTGATTCGTGTCGGTGGTTGGCGCCCTAGGGCTTGATACACCCTATAGTGGACCTAGCACAGGTAACTACATTCGTGGTAGGACCGTATGACACAGATACACATGATGAGCTAGAACTTGTAGGGAGCCGATCGACTAGTGGATCGCTTCGTTCGACCTAGTAATGGGCCATTTCATGATATAGGGCCAAGGAATCATTTCATGATTAATATAAGACATGGGTTTGGGATTCTAGTATAGTTGATGCAGTGAACCTTGAATACGTGATGCTATACTTGATTTATACTTGATTTATCATGTTATCTTAGTCTATCTTGCCCATCTTGTCATCATCCGTATGTTTACTTTCAGTTTATACATGTCATGTTACCTTTATCTGTTTTTATGCTGAAAGTCACTTGGACTTACCAGTCTTTATGACTGACCCGTTTTCTTTCGCCTCTTTTTCTTCCGTTCCCCCCCAGGTTCTCAAGGAGGAAACTCTAGCACTTAGCTTGGATTTCGCTTGCTTTCACTTCAGCTCATGTACGGTTTGATCTTGAGCTATGCTATCGCTGCATTTCTGCTACCTTTGGGGAATTAAGCTACTTTGATGTTTTAAGTTTATGCTTCTTTATTTATGCAAGATAGAATTTGCTGTAACGGAAAATAATTACCTTGGTTATTTGATGTAAAAAGGTTTTGACTCTTTTTGAAAGTAATGAAATTTATCTTTTGATTCTTCCGCTGTTTTATCTATGTTCTGTCTTGTGATATTTTCTGTGATTGTTTACCTCGATAACGCTCCTCCAAAACTAGTGCATTCCCTTTGTGAGTGACCCTAGCGGAGGTGGGGTGTTACAACTTTGCTCCATGGAGTCACAATGACCCCATTACACTGATCCATAGCCACTAATCCGTCTCTTAGTGGTGAACTGAAGTTATGGATATCGATAACCCCTTTGCACATGTCCCGCAGCAAAGTCCAACTCATGAAGTTAACTCATTGATCCCCATTGAGATCCTGAGTAATAACCTCTCATTTGGACTACCTTTGCATCTCAAGTTTTGGTCATTATCCCGTCACGTGACTCTTCAGTTCAGTTCGTGATCCTCCATATCGACTCGTGATGCTCCAAAGCTTCGGTTCGTGATCAGCTTCCTTGGTTCGTGGTTCGGGTCAAGCTTCGACTCGTGTCACCCCTTGGCTTCGGTTCGTGGTCCACACGGCTCGCGGTTCCCCTCCTGGCACGGTTCGTGATTCAACTTTCTTCCATTCTCAGTTCGGGTTCATGGTAAACAGGCGGCTTGTGGTCCCTATCCTGATCCGGTTCGTGATTCTCCAGTCCGGGTTGTGATCCCCTTTCCTTCCTGGTGCAGTTTACGGCTCGCCATCCTAGGGTTGGCCCCCTTCCTCACGGTCGCCCTCCTAGGGTTTGCCCTATTCCTCACGGTCGGGGTGTGAGGGCATCTTCCTCTCGGTCGGGGTGTGTGGGTTCTCCATCTTCCTCACGGTCGGGTCGTGAAGGTGCTGCACGTTCTTAGATGTCGTTTCGTGAGGATACTTCGACATCCTAGGAGTCAGGTCGTGAGGATACTTCACCATCCTATGAGTTGGGTCGTGAGGATGCTTCACCATCCTAGGAATTAGGTCGTGAGGATACTTCACCATCCTAAGAGTTGGGGTGTGAGGGTGTTGCATGATCCTAGGGGTCGGGTTGTGAGGGTGCTGCATGATCCTAGGGGTCGGGTCATGAGGGACAGGTGCTTCACGAATGGCAATGACCAATTTCCTGTTACTTTTTCCAACAAGCAATTTACGCCTTACGACGGTGTTTTCGACCAATCTAACTTTTCTATGCAATCAAAAATCATTCCAAACAGTAATAGAAACATATATAATCAACCATAAACACCAAAATAACAATTTAATATGCAAATATGAATGAAACATATGCAAAACTATGATTTTCCCCTTAATCCCCTTAATCAAGATTTAACCTTATGATTAGCAAAACATGTCCACATTAACCCAAATTTCTCACAGAGGCATAAAATAATATTTAAGAATTTCTAAACATTTTTCCAGAATTTTAACATGCATAATTTCGTTGATTAACACTAATCACCCCTAATTACCCGTAATTAGCGAAAAACAATGCAAATCACTCACCTTAGCCACAAATAATCTTAGATCTGAAACTTTTCTACTGTTTGGGTCGAATTCCTATGCAACACAGCAGCTCTAACTCTGATTTGGTGTTGATTTGCCTTGATTTGATGTAGCTTAGCTTAATCCTCGATTAGAAAGCGACTTGGGATGGTTTTTGAAGGTGGAGGCCATGGCTAGGTTTCAAGAGATGTAAGTGGCAGCTGAAAAATGAATAAAAACTGAATTCCCTAACCCTATTAGCCTCCGCATAACCCTAATCTTGAAATCGGTTATGGGCCTAGCTGTTAATCACCTTAATTAGGTTCGGATAAGCTGTTTTTCACCTTCTAAACCTTGTTTCAGCCATATCTCCTAAACGGTAAGTCTGTTTGACCAATCTGACCACTCTACGGAAAGGTAAACCATCATCCAGATCTAATGGAAGTGGTTTCAGGTCAAAACTCCTTACAATCAAAAGTTATAGGCGAAACAAGATTCGCTAGGGGCAAAAGGGTCATTTAAAATTCGGCAAAAATCATGAACGTGGGAAATGACCCCAATAGCCGTTTCCTAAAGTGACACGACCATACGACTTCATATGAAAAAGAAATAAATATTCTACGATCCTCCGATGCATAGAATGCAGGTCGTTACACTTATATTTGATATCAATTGGATTTCGGGTTTGCGAATGGCGTCTTAAATAATGCTATTCTTTTAACCCAACTATGACGAGATATGGTTTGTAATAGAATGATAAATCTTATAATTATGATTTAATGAAGTTTTCCAAAGTGAAGTTTTCCAAATAATAAATTAAATTGGAATGCAATTACGTTTTTGTGCCAAAGATATAATTTAGGAAAGTTAAAAGTGATTTACCGTTATGATGGTTAATGAATGATTTGGATTTGAGTAAGCGTGTTTTCACGTGATGACAAGATCTTTAATTAGATTTGAAAAGAAAGAGGGTAATTGAACTTACCACAATACGCGAGGTATTAGATATGGAGTACCACCAGTTTTGCTTCATGGGATGAATAGGATGAGAATGAGATAACGATTTGAGAAATTACCATTTACTAAGGTTCGATTATCTCGATAAGGCTTAGAAACCTTGATTTGAGTTAAATATGTGAAATGAGGTTTTATAATTTTTTGAAATGATTTCCATGGGAAGATTTAAACAAGAGTTTAAAAAATGTAAATCTTTGATAAGATTTAAGGGAGAAATTCCCAATGTAATGAATGATTTGGATAAATGAATATTCCAAAAATGGAATGAGACTCATGATATTTTATATATCAAAATTGATTTGAATGATGCACTAGTTATTTTAGAAAGACCGGGTTTTGACCCATTCTGAATGACTGTACGATGAGTATAATACTGAAAATGGTAGTTGAAGACCGGGCTCTTCACATAGTTTGGATTATTGTTGATGTCTCGATTGGGAGGTACACCCAAGGCGAGGTTATAAGTGGTTGTCATCCAGATGTACTTGGAGATTGTCCAGATGTGCAAGGGCCTCTCTCCTTTATTGGATGAGGAATAAGGTGCTTTTGGTTTCATTTAGACCCAGAACAAACTTGTAAATTAAGGTGTGTCTAATGTTATATTTTACAACATAACCAATTGGTTTCTATTGACGTTATATCAGTTGGTGGCGGAAAATTTATTCTCTTAGCTTAACACCCTCCTCCGAGACATAATACTCAGGGTTATATATTAATAGACACTGATATATGTTGTGAACTGACAATATAGCATGCAAAATGTTGAGCCGATCAATGCTTTTGTTGAAAAGGAAAGCTTTGCAGATGATGATCAAAGCATAGCTGATATTACATAGCTTTGTGCTGAAATGTGACTTTAGAGCCTCACAACCCACGAATGGCCGAAAATAGAATGATAGACCATAGAGATAAGGACTAACGTTTCCTTCTAGCTAAAAGGTGATGCCATAGTATGGAGCCCATGTAATTTACTTATGTGGATGATAAATCTAGGTGCCTCGGATGACGGTTAAATACAACCGAGGAATGTTATGTTTAGGAAAGATTCCAATAAACCCGTTAGTGTTCGCCCGCTCGCTCCGAAGGATCACATGCTTGTCGGTCCTGGGACATATAGAATGTTCTGAATGGTTAAGGAAAATCGTTTTCCTTGGTCATTGATTGAATCCAATTTCCAATTATGAGCTTTTTATTTCCAGATGTAACATAATATCCAACATAATGAGGTGAGGCATTATGCAAGCTGAGATTTATACATTTACTTCTGAACTTTCTTTCCACACTATGCACTAGTAGTAGTATCAAAAATATTTGTTTTCCACGTATCGAGCATGTTTGGTTACTATAAGGTAAAAGTCTTTCCTTCGGTTTTCATTGCATTATATGATGGAACTTGAGTCTTATAATAACTTCATTTTCAAAAAGCATTGTGAGTTGTTTATGATTGTATTCATATGGAGAAAACCCATTCCATGTTATACGGCGTGGTCCCGTGATTTACCCAACTTAAAATAAAGTAAATAACGTTTTAGTTATCATACCAGTCCTATGGCTGATCCGGAGTTTATTGTCACCTAAACTTTGGGTTCCTGTATTTTCCACACGGCTAGTCTAGTAGTTTTGGTTTGAAAATATTTTATAGAGCAGGTATTGGATTGAAGCTAAAGCTATGTCTAGAGCATTTTATTTCTTCCGTAGAGTTTATGTTTTCCGTTGTGTATATGTTATATTATGATATAGTTATCTCTACTATGCATGTATTTATTATTCTACTCTGATGTAAGTTATACTCTAATGTGAAAAATATTGTAATGATAATGAAAAAGTTATTTTGTTTAGTTAGTCGTAATCCCAAGCAATATGTCTTGTTGGTCGGTTTAAGTCGGTTGGATTATCGGCTCGAACCGGGCGGTAGGGCGGGTCATCACACTTGGTATCAGGGATTAGGTATATTCAAAGATTTGGGTACTGCTCGTTTGAACAGAAGGGAAGAACTTATCATAAATGGGGCTAGTAATATCGTATAAGAAAGACTCATTAGAGAAGGGTTTAGTAATGCCCTAGAAGGAGTAGAACGAGTATTATACATAGAAGAGAATGAATTTGCGTATATATATACAAAGATGAATTTGGTTTTAAAAGATTATCTTATAATAAGAGTTTGAGTATTTTATTTAACGTTAAGGTCAAACTATCAAGTATAAGAAGATGTTGAATATACGCCTTCCAAACGTATATCTGAAGTCTCAGATATACTAGATAGATATAGAATCACATTCCAATCGCTTGGGGATGATTCTGGTGATTGTTCGAACATCATCAGTGTTTATTTTCGAGTTTCCAAAGTAGGATGACTATATAATTCCAATTGAAACGTCGAAATATACTTAAACCAATCTAAATAAGTGTTTGAGAAATGATTATGATGATTAGAGCTTAAAATTTAACTGGCAAAAGTTAAATAGATTGAAAAGGTAAAAGTGAATCAAACAAATTAAATTTTAACTTAAGTAAATTTAATAAAAATTGGAGTGATAAAATCAATGCAAGGATGAAAAATGAATTGATATATGTCAAATTTAACATTAATGTTGAATTAAATTGGAAATTAGTTGGAATTAAGCACACACACACACATCACACCCACACACACACACACACACACATATATGACAAGTTATTGAAGGGAAGCTAAGAAGAGGAATAAAACTTAATACCCAACGCGTACATATTTACTGCATTGATTGGGTTTGATGATCTTATGGGCCGATTGGAAGTAGTTTGGCTTTTGGGTTTTCATTTTACGGCGAATTTTTTCGAAAAATTAAGCCGTTTGCCAAATTTTGAGAAATGTAAAGTTTTTTGAAACTGAAAGTTGAAGAACGCGAGTTAGTTGAACAAAGGCTGAGTTAGTTCAGTAAAATACCTTCAGTTCCATCTATGATTTCGAGGACGAATTTTTTTTAAGTGGGTGAAAATGTAACGACCCAGATTTTATTGAGAAATATTTAATGGATATTAAATATTTAAAACAATTTATTTTAAGAATTAACGACTTGGAATTTATTTAAATTTAAGGTTTGAACATATAATTTATAATACAATTAAAACGGAGCTCGCAGCATTGCGGTAGTTCATAATATTACGTTTTGAACTTTAAATGAATGTACAGAATGCAATATAAGTCAAGATTCATTGAAACAAGAAACTTTAAAATCCATTGAACTATAACTTTTTAACAAAAGTGAAAAATCGAGATTTCATTATATAGAATATAAGTTATGTCAAAATAAAATTTCCAAAAGTCGTTATGGAATCACTTGTAAATCATGACACTTATTTAATAAAATAAAAGGATTTTATTATAAATGAATATTGATTTAGCCTAAAAATGGAAATATCAAGTTTTAAATCCAGGTATGTTTATTTTGAAGCCATATGTTAATCTATGTGGATATATACGATAATAATAATTTGTTTATTATTAAATTGAATAGTTTTGGAATTAAATAATGTTATAATAACATATGCCTTGAAAATAGCTATTTTCGAGACGACCTCAATTTTCGATAATACTATTTTTATCGGATCCAGAATAGTAAACTATTGTAAGATTCCAAATTTCGGACCAATCGGAGTTGGTATGTGGCTGTGCGAGATATAAACGTTCAATGTAAACAATAAATCAATTTATTTAATCTTGAATGAGCGCTATTTCAGAAAACTGACTCAAAATTCGATGAAACAAGTTCCATTAGGACCCTAATGACAGGCCATAGTTACATATCGATTTTCACCGCTATTGATGTTCGTATGTGATCGGCGAGTTGTTAAACGTCAATCGAAATTAGCGAGTGCTAACAAATAATAGAATATACGAAGCTTCGCCCAGAAGCTAATGGAAATATCTTCTCTATAAAAATGCCCCCATCCTAACCCTAAATCGCCCAAAATTTGAGCCTGAACCCTAAATCCCCAATTTTCTTAGCCACATTTCGCAACAAAATCCCTTTTCAAACAATAATTTATATCTTCCAAACGAGTAAAAATTGGAGAGAACTTCCAACATGAAAGTTGTAGATCATGTTGAGGGCTACCTACTGGCAAAATTTCATAGCCAACAGGAGGTTTCCATAAATCACCCACAACCAGCCACTGCTCACTTTCGGTTTTGGTTGATTTGTGGGCAAACGGTTTAAAGTTAGGTGTTTTTGTCTAAAGGGAAGTTGGAGAGGGGAGAGAGGGCTACAACATTGTAATTAAGAGTTGGTCTGAAAGTGATCGAGGTGGTCGGAATATGTAGATGATCGGAGTTGATGGGTTATTGGATGCAGCGAATATATATTTGAATTTTCTGGTGAACAGAGGCTGTTTCATACGATGGCGCCAACTGGAGATTTGTTCGTCGTGATGAGATGGGGGGTGGATGTCAATTTTGGTGGTCGGAGGTGATGTGTGGCATTGGTAATCATGGCTGATATCAATTTCGTTCGAAGCCAGAATTCACGACGTCGGCGACAGGTGAGGGGTTAAGACCAGGTGGCGCTGGCACGTCTCAGTGGTGCGGTGACGTAGAAGGTGGTCGGCGATGGTTTGGAGGCCTACGACGGCGACAACGAGGTGAAACGTGGTCTGAGCACGTTAAAACTAGGTAATGGCAAAAGATGAGTATTTTATTTAATATTTAATTATTTAATTAATGTAATCGATGTTCGTACATTTATAACTTGTTCATACGAACTCAGAATTGGACGAGACTAGATCTGTTGGAATAGTGGAGTTGAGAGCTTCACAACAAAACTGATTTGGATGGATTTGGAGCAAGTTGGAATTTTGGGTTAAATTAAACCCCTGTTTAATTCAATCCAAAAAGCGATTGTTATTATAACAATAAAAAATCAATGCGAGAACTCCCTGAATTGATTTAAAAAGTTATTATAATTGTTATCTGATTATATTGATTTCTCGTGGTTGCTATGATTGCTTCATGGATGATGGACATTTATTTATATATTGTTTATGTACACTTAAGCATTGAAAACTATAAGCGCTTATCTTATGACTGTTATTTGATGGATGTTGAACTGTTGTGGTTGTTATTATTATTGTTCACACAATTGACACCACGAATATGAAATTATTTGAATACTGATTGAGTCGAGTTCCATTGGGATTTTGAATGAATATTATATTCATTTAAATAAAATAACGTGTAAAAATGGAAATTGGATTTTTAGATCCAATTCGATTTGAAAAATGAAGTTAAGGCGATTTCAAACAACGTTTGAAAAGATTGAAATGGATTTGAAAGAGATTTGAGTTAAAATGGCTTGTTATAATTCAAATTAGATTTTGAATAGTAAATTTAAAAGGTGAATTCAAGTTAGAATATAAACAACATTTTCAACTCAAATGGATTGTTCCATTGATCTGATTTATTTTTGTAATTGATTTCAAGAAAGTTTGGATTTCAAGATATTATATTTTGAAAAATATTTTATTTTAATATTATAATAATATCGAATATTCAATTTCAATATAAAATTGAATTTGAAGTTTAAATCATTTTTAAATGATTTTATAAACGTTTTATAAAATATATTTGAGCTAAATCGACGAATTTTATATTAAATTATAATATGTCTGAATAGGACGTGTCCCGTAGCGATAGTTCACTATTTCAACCATAAACTTCAAATGCCTATAACTAATGCAATTTAAATCGGATTGGCACGAAATTGGAAACGCATGTTTTCTATTGATAAGGGCTTTCAAATGAAAGAAGAAATTTTGAATTTTAACATATATTTGAAGTTATGGTTAAATCTATTTTTGAAAAGTTCGATGTAAATGTAGTTCGATTACCGTAATTGGAAATCACTTGAAATGACTATAAAAATATGAAAAAATTATGATAAATCATAATAAGCTATTTTAAAGAGATTTGGAAAAGAACTATGAAGTTATGAACTATATTTCGATTTTTTTGTTTTTAACCTAACTCGTTGAATACGGTAAACGATGTTTTTGACATTTGAAGTTAAATACTGAATAAATAGTTTTCAAAGCTATTATATGTGGTTTATATAATTAATAAATTATTTGGAAGGTAATTCGACTTATTTTTAAATTATAAGTCGAGATTTGGTCTAATTAGGACTAGTCGCTCAAGGACAATTCACAAACGTAAACCGTCGACTTTAAATTGACGTACCGTGAGATTCGACCATCGGATTCTCCTAAAACGAAAAGAGTTTGGTTCGTAACGTAAAGAGTTTTCAAATGAAAAGGAAATGTAATAACCCGGAAATCTGGGCCAATTAAAAATTTTTATTTTGGCAAATTTGGTGAATTTTGATTATTTAAAATGAATTATTTTAAATAATATCGACGAAAAATTATTTTGAATAGAATTCAAACGTATATATTATATAGATCGACGTTAGAATATAGATATTTATTTATAATTATAAAAGGAATTGAAAATGGCACGGTAGTTCGATAATTCGATTTCAAACTTCAATTGAATGAACCGGGTGCAAAATAAACCGGATTTTAGTGAAACCAAAAATATTAGAACCTAATTGAGAATATCTTGCCAACGAATCCGAGAAATCAAAATTTCATAATGGGAATAAAAAGATATGTCCAGTTGAAATTTCAGAATAGTCGCTATGGAATTTCGGCCCTTAAAAATAGCCATTTTGCAAACGACCTCGGATTTCGACGAAACCACTTTTGTTGGATCCGGGATGTAAAGTTATTGAAGGTTTCAAAATTCATAATTTTCTGAATCAATATGTGAACATGGCACAAGAAAACGTGTTTGAACAATTTCAGTTGAATTCCATCGACTGGAAAATGGCCATTTTTCAAACGGTCTCAGAATTCGACGAAATTAGTTTTGTTAGGACCGTATCGTCAATACGAAGCTAGAAATAATTTTTCTGCAATTTTTAGAGTTCGTATGTGGCTCCGGTAAATTGAAATGCACGTTTAAAATTCAATATAAGGATTTAAATTTTAATTTGAACGGAAACTAATCGTAACGGTCGAATTAGCTAATGAAACATATCCCATTGTGTTCGGAATTGGGGTATTACGCTGGGGACGATAGTCAGTGGGTTCGATTTCGAGTCCGAAATTTTAAGTTGCTTTTTGGAGAAATTAATTAATTATATAATATATATTTTTCCCTAAATCCCCCTTATTCTCTCATATCTGAAGTCAACCCTCCCACGCCAGTCGTTATTCTCCAAATCGATTAATGAAAAAGGAAAAAAACAAGAGAACCCGTCGTCTTCAGGTCGCGCCTGCCCAGGCGACCGCCACCCATCCTCCGCCTCCCCTCCGACGTCGATACCCCCTCCCTCTCGTGCGACAGCGCCAAGCAAATCGCGGACCCCGCTCAAGCCCTAGGGCCGTCGCGCCCGAACCCTGTGCCACCACCGCGCCTGCTTGAGCCGCCTCCGCCACCTGCAACCTCCTCCGCCACGACTCCAGTTCGCCCCCCCTCGACGTGAAGAGCAGCGGCCCTCACCTTGAAGACCACCGTGAGTTTTTCTTTTTAGAAACTGATTTCTGTTTAAATTTAAAACTTTATTTAGATTAGTTTTTATTTATACGTTTAACCGCATAAAGAAATGGTTTTTATTGTGTAAAAAGAAATCATTTTTCACTTTAGAAAGATTAGGTTTTTATGTTGTAAAAAGATGTGATTCTTTCTTTATAAAAAGACTTGATCTTTAATTGTACAATGATATGATTTTTCTTAGTTTAATTGTTAACTATAGAAAAATAGGATTTTTCATAAGTAAAGGTTAAGATTTTGTTAATATAAAAGTCAAGATTTTTGGTTAATATAAGAGTTGAAATTTTTGTTAACATAAGAAGATGAGATTACTACATAGAAAAATATAATCTTTTATATTGTAGAAGTAAAAAATAATAATCTTTTATATTATAGAAGTATAAAAATATAATCTTTTATATTGTAGAAGTATAAAAATATAATCTTTTATATTGTAGAAGTATAAAAATATAATCTTTTATATTGTAGAAGTATAAAAGTATAATTTTTATATAGGTAAGATAATAATAATACCATCTTTATATATGTAGCGGAATAAAAATCTGATCTTTCTTATATGTGTGTTGAAATAAAAAAGAAATCTTTATATTTGAAAAGGCGAAATCTTTATATTTGAAAAGGTGGAATCTTTGTATAGAGAATAGCATGATAAAAATATAATCTTTATTATATGAACACCGTTGTAAAAAAATAGAATTTTTATCTATATAGCAGCGATGTAAAAATAGAATTTTTATCCATATAGAGTGATTATAAAAATATGATTTTTTAAATTGAAAGTGAACAAATAAAAATGTGATTTTTATTTTAAAGACAACAGTATAAAAATGTGATTTTTATTTATGTAGTGGCTACGGGGAACGAAAGTGGCAAAAGGCGAGAACGACGAAGATTTCTACATAAGAAGAGTCGTGGAGTTTGGATTAGCAATCGCTGGGAACTTCTCACTTTTAAATTTTGTTTTCTAGTTATAAATATATACTAGGATGCAGACGGTGTTTAGTAGCACCCGACACCCGTCATCCACAGACCATGGACGGCTTGTATGCTTGTTTGTTTGATTTTGATGTGTAGATGATTGTGTGATGTGATGTGAAAGGAAATAAAATAGTTATATAGTTAAAAATATTTTATAGTTGAAAATAGAAATTTTAACGTGTATTTAAAATAAATATTTATAAACATATCGGAGATTTGTTTATATACACTGATTTGATTGATATTGATTGGGTCGATAAATTTTACACATCGCCCAACTGCACAAATAAAATCTGTGTTTGATTATTTGAAACCCCACACGGGTATTGGGATGATATATGACATACACTAATCCCAATAATTAGTTGTATGTCGTTCGATTGATTGACAGGTTGTTATAAGCGTTAAATATTTATATTTGATGCTTATACAGTGTACAACGCACTATGGACGATGGTTGATTATTTATCGTTGTTATTTTGTACATGTATTATAGAAAATCCATACAACTAACATTATATGGTAATAGATTGGGCCTCATTCCAGTTTTGAAACAGAAATATTTGAAAAAGAAATATTTGAAATAGAATATTTGAAAATGGAAATATATGAAGCTGTGTTGATTAGATTGATGCCATTTTGACATGAACGATATTTATATCAAGTTTATTCAATTTTCAATGCATATTGAAAGTGTTTTTCGAAATTTGAATTATATTGAAAGTGATTTCGAAATTTGAATTATATTGAAAGTGTTTTCGAAATTTGAATTATATTGAAAGTGTTTTCGAAATTTGAATTATATTGAAAATAATCGAAATTCGAATGAAATTGAATAGAATTGAATTCGAATTGAAATTAAAAGGAATTGAATTCAAATTGAAATTGAAAAGAATTGAATCCAAATTGAAATTCGAATTAAATTGAAATGAATTGAAATCGAATTAAATTGAAATTGAATTGAAATTGAATTCAAACACGGTTGGATTTGGAATTATGCCCAAATCAAATTTGGAAAATGTCGTTGTAAGTGCAGTTCGATGGCCGTTGATGGAAATCGACTGTACGAGCCTTGATAAAATTATTAAAAATAGTAATAATTTGTGTAAAATCATAAGAAATGATTTGTGAAGAATTGGGATGAAAAACTCCATTTTTGAAAAGATAAAAATAGATTTTTATCGAAATGAACTAGTTTTGAACTAGAATAATAATTTGTTTATTTTTAAAATAAATAAAGTGGATTTGAAATGGTTTTGAAAATAACCAAAATTTCCAATAATTGCATTGGAATGGATTTGAATCGAATTTGTCTTCAGAATATTTCGATGTTGGATTTCGTGATTATACAGATATTGTTATGGAAATTGGAAAGATATATATATATATATATATATATATATATATCGTTATTTCCAATACGATATTTGTTGGTCGTAGAATTTGATATTGAATATAAGCCGATATATTTTCTATTCAGAGCCTTGTATTTAATATCAAATGTGATATGGGTTTGTCGTGAATGGTGTCTTCATTAACACTGTTCTTAAACCCAGTAGAGGAAAAAGATTAAATCTTTTTATGTAGATTTAATGAAGTGTACCAATTAAATAATATTTAATTGGAATTGAATTGGTATTGATTTTTGGGTTTATCGTGAACAGTGTTCTAAATAACACTTGTTCTTTAACCCGATAATTAATGGAATGTGATTTTGGGTTTATCGTGAACCGTGTTTTAAAAGACACTGATTCTTTAACCCAGTTAAAGATTAAAACTAAGTGGAGTTTTAATGAATCTTTAATTAGATTGAAAAGATCGAGAATGGAGTATCACCAGTTTTACTCCAGGCGATAGTTAAATCTTTAATTAGATTTGAACGTGAAATTATAATTGAATTTACCGATAACACCGTGGTGTTAGATATGAAGTATTACCAGTTTTACTTCAGGGGATGAATAGGTGGGGATTGGGAAATAAAATAAATGATTACTCCGGTGTGGTTCGCTAATCCCGACTAGTTTGAATTGATATTCAAAGAAGATTAAAGAATAAATTTAAAGAATTTATCTTTGATAAAATTAATGGGAACCTTTCCCAAAGTATAAGAATATTTGAATAAAAGAATATTCTGAATTGGATTGAGGCGTATGTTGTGTTTGTGTTACACGTGTTTATTATATACGCGAGTTGTACAGAAAGACCGGGTTTATCCCATTCTGAATAACTGATTCGATGTGGTGTCGAAGATGAAGACGGTGGTTGAAGACCGGAGGTCTTCACGTCGTCTGGATAATTACTAATGATCTTGATTGGGCTGTACACCCAAGAAGATGGAAACAGTTGGTGATCGTCCAGACGTACTTGGAGATCGATGGATATGCGGGGTTCTAGGTGCCTCCGGTTTCGTTCAGACCCAGAACGAACTTGTAAATGGACTGTGTCTGACATTGAATTTTAGTCTGTGTGATTGATTTCTATTAAATATATATCTCTTTGGCGGCGGAGAATTTATTATCTTGCTTAATGCCCTTCTCTGAGACATACGAGCTCAGGGGTTATATATTGATGGATATCAAATGCATGGAGTGAATTGCATGTGTAGCATGCCTAAGTGGCAAATGACCAAGGCTTCTGTTGCAAAGCAAAGTCTTGTGACTGATGATCAAAGCACAGCCTGTGTGGCACAACTTTGTGTAATGTGAATTCGCGAGCCTCACACCCCGGTTGTGAACTAAAAACGGGAGAAGGACCTCAGGGAGGACATGCGTTTCTTTCTAGCTAGAAGTGGCGTCAGTGGTTTTACATGCCCTGACAAGTTTGACTTATGTGGTTGTTGCTGTTGCGAGGTGCCTCGGTTAGATCGGATGATCCGGGTCCGATGGAGTCATTCGTTGGCTCATTTACGCCCCATAGGGCGGGTAAACGCAGTGTTCAGGAATTTTAATCCACATCGGTGGACCGGCCCTGACGATCCAAGGGTCACTCGAGCTCTGATCTTGAGACTCGGGCTAGACAGTCTCGAATCGGTTGAGGACTATCTTTTGCCTCGGTATTCTTGGGGCTCCAGCTTCCAATACGTGTTTTTGCGGTTTTAATTGTAGAGCCTAGTATGGCAACATAGTGGGATGGGGCGCTTATGCCGTCTATGATTGATACTTATGATTTGAAGTTGTTTTGACACTATACACTTATAGTACTATCAAAATAATCTGTTTTAAACGTGTCAAGCATTCTTTGGCTATTATAAGGTAAAAACCCTATCCTCCGGCTTGTGTTGCATTGTGTGATGGGACCTGGGTCTTATAATAGCTTCAATTTTCTTTATTTAGCATTGCGCTGTTGTTTTATGCACTGGTATTCTTGGGAGGAAACCCGTTCCGTGTTATACGGCGTGGTCCCTTGATTTACCGAGCTTTAAAATAAAGATTAATAACTGTTTTAGTTCTCACACAAGTCCCATGACTGACCTGGAGTTTATTGTTTTAACCTAAACTCTGGGTGCCCTTATTTTCGACACGGGTAGCTAGTAGTTTTGGGTTTTGCAGATTTATATTCTCAGGAACCTGGTTTACAGTTGGAACGATATCCGGAAAGCTTTGTATCCGTGTATCTTCTTCAGTTGTATTTTGTATTATTTTTCCGCTGCTATGTAATTTATTGTAATCTCTGATATTTATCGAATGTGTATTTTATTTGTTAATACTTTGTATATTCTTGTATTCTGATGGAATTGTTGTAATATACAATGAAAGGTTCTTCCGTCTGTGTTCTTTTGTGTGTTGTTCTCGAATTATCCGTGCTTTCCTTACCGGGGAAGTTATGGGTTTTCACAGTTGGTATCAGAGTTTTGGTTTACATAGCTCGAGAACAAGACACATTAGAACCATACGAAAGAATTCATCAGATATTGGATTAGTAATATCCAATTAGAATTACTCGTTAGAGATAGGATCAGTAGTTTCCTAGAACGAGTGTGAAGAGTATATTTTTCAAATGAAAACAATTTTGTTTTGAAAATTTAAATCGTTTTATACGTATTTGAATAATTTATTTATATTGATTTGGACAATCCAGTATATACAGATTTTGTATATACGCGTCATGAACGTATATTCGACGTTTTCATATACTGGATAGATATAGAATCACACTCTAGACGCCCGAAGATGATACTGATGATTGAGATCTCATCATCAGTGTTTATGTTCGAGTGCCGAAGGTGGGATTTCTATATAATTCCATTAGACTGGTGTGATAACCAAGATTAGATAGGATTATTGTTGTGATTTGGCATCAAAAAATGATTTTCTGTATATGTATCAAACTTATGAATTTGAAACGTTAATCAACTAATTGATTGATGGTTGTGTTGTTTGTTTATTTGTTTGATAATTTTGAACCATTTAGCCTAATTGAACCAAATAGCGAAGTGCATTGAAAATTGGTCGCATATGCTTGCATATACATGTACTTACATTGAACAGGTCATAGCAAGGAGGCTAGAGCAGAAGAATAAAATTTGTTTGCCCGACAAAAAGGTACATGTTTACCATAATTTACTGTTTTGTTTGGGTGATGATGATTTTATGAGCCGATTGGCTAGCCGCTTGGCTTTTTCCTTTTCTTTTGGATTGAATAAGGCCATGGGAGGCTATATGAAATATCCCGAAGTCCCCGGTGCAGGGGAGGTTATGGCGAAATTTTTCGAAAATTTAGAGTGTTAGCCAAATTTTTGAAAAATTTGAAAAGTTCTTAGAAACTAAAAAGTTGAAGAACTTAAGCCATAATAAAAATAATGAAAGTTGAGTGGATTTGTAAAACAACTTTCGGCTTCGTTCCTTTTCGGGGAAGAAAAGTTTTAAGTAGGGGAGATTGTAATAACCCGGAAATCTGGGCCAATTTAAATTTTTTATTTTGGCTAATTTGGTGAATTTTGATTATTTAAAATGAATTATTTTAAATCATATCGACGAAAAATTATTTTGAATAGAATTCGAACGTATATATTATATAGATCGACGTTAGAATATAAATATTTATTTATAATTATAAAAGGAATTGAAAATGGCGCGGTAGTTCGATAATTCGATTTCAAACTTCAATTGAATGAACCGGGTGCAAAATAAACTGGATTTTAGTGAAACCAAAAATATTAGAACCTAATTGAGAATATCTTGCCAACGAATCTGAGAAATCAAAATTTCATACGAGGATAAAAGGATATGTCCAGTTGAAATTTCAGAATAGTCGCTATGGAATTTCGGCCCTTAAAAATAGCCATTTTGCAAACGACCTCGGATTTCGACGAAACCACTTTTGTTGGATCCGGGATGTAAAGTTATTGCTAGGTTTCAAAATTCATAATTTTCTCAATCAATATGTGAGCGTGGCGCAAGAAAACGTGTTTGAACAATTTCAGTTGAATTCCATCGACTGGAAAATGGCCATTTTTCAAACGGTCTCAGAATTCGACGAAATTAGTTTTGTTAGGACCGTATCGTCAATACGAAGCTAGAAATAATTTTTCTGTAATTTTTAGAGTTCGTATGTGGCTCCGGTAAATTGAAATGCACGTTTAAAATTCAATATAAGGATTTAAATGTTAATTTCAACGGAAACTGATCGTAATGGTCGAATTGGCTAATGAAACATATCCGATTGTGTTCGGAATGGGGGTATTACGCTAGGGACGACAATCGATGGGTTCGATTTCGAGTCCGAAATTTTAAGTTGCTTTTTGGAGAAATTAATTAATTATATAATATATATTTTTCCCTAAATCCCCCCTATTCTCTCATATCTGAAGTCAACCCTCCCATGCCAGTCGTTATTCTCCAAATCGATTAATGAAAAAGAAAAAGAAAACAAGAGAACCCGTCGTCTTCAGGTTGTGCCCGCCCAGGCGACCGCTACCCACCTCCGCCTCCCCTCCGACGTCGATACCCCCTCCCTCTCGTGCGACAGCGCCAAGCAAATCGCGGACCCCGCTCAAGCCCTAGGGTCGTCGCGCCCGAACCATGTGCCACCACCGCGCCTGCTGGAGCCGCCTCCGCCACCTGCAACCTCCTCCGCCGCGACTCTAGTTCGTCCCCTCCCCTCGACGTGAAGAGCAGCACCCCTCCCCTTGAAGACCACCGTGAGTTTTTCTTTTTAGAAACTGATTTCTGTTTAAATTTAAAACTTTATTTAGATCGGTTTTTATGTATATGTTTAACTGCATAAAGAAATGGTTTTTATTGTGTAAAAAGAAATCATTTTTCACTTTAGAAAGATTTGGTTTTTATGTTATAAAAAGATGTGATTCTTTCTTTATAAAAAGACTTGATCTTTAATTGTACAATGATATGATTTTTCTTAGTTTAATTGTTAACTATAGAAAAATAGGATTTTTCATAAGTAAAGGGTAAGATTTTGTTAATATAAAATCAAGATTTTTGGTTAATATAAGAGTTGAAATTTTTTTTAACATAAAAAGATGAGATTACTACATAGAAAAATATAATCTTTTATATTGTAGAAGTATAAAAATATAATCTTTTATATTGTAGAAGTATAAAAATATAATCTTTTATATTGTAGAAGTATAAAAATATAATTTTTATATAGGTAAGATAATAAAAATATCATCTTTATATATGTAGCGGAATAAAAATCTGATCTTTCTTATACGTATGTTGAAATAAAAACGAAATCTTTATATTTGAAAAGGCGAAATCTTTATATTTGAAAAGGCGGAATCTTTATATAGTGAATAGTGTGATAAAAATATAATCTTTATTATATGAACATCGTTGTAAAAAAATAGAATTTTTATCTATATAGTAGCGATGTAAAAATAGAATTTTTATCCATATGGAGTGATTATAAAAATATGATTTTTTAAATTGAAAGTGAACAAATAAAAATGTTATTTTTATTTTAAAGACAACAGTATAAAAATGTGATTTTTATATATGTAGTGGCTACGGGCAACGAAAGTGGCAAAAGGCGAGAACGACGAAGATTTCTACATAAGAAGAGTCGTGGAGTTTGGATTAGCTATCGGTGAGAACTTCTCACTTTTAAATTTTGTTTTCTAGTTATAAATATATACTAGGATGCAGACGGTGTTTAGTAGCACCCGACACCCGTCGTCCACAGACCATGGACGGCTTGTATGCTTGTTTGTTTGATTTTGATGTGTAGATGATTGTGTGATGTGATGTGAAAGGAAATAAAATAGTTATATAGTTAAAAATATTTTATAGTTGAAAATAGAAATTTTAACGTGTATTTAAAATAAATATTTATAAACAAATCGGAGATTCGTTTATATACACTGATTTGATTGATATTGATTGGGTCGATAAATTTTACACATCGCCCAACTGCACAAATAAAATCTGTGTTTGATTGTTTGAAACCCCACACAGGTATTGGGATGATATATGACATACACTAATTCCAATAATTAGTTGTATGTCGATCGATTGATTGATAGGCTATTATAAGCGTTAAATATTTATATTTGATGCTTATACAGTGTAGAACGCACTCTGGATGATGGTTGTTATTTGTCGTTGTTATTTTGTACATGTGTTGTAGAAAATCCATATAACTAACATTTTATGGTAATTGATTGGGCCTCATTCCAGTTTTGAAATAGAATTATTTGAAAAGGAAATATTTGAAATAGAATATTTGAAAATGGAAATATATGAAGCCGTGTTGATTAGATTGACGCCATTTTGACGTGAACGATATTTATATCGATTTTATTCAATTTTCAATGTATATCGAAAGTTTTTTCGAAATTAAATTATATTGAAAGTGATTTCGAAATTTGAATTATATTGAAAGTGATTTCGAAATTTGAATTATATTGAAAGCGTTTTCGAAATTTGAATTATATTGAAAGTGTTTTCGAAATTTGAATTATATTGAAAATAATCGAAATTCGAATTAAATTGAATAGAATTGAATTCGAATTGAAATTAAAAGGAATTGAATTCAAATTGAAATTGAAAAGAATTGAATCCAAATTGAAATTCGAATTAAATTGAAATGAATTGAAATTCGAATTAAATTGAAATTGAACTGAAATTGAATTGAAATCGATTTGAAATGAATTTAAAACGATTTTATATTGGAATATTCAATTTTGATTTGAAATTGAATATTAAGTTGAAACCGTTTTGAAAATGAATTTATAACGATTTATAAAGCACGTTTTGAATTGAAATCGATGAAGCATATATTATATATATAATATAATGGCCTGAATAGAACGCGCCGCGCTGCGGCAGTTCGTGAATTTCGACCATTGACTTCGAATTGACGTTGCGGAAGATCCGACCGTCGGATTCTCCTCAAACTAGAACCATTGGGTTCGTATCGAAAAGAGCTTTCTAACGAATATTAGAAATTTGAAATCTAACGGTTGGATTTGGAATTATGTCCAAATCAAATTTGGAAAAGGTCGTTGTAAGTGCAGTTCGATGGCCGTTGATGGAAATCGACTGTACTGGCCTTGATAAAATTATTAAAAATAGTAATAATTTGTGTAAAATCATAAGAAATGATTTGTGAAGAATTGGGATGAAAAACTCCATATTTGAAAAGATAAAAATAGATTTTTATCGAAATGAACTAGTTTTGAACTAGAATAATAACTTATTTATTTTTAAAATAAATAAAGTGGATTTGAAATGGTTTTGAAAATAACCAGAATTTCCAATAATTGCATTGGAATGGATTTGAATCGAAATTGTCTTCGGAATATTTCGATGTTGGATTTCGTGATTATATAGATATTGTTATGGAAATTTGAAAGATATATATATATATATATATCTTTATTTCCAATACGATATTTGTTGGTCATAGAATTTGATATTGAATATAAGCCGATATATTTTCTATTCAGAGCCTTGTATTTAATATCAATGTGATTTGGGTTTGTCGTGAATGGTGTATTCATTAACACTGTTCTTAAACCCAGTTGAGGAAAAAGATTAAATCTTTTTATTTAGATTTAATGAAGTGTACCAATTAAATAATATTTAATTGGAATTGAATTGGTATTGATTTTTGGGTTTATCGTGAACAGTGTTTTAAATAACACTTGTTCTTTAACCCGATAAATAATGGAATGTGATTTTGGGTTTATCGTGAACCGTGTTTTAAAAGACACTGATTCTTAAACCCAGTTAAAGATTAAAACTAAGTGGAGTTTTAATGAATCTTTAATTAGATTGAAAAGATCGAGAATGGAGTATCACCAGTTTTACTCCAGGCGATAGTTAAATCTTTAATTAGATTTGAACGTGAAATTATAATTGAATTTACCGATAACACCGTGGTGTTAGATATGAAGTATTACCAGTTTTACTTCAGGGGATGAATAGGTGGGGATTGGGAAATAAAATAAATGATTACTCCGGCGTGGTTCGCTAATCCCGACTAGTTTGAATTGATATTCAAAGAAGATTAAAGAATAAATTTAAAGAATTTATCTTTGATAAAATTAATGGGAACCTTTCCCAAAGTATAAGAATATTTGAATAAAAGAATATTATGAATTGGATTGAGGCGTATGTTGTGTTTGTGTCACACGTGTTTATTATATACACGAGTTATTCAGAAAGACCAGGTTTATCCCATTCTGAATAACTGATTCGACGTGGTGTCGAAGATCAAGACGGTGGTTGAAGACCGGAGGTCTTCACGTCGTCTGGATAATTACTGATGATCTTGATTAGGCTGTACACCCAAGAAGATGGAAACAGTTGGTGATCGTCCAGACGTACTTGGAGATCGATGGATATGCGGGGTACTAGGTGCCTCCGGTTTCGTTCAGACCCAGAACGAACTTGTAAATGGACTATGTGTCTGACATTGGATTTTAGTCTGTGTGATTGATTTCTATTAAATATATATCTGTTTGGCGGCAGAGA
This sequence comes from Allium sativum, assembly GCA_030737875.1. Taxonomy (NCBI): domain Eukaryota; kingdom Viridiplantae; phylum Streptophyta; class Magnoliopsida; order Asparagales; family Amaryllidaceae; genus Allium; species Allium sativum. The sequence continues at coordinate 127,288,485 of CM060924.1, forward strand.
ATTTATTCTCTTGCTTAACGCCCTTCTCTGAGACGTACGAGCTCAGGGGTTATATATTGATGGATATCAAGCGCATGGGGTGAATTGCCTATGTGGCATGCCTAAGTGGAAAATGATCAAGGCTTCTGTTGCAAAGCAAAGTCTTGTGGCTGATGATCAAAGCACAGCCTGTGTGGCACAATTTTGTGTAACGTGAATTCGCGAGCCTCACACCCCAGTTGTGAACCAAAAATGGGAGAAGGACCTTAGGGAGGATGAGACGACCCGAACTTCCCCGTGAAGGAAAGCACGAATAGAATTGAGGACAAGACAAAATAGAACGCAGACGGGAGAACATTTCATTGTTATTACAACAATTCCATCAGATACAAGAATATACCGAGTATAAATGAATAAATTACATTCAATAAATATCAGAGATTACAATAAATTACATAGCAGCGGAAAAACAATATATAACCCAACTGAAAGTAATACACGGATACAGAGCTTTGCGAGCATTGTTCTAGCTGTAAATCAGGATCCTGTGAATATAAATCTGCAAAACCAAAACAACTAGCTGCCCGTGTGGAAAATAGGGGCACCCAGAGTTTAGGTTAAAACAATAAACTCCAGGTCAGTCATGTGACTGGTGTGAGAACTAAAACAGTTATTAATCTTTATTTTTAAAGTTAGGTAAATCAAGAGACCACGCCGTATAACACGGAACGGGTTTCCTCCCAAGAATACCAGTGCATAAAACAAACAGCGCAATGCTAAATAAAGAAAAATGAAGCTGTTATAAGACCCAGGTCCCATCACACAATGCAACGCATGCCGGAGGATAGGGTTTTTACCTTATAACAGCCAAAGCATGCTTGATACGTTAAAAACACATTTTTGATACTATTATAGGTGTATAGTGTCAAAACAGTTTCAATCATAAATATAAATCATAGACGGCATAAGCGCCCCATCCCACTATGTCGCCATACTAGGCTCTACAAATAAAACCGAAACACACGTATTGGAAATTGGATTCCATCATGAGTCGAGGCAAGGGGCAAGCTCCTCTCCGCGTTCGAGACACTCTAGCAAATGTCTCAGGACCCCACTTTGATCCTTGGAATCGGCTGGGCCGGTCCTCTCTTACTTTTGAGGATTAGTTATTCCTGAACACACGTTTCCCGGTCCTTACAGACCTATATTCAAGGCGCCTCACATTCCAACAACCACACAGGTGAAAAGTATATAAATGTCAGGGCTGGTAGGTCACTGACACCACCCTAGCTAGAAAGAAACATCATCCTCTCCCAGCGGTCCGTCTCCCGTTTTTGACTCATACCGAGGTGTGAGGCTCGCGAATTCACGTTATACACAAAGCTACGCCACACAGGCCATGCTTTGATTATCAACCACAAGACTTTGCTTTTCAATAGAAGCCTTGATCAATTGCCACTTACGCGTGACACACTGGCAATTCACTCCATGCGACTGATGTCCATCGATATACAACCTCTGAGCTCGTACGTCTCAGAGAAGGGCGTTAAGCAAGAGAATAAATTCTCCGCCGCCAAACAGATGTATATTTAACAGAGATCAATCAACACAGAATAAAATCCAATGTCAGACACACAATCCATTTACAAGTTCATTCTGGGTCTGAACGAAACCGGAGGCACTTTCCTCGCATATCCATCCATCTCCAAGTACGTCTGGACGATCACCAACTGATTCCCTCATCTTGGGTGTACAGCCCAATCAAGATCATTAGTAATCACCCAAACGATGTGAAGACTTCCGGTCTTCGACCACCGTCTTCATCTTCGACTTCTCGTCGAATCGGTTATTCAGAATGAGTATAACCTGGCCTTTCTGAATAACCCACGTATATGATAAACAAATGTTACACAAACACAACAAACGCCTCATTCCAATTCAGAATATTCTTTTATTCACAAAATCACATTTTTAGGGAATAGGTTCCCATTAATTTTATCAAACATAAATTCTTCTAAATTTATTCTTTAGTCTTCCTTTGGATATCATTTCAAACGATTCGGGATTATCTGTAACAACCCGAAAATCTGGGCCAGTTTAAAATTTTTATTTTGGCAATTTTAGCGAATTTTGAACATTTAAAATAGATAATTTTAAATAAATTCGATGAGAAATTTATTTTGAATAGAATCGAACGTATATATTTATATACGCCGTCGTTAGAATATAAATATTTATTTTAAATTATAAATAGAGTTGAAAATGGCGCGGTAGTTCGATAATTCGATTTCAAACTTCAAATGAATGTATCGGGTGCAAAACAAACCAGATTTTAGTGAAACCAAAAATATTAGAATCTATTTGATGATATCTTTCCAAGAATCCGACAAATCGAAATTTCATAGCGGGAATCAAAAGATATGTCTAGTTGAAAATTCTGAATAGTCGCTATGGAATTCAGGCCCTTAAAAATGGAGATTTTGCAAACGACTTCGGATTTCGACGAAACCACTTTTGTTGGGTCCGTGACGTAAAGTTATTGCTAGGTTTCATATTTCATAATTTTTCGAATCAATATGTGAGCGTGGCAAAGGAAAACGCATTTGACCAGTTTCAGTTGATTTTAATCGACTGGAAAATGGCCATTTTTCAAACGGTCTCAGAATTTGACGAAACTAGTTTTGTTAGGACCGTATCGTCAATACGAAGTTAGAAAATATTTTTCTGGAATTTTTAGAGACTGTATGTGGCCCCGGTAAATTGAAACGCGTGTTCAAATTCAATATATAAAGGTTTATATTTTAATTTGAACGGATACTAATTGTAACAGCCGAATTGGGGTACGAAACATATCTCATTGCGTTCGGAATGGGGATAATTAGATAGGGGCATCAGTCGTCGAGTTTGATTTGGTGTCCGTATCGGTAAACATGAATTTTTGAAATAATAAAATAAAATAAAATATACTAGTTTATATACTCTAACATACGGTCAAACCCTAAAGAAGTCAAACAAATGGTCAAATAGAAAATCGGCCTCCATCCCTCGTTCAATGGCGGATGAAGCTCAAATTTTTGAGCTTCGATTCCTTCCAATCCTCAAAATAAAATCGCTCAATCCTTTAGGGTATTTTGTAGTGCTTCCTTCCATCTTCAAGTCCGCACCAATTGGAGGAATTATCACCGAGTATTTTGCTTGAAATTTGAGCCAAAACTTGGACCGTTTGATCGCATTTTCTGGTCAGATAAGGGCGGTGAGTTGGGCGCCAGTGGCGGCGCTGGAGCATGGCACGGCAGGCTTCGACGGCGGCAGGTCAGAGGTGGGTCCGGCTGAGCGTGGTGGCGGTGCAGTCAAAACCTAGATGGCGACTCCCTTTGAAACTGAACAGAACAATTAACAGTGAGCCTATCTTTCTCTTTTTTTTATGAAATAACTTTAATTAAGGTTGTAAGTAAAAGAAAAATCTCTTATTTTTATAAATATACATTATATGAATTAACATTGTTTTTATAGAAAAATTAATATTGTTTGAATTGAAAAATATAAACTTCTTTGAATTGAAAAATATAAACTTCTTTGAATTGAAAATATAAATATCTTTGATATAAAAATATAATCTTTATTAGAAGTAGAGCGATGTAAAAATTCGATTTTTATATATTGAATAGCAAAGTAAAAATTCGATTTTTATATATTGAATAGCAAAGTAAAAATTCGATTTTTATATATTGAATAGTAAAGTAAAAATTCGATTTTAACATATGTAGTGAATACGGGCAGTGAAAAGTGACAAGAGGCAGAACGACGAAGATTTCTACATAAGAAGATTCGTGGCATCGGATAGCTATCTGTGAGAACTTCTCACCTTTCAATTTAATTTTTCTAGTTATAAATATATACTAGGATGCATACGGGTTTAGTAGCACCCGACACCCGTCGTCCACAGACCATGGACGGCTTGTATGCTTGGTTGTTTAATTTTGATGTGTAGTTGATTGTGTGATGTGATGAGAAATGAAATAAAATATTTATATAGTTAAAAATATTTTATAGTTAAAAATATTTTATAGTTAAAAATAGAAATTTTAACGTGTATATGGAATGAAATAAAAATAAACAAATCGGATGATTTGTTTATATACACACATTTGACTTATATCGATTGGGACGATAAATTTTACACATCGCCCAACTGCACAAATAAAATCTGTGTTTGATTGTTTGAAAACCCCACATGGGTATTGGGATGATATATGACATACACCAATCCCAATAGTTAGTTGTATGTCGATCGATTGATTGACTGACTGTTATAAGCGTTAAATATTTATATTCGATGCTTATACAGTGTAGAATGCACTTTGGATGATGGTTGATTATTCATCGTTGTTATTGTATATACGTGTGGTAGAAAATCCATATAATTAACATATATGTTAATTGATTGGGCCTCATTCCAGTTTTGAAAAAAGAAATATTTGAAAATAGAATATTTGAAAAAGAAATATTTGAAAATAGAATTTATGAAAAAGAAATATTTGAAAAGAAATATTCGAAATAGAATATTTGAAAATATGAATATATGAAGCCGTGTTGATTAGATTTACGCCATTTCGACGTGAACGATATTTATGTCGATTTTATTCATTTTATAACGAATATCGAAAGTGATTTCAAAATATGAAATTTTGAAAAGAATTAAAATTCGAATTAAACTGAATAGAAATGAATTCGAATGAAATTGAATAGAAATGAATTCGAATTGAAATTGAATAGAAATGAATTCGAATGAAATTGAATAGAAATGAATTCGAATTGAAATTGAATATAAATGAATTCAAATTGAAATTGAATATAAATGAATTCGAATTGAAATTGAATATAAATGAATTCGAATTGAAAACGAACTGAAATTGAATTAGAAATCAATTTGAATTGAAATCGATTTGAATTGAATTTAAAACGAATTTATATTGGAATATTCAATTTTGATTTGAAATTGAATATGAAGTTGAAACTTTTTTGAAAACGAATTTAAAACGATTTATAAAGCACGTTTTGAATTGAAATCCACGAAGTATATATTATATATATTATATATATTATATATATATAATATAATGGCCTGAATAGAACGCGCCGCGCCGCGGCAGTTCGCGAATTTCGACCATTAACTTCGAACGGATATTGCGGGAGATCCGACCATCGGATTCTCCTGAAACCGAAACCGTTGGGTTCATATCGAAAAGAGCTTTCTAACGAATGTGAGAAATTTGAAATCTAATGGTTGGATTTGGAATTACGTTCAAATCAAATTTGAAAAAGGTCGCTGTAAGTGCAGTTCGATGGCCGTTGAGGGAAATCGACTGTACAGGCCTTGATAAAATTATTAAAAATAGTAATAATTTGTGTAAAATCATAAGAAATGATTTGGGAAAAATCGGGATGAAAAACTCCATATTTGAAAAGATAAAAATAGATTTTTATCGAAATGAACTAGTTTTGAACTAGAATTATAATTCTATTTATTTTTAAAATAAATAAACTGGATTAGAAAAGGTTTTGAAAATAACCAGAATTTCCAATAATTATATTGGAATGGATTTGAATCGAAATTGTCTTTGGATTATTTCGATGATGGATTTCGTGATGATGCAGATATTGTTATGGGAATTTGAAAGATATATATATATATATATATATATATATATATATCGTTATTTCCAATACGATATTTGTTAGTCGTAGAATTTGATATTGAATATAAGCCGGTATATTTTCTATTCAGAGCCTTGTGTTTAATATCAAATGTGATATGGGTTTGTCATGAATGGTGTCTTCATTAACACTGTTCTTGAACCCAGTTGAGAAAAGATTAAATCTTTTTATTTAGATTTAATGAAGTGTACCAATTAAATAATATTTAATTGGAATTGAATTGATATTGATTTGTGGGTTTATCGTGAACAGTGTTTTTAAATAACACATGTTCTTTAACCCGATAATTAATGAAATGGGATTTTGGGGTATGTCGTGAACCGTGTTTCAAATGACACTGATTCTTTAACCCAGTCACAGATTAAAACTAAGTGGAGTTTTAATGAATCTTTAATTAGATTGAAATGATCGAGAATGGAGTATCACTAGTTTTGCTCCAGGCGATAGTTAAATCTTTAATTAGATTTGAACGTGAAATGGTAATTGAATTTACCGATAACACCGTAGTGTTAGATATGAAGTATTACCAGTTTTACTTCATGGGATGAATAGGTTGGGATTGGGAAATTAAAATAAATGATTACTTCGGTAAAGTTCGTTAATCCCGACTAGTTTGAATTGATATTCAAAAGTAGATTATAGGATAAATTCAAGGAATTTATCTTGGATAAAATTAATGGGAACCTTTCCCTATGAATGTGAAATTTAGAAACTAACTATCGGTTAGCCAAGCAGAATGGTTTTCTGGATATTGATCTGATGTTGGTTTCGGCCTTCGGGGTTAATATTTGGGGAATTATTCTTTTGATTAATTTACGGTTAGTGACTGATGAATTGGAATGAGGCGTATGTTGTGTTTGTGTAACACTTATTTAAAATATACGCGAGTTATTCGGAAAGACTGGGTTTATCCCATTCTGAATAACTGATACGACGACAAGTCGAAGATGAAGACGGTGGTCGAAGACCGGAAGTCTTCACGTCGATTGGGTGATTACTGATGATCTTGATTGGGCTGTACACCCAAGAAGATGGAAACAGTTGGTGATCGTCCAAACGTACTTGGAGATCGATGGATATGCGGGGTACTAGGTGCCTCCGGTTTCGTTCAGACCCAGAGCGAACTTGTAAATGGACTGTGTGTCTGACATGGGATTTTAGTCTGTGCGATTGATCTCTATTAAATATATATCTGTTTGGCGGCGGAGAATTTATTCTCTTGCTTAACGCCCTTCTCTGAGACGTACAAGCTCAGGGGTTATATATTGATGGATATCAAATGCATGGAGTGAATTGCCTGTGTGGCATGCCTAAGTGGCAATTGATCGAGGCTTCTGTTGAAAAGCAAAGTCTTGTGGTGATGATCAAAGCACAGCCTGTGTAGCACAACTTTGTGTAACGTGAATTCGCGAGCCTCACACCCCGGTTGTGAACCAAAAACGGGAGACGGACCTCAGGGAGGGCATGCGTTTCTTTCTAACTAAGGTGGTGTCAGCGACCTACCAGCCCTGACATTTATATACTTTTCACCTGTGTGGTTGTTGCTGTTGCGAGGCGCCTCGGTTAGATCGGACGACCCGGGTCCGATGGAGTCATTCGTTGGCTCATTGACACCCCATAGGGTGGGGAGACGTAGTGTTCAGGCATAATAATCCACATCGGTAGACCGGCCCTGACGATCCAAGGGGAAGTTGTAGCTGTTCCTGAGACACGGGCTAGAGCGTCTCGAATCGGTTGAGGACTATCTTTTGCCTCGGTTCATAGATGGAAACCCAATTTCCAGATACGTGACGTTTGCGGTTTTAATTGTAGATCTAGTATGGCGACATGATATATGGTACCCATGCCGCCTATGATTGATACTTATGATTTGAAGTTGTTTTACACACTATACACTTATAATGGCATCAAATGATTTGTTTTAAACGTATCAAGCATTCTTGGCTATTATAAGGTAAAAAACCTATCATCTGGCTTGCGTTGCATTATGTGATGGGACCTGGGTCTTATAATAGCTTCATTTTTCTTTATTTAGCATTGCGCTGTTGTTTTATGCACTGGTGTTCTTGGGAGGAAACCCGTTCCGTGTTATACGGCGTGGTCCCTTGATTTACCAAACTTTAAAAATAAAGATTAATAACTGTTTTAGTTCTCACACCAGTCAAATGACTGACCTGGAGTTCATTGTTTTAACCTAAACTCTGGGTGCCCCTATTTTCCACACGGGCAGCTAGTAGTTTTGGTTTTGCAGATTTATATTCACAGGATCCTAGTTTACAGCTGGAATGGTATTCGGAAAGCTTTGTATCCGTATATCTCTTCTAGTTGTGTATTGTATTATTTTCCACCGCGATGCATTTAAATGTAATTTAAATCTCTGTTATTTCAGTGTAATATTCATTTATACTCTGTATATTCTTGTAATCTGATGCATTGTTGTAATTAACAATGAAATGTTCTCCCGTCTGCGTTATTTTGTGGCTTGTTCTCGAACTATCCGCGCTTTCCTCACCGGGGAAGTTACGGGTTTTCACATTAGCGAACCACACCGAAGTAATTATTTATTTTATTTTCCAATCCCAACCTATTCATCCCATGGAGCAAAACTGGTAATACTCCATATCTAACACCACGGTGTTATCGGTAAAGTTAATTACCATTTCACGTTCAAATCTAATTAAAGATTTAACTATCGCTTTGGAGCAAAACTGGTGGTACTCCATTCTCGATCACTTTTCAAATTTGATAATTTAAATTATCAATTCACGTTTCAATCTAATTAAAGATTCATTAAAACTTCCACTTAGTTTTAATCTTTCAAAAATCAATATCCTGTCTTTAACTGGGTTAAAGAACCAATGTCATTGAAAACATGATTCACGATAAACCCAAAATCACACTCAATTGTTAATCGGGTTAAAGAACAGGTGTTGTTCAAAACACCGCCCACGATAAACCAAAAAACCAATTCAAATTCAATTAAATATTATTTAATTGATACACTTCATTAAATCTAAATAGAAAGATGTAATCTTTTTCTCTATTGGGCTTAAGAACAGTGTTAATGAAGACACCATTCACGACAAACCCAAATCACATTTGATATTAAATACAAGGCTCTGAATAGAAAATATACCGGCTTATATTCAATATCAAATCCTGAAACTAATAAATATCGTATTAGAAATAACGATATAAAATATATCTTTCAAATTCCCATAACAATATCTGTATAGTCATGAAATCCAACATTAAAATATTCCGAAGATAATTTTGATTCAACTCCAGTCCAATTCACGTATTGGGAATATTGATTATTTTTAAAATCACTTTCAAATTCAATTTATTTATTTCAAAAATAAGTTGATTTTAATTCTACTTAAAAACTAGTTCATTTCGATAAAAATCCATTTTTATCATTTCAAATGTGGAGTTTTTCATCCTAGTTCTTTCCAATTCACATATTATGATTTTACACAAATTATTAATATTTTTAATAATTTTATCAAGGTCTGTACAGTCGATTTCCATCAATGGCCATCGAACTGCACTTACAGCGACCTTTTTCAAATTTGATTTGGACAGAATTCCAAATCCAACCGTTAGATTTCAAATTTCTAATATTCATTGGAAAGCTCTTTACGATACGAACCCAACGGTTCCGGTTTTAGGAGAATCCGACGGTCGGATCTCCTGTAATGTCCGTTCGAAGTCAAGGGTCGAAGTTCACAAACTGCCGCGGCGCGGCGCGTTCTATTCAGGCCATTATATATATATATATATATATATATATATTATATTTCGTCGATTTCCTTTTTAAAACGTATTTTATAAATCGTTTTAAATTCGTTTTCAAAACTATTTCAACTCTATATTCAATTTCAAATCAAAATTGAATATTTCATATCATTACTATATAAATGATAATATTTTCAAAACGTTATATTTTGAAATCACTACCTTTTCAATATTCATTATATAAACAAATATAATCGATATAAATATCGTTCGCGTCAAAGTGGCGCAACTCTAATCAACACGGCTTTATATATTTCAATAAATTCGTTATTCTATTCAACAAATGAATATATATTCTATTCAACACATGAATATATATTTCTTTCAACACACGACTATTTTTGTTATGTAAAATATTTTATAAAACTATGCTATCTATCGTTTGATTTTTAATTAGACTCTAACTGTAAAGTAGATTCTAATCGTAAATATGATAAAGATGTAAATTTTATTATTTAAAATATTTTACTCAACACATGAATAATTTCAAAACATGAACATCGTCAACACATGACTATTTATATATTCAACACATGCACTTTCTTTTATAATATTCATTATTTTCCCGATTGGAATGAGGCCCAATCAATCACCATATAATGTTAATTATATGGATTCCATACAACATATGTATATAATAGCAACGATAAACGATCAACCATCATCCAAGGTGCACCACACAACTGCATAAGCATCAAATATGAATAATCAACGCTTACACAGCCTGTCGACCAATCGATCGACATTCAATTAAATAATTGGGATTAGTGTGCGCCAAATATCATCCCCACCCGTGTGGGGTTTCAAATCAACAAACACAGATTTTTATTTGTGCAGTTGGGCGACGTGTAAAATTTATCGTCCCAATCAATATCAGTCAAATCAGTGTATATAAACAAATCGGCCGATTTGTTTATAAATATTTATTTATTCACATTCACGTAAAAAATTATATTTTTAACAACAATTAATTCATTTCAACTATCTACATTTTATTATCGCTTTCACATCAACACCACAAACAAATTTTCACAACACATCAATCAAACAAACAAGCCATCCATGGTTTGTGGATGACGGGTGTCGGGTGCTGCTAAACACCGTCTGCATCCTAGTATATATATATATAACTAGAAAAGGAAATTTAGAGTGAGAAGTTCTCACCAATAGCTATCCCAATTCCACGACTCTTCTTATGTAGAAGTCTTCGTTGTTCTCGCCTTTTGTCACTTTCGTTGCCCGTAGCCACTACATATATAAAAATAACATTTTTATATTATTGCTATGTGTATATAAAATTTCTATTTTTATAATCACTCCATATGGATAAAAATTCTATTTTTACATCGCTACTATATAGATAAAAATTCTATTTTTATAACGGTGATCATATAATAAAGATTATATTTTTATCACGCTATTCTATACATAAGGATTTCACCTTTTCTAATATAAAGATTTCGTCTTTTCAAATATAAAGATTTCGCCTTTTCAAATATAAAGATTTCATTTTTATATCGCCCCTTATATAAAAACACATCTTTGCTCCTTCTACATAATAAAGATCAAATCTTTAATATTTCTATAATGTAAAAATCATATTTTTAATCTTCCACTAATATAAAAATCGCATCTTTGTCTATATAAAGATCTCATCTTTATTTGTTGTTCATGTAGATAAAAATCAAATCCTTTTCAAATCGTATTTCATATAAAAGCCGATTTTATATTCTCCTATAACCAAATACATTAAATGAATAAAATAAGAGAAGTAAAAATAAAAATAAAAGTAAAAGGCCTTATAGTGGTTTAGGGGGTTGGAATTGGCGGTCTGACAGTCGGGAGGGGGCTCGTGAGAGGGTGGAAGGAAGGGGGGGCTGACTGGGCACGGTGCGCCAGGCAAGAGGGGGGAGGAAGAAGAAGAGCGGTGGCGGCAGAGGGGGGGTGCGGCGGTCGATTTGGGTGCGTGAGGTGGGGGAGTACGGGGGTTTCAGGGGGGGATTGGGTGAGTTGAACGAGGAAGGAGGAGAAGAAGAGGGGGGCGGCGGTGGGAGGAAGAGGCGGAGGAGCACGAGGGGAGGGGGGCGACGAAGTGGCGGCGGCGGAAGTCGATGGGCGGCTCCGCTATTTTTCTTCTTTTTTTTATTTTATTTGAAATCAATTTTAACCGGGGGGGGGGGGGGGGGGCTGAGAAGATAAGGGAAGAGGGAAGGGTTTTATTTTTATTTTATTTTATTTAATTTAATTTACAAAAAGGTTGACTTTTTATTTTGACCTCGAAATGAGGCCTACCGCCTATCGTCCATAGCTAATTACCCCCATTCCGAACACAATGGGATATGTACCGTAAGCTGATTCGACCGTTTCGACCATTTTCTGTTAAAATCAACATATAACTCTATATATTGAATTTGAACGCGCATTTCAATTTACCGGGGTAAATACGAACTCTAAAAATTCCAGAAAAATATTTTCCAGTTTCGTATTGACGATACAGTCCTAACAAAACTAATTTCGTCGAATTCTGAGACCGTTGGAAAAATGGCCATTTTCCAGTCGATTAAAATCAACTAAAACTGGTCAAACGCGTTTTTTTTGTCACGCTCACATATTGATTCGAAAAATTATGAAAATTGGAATCTAGCAAAAATTTGACATCACGGACCCAACAAAAGTGGTTTCGTCGAAATCCGAGGTCGTTTGCAAAATTCCCATTTTTAAGGGCCTGAATTCCATAGCGACTATTCAAAATTTTCAACTGGACGTATCTTTTGATTCCCGCTATGAAATTTCGATTTTTCGGATTCGTTGGAAAGATATTCCCAAATAGATCCTATTATTTTTGGTTTCACTAAAATCCGGTTTATTTTGCACCCGGTATGTTCAATTGAAGTTTGAAATCGAATTATCGAACTACCGCGCCATTTTCAATTCCTTTTATAATTATATATAATTATTTATATTCTAACGATGACATATATAATATATACGTTCGAATTCTATTCAAAATAAATTTTTCGTCGTTATTATTTAAAATAATTCATTTTAAATGTTCAAAATTCGCTAAAATTGCCAAAATAAAAATTTTAAACTGGCCCAGATTTTCGGGTTGTTACAATCTCCCCCACTTAAAACTTTTCGTCCCCGAAAAGGAACAAAGTCGAAAGTGGTTTGATTAATCAACTCTACGTTTGATCTGGCTTCCATTCTCCAACTTTTCAGTTTCTGAGAATTTTCAAATTCTCCAAAAATTTGGCTAACACCCGGAATTTTCGAAAAATTTCGCCATAACCTCCTTTGTACGGGGAGAGGTTTGGAAATTTATTGGGCCGTATTAGGTACCCAATAAATCCTAATAAACATACGCATATTTATAGTGATATATTCTGGTGTTTACAGGGGAGCGTGTATTGATAATAACTCCAGAGAATAAATTCTCGTCACCCTGTCAAAGCCTGAGGGAGTGTGTATTTTAAATGCTCCATAGGATAAATCCTCGTCACCTCGTCCCGTGTGGGAAATAAATAGTCCATGTGCCGTATCTAATAACTAGAGAGACGTGATTATTGTCAACTCTAGACCCGTGTGGGTTTTTTATTAATCTGGCAATTTTATCGTTACAATTTAAATAGTCCATATCAGTCATCAGTTCAACCTGTAAAATATAGTCATCACCATACAAGCCTCTCGCTCGTATGGTAAATCTTCCACCTCGTCACACAAGCTCCAAATGCTTACGTGGTATATGATGAAGTATGCCTATCTTCCAGAAGTATGCCATGTAATGTAGTTCAAAATTAATTGTTGCTATCCTATGGCGATGTTTATTATTTCACACGGAATAACCAGCACTCCGCATCCAATGGCACTCACAGGAGTTGATATAATAATAAAAGTGCGCATCCAACTCATTAAGGTTTACCTATTTGTCGGGCACGCAAATAAAATCTTTACTCAACAGCTATCCAATTTCCTGTTCAAACATATATAATGCACAAGTATATATTTATAACTATTTTCTAATTAGTTCAATGTGTGATTTAATTGAATAAATTTGTTCTGGTTTTTATTGATGATATTCTAATCTTCCCTAAATCAAAGGCCAAAAAGGAACATAACAATGGAAGCCGAAAAGGAACGAAGCTGAAAGTTGTTTAACAAATCAACTCAACTTCCATTATTTTGATTACGGCTTAAGTTCTTCAACTTTTCAGTTTCTAAGAACTTTTCAAATTTTTCAAAAAATTGGCTAACACCCTAAATTTTCGAAAAATTTCGCCATAATCTCCCCCGCACCGGGAGCACCGGGAAAATCCCGAAATTGCCATATAGGCCTTCTGATCTCAAAAAGAAAAAGCCAAGCGGCTAGCCAATCGGCTCATAAAATCATCATCACCCAAACAAAACAGTAAATTATAGTAAATATGTACCTATTTGTCGGGCAAACAAATTTTATTTCTCTGCTCTAGCCTCCTTGCTATGACCTGTTCAATGTGAGTATATGTATATGCAAGCAAATGTGACCAATTTTCAATACAGTTCAATATTTGATTCAATTAGGCATAATGGTTCAAAATTATCAAACAAATAAACAAACAACACAACCATCAATCAATTAGTGGATTAACGTTTCAAATTCATAATTTTGATATATACAGAAAATCATGTTTTTGATACCAAATCACAACAATAAATCTATATAAGTTTTGGTTCTCACACCAGTCTAATGGAGATATATAGAAATCACACCTTCGTCACTCGAAAATAAATACTGATAACGCTGCAGCATTATCAGAATCATCCCCGGGCAACTAGAGTGTGATCCTGTATCTATCTAGTATATTAAAACTTTGAATATACGTTCATGACGCATATACGCGAAATCTTTATATACCCGATTGTCCATATTCAAAATAAATAAATATTTAAATACGTATAAAGCGATTTAAATTTTCAAAACAAAGTTCATTTTCATTTGAAAAATATACTCTTCACACTCGTTCTAGGATACTACTGATCCTATCTCTAACGAGTCATTCTAATTGGATTTTACTAATCCAATATCTGATGAATTCTTTCGTATGGTTCTAATGTGTCTTGTTCTCGTGCTCTGTAAACCAAAGCTCTGATACCAAACTGAGACGACCCGAACTTTCCCGTGAAGGAAAGCGCGGATAGAATTGAGGACAAGACAAAATAGAACGCAAACGGAAGAACATTTCATTGTTATTACAACAATTCCATCAGATACAAGAATATACAGAGTATAAATGAATAAATTACATTCAATAAATATCAGAGATTACAATAAATTACATAGCAGCGGAAAAACAATATATAACATAACTAAAAGTAATACACGGATACAGAGCTTTGCGAGCATCGTTCCAGCTGTAAATCAGGATCCTGTGAATATAAATCTGCAAAACCAAAACTACTAGCTGCCCATGTGGAAAATAGGGGCACCCAGAGTTTAGGTTAAAACAATAAACTCCAGGTCAGTCATGTGACTGGTGTGAGAACTAAAACAGTTATTAATCTTTATTTTTAAAGTTAGGTAAATCAAGGGACCACGCCGTATAACACGGAACGGGTTTCCTCCCAAGAATACCAGTGCATAAAACAAACAGCGCAATGCTAAAGAAAAATGAAGCTGTTATAAGACCCAGGTCCCATCACACAATGCAACGCAAGCCGGAGGATAGGGTTTTTACCTTATAACAGCTAAAGCATGCTTGATACGTTAAAAACACATTATTTGATACTATTATAGGTGTATAGTGTCAAAACAGTTTCAATCATAAATATAAATCATAGACGGCATAAGCGCCCCATCCCACTATGTCGCCATACTAGGCTCTACAAATAAAACCGAAACACACGTATTGGAAATTGGATTCCATCATGAGTCGAGGCAAGGGGCAAGCTCCTCTCCGCATTCGAGACACTCTAGCAAATGTCTCAGGACCCCACTTTGATTCTTGGAATCGGCTGGGTCGGTCCTGTGACGGCCCGTCCCGCACCAGCCTGCATTTCCTCCGAATGTGCGCTGTACTCATGCCCAGCTAGCACAGAACGGTCGTCAGAAGAAAAGAAAGAAGAGAATGAACCAATCAAGGAACCTGTAGAATGTCTCACAGCGCATGGGATAAAATATAATAATAACATACTTGACATAAAACAGGCGAGACAGTGCATAAGCTGATAACTAAAATCAACATCAATCATCAGAGCAGCGGAAATCCATATACAGCTTATTACAATTTTCCAAATTTACTGTCTCTAAACAAAAGAAAGCTAAAGTAGAAGATACACCAACAATGCCCAAGCAGTGATCTTCAACAACACAGGGAGAATATTATGTATATAGTACGTGGAAGCCTCCTGCTCGTCTCCGGACCATCTACCCGTGCATCACCAGCTAACCTGTCTCTAGTCTGCTCGTGTGAGCACCCAGAGTAATAAGAGGAGACATAAAACTATGGGTCAGACATAAAGCCTGGTATGAGCGATAAGCATCTAAACAGAATGATAACAGGTATACTAAACCATACCTGAACCTGGACCTGCAACCAAAGAGTTAGTACCACATACCGTAGAATACTCCAAGGTGCCATAATAAATAGTGTAAGAATACGGGGGTGGGGTGTGTATGTCAAACAATCAAGCATAGCAACCATCCTCACGTCTCTCACTCAGTGCGTAAAGTATACGATATCTACCACTTTGGAACACTAGACAAACTGAGGTAACGACGAATCCCGACTTGTAGAAACCCCGCTGTGACCAAGCCAAACACTTGGAGTCATGACCAAACATTTCAATGACCCACTTCATTGGTCGTAGCCCTTGGTTCTACCGATGCCATAATGGCCCTGAATCCGCCTTCACACCTCCTACCATAGTGGTCCAAAGCTATAGACGTCGATAACTCCTTGGCACGCGCCCCGCAGCAAAGCCCAACCATGAAGCGAACTCGTTGATTCCCATCTGAATCTTAAGCTCTAACTTCCCATTTGGACTTCCTTTGCATCTCGGGTTTGGTCGAATTGGAGTTGGTCTTCAGAAGAGTCATCACGGAGTAGTAAAAGTACACGTCCGGTTCGGTCCGGTCACCCATGCTCGGTTCGGTTCGGATACGTACCCCGGTTCGGTTCAGAGTGCCACCATCCTCTGGGTTCGGGTCCTTCTCCCTCATGCGGTTCGGTTCGGTGATTCTGAAGCGGTTCGGTTCGGATACTCCATAGCTTGAGTGCCTCCGTCTCCGTCTCGTCAGCATCAGTTCGGTTCGTGTATTGCTCTCGGTTCGGTTCGGAATATGGTATCCATGCTCCTCTTTCTTCCACTTCAGTCCTCCTTGTTCCTTCCGCTCCCACGCTACGCCCCTCCGATCCGACCAGGCCTTCCTTGTTGCCTCTTCACGTCATGCTCCAGCAAGTACCACGCCCCGGTTCGGTTCGGATATGTCCGATCCGATCCCCTACCCGATCCGATCCGGTTAGATACCCTGCAGTTTTCTGCAACTTTCCAGCAACTTGTTTACGCCGTTCGACGACGTTTTCGACCAATTTAACTATTCTAATCAATCATAAAACATACCATAGAGTCATAGCAACATGTAATAGCAACCACAAACAGCAAACAACAATTCAAATGAATCAAAAGGGATCAAAAGTGACTAAAACTTCATATTTTCCCATAATCCCTCTTAATCATGTTTAAGTACATACTTAGTAAAACTTAACCAAATCGTCTAAATTTTATAACAGAGGCATGAAATATTATTTAAGAATTTCTAAACATTTTTCCAGAATTTATTAGTGTATAAATTCGCTAATCTTCACTAATTACCCTTAATTAACTGTAATTAGTGTCAAAACGATGCTATCACTCACCTTGGCCACAACTAAAACCCCAAAACTGAAATATTCCCTGATTTGGCACTGTTCCCAATCTTACACAGCAGCTCTACCTCGGTTCTCGTGCTAATACTCCTTGATTTGATGTTTGCTAAGCCTAATCTTCAATTAGAAAGTGATTTTTGGGTGTTTTAGAGAGATTTAGAGAGTGGAGGCCATGGCTAGGTCAAGAGGAATGAAAGTGGCGGCTGGAAAATGTCTAAAGAAATGTTTTCTAACCCTAATCAGCCCCTATATACCCCTAAACCCGAAATTCCCCTTGGGCCTAGCTGCTAATCACCCGCTTAAGCCCAATTAAGCTGTTTTTCACCATCTGAAACTTGTTTCAGCCATATCTCCCAAACGGTGAGTCCGTTTGGCTAATGTGATCACTCTACGGAAAGAGAAAACATCATCCGGAGCCAATGGAAGTGGTTTCAGGTCAAAATTCCTTTCCAGTCAAAAGTTATGGCCAAAACAGTGGTAACTAGGGGTAAAATGGTCATTTAAAAATCGGGAAAAATCATGAACATGGGAAATGACCCCAATAGTCGTTCCCCAAAGTTACATGACCATACGACTTCGTATGTGAAAGAAATAAATATTCTACGACGTAGAATGCGGGTCGTTACAGGTCCTCTCTTACTTTTGAGGATTAGTTATTCCTGAACACACGTTTCCCGGTCCTTACAGACCTATATCCGAGGCGCCTCGCATTCCAACAACCACACAGGTGAAAAGTATATAAATGTCGGGGCTGGTAGGTCACTGACACCACCCTAGCTAGAAAGAAACGTCGTGCTCTCCCAGCGGTCCGTCTCCCGTTTTTGACTCATACCGAGGTGCGAGGCTCGCGAATTCACGTTATACACAAAGCTACGCCACACAGGCCGTGCTTTGATCATCAACCACAAGACTTTACTTTTCAACAGAAGCCTTGATTAATTGCCAATTACGCGTGCCACACTGGCAATTCACTCCATGCGACTGATGTCCATCGATATACAACCTCTGAGCTCGTACGTCTCAGAGAAGGGCGTTAAGCAAGAGAATAAATTCTCCGCCGCCAAACAGATGTATATTTAATAGAGATCAGTCAACATAGAATAAAATCCAATGTCAGACACACAATCCATTTACAAGTTCATTCTGGGTCTGAACGAAACCAGAGGCACTTTCCTCGCATATCCATCTATCTCCAAGTACGTCTGGACAATCACCAACTGATTCCCTCATCTTGGGTGTACAGCCCAATCAAGATCATCAGTAATCACCCAAATGATGAGAAGACTTCCGGTCTTTGACCACCGTCTTCATCTTCGACTTCTCGTCGAATCGGTTATACAGAATGGGTATAACCCGGCCTTTCTGAATAACCCACGTATATGATAAACAAATGTTACACAAACACAACAAACACCTCATTCCAATTCAGAATATTTTTTTATTCACAAAATCACATTTTTAGGGAATAGGTTCCCATTAATTTTATCAAAGATAAATTCTTCTAAATTTAATCTTTAATCTTCCTTTGGATATCATTTCAAACTAGTCCGGATTAGCGAACCACACCGAAGTAATTATTTATTTTATTTTCCAATCCCAACCTATTCATCCCATGGAGCAAAACTATTAATACTCCATATCTAACACCACGGTGTTATCGGTAAAGTTAATTACCATTTCACGTTCAAATCTAATTAAAGATTTAACTATCGCTTTGGAGAAAAACTGGTGGTACTCCATTCTCGATCACTTTTCAAATTTGATAATTTAAATTATCAATTCACATTTCAATCTAATTAAAGATTCATTAAAACTTCCACTTAGTTTTAATCTTTCAAAAATCAATATCCTGTCTTTAACTGGGTTAAAGAACCAATGTCATTGAAAACACGATTCACGGTAAACCCAAAATCACACTCTATTGTTAATCGGGTTAAAGAACAGGTGTTGTTCAAAACACCGCCCACGATAAACCCAAAAACCAATTCAAATTCAATTAAATTTAATTGATACACTTCATTAAATCTAAATAGAAAGATGTAATCTTTTTCTCTATTGGGCTTAAGAACAGTGTTAATCAAGACACCATTCACGACAAACCCAAATCATATTTGATATTAAATACAAGGCTCTGAATAGAAAATATACCGGCTTATATTCAATATCAAATCCTGAAACCAATAAATATCGTATTGGAAATAACGATATAAAATATATCTTTCAAATTCCCATAACAATACCTGTATAGTCACGAAATCCAACATCGAAATATTCCGAAGATAATTTCGATTCAACTCAAGTCCAATTCACATATTGGGAATATTGATTATTTTTAAAATCACTTTCAAATTCAATTTATTTATTTCAAAAATAAGTTGATTTTAATTCTAGTTCAAAACTAGTTCATTTCGATAAAAATCCATTTTTATCATTTCAAATGTGGAGTTTTTCATCCCAGTTCTTTCCAATTCACATATTATGATTTTACACAAATTATTAATATTTTTAATAATTTTATCAAGGTCCGTACAGTCGATTTCCATCAACGGACATCGAACTGCACTTACAACGACCTTTTTCAAATTTGATTTGGATAGAATTCCAAATCCAATCGTTAGATTTCAAATTTCTAATATTCGTTGGAAAGCTCTTTTCGATACGAACCCAACGGTTCCGGTTTTAGGAGAATCCGATGGTCGGATCTCCCGTAATGTCCGTTCGAAGTCAAGGGTCGAAATTCACGAACTGCCGCGGCGCGGCGCGTTCTATTCAGGCCATTATATATATATATATATATTATATATATTTCATCGATTTCCTTTTTAAAACGTATTTTATAAATCGTTTTAAGTTCGTTTTCAAAACCATTTCAACTCTATATTCAATTTCAAATCAAAATTGAATATTTCATATCATTACTATATAAATGATAATATTTTCAAAACGTTATATTTTGAAATCACTACCTTTTCAATATTCATTATAAAAACGAATATAATCGATATAAATATCGTTCGCGTCAAAATGGCGCAACTCTAATCAACACGGCTTTATATATTTCAATAAATTCGTTATTCTATTCAACAAATGAATATATATTCTATTCAACACATGAATATATATTTCTTTCAACACACAGCTACTTTTGTTATGTAAAATATTTTATAAAACTATGGTATCTATCGTTTGATTTTTAATTAGACTCCAACCGTAAAGTAAATTCTAATCGTAAATATGATAAAGATGTAAATTTTATTATTTAAAATATTTTACTCAACACATGAATAATTTCAACACATGAACATCGTCAACACATGACTATTTATATATTCAACACATGAACTTTCTTTTATAATATTCATTATTTTCCCGATTGGAATGAGGCCCAATCAATCACCATATAATGTTAATTATATGGATTCCATACAACATATGTATATAATAGCAACGATAAACGATCAATCATCATCCAAGGTGCACCACACAACTGCATAAGCATCAAATATGAATAATTAACGCTTACACAGCCTGTCGACCAATCGATCGACATTCAATTAAATAATTGGCATTAGTGTGCGCCAAATATCATCCCCACCCGTGTGGGGTTTCAAATCAACAAACACAGATTTTTATTTGTGCAGTTGGGTGACGTGTAAAATTTATCGTCCCAATCAATATCAGTCAAATCAGTGTATATAAACAAATCGGCCGATTTGTTTATAAATATTTATTCACATTCACGTTAAAAATTATATTTTTAACAACAATTAATTCATTTCAACTATCTACATTTTATTATCGCTTTCACATCAACATCACAAACAAATTTTCACAACACATCAATCAAACAAACAAGCCATCCATGGTCTGTGGATGACGGGTGTCGGGTGCTGCTAAGCACCGTCTGCATCCTAGTATATATATATAACTAGAAAAAGAAATTTAGAGTGAGAAGTTCTCACCAATAGCTATCCCAATTCCACGACTCTTCTTATGTAGAAGTCTTCGCTGTTCTCGCCTTTTGTCACTTTCGTTGCCCGTAGCCACTACATATATAAAAATAACATTTTTATATTATTGCTATGTGTATATAAAATTTCTATTTTTATAATCACTCCATATGGATAAAAATTCTATTTTTACATCGCTACTATATAGATAAAAATTCTATTTTTATAACGGTGTTCATATAATAAAGGTTATATTTTTATCACGCTATTTTATACATAAGGATTTCACCTTTTCTAATATAAAGATTTCGTCTTTTCAAATATAAAGATTTCGCCTTTTCAAATATAAAGATTTCATTTTTATATCGCCCCTTATATAAAAACACATCTTTGCTCCTTCTACATAATAAAGATCAAATCTTTAATATTTCTATAATGTAAAAATCATATTTTTAATCTTCCACTAATATAAAAATCGCATCTTTGTCGATATAAAGATCTCATCTTTATTTGTTGTTCATGTAGATAAAAATCAAATCCTTTCCAAATCGTATTTCATATAAAAGCCGATTTTATATTCTCCTATAACCAAATACATTAAATGAATAAAATAAGAAAAGTAAAAATAAAAATAAAAGTAAAAGGGCTTACAGTGGTTTGGGTGGTTGGAATTGGTGGTCTGACAGTCGGGAGGGGGCTCGCGAGAGGGTGGAAGGAAGGGGGTCTGGCTGGGCGCGGCGCGCCAAGGCGAGAGGAAGAAGAAGAGCGGTGGCGACCGAGGGGGGTGCGGCGGTCGATTTGGGTGCATGAGGTGGGGGAGTACGGTGGTTTCGGGGGGGGGGGGGGGCTGGGTGAGTCGAACGAGGAAGGAGGAGAAGAAGAGGGGGGCGACGGTGGGAGGAAGAGGCGGAGGAGCACGAGGGGAGGGGGCGACGAAGTGGCAGAAGCGGAAGTCGATGGGCAGCTCTGCCCCTTTTTTTTTAATTTTATTTGAAATCAATTTTAACTGGGGGGGGGGGGGGCTGAGAAGATAAGGGAAGAGGGAAGGAGTTTTATTTTTAATTTAATTTAATTTATTTAATTTACAAAAAGGTTGACTTTTTATTTCGACCTCGAAACGAGGCCTACCGCCTGTCGTCCATAGCTAATTACCCCCATTCCGAACACAATGGGATATGTACCGTAAGCTAATTCGACCGTTTCGATCAGTTTCTAGTAAAATCAACATATAACTCTATATATTAAATTTGAATGCGCATTTCAATTTACCGGGGTCACATACAAACTCTAAAAATTTCAGAAAAATATTTTCTAGCTTCGTATTGACAATACAGTCCTAACAAAACTAATTTCGTCAAATTCTGAGACCGTTGGAAAAATGGCCATTTTCCAGTCGATTATAATCAACTAAAACTGATCAAACGCGTTTTCATTTGTCACGCTCACATATTGATTCAAAAAATTATGAAAATTGGAATCTAGCAATAGTTTGACATCATGGACCTAACAAAATTGGTTTCATCGAAATCCGAGGTCGTTTGCAAAATTCCCATTTTTAAGGGCCTGAATTCCATAGCGACTATTCAGAATTTTCAACTGGACGTATCTTTTGATTCCCGCTATGAAATTTCGATTTTTCGGATTCGTTGGAAAGATATTCCCAAATAGATCCTATTATTTTTGGTTTCACTAAAATCCGGTTTATTTTGCACCCGGTATGTTCAATTGAAGTTTGAAATCGAGTTATCGAACTACCGCGCCATTTTCAATTCCTTTTATAATTATATATAATTATTTATATTCTAACGACGACGTATATAATATATACGTTCGAATTCTATTCAAAATAAATTTTTTGTCGTTATTATTTAAAATAATTCATTTTAAATGTTCAAAATTCGCTAAAATTGCCAAAATAAAATTTTTAAACTGGCCTAGATTTTCGGGTTATTACAGAGGACATGCGTTTCTTTCTAGCTAGAAGTGGCGTCAGTGGTTTTACACGCCCTGACGAGTTTGACTTATGTGGTTGTTGCTGTTGCGAGGCGCCTCGGTTAGATCGGACGATCCGGGTCCGATGGAGTCATTCGTTGGCTCATTTACGCCCTAAAGGGCGGGGAAACGCAGTGTTCAGGAATTTTAATCCACATCGGTGGACCGACCCTGACGATCCAAGGGTCACTCGAGCTCTAATCCTGAGACTCGGGCTAGACAGTCTCGAATCGGTTGAGGACTATCTTTTGCCTCGGTTCACAGATGGAAATCCAGCTTCCAATACGTGTTTTTGTGGTTTTATTTGTAGAGCCTAGTATGGCGACATAGTGGGATGGGGCGCTTATGCCGTCTATGATTGATACTTATGATTTGAAGTTGTTTTGACACTATACACTTATAGTACTATCAAAATAATCTGTTTTAAGCGTATCAAGCATTCTTTGGCTATTAAAAGGTAAAAACCCTATCCTCCGGCTTGCGTTGCATTGTGTGATGGGACCTGGGTCTTATAATAGCTTCATTTTTCTTTATTTAGCATTGCGCTGTTGTTTTATGCACTGGTATTCTTGGGAGGAAACTCTTTCCGTGTTATACGGCGTGGTCCCTGGATTTACCGAGCTTTAAAATAAAGATTAATAACTGTTTTAGTTCTCACACCAGTCCCATGACTGACCTGGAGTTTATTATTTTAACCGAAACTCTGGGTGCCCTTATTTTCGACACGGGCAGCTAGTAGTTTTGGGTTTTGCAGATTTATATTCTCAAGATCCTGGTTTACAGCTAGAACGATATCCGGAAAGCTTTGTATCTGTGTATCTTCTTCAGTTGTATTTTGTATTATTTTTCCGCTGCTATGTAATTTATTGTAATCTCTGATATTTATCGAATGTGTATTTTATTTGTTAATACTCTGTATATTCTTGTATTCTGATGGAATTGTTGTAATATACAATGAAAGGTTCCTCCGTCTGCGTTCTTTTGAGTGTTGTTCTCGAACTATCCGCGCTTTCCTTACCGGGGAAGTTACGGGTTTTCATAGGAAAGATTTTAGACCAACAATTATACCTTAAAATAAGTTAAAATCAAATTTGAATAAATTGGATTTGGATAGAAATGATCTTTAGATATTTGGTATTGATTACCGTTGTGTAGAAGTTTGCTATTCTGAGAAATTTGGAAGATGTTTTATATCGATATTCCATTCATAGTATTCGTTGATTACGAGAATTTGTGTTGAATATAAGTTGATGCAAATTCTTTCTGAATCTTATATTTGGTATCAGTTGGATTTCGGGTTTGTGAATGGCGTCTTAAATAAGGCTATTCTTTTAACCTAACTATGACAAGATATGATTTGGAATAGAATGATAAATATTTTAATTATGATTTAATGAAGTTTTCCAAGTTGAAGTTTTCCAATTAATAAATTAAATTGGAATGCAAGTACGATTTTCCTCCAAAGATATAATTTGGGAAAGATAAAAGTGATTTAACATTATGATGGTTAATGAATGATTTATATTTGAGTAAGCGTGTTTTCACGTGATGACAAGAAGAAATCTTTAATTAGATTTGAAATGAAAGAGGGTAATTAAACATACTAAAATACGAGGGGTATTAGACATTCAGTACCATTAGTTTTGCCTCGTGGGATGAATAGGATAGGAATGAGATAACAATTTGAGAAATTACTTTTTTGTAAGGTTTGATAATCCCGATAAGGCTTAGAAACCTTAATTTGAGTTAAATATGTGAAATGAGATTTTATTATCTTTTGAAATGATTTCCAAGGGAAGATTTAAACAAGAGTTTAAATAATGTAAATCTTTGATAAAATTTAAAGGAGAAATTCCCAGTGTAAAGAATAATTTGGGTAAATGAATATTCAAAGATCGAATGAGACTAATAATGTTTTATATATCAAATTTGATTTGAACGATGCGCTAGTTATTTTAGAAAGACCGTGTTTCGACCCAATCTAAATATCTATACAGCGAGTATAGAAAATATTGAAGACAGTGGTTGAATATCAGGGATCTGCACATCGTTTGGATTATTGCTGATGTCTCGAATTGGAGGTACACCCAAGGTGAGGTTATAAGTGGTAGTCGTCCAGACGTACTCGGAGATGGTTCGAATAGTCAAGGGTCTCTCTCCTTTATTGGACAAAGGAATATGTTGCCTTCGGTTTCGTTCAGACTCAAAACGAACTTGTAAATGGAGGTGTGTCTGACGTTGTATTTCAGTACATAACCAATTGGTTTCTACTGATGTTATATCAGTTGGTGGCTTAGAATTTGTTCTCTTTTCTTAACACCGTCCTTTGAGACATATGTACTCAGAGGGTTATATATTAATAGACACCGATTATATGTTGTGAATTGACAACGTGGCATGCAAAGTGCTAAGTCGATGAAAACTTTTGTTGAAAATAAGATCTTTATGGATGATGATCAAAGCATGGCTGATATAGTGTAGCTTTGTGTTGAAACGTAACTTTAAAGCCTCATAACCCGTGAGAGGCTAAAAACAGGATGATGGACTGTAGAGATAAGGACTAACGTTTCCTTCTAGCTGAAAGGTGATGCCATGGTATAGAGCCCAGGTAATTTACTTGTGTAGATGGTAGATCGAGGTGCCCCGGACGATGGTCAAATACGACCAGGGAACGTTATGTTTTGGAAATATTCGAATCAACCCGTTAGTGCTGGCCGACTCTGCTGCTCAGAATGATCACATGCGTGTCAGTCCTAGGACATATTGCTAGAATGTTCCGAACAGTTGAGGAAGATTCTTTGCCTGGGTCATTAATGGAATCCAACTTCCAATATGAGCCTTGCGTTTTTAGATGTAACCTAATAGCCAACATAATGGGATGGGATATTATGCGAGCTTAGATTTATACATTTACTTTCGAAAGTGATTTCCATACTATGCACTAGTAATAATGTGAATATCCGTAACTTTCCGGGTAAGGAAAGCCCAGATACTTTGAGGACAAGCCACATCGGAACGTAAACAGAAGAACATTTCGTCGTTAATTACAACAATTCCATCAGAATACAAGAATATACAGAGTATAAATCAATATTACACATTCACTAAATATTAGAGATTACAATACATTTCATAGCAGTGGAAAAATAATACAATACACAACTGAAAGTAATACACGGATACAGAGCTTTCCGAATATCATTCCAACTGTAAATCAGGATCCTGTGAATATAAATCTGTAAAACCAAAACTACTTGTTGCCCGTGTCAAAATAAGGGCACCCGGAGTTTAGGTTAAAACAATAAATTCCAGGTCAGTCATGTGACTAGTGTGAGAACTAAAACAGTTATTTATCTTTATTTTAAAGTTAGGTAAATCAAGGGACCACGCCGTATAACACGGAACGGGTTTCCTCCCAAGAATACCAGTGCATAAAACAAAAGGGCAATGCTAAATAAAGAAAAATGAAGCTATTAAACTCAAGCCGGAGGATAGGGTTATACCTTATAATAGCCAAAGAATGCTTGTTACGCTAAATTTCATGTTTTATTATTACTATAAGTGTATAGTATCAAAACAATTTCAATCATAAATATCAATCATAGACGACATGGGTACCATATATCATGTCGCCAATACTAGGCTCTACAATCAAAACCGCAAAGTCACGTATTGGAAGTTGGATTTCCATCTGTGAACCGAGACCAGAGATCGTCCTCTACCGATTCGAGACTGTCTAGCCCGAGCCTCAGGACCTAGACACAAGTGAGCCCTTGGATCGTTAAGGACGGTCCACCGATGTGGATTAAAATGCCTGAACACTACGTTTCCCCACCCTTTGGGGCGTAAATGAGCCAAATGACTCCATCGGCTCCACACAGTCACCAAAATATCCGAGGCGTCTCGCAACAACAACAACCACACAGGTGAAAATAATATAAATGTCAGGGCTGGTAGGTCACTGACACCACCCTAGCTAGAAGGAAACACATGCCCTCCCTGATGTCCTCTCCCATTTCTGGTTCACAACCGGGGTGTGAGGCTCGCGAATCAACGTTACATAAAGCTATGCCACACAGGCGGTGATTTGATCATCAACCACAAGACTTTGCTTTTCAACAGAAGCCTTGATCAATTGCCACTTAGGCATGCCACACAGGCAATTCACTCCATGCAATTGATATCCATTAATATATAACCCCTGAGCTCGTACGTCTCAGAGAAGGGCGTTAAGAAAGAGAATAAATTCTCCGCCGCCAAACTGATATATATTTAATAGGAATCAATCACATAGAATAAAATCCAATGCCAGACACACAGTCCATTTACAAGTTCGTTCTGGATCTGAACCAAACCGGAGGCACCTTGTACGTAGCATATCCATCGATCTCCAAGTACGTCTGGACGATCCCCAACTGATTCCCTCCTCTTGGGTGTACAGCCTAATAAAGATCATCAGTAATCACGCAAACGATGTGAAGACCTCCGGTCTACGACCACCGTCTTCATCCTCGACACCATGTCGAATCAGTTATTCAGACTGGGATAAACCCGGTCTTTCTGAATAACTCACGCATATAATAAACAAGTGTTACACAAACACAACATACGCCTCATTCCAATTCAGAATATTCTTTTATTCAAATATTCTTATACTTTGGGAAAGGTTCCCATTAATTTTATCAAAAATAAATTCTTTAAATTTATTCTTTAATCTTGTTTTGAATATCAATTCAAACTAGTCGGGATTAGCGAACCACACCGGAGTAATCATTTATTTTATTTCCCAATCCCAACCTATTCATCCCATGAAGTGAAATTGGTCATACTTCATATCTAACACCACGGTGTTATCGGTAAATTTAATTACCCTTTCACGTTCAAATCTAATTAAAGATTTAACTATCGCCTGGAGAAAAACTGGTGATACCCCATTCTCGATCACTTCAATCTAATTAAAGATTCATTAAAACTCAATTTAGTTTTAATCTTCCCAAAAAAATCAATATCCTGTCTTTAACTGGGTTAAAGAACCAATGTCATCTAAAACACCGTTCACGATAAACCCAAAAATCAATTCCAATTAAATACCATTTAATTGGTACACTTCATTAAATCTAAATAAAAAGATTTAATCTTTTTCTCAACTGGGTTTAACAACAGTGTTAATGAAGATACCATTCACAAAAAACCCAAATCACATTTGATATTAAATATAAGGCTCTGAATAGAAAATATATCGGCTTATATTCAATATCAAATTCTACGACCAACAAATATCATATTGGAAATAACGATATAAATATATCTTTCAAATTCCCATAACAATATCTGTACCATCACGAAATCCAACATCGAAATATTCCAAAGACAATTTCGATTCAAATCCATTCCAATTCAATTATTGGAAATTTTGGTTACTTTTAAAACCATTTCAAATCCAATTTATTTATTTTAAAAATAAATGGATTTTAATTCTAGTTCAAAACCAGTTCATTTCGATAAAAATCTATTTTTATCTTTTCAAATTTGGAATTTTTCATCCCAATTCTTCACTAATCATTTCTTATGATTTTACACAAATTATTACTATTTTTAATAATTTTATCAAGGCCCGTACAGTCGATTTCCATCAACGGCCATCGAACTGCACTTACAGCGACCTTTTCCAAATTTGATTTGGACATAATTCCAAATCCAACCGTTAGATTTCAAATATCTAATATTCGTTAGAAAGCTCTTTTCTATATGAACCAAACGGTTCCAGTTTTAGGAGAATCCGACGGTCGGATCTCCTATAATATCCATTCGAAGTCAGTGGTCGAAATTCGCGAACTGCCGCAGTGCGGCGCGTTCTATTCAGGCCATTATATATATAATATATATTATATATATTTCGTCGATTTCCTTTCAAAACGTATTTTGTAAATCGTTTTAAATTCGTTTTCGAAACGATTTTAACTTCATATTCAATTTCTAATCAAAATTGAATATTCCATATCATTAATCTATAAATGATAATATTTTCAAAACGTTATATTTTGAAATCACTTCCTTTTCTATATTCACTATAAAAATGAATAAAATCGATATAAATATCATTCACGTCAAAATGGGACATATCTAACCAACACGGTTTTATATATTTCAATAACTTTGTTATTCTATTCAACAAATGAATATTTTCTTCAACATATGAATATTTATTTTTCTATTCAACACATGAATTTGTACTTCTATTCAACACATGAATATTTATTTTTCTATTCAATACATGAATATATATTTCTATTCAACACATGAATATTTATTCTGTTCAACACATGAATTTATATTTCTTATTTTCCAAATTGGAATAGGGCCCAATAAATTACCATATAACGTTAATTATATGGATTTCCTGCAACACATGTATATAACATCAATGATAAATCATCAACCATCATCCAGAGTACACCACACAACTGCATAAGCATTAAATATAAATAATTAACGCTTACACAGTCTGTCAACCCATCGATTGACATACAACTAAATAATCGTGATTAGTGTACGTCAAATATCATCCCAATACCCGTGTGGGATTTCAAATCAACAAACACAGATTTTATTTGTGCAGTTGGGCGATGTGTAAAATTTATCGTCCCAATCAATATCAGTCAAATCAGTGTATATAAACAAATCGTCCGATTTGTTTATAAATATTTATTTTATATACACGTTAAAAATTATATTTTTAACTATAAAATATTTATTCAATCCACATCACACAATCAATTTTCACAACACATTAATCAAACATACAAGTCATCCATGGTTTGTGGACGACGGCTGTCGGGTGCTGCTAAGCACCGTCTGCATCCTAGTATATATAATTCAAACTAGAAAACCAAAAGAAAAGTGAGGAGTTCTCACCGACTAGCTAAACCAATACACCGCGACTCTTCATATGTAGGAAATCTTCACCACTCGCCTTTTATCGCTTTCGTTGTCCGCATCCACTACATATATAAAAATCACATTTTTATTATCTACTTTATATAAAAATTATATTTTTATAATCTCTCCTATATAAAAATCATATTTTTATAATCTCTATTATAAAAAAATTATATTTTTATAATCTCTATTATATAAAAATTATATTTATTCAATAACTTTTAAAACCATTTCATTGTTAATTACAACAATTCCATCAGAATACAAGAATATACAGAGTATAAATCAATATTACACATTCATTAAATATCAGAGATTATAATATATTTCACAGCCATGGAAAAATAATACAATACACAACTGAAAGTAATGCACGGATACAGAGCTTTCCCAATATCATTCCAGCTGTAAATCAGGATCCTGTGAACATAAATCTGCAAAACCAAAACTACTACCTGCCCGTGTCAAAATAAAGGCACCCAGAGTTTAGGTTAAAACAATAAACTCCAGGTCAGTCATGTAACTGGTGTGAGAACTAAAACAGTTATATATCTTTATTTCAAAGTTAGGTAAATCAAGGGACCACGCCATATAACACGGAACTGGTTTCCTCCCAAGAATACCAGTGCATAAAACAACAACGCAATGCTAAATAAAGAAAAATGAAGCTATTATAAGACCCAGGTCCCATCACACAATGCAACGCAAGCCGGAGGATAGGATTTTACATTATAATAGCCAAAGAATGCTTGATACGCTAAATTTCATGTTTTTTTATTACTATAAGTGTATAGTGTCAAAATAATTTTAATCATAAATATCAATCATAGACGGCATGGGTACCATATATCATGTCGCCAATACTAGGCTGTACAATCAAAACCGCAAAGTCACGTATTGGAAGTTGGATTTCCATTTGTGAACTGAGGCCAGGGATCGTCCTCTATCGATTCGAGACTGTCTAGCCCGAGCCTCAGGACCCAGACACAGGTGAGCCCTTGGATCGTCAGGGCCGGTCCACCGATGTGGATTAAAATGCCTGAACACTGCGTTTCCCCACCCTTTTGGGGGCGTAAATGAGCCAAATGACTCCATAGACTCCACACAGTCACCGATATATCCGAGGCGCCTCGCAACAACAACAACCACACAGGTGAAAATAATATAAATGTCAGGGCTGGTAGGTCACTGACACCACCCTAGCTAGAAGGAAACGCATGCCCTCCCTGATGTCCTCTCCCATTTCTGGTTCACAACCGGGGTGTGAGGCTCGTGAATCAACGTTACACAAAGTTATGCCACACAGGTGGTGCTTTGATCATCAACCACAAGACTTTGCTTTTCAACAGAAGCCTTGATCAATTGCCACTTAGGCATGCCACACAGGCAATTCACTCCATGCGATTAATATCTATCAATATATAACCCCTGAGCTCGTACGTCTCAAAGATGGGCGTTAAGCAAGAGAATAAATTCTCCGCCGCCAAACATATATATATTTAATAAAAATCAATCACACAGAATAAAATCCAATGTCAGACACACAGTCCATTTACAAGTTCGTTCTAGGTCTGAACCAAACCGGAGGCACCTTGTACCTCGCATATCCATCGATCTCAAAGTACGTCTGGACGATCACCAACTGATTCCCTCCTCTTGGGTGTATAGCCCAATCAAGATCATTAGTAATCACGCAAACGATGTGAAGACCTCCGGTCTTCGACCACCGTTTTCATCCTCGACACCACGTCGAATCAGTTATTCAAAATGGGATATACCCGGTCTTTCTGAATAACTTGCGTATATAATAAACAAGTGTTACACAAACACAACATACGCCTCATTCCAATTCAGAATATTCTTTTATTCAAATATTCTTATACTTTGGGAAAGGTTCCCATTAATTTTATCAAAGATAAATTCTTTAAATTTATTCTTTAATCTTCTTTTGAATATAAATTCAAACTAGTCAGGATTAGCGAACCACACCGGAGTAATCATTTATTTTATTTCCCAATCCCAACCTATTCATCCCATGAAGTGAAACTTGTCATACTTCATATCTAACACCACGGTGTTATCGGTAAATTTAATTACCATTTCACGTTCAAATCTAATTAAAGATTTAACTATCGCCTGGAGCAAAACTGGTGATACCCTATTCTCGATCACTTCAATCTAATTAAAGATTCATTAAAACTCCATTTAGTTTTAATCTTCCCAAAAAAATCAATATCCTGTCTTTAACTGGGTTAAAGAACCAATGTCATCTAAAACACCATTCACGATAAACCCAAAAATCAATTCCAATTCAATTCCAATTAAATACCATTTAATTGGTACACTTCATTAAATCTAAATAAAAAGATTTAATCTTTTTCTCAGTTGGGTTTAACAACAGTGTTAATGAAGACACCATTTGTAACGACTCGGAATTCCGAGCCAATTTAAAATTTTTATTTTGGCAATTTTAGTGAATTTTGATTATTTAAAATGAATTATTTTAAATAATAACGACGAGAATTTATTTTGAATAGAATTAGAATGTATATATTTATATACGTCGTTGTTAGAATATAAATATTTTATTTATAATTATAAAATGAATTGAAAATGGCGCGGTAGTTCGATAATTCGATTTCAAAATGCAAATGAATGTACAGGATTCAAAATAAACCGGATTTTAGCGAAACCAAAAATATTAGAATCTATTTGAGAATATCTTTCCAACGAATCTGAAAAATTGAAATTTCATAGCGGGAATCAAAAGTTACGCCCAGTTGAAAATTCAGAATAGTCGCTATGGAATTCTGGCCCTTAAAAATAGCCATTTAGCAAATGACCTCGGTTTTTAACGAAACCACTTTTGTTGAATTAGCGATGTCAAATGATTTCTAGGTTTCAAATTTCGTAATTTTTCGAATCAATATGTGAGCGTGGCAAAGGAAAACGCGTTTGACCAGTTTCAGTTGATTTTAATCGACTGGAAAATGGCCATTTTTCCAACGGTCTCAGAATTCGACGAAATTAGTTTTTTAGGACCGTATCGTCAATACAAAGCTAGAAAATATTTTTCAAGTTAGTATGTGACCCCAGTAAATTGAAATGCGCGTTCAAATTCAATATATAGAGTTATATTTTGATTTTGACGAAAACTGATCGAAACGATCGAATCAGCTTACGAAACAAATCCCATTGTGTTCGGAATGGGGAAATTAGCTAAGGATGACAGTCGGTGGGCTAGATTTCGAGGTCGTATTAAAAAGTTACCTTTTTTGGAAAAAATATATATATTATATAATCTCCTTGGTCAACTCCCCCTCCCCGCTATTCTCTCTCCCTGTTCCTTTCTGAAATAAAAAAAAAGAAATCGCAGAAAGCCTGGACGTTTCCGTTTGCCACCACCGCGCCGGAGGAGCACCTCCTCACCGCCGATCGACACCCCACTACCCCCCTTGTGTAGCCTCGCCTCTCTCTCCCTATTCCAACGCGAAACCCCCGTAGCCCAAAACGGAAACCGCAACCACCAAGCCCTGCCGCCGCCGCCCTGCAAGGACCCACCTCCGCCTGAAGCCTCCTCCACCACTGGCGAACGCGTAGACACCCTCCATTTCCGATTTCCCCTCTCTCTCCCTTTGGCCACTCGATCCCCAATCCGTTGCTCCAGGCCCCCTCCTCCGCAGCCGAACTGAAGCGCCACCGCCCTAGTCAGATCCGCGCCTGCTCCCCCTCCTCGAAGACAGCACCCGACGTGAAAACTTCCCCCTCCTCCTATGAAAGACAGTAAGTCTTTCTTTTCTTTTTCTCTTTTTAGTTAGTTTAAAAACTGATTTTTATTTACTTTAAAAACTGATTTTTATATACTTTAAAAGCTGATTTTTGTATAATTTATAAACTGGAAAGAAATTGTTTTTTTTTTTAAAACTGCAAAAGACTTGATTTTTATCGCTCAAAAGATTTGATTTTTATTGCTTGAAAGTTGTGATTTTTATTTAATAAAGGTTATGATTTTTCATAGAAGGCAAAACATGAATTTTACACATATGGCTTTGTTGTAAAAATATGATTTTTATTTATTGAAATGAAGTAATAAAAATATAATTTTTATTATGAATAGCGGAACAAAGATTGCATTGGAATTTCAGTCAGATCCAGACGGTTCAGCAATTCAGAAACAAAGCACGGCGGAGTGGAACCCACTGTGAGAACTCCTCACTTTTAATCTATTTCTAGTGAAAAATATATACTAGGATGCAGACGGTGCTTAGCAGCACCCGACACCCGTCGTCCACAGACCATGGACGGCTTGTTTGTTTAGTTAATTGTTTGGTGATTGATTTATTTGTTTGGTTGATAAATTTGATTGAACTGATTGTGTGATGTGAAATAAAATATTTATAAAGTAAAAAATATTTTATCGTTAAAAATATAATTTTTAACGTGAATGAGAATGAATAAATATTCATTTACAAACCGGATGGTTTATTTATGTACACCTATTTGAAGGACATTGATTGGGACGATAAATTTTACACATCGCCCAACTGCACAAATAAAATCTATGTTTGATTGTTTGAAACCCCACACGGGTATTGGGATGATATTTGGCGTACACTAATCCCAATTATTTAGTTGTATGTCGATCGATTGGTCGACAGACTGTGTGAGCGTTAATTATTTATATTTGATGCTTATGCAGTTATGTGGTGCACTTTGGATGATGGTTGATTATTTATCGTTGTTATTTTATACATGTATTGTATGGAATCCGTATAATTAACATTATATGGTAATTGATTAGGCCTCATTTCAATTGGGAAAATAAAGAATATTAGAAAATATCGATTTATGTGTTGACAATACTCATTCGTTGAGATTAGTCATGTATTGAACGAAATATTTTAACAATAAAATTTACATCTTTATCATATATAAAATTAGAAACTAACTGGAAAATAGATAAGATGAGTGGTCTCCTGGATATTGATCTGATGTTGGTTTCGGCCTTCGGGGTTAATATTTAGGGAATCGTTCTCTTACTAATTTACGGTTGGAGTCTGATTTGAAATCAAACGATAGATACCATAATTTTTATAAAATATATTAAATAACAAAAATAGTCGCGTGTTGACAGTACTCATTTGTTGAGATTAGTAATGTATTGAAAGAAATATAGATTCATTTGTTGAATAGAATAACGAAGTTATTGAAAAATATAAAGCCGTGTTGATTAAAGATTGCGCTATTTTGACGCGAACGATATTTATATCGATTATATTCGTTTTTGAAATGAATATTGAAAATAGAAATGAAATTTGAATTGAATTGAATAGAAATGAAATTTGATTTGAATTGAAATGAAATTTGAATTGAATTGAATAGGAATAAAATAAAAATTGAATTGAATAGAAATGAAATTTAAATTGAATTGAATAGAAATGAAATTTGAATTGAATTGAATAGAAATGAAATTTGAATTGAATTGAAATGAAATTTGAATTGAATTGAATAGAAAATGAATTCGAATTGAATTGAATAGAAAACGAATTCGAATTGAATTGAATAGAAAACGAATTCGAATTGAATTGAATAGAAAATGAATTCGAATTGAATCGAATAGAAAATGAATTCAAAATTGAATTGAATTTAATTGAAAACGAACTGAAATAGAATTGAAATCAATTTGAATTGAAATCAAACAAAAATGAAGGTAAAAAGAATTTACAATGGAAATT
The DNA here is from genome assembly GCA_030737875.1 of Allium sativum. NCBI lineage: Eukaryota > Viridiplantae > Streptophyta > Magnoliopsida > Asparagales > Amaryllidaceae > Allium > Allium sativum. The sequence continues at coordinate 127,324,500 of CM060924.1, forward strand.
TCAATTTTGATTTGAGTTTGAAGTGAAGTTTGAAATTGTTTTTAAAACAAATTTGAAATGATTTATAAAATTCGTTTTGAAAGGAAATCGACAATATATAATATATATATATATATATATATATTATATATATATAATGGCCTGAATAGAACGCGCCGCGGCAGTTCGTGAATTTCGACCATTGATTTCGAACGGACATTATGGGAGATCCGACCGTCGAATTCTCCTAAAACCGGAACCGTTGGGTTCATATCAAAAAGATCTTTCTAACGAATATTAGAAATTTGAAATCTAACGGTTGGATTTGGAGATATATCCAAATCAATTTCAGAAAAGGTCGCTGTAAGTGCAGTTTGATGGCCATTATTGGAAATCGACTGTACGGGCCTTGATAAAATTATTAAAAATATCAATAATTTGTGTAAAATCATAAGAAATGATTTGTGAAGAATTGGGAAGAAAAACTCCATATTTGAAAAGATAAAAATAGATTTTTATCGAAATGAACAAGTTTTGAACTAGAATAGTAATTTATTTATTTTTAAAATAAATAAATTGGATTTGAAATGGTTTTGAAAATAACCAGAATTTCCACTAATTGCATTGGAATGGATTTGAATCGAAATTGTCTTCGGAATATTTCGATGTTAGATTTCGTGATTATACAGATATGGTTATGGAAATTTAAATGATATATATATATATATATATATATATATATATATATATATATATCGCTATTTCCAATACGATATTTGTTGGTCGTAGAATTTGATATCGAATATAAGCCGATATATTTTCTATTCAGAGCCTTGTAGTTAATATCAAATGTGATTTGGGTTTGTCGTGAATGGTGTCTTCATTAACACTGTTCTTAAGCCCAGCTGAGGAAAAGATCAAATCTTTTTATTTAGATTTAATGAAGTGTACCAATTAAATAATATTTAATTGGAATTGAATTGGTATTGATTTTTGGGTTTATCGTGAACAGTGTTTTAAATAACACTTGTTCTTTAACCCGATAATTAATGGAATGTGATTTTGGTTTCTGGGGAATGCTATCTTCAATAATACTGTTCTTAGACCCAAAGGAGTTAAGAAAATCAGAAAACTAACTAGAGATTAGATAAGTTGAATGGTTTCTGGGGAATTGATCTGATGTTGGTTTCGGCCTTCGGGGTTAATACTTAGGGAATTGCTCACTTGATAATTTACGGTTAGGGACTGAATGAAATGTGATGTGATTTTGGGGTTTATCGTGAACCGTGTTTTAAATGACACTGATTCTTTAACCCAGTCAAAGATTAAAACTAAGTGGAGTTTTAATGAATCTTTAATTAGATTGAAAAGATCAAGAATGGAGTATCACCAGTTTTACTCCAGACGGTAGTTAAATCTTTAATTAGATTTGAACGTGAAATGGTAATTGAATTTACCGATAACACCGTGGTGTTAGATATGATGTATGACCAGTTTTACTTCATGGGATAAATAGGTTGGGATTGGGAAATAAAATAAATAATTACTTCGGTGTGGTTCGTTAATCCCGACTAGTTTGAAGTGATATTCAAAAGGAAGATTAAAGAATAAATTTAAAAGAATTTATCTTTGATAAAATTAAAGAGAACCTTTCCCTAAGAATGTGAAATTTAGAAACTAACTATAGGTTGGCTAAGCAGAGTGATTTCCTGGGTATTGATCTGATGTTGGTTTCGGCCTTCGGGGTTAATATTTGGGGAATTATTCTCTTGATTAATTTACGGTTAGTGACTGATGAATTGGAATGAGGCGTATGTTGTGTCTGTGTAACACTTATTTATTATATACGCGAGTTGTTCGGAAAGACCGGGTTTATCCCATTCTGAATAACTGATTCGACGATTAGTCGAAGATGAAGACGATGGTTGAAGACCAGAGGTCTTCACGTCGTTTGGATAATTACTGATGATCTTGATTGGGCCGTACACCCAAGATGAGGGAATCAGTTGGTGATCGTCCAGACGTACTTGGAGATCGATGGATATGCGGGGTACTAGGTGCCTCCGGTTTCGTTCAGACCCAGAACGAACTTGTAAATAGACTATGTGTCTGACATTGGATTTCATTCTGTGTGATTGATTTCTATTAAATATATATCTGTTTGGCGGCGAAGAATTTATTCTCTTGCTTAACGCCCTTCTCTGAGACGTACGAGCTCATGGGTTATATACCGATGGATATCAAACGCATAGAGTGAATTGCCTTTGTGGCATGCCTAAGTGGCAAATGATCCAGGCTTCTGTTGAAAAGCAAAGTCTTATAGTTGACGATCAAAGCACGGCCTTTGTGGCATAGCTTTGTGTAACGTTTAATTCGCGAGTTTCACACCCCGTATGAACCAGAAACGGAAGAAGGACCTCAGGAAGGGCATGCGTTTCCTTCTAGTTAGAAGTGGCGTCAGTGGTTTTACATGCCCTGACGAGTTTGACTTGTGTGGTTGTTGGTTTGCGAGGCGCCTCAGATATATCGGTGACTATGTGAAGCCGATGGAGTCATTCGTTGGCTCATTTACGCCGCATAGGGCGGGGAGACGTATTGTTCAGGCATAATAATCCACTCCATGTGGACCAGCCCTGACGATCCAAGGGGCAGTTGCGGCTGTTCCTGAGACTCGGACTAGACAGTCTCAAATCGGTGAGGACGATCCCTAGCCTCGGTTCATATCGTAAATGATAACCAAAATTCAATACGACATTTTGCGGTTTTGATTGTATACCTATATATGGCGACATAGTGGTATGGGACATTCATGCCGCCTATGATTGATATTTATGATTGTATATAAAATCAGAAACTAACTGAAAACGAGCTAAGATGGGTGGTTTCCTGGGTATTAGTCTGATGTTGGTTTCGGCCTTCGGGGTTAATACTTAGGGAATCGTTCTCTTACTAATTTACAGTTGGAGTCTGATTAAAAATTTAAAACATGAAATTTAGCGTATCAAGCATTCTTTGGCTATTATAAGGTAAAAACCTATCCCCCGGCTTGCGTTGCATTGTGTTATAGGACCTGGGTCTTATAATAGCTTCATTTTTCTTTATTTAGCATTGTGCTGTTTGTTTTATGCACTGGTATTCTTGGGAGGAAACCCGTTCCGCCTTGCTGTTTTAGTTCTCACACCAATCACTTGACTGACCTGGAGTTTGTTGTTTTAACCTAAACTCTAGGTGCCCTTATTTTGACACGGGCAGCTAGTAGTTTTGGTTTTGCAGATTTATATTCACAGGATCCTGGTTTACAGCTGGAACGATATCCGGAAAGCTTTGTATCCGTGTATCTTCTTCAGTTGTATTTTGTATTATTTTCCGCTGCTATGTAATATATTGTAATCTCTGATATTTATCGAATGTATTTTATTTGTTAATACTCTGTTTATTCTTGTATTCTGATGGAATTGTTGTAATTAACAATGAAATGTTCTTCTGTTTGCGTTCTTTTGTGTGTTGTTCTCAAAGTATCCGGGCTTTCATTACCGGGGAAGTTACGGGTCCTTACACCATTCACGACAAACCCAAATCACATTTGATATTAAATACAAGGCTCTGAATAGAAAATATATCGACTTATATTCAATATCAAATTCTACGACCAACACATATCGTATTGGAAATAACGATATAAATATATCTTCCAAATTCCCTTAACAATATCTGTACCATCACGAAATCCAACATCGAAATATTCCAAAGGCAATTTCGATTCAAGTTCATTCCAATTCAATTATTGGAAATTCTGGTTACTTTTAAAACCATTTCAAATCCAATTTATTTATTTTAAAAATAAATGGATTTTAATTCTAGTTCAAAATGAGTTCATTTCGGAAAAAAAATCTATTTTTATCTTTTCAAATTTGGAAATTTTCATCCCGATTCTTCACTAATCATTTCTTATGATTTTACACAAATTATTACTATTTTTAATAATTTTATCAAGGCCCATACAGTCGATTTTCATCAATGGCCATCGAACTGCACTTACAGCGATCTTTTCCAAATTTGATTTGGACATAATTCCAAATCCAACTATTAGATTTCAAATCTCTAATATTCTTTAGAAAGCTCTTTTTGATACGAACCCAACGGTTCCGATTTTAGGAGAATCCGACGGTCGGATCTCCCGTAATATCCATTCGAAGTCAATGGTCGAAATTCGCGAACTGCCGCGGCGCGTTCTATTCAGGCCATTATATATATATATATATATATATATATATATAATATTATATATATTTCATCGATTTCCTTTCAAAACGTATTTTATAAATTGTTTTAAATTCGTTTTCGAAACGATTTAACTTCATATTCAATTTCTAATCAAAATTGAATATTCAATATCATTAATCTATAAATGATAATATTTTCAAAACGTTATATTTTGAAATCACTTCCTTTTCTATATTCATTATAAAAATGAATAAAATCGATATAAATATCGTTCACGTCAAAATGGCGCATATCTAACCAACACGGCTTTATATATTTCAATAACTTTGTTATTCTATTCAACAAATGAATATTTTTTTCAACACATGAATATTTATTTTTCTATTCAACACATGAATTTGTACTTCTATTCAACACATGAATATTTATTTTTCTATTCAACACATGAATATGTATTTCTATTCAACACATGAATATTTATTCTGTTCAACACATGAATTTATATTTCTTAGTTTCCAAATTGGAATGGGGCCCAATCAATTACCATATAACGTTGATTATATGGATTCCCTACAACACATGTATATAACAGCAACGATAAATCATCAACCATCATCCAGAGTACACCACACAACTGCATAAGCATTAAATATAAATAATTAACTCTTACACAGTCTGTCAAGCCATCGATTGGATATACAACTAAACAATCGGGATTAGTGTACGTCAAATATCATCCCAATACCCGTGTGGGGTTTCAAATCAATAAACACAGATTTTATTTGTGCAGTTAGGCGATGTGTAAAATTTATCGTCCGAATCAATATCAGTCAAATCAGTGTATATAAACAAATCGTCCGATTTGTTTATAAATATTTATTTTATATACACGTTGAAAATTATATTTTTAACTATAAAATATTTATTCAATCCACATCACACAATCAATTTTCACAACACATTAATCAAACAAACAAGCCATCCATGGTCTGTGGACGACGGGTGTCGGGTGCTGCCAAGCACCGTTTGCATCCTAGTATATATATTTCAAACTAGAAACCAAAATAAAAGTGAGGAGTTCTCACCGACTAGCTAAACCAATACACCGCGACTCTTCATTTGTAGTAAATCTTCGCTACTCGCCTTTTATCGCTTTCGTTGTCCGCATCCACTACATATATAAAAATCACATGTTTGTTATCTGCTTTATATAAAAATTATATTTTTATAATCTCTCCTATATAAAAATCATATTTTTATAATCTCTATTATATAAAAATTATATTTTTATAATCTCTATTATATAAAAATTATATTTTTATAATCTCTATTATATAAAAATTATATTTTTATATTGCTAACTTCTTAGTAAATATCGTATTGTTATATCGTTATACATATAATAAAAATCACATTTGTATTATATCGCTAAATATATAAAGATCAAATTTTACTTCGCCACTTCATATATAAAAATCCGATCTTTATGAACTTTACATACATATATAAATTCGATTTTTCCCTAACTCTTTACAAAATTTAAAACATTTTATAAACAAAAAAAACCTAATCTTTTTGTTAAACAAAAATATAACACATAAACAAAAAAAAATCAGTTTTGTTACAATTAAAAATCAGTTTTTTTTCTATAGTTAAAATCTATATTCAAAGCTGAAAGAAAATAAAAATAAAAATAAAATAACATGGATATAAAAACTCACGTTGCTTATCGAAGAGAGGGGGGCACCAGAGTCTGAGTGGCGGCGGGATAAGGGTGTGGCGGCTGTCAGTTTGAGGGGCTAGGGTTCGCGATGGTTTTTGGTGTTCAGGGGGGTGTGGTGCCACGGAATGGTCGTGGAACGGAGGGGAGAGTACGACGCCGGAATGATGTGGAAGCGGGCCAGGCGGAGGGGCGAACGACGATGGGTGGGGGTTGGTAAGGGAGGGCGACAGAGAAAAAGGGGATCTGGTTTTATTTTGATTTCTGAGTGTTGACTAATGAAGGGAGGAGAGGGAGGGGTTATAGTATATTATATATAATTAATTAATTAAATTAATTTATTCTCCAAAAAGTTGCTTTTTTGTTTGATCTCCAATTCAAACCAAACGACCATTGTCCCTAGTGTATTACCCCCATTTCGAACACAATGGGATATGTATTGTAACCCAATTCGGCTGTTACGATTAGTTTCCGTCTCGTTTAAAATATAAATCAACATATTTTAAATTCAAACGCACACCTTAATTTACCGGGGCCACATACGAACTCTAGAAATTCTAGAAAAAATATTTCTAGCTTCGTATTGACGATACGGTCCTAACAAAACTAATTTCATTGAATTCTGAGACCGTTGAAAAATGGCCATTTTTCCAGTCGATTAAAATCAACTGAAACTGGTCAAACGCGTTTTCCTTTGCCACGCTCACATATTGATTTAGAAAATTATGAATTTTGAAACCTAGCAATAATTTGACAACCCGGATCCAACAAAAGTGGTTTCGTCGAAAACGGAGGTCATTTGCAAAATTTCCAGTTTTAAGGGCCAAAATTCCATAGCGACTATTCTGAATTTTCAACTGGACCTAACTTTTTATTCCCACTATGAAAATTCAATCTTTCGGATTCGTTGAAAAGATATTCTCAAATAAATCATAATATTTTTGGTTTCGCCAAAATTCGGTTTATTTTGAATCTTGTACATTCATTTGAAATTCGAAATCGAATTTTCGAACTACCGCTCCATTTCCAATTCCTTTTATAATTTAAAATAAATATTTATATTCTAACATCGATCTATATACATATATACGTTCAAATTCTATTCAAAATAAATTTCTCGTCGTCATTATATAAAATAATTCATTTTAAATATTAAAAATTCACTAAAATTATCAAAATAAAAATTTTAAATTGGCTCAGATTTCCTGGTTATTACAAATAATATCAAAAATATTTGTTTTTTGCGTATCAAGCATGCTTGGTTATTATAAGGTAAAACTTTTTCCTCTGGTTTACGTTGCATTGTGTGATGAGACTTGAGACTTATAATAGCTTCATTTTCAAAAAGCATTGATAGTTGTTTATGATTGGTATTCATATGGAGAAAACTCATTCCGTGATATATGGCATGGTCATGTGATTTACCTAACTTTAAAATAAAGTAAATAACTATTTTAGTTCTCATACCAGTTCCATGACTGATCCAGAATTTATTATTTCCCACTTGAACTCTAGGTGCCCATATTTTCCACACTGGCAGTCTAGTAGTTTTGGTCTGTAGATATTTTATAGAGCAGGTGTGATAGCCCGTAATTTCCCAGGTAAGGAAAGCCCGGATTTCCTTGAGAACACGATAAATCAGAACACAAACAGGAGAACATTTCATTGTTAATTACAACAATTCTAACAGAATACAAGAATATACAGAGTACGAATAAATATTACACATTCGGTAAATATCAGAGATTACAATAAATTACATAGCAGCGGAAATACAATATAAAACACAACTGAAAGTAAAACACGGATACAGAGCTATCCAAGCATCGTTCCAGCTGTAAATCAGGATCCTGTGAATATAAATCTGCAAAACCAAAACTACTAGCTGCCCGTGTGGAAAATAGGGGCACCTAGAGTTTAGGTTAAAAACAATAAACTCCAGGTCAGTCATGTGACTGGTGTGAGAACTAAAACAGTTATTAATATTTATTTTAAAAGAGAGTAATTCAAGGGACCATGCCATATAACACGGAATGGGTTTCCTCCCAAGAACACTAGTGCATGTAACAAAACAGCGCAATGCTTTTTCGAAAAATGAAGCTATTATAAGACCCAGGTCCCATCACACAATGCAATGCAAGCCGGAGGATAGGGTTTTCCCTTATAATAGCCAAACATGCTTGGTACGTTTAAAAAAAATCATTTGATACTATTATAGGTGTATAGTGTAAAAACAATTTCAATCATAAATATCAATCATAGGCGGCGTGGGTACCATCTATCATGTCGCCATACTAGTTCTACAATTAAAACCGCAATATCATGTATTGGAAATTGGATTTCCGTAATGAGTCGAGGAAAGGGGCAAGATCCACTCCGATTCGAGACACTCTAGCAAATGTCTCAGGACCCCACTATGATCCTTGGATCTTCAGGGCCGGTCCTCACCTAACTTTGGAGGATTAGTTATTCCTGAGCACACGTTTCCCGGTCCTAACAGACCAACATCCGAGGCGCCTCGCATCCAACAACCACATAGGTGAAAAGTATATAAATGTCAGCCAGTTTAAGCACTGACACCACCACTATCTAGAAAGAAACATCGTGCTCTCCCTGCAGTCACTATCCTGTTTTTGACTCATACCGAGGTGTGAGGCTCGCAAATTCACGCTATACACAAAGCTGCACCACACAGGCCGTGCTTTGATCATCAACCACAAGACTTTGCTTTTCAACAGAAGCCTTGATCATTTTCCACTTACGCATGCAACACTGGCAATTCACTCCATGCGACTAATGTCCATCGATATACAACCTCTGAGCTCGTACGTCTCAGAGAAGGGCGTTAACCAAGAGAATAAATTCTCCGCCGCCAAACAGATGTATATTTAATAGAGATCAATCAACACAGAATAAAATCCAATGTCAGACACATTGTCCATTTGCAAGTTCGTTCTGGGTCTGAATGAAACCGGAGGCACTTTCCTCGCATATCCATCGATCTCCAAGTACGTCTGGATGATCACCAACAGATTCCCTCATCTTGGGTGTACAGCCCAATCAAGATCACCAGTAATCACCCAAACGATGTGAAGACTTCCAGTCTTCCACCACCGTCTTCATCTTCGACATGTCGTTGAATCGGTTATTCAGAATGGGTATAAACCCGGCCTTTCTGAATAACCCGCGTATATAATAAACACGTGTTGCACAAACACAACATACGCCTCATTCCAATTCATAATATTCATTTATTCACAAAATCACATTCTTAGGGAAAGGTTCCCATTAATTTTATCAAAGATAAATTCTTCTAAATTTATTCTTTAATCTTCCTTTGGATATCATTTCAAACCGTATTATGGTTTTCCAAACTAGTCGGGATTAGCGAACCACACCGAAGTAATTATTTATTTTATTTCCCAATCCCAAACCTATTCATCCCCTGGAGCAAAACTTGTAATACTCCATATCTAACACCACGGTGTTATTGGTAAAATTAATTACCATTTCACGTTCAAATCTAATTAAAGATTTAACTATCGCTTTGGAGCAAAACTGGTGGTACTCCATTCTCGATCACCTTTCAGATTTGATAATTTAAATTATCAATTCACATTTCAATCTAATTAAAGATTCATTAAAACTCCACTTAGTTCTAATCTTTTCAAAAATCAATATCTTGTCTATAACTGGGTTAAAGAACCAATGTCATCTAAAACACGGTTCACGATAAACCCAAAATCACATTCAAATTATTAATCGGGTCAAAGAACAGGTGTTATTCAAAACACCGCTCACGATAAACCCAAGAACCAATTTAAATTCAATTCCAATTAAATATCATTTAATTGGTACACTTCATTAAATCTAAATAGAAAGATTCAATCTTTTTCTCAACTGGGCTTATGAACAGTGTTGATGAAGACACCAATCACGACAAACCCAAATCACGTTTGATATTAAATATAAGGCTCTGAATAGAAAATATATCGGCTTATATTCAATATTAAATTCTACGACCAACAAATATCGAATTGGAAATAACGATATAAATATATCTTTCAAATTCCCATAACAATATCTGTATAATCACGAAATCCAACATCGAAATATTCCTTAGACAATTTCGATTCAAATCCATTCCATTTCGTATATTGGAAATTCTGATTATTTTTGAAACCATTTTCAAATTCAATTTATTTATTTCAAAAATAAATTGATTTTAATTTTAGTTCAAAACTAGTTCATTTTGATAAAAATCTATTTTTATCTTTTCAAATATGGAATTTTTCATCCCAGTTTTTCCCTAATCATTTCTTATGATTTTACACAAATTATTGATATTTTTAATAATTTTATCAAGGCCCGTACAGTTGATTTCCATCAACGGCCATTGAACTGCACTTACACCGACCTTTTCCAAATTTGATTTGGACATAATTCCAAATCCAACCGTTAGATTTCAAATTTCTAATATTCGTTAGAAAGCTCTTTTCGATACGAACCCAACGGTTCTGGTTTTAGGAGAATCCGACGGTCGGATCTCCCGTAATGTCCGTTCGAAATCAATGGTCGAAATTCACGAACTGCCGCAGTGCGGCGCACTCTATTCAGGCCATTATATATATAATATATATATATTATATATTTCATCGATTTCCTTTTAAAACGTATTTTATAAATAGTTTTAAATTCATTTTCGAAATGATTTCAACTTCATATTCAATTTCGAATCAAAATTGAATATTCCACATCATCGACATACAAATGATAATATTTTCAAAACGTTATATTTTGAAATCACTCCCTTTTCTATATTCATTATAAAAACGAATATAATCGATATAAATATCGCTCACGTCAAAATGGCGCATCTCTAATCAACACGGCTTTATATATTTCAATAAATTCGTTATTCTATTCAACAAATGAATATTTATTTTATTCAACACATGAATCTATATTTCTTCCAACACATGAATATTCTCAACACACGAGCACTGTCAACACATGACTATTTATAATATTTAATATATTTTATAAAACTATGGTATCTATCGTTTGATTTTTAGTCAGACTTCAACTGTAAAGTAGTAAGAGAATGATTCCCTAAATATTAACCCCGAAGGCCGAAACCAATATCAGATCAATACCCAGGAACCACTCATCTTATCTATTTTCCAATTAGTTTATAAATTTAAATATGATAAATATGTAAATTTTACTGTTAAAATATTTCTTTCAACACATGATAATTTTCAACACATGAGCATCGTCAACACATGACTATTTATCCTATTCAACACATGAATATATATTTTATAATATTCTTTATTTTCTCAATTGGAATGAGGCCCAATCAATTACCATATAATGTTAATTATATGGATTCCATAAAACACATGTATATAATAGCACTGACAAATAATCAATCATCATCCAAAGTGCACTACACTGTATAAGCATCAAATATAGATATCTAACGCTTATAACAGCCTGTCAATCAATCGATCGACATACAACTGATTATCGAGATTAGTGTATGCCGTATTTTATCCCAATAACCGTGTGGGGTTTCAAATCAACAAACACAGATTTTTATTCATTCACATACCCATTAAAAATTATATTTTTAACGATAAAATATTTTTAACTATATAAATATTTTATTTCCTTTCACATTGCACAATCAATTTTCACCACAACAAACAATCAAACATACAAGCCATCCATGGTCTGTGGATGACGGGTGTCGGGTGCTACTAAGCACCGTCTGCATCCTAGTATATATATTAACTAGAAAAGAAAATTTAAAGTGAGAAGTTCTCACCGACTAGCTAAACCAAACGCCTCGACTCTTCTTATGTAGGAAATCTTCATCGTGCTCGCCTTTTGTCTATTTCGTCGTCCGTAGCCACTACATATATAAAAATCATATTTTTATATTGTTTTTATGTATATAAAAATTCTATTTTTACACTACTACTATATAGATAAAAATTCTATTTTTACAACGGTGTTCATATAATAAAGATTATATTCTTATCACGCTATTCTCTACATAAAGATTTCGCCTTTTCAAATATAAAGATTTCGCCTTTTCAAATATAAAGATTTCTCCTTTTCAAATATAAAGATTTCACCTTTTCAAATTTAAAGATTTTGCCTTTTCAAATATAAAGATTTCGCCTTTTCATTTATAAAGATTTCTCCTTTTCATTTATAAAGATTTCGCCTTTCCAAATATAAAGATTTCGCCTTTTCATTTATAAAGATTTCGCCTTTTCAAATATAAAGATTTCGACTTTTCATTTATAAAGATTTCGCCTTTTCAAATATAAAGATTTCGCCTTTTCAAATATAAAGATTTCGCCTTTTCATTTATAAAGATTTCGCCTTTTCAAATATAAAGATTTCGCCTTTTCAAACATAAAGATTTCGCCTTTTCATTTATAAAGATTTCGCCTTTTCAAATATAAAGATTTCGCCTTTTCAAATATAAAGATTTCGCCTTTTCATTTCATCACTATAAAAATCACATTTTAATTTCAACATATATATAATAAAAATCGTATTTTTATTTCACTACACATATAAAGGTCAAATTTTTACTATCTAAATAATATAAAAATCGTATTTTTATACTTTCTATACTATAAAAATCATATCTTTATAATCTCCTCCCACTATAAAAATTATATTTTTAATCTAAGGATTTCCATATTCAAAGAAAAATCAGTTTTTGAACTGATTAACCTAAAATAAATTAAAACAAAACAAATTAAAAATAAAACAAAAAAACACTTACAGCGAGGTTGGGGAGTCGGCGTTGGTGGAGGGTCGGGTGGGGGGGGGGGGGGGCAGGCGAGGAGGAGGGTGCCGGATTGTCAGAGGCGGCGACGATAGGCGGGGACACGGTGGAAATTGGGGCTAGGGTTAGGGAAGGGCGCGATTTACACCGAGAAGGAAAGAGAGGGCGAGAGGAGGGGAGGAAGGATCGTCGGAGGGCGCGGGTGAGGGAGGCAGCGGCGGCAGCACCTCCGACGCTAGAGGCGTCGACGATCGACGGGTTTCCTCCCGTCGCCCCTTTTTTTTTAAAAAAAAATGAATGAGATTTGACTGGAATAAGAGAGAGAGAAAGGTGAGGGGGTTTATAATAAAAATATATATATTTAATTCAACTGGTTTTAATAAAGCAACTTTTTAATTTGAACCCCATTTCAAACCCACCGACTGTCGTCCCTAGCTAATTACCCCCGTTCCGAACACAATGGGATATGTATCGTAAGCTGATTCGATCGTTTCGATCAGTTTTCGTCATAATCAACATATAACTCTATATATTGAATTTGAACGCGCATTTCAATTTACTGTGGTCACATACTAACTCGAAAAATCCCAGAAAAATATTTTCTAACTTCGTATCGATGATACGGTCCTAACAAAACTAGTTTCGTCAGATTCTGAGACCGTTTGAAAAATGTCCATTTTCTAGTCGATTAAAATCAACTAAAACAGGTCAAACACGTTTTCCTTTGCCACGCTCACATATTGATTCGAAAAATTAGGAAATTTGAAACCTATCAATAACCAGACATCACGGATCCAAAAAAAGTGGTTTCGTCGAAATCCGAGGTCGTTTGCAAAATTTCCATTTTTAAGGGCCAGAATTCCATTGCGACTATTCTGAAAATTCATTTGGACATAACTTTTGATTCCTGCTATGAAATTTCGATTTTTCGGATTCGTTGGGAAAATATTCTCAATTAGATTCTAATATTTTTGGTTTCGCTAAAATCCGGTTTATTTTGCACCAGGTATGTTCAATTGAAATTTGAAATCGAATTATCGAACTACCGCGCCATTTTCAATTCCTTTTATAATTATAAATAAATATTTATATTCTAACGGCGACGTATATAAATATATACGTTCTAATTCTATTCAAAATAAATTTCTCATCGATATTATTTAAAATAATTCATTTTAAATATTCAAAATTCTCCAAATTCGCCAAAATAAAATTTTTAAACTGGCTCGCAATTGCGGGTTGTTACAATCTCCCCCACTTAAAACTTTTCGTCCCCGAAAAGAAACGAAGCCGAAAGTTGTTTAACTAATCAACTCGACTTTCACTATTTTCTTTACGGCTTAAGTTCTTCAACTTTTCAGTTTCTAAGAACTTTTCAAATTTTCAAAAAATTTGGCTAACACACTAAATTTCCGAAAAATTTCGCCATAACCTCCCCTGCACCGGGGACTTCGGGATATTTCATATAGCCTCCCATGGCCTTCTTCAATCCAAAAGAAAAAGAAAAGGCCAAGCGGCTCATAAAATCATCATCACCCAAACAAAACAGTAAATTATGGTAAACATGTACCTATTTGTCGGGCAAACAATTTTATTCTTCTGCTCTAGCCTCCTTGCTATGACCTGTTCAATGTAAGTACATGTATATGCATGCAAATGCGACCAATTTTTAATACAATTCAATATTTGATTCTATTAGGTGTAATGGTCCAAAATTTCAAACAAATAAACAAACAACACAACCATCAATCAATTAGTGGATTATCGTTTCAAATTCATAATTTGGTACATATACAGAAAATCATGTTTTTGATGCCAAATCACAACAAATAATCCTAAGTAAATTTTGGTTCTCACACCAGTCTAATGGAAGTATATAGATATCACACCTTCGAAACACGAACATAAATATTGATGATGCCATGGTCATTATCAACATCATCTCCGGGCGACTAGGGTGTGATTCTATATCTATCCAGTATATTAAAACTTCGAAGATACGTTCATGACGCGTATATGCAAAACCTTTATATACTCGATTGTCCAAAATCAATATAAATAAAATATTCAAATACGTATACTTGAATTTAATTTTCAAAACAAAGTTTGTTTTCATTTGAAAAATATACTCTTCTCACTCGTTCTAGGATACTACTGATCCTATCTCTAATGAGTAATTCTAATTGGATATTACTAATCCAATATCTGATGAATTCTTTCGTTCGGTTCTAATGTCTTGTTCTCGAGCTCTGTAAACCAAAGCTCTGATACCAACTGTGATAGCCCGTAACTTCCCCGGTAAGGAAAGCCCGGATTACCTTGAGAACACGACAAATCAGAACGCAAACAGGAGAACATTTCATTTTTAATTACAACAATTCCATCAGAATACAAGAATATACAGAGTCTGAATAAATATTACACATTCGATAAATATCAGAGATGACAATAAATTACATAGCAGCGGAAAAACAATATAAAACACAACTGAAAGTAATACACGGATACAGAGCTTTCCAAACATCGTTCCAGCTGTAAATCAGGATCCTGTGAATATAAATCTGCAAAACCAAAACTGCTAGCTGCCCGTGTGGAAAATAGGGGCACCCAGAGTTTAGGTTAAAAACAATAAACTCCAGGTCAGTCATGTGACTGGTGTGAGAACTAAAACAGTTATTAATCTTTATTTTAAAAGAGAGTAATTCAAGGGACCACGCCATATAACACGGAACGGGTTTCCTCCCAAGAACACTAGTGCATATAACAAAACAGCGCAATGTTTTTTCGAAAAATGAAGCTATTATAAGACCCAGGTCCCATCACACAATGCAACGCAAGCCGGAGGATAGGGTTTTCCCTTATAATAACCAAACATGCTTGGTACGTTCAAAACAAATCATTTGATACTATTATAGGTGTATAGTGTCAAAACAATTTCAATCATAAATATCAATCATAGGCGACATAGGTACCATCTATCATGTCGCCATACTAGTTATACAATTAAAACTGCAATATCACGTATTGGAAATTGGATTTCCGTCATGAGTCGAGGCAAGGGGCAAGCTCCTCTCCGATTCGAGACACTCTAGCAAATGTCTCAGGACCCCACTATGATCCTTGGATCTTCAGGGACGGTCCTCACCTAACTTTGGAGGATTAGTTATTCCTAAGCACACGTTACCCGGTCCTAACAGACCTATATCTGAGGAGCCTCGCATCCAACAACCAAATAGGTGAAAAGTATATAAATGTCATCCAGTTTAAGCACTGACACCACCACTATCTATAAAGAAACGTCGTGCTCTCCCTGCAGTCACTATCCCGTTTTTGACTCATACCGAGGTGCGAGGCTCGCGAATTCATGTTATACACAAAGCTGCGCCACACACGCCGTGCTTTGATCATCAACCACAAGACTTTGCTTTTCAACAGAAGCCTTGATCATTTGCCACTTACGCGTGCCACACTGGCAATTCACTCCATGCGACTGATGTCCATCGATATACAATCTCTGAGCTCGTATGTCTCAGAGAAGGGCGTTAAGCAAGAGAATAAATTCTCCGCCGCCAAACAGATGTATATTTAATAGAGATCAATCAACACAAAATAAAATCCAATGTCAGATACACAGTCCATTTGCAAGTTCGTTCTGGATCTGAATGAAACCGGATGCACTTTCCTCGCATATCCATCGATCTCCAAGTACGTCTGGACGATCACCAACTGATTCCCTCATCTTGGGTGTACAGCCCAATCAAGATCATCAGTAATCACCCAAACGATGTGAAGACTTCCGGTCTTCCACCACCGTCTTCAGCTTCGACATATCGTCGAATCGGTTATTCAGAATGGGTATAAATCCGGCCTTTCTGAATAACCCGCGCATATAATAAACACGTGTTACACAAACACAACATACGCCTCATTCCAATTCAGAATATTCTTATATTCACAAAATCACATTCTTAGGGAAAGGTTCCCATTAATTTTATCAAAGATAAATTCTTCTAAATTTATTCTTTAATCTTCCTTTGGATATCATTTCAAACCGTATTATGGTTTTACAAACTAGTCGGGATTAGCGAACCACACCGAAGTAATTATTTATTTTATTTCCCAATCCCAACCTATTCATCCCCTGGAGCAAAACTGGTAATACTCCATATCTAACACCACGGTGTTATCGGTAAAATTAATTACCATTTCACGTTCAAATCTAATTAGAGATTTAACTATCGCTTTGGAGCAAAACTGGTGGTACTCCATTCTCGATCACCTTTCAGATTTGATAATTTAAATTATCAATTCACATTTCAATCTAATTAAAGATTCATTAAAACTCCACTTAGTTCTAATCTTTTCAAAAATCAATATCCTGTCTTTAACTGGGTTAAAAAACCAATGTCATCTAAAACACGGTTCACAATAAACCCAAAATCACATTCAAATTGTTAATCGGGTCAAAGAACAGGTGTTATCCAAAACACCGCTCACGATAAACCCAAGAACCAATTTAAATTCAATTCCAATTAAATATCATTTAATTGGTACACTTCATTAAATCTAAATAGAAAGATTCAATCTTTTTCTCAACTGGGCTTAAGAACAGTGTTGATGAAGACACCATTCACGACAAACCCAAATCACGTTTGATATTAAATACAAGGCTCTGAATAGAAAATATATCGGCTTATATTCAATATCAAATTCTACGACCAACAAATATTGTATTGGAAATAACGATATAAATATATTTTTCAAATTCCCATAACAATATCTGTATAATCACGAAATCCAACATCGAAATATTCCGAAGGCAATTTTGATTCAAATCCATTCCAATTCGTATATTGGAAATTCTGATTATTTTTGAAACCATTTTCAAATTCAATTTATTTATTTCAAAAAAATATTGATTTTAATTCTAGTTCAAAATTAGTTCATTTTGATAAAAATCTATTTTTATCTTTTCAAATATGGAATTTTTCATCCCAGTTTTTCCCTAATCATTTCTTACGATTTTACACAAATTATTGATATTTTTAATAATTTTATCAAGGCCCGTACAGTCGATTTCCATCAACGGCCATCGAACTGCACTTGTAACACCCCGTGTATTCTATAACAGTGAAATTCACAAATAAAAGTATAACTAATTTCAAATCAAAGAATTAAGGGAAACGGGATACGCCATTGAGTTCGTCTCAGAATTCTTCTTGAGATAGAGTCCAAGTTTGCGTAAAACGGACTCTGTATGAAGAAGATATGGCCTCCGGAAGTTTTAGAATTCAGTTTAAAATTCGAACAGACAGAAACAACTCAAAAATCAGATTCGAATTTCAAAAATCGGGCCGGATTGGCCAGGGCGGGAATTTTCCTGCCCAAGGCACCCAGGTCGACTGGGTAGTCGACCTGGGGCACCCAGATCGACTGGGTAGTCGACCTGGGGCACCAGGTCGACTGCCAAGTCTACACGGGGATCGATTGGGGAGTCGGCCTGGCCCCTGAGCCAGGTCGAACCCAGCCCCCCTGGCTGGCCTGGTCTGTGCTTGGCCGAATTTCTGAGCCTTGCCTTGTCACTAGGGCTAGGTGTCAGCCCCTGATTGGTCTCTCCTTCAAACAAACGGCTAATATTAATCCAAGCTCCATCGACGGTCCTAATCAATTCACAAACTCTATAAAAAGGACCTAAGACTCCACCTAATTCATATAAATAAAAATTAGAATAAGACCATCATGCTGCTGAGGAAAGACTAGAAATAGCCTTCAAAATTGAGAGACGATTAGGAGACAATTCAAAATCTTAAAGCAGCGACAACTAAATCAAAACAATGCCTACAACAAAGGATAGCATCTCCAAATTCAGAATTCAGATTCCTGAATTGAAGATTCGTCATACGTTGTAAGTAGAGTGCTATTCCGATGTGAATAAATAATTGTGTTTTGATTTGTGTAAAATGAGAAATAGAATTGTACTCGATTTGTGGTGATAATAACTCATATTTGTATGTTGCTATGATTCTAAGCGATTTGGGATGTTGTGGTATAATGATTGGATATTTGCAAGTATGTGATTCATGTTGGAAGTTAACAACTACATGTCTGTGGTAGTTTATTACAACACCTATTGGATAATTGCAAGTATATGATTCATGTTGAAAGAAATGACTATATGTTTGCGGTAGTTTATTTGAGATTCATGCAAGTATATGATTCACTATTATGCTAACATAATATATATTATAATCACTTTTAGTGTAGTTGGATCCATTTGGGTATTCTGACTTATGTGAATTTATGTTGGAATTGGCATTATGATTCAAGTGTAAAACCATACTTTTGTATTAGAAACAAAAGTAAGCATCTTTGTGAACTTGTGTTGACTCTATGAACATGACTAAACTATGTTTGGTGTTATGCCTAATTGAAAAACATGTTTTAGGCCTATGTTGTTATCAAAATCATATGATAATATATGTGACACATAATTAAGTTAGATTGCAAGTTTGCATGAATAGATTAAAAACCATGATTTCATGTTTAGGTATGTTTATGCCATGATTATATGAATAGATCAAAAACCATGATTTCATGTTTAGGTATGTTTATGCCATGATTATATGAATAGATTAAAAACCATGATTTCATGTTTAGGTATGTTTATGCCATGATTGTATGCTATTACAATGCAAGTTCACAAGTGCCAAATTTATGTTAATTAGTTCGCTATGTTGCAAGTTCATGCGTTCACACTCCCTTTTTTTTATGTTACTTAGAATATATAAACACCATGTTCTAAGCCTCCCCTTTTTCATGTGGCTAAGTTGGGTTTAAATGTTAAACCCAACATATGTTATATTGTAGCGAACGTATAAAATGGGGGTAATGACGTTTGGGTTAAAATATAAAACATATGTGTTGGCATGTATGACGCATGCCAATGACCTTGAAAAACAATTAAGGGGTGTAAATTAATTTTACCCAATAAAGATGAATTTGAATAATGGGCCACAAATATTTACATATAAAAAGAAAATAGACAAAATATGTAAATTTAGAAAATATGACGTGTTTAACCCGAGGTTGGATTGAGTTGTGATGTAAACCTGCCCGGAACCGCCCGGCTGTCCAGTAGTCACAACAATACCTATCCAATGTTGGTGGTTAAACACGGAGCCCAATAAAGACCTGAGGTTAGACTGAGTTGTGGCGTAAGACTGCCCGGACCCAACCGGCAACAGGCAGCCACAACAATACCTGTCTAATGTGAGAGGTCGAGGCTTTAATAAGACAATTAAGGCTGAGTCAGGATTGATAGGATTAAGTAAATTAAATTAATACTTAATCAAAATGGAACATGCTGAACTATACAGACTGATTGGGGGTTAGGTTTACAAAACACTTAACCAACTTAGCATGTTGGCTAGAAATAGAAAACCTAGTAGCGGGGGACCCTTTTCAGCAGTAACCCTACAAGGTGTATCAAGATACCCTGAACTAGGCAGGGTGGGGCACGATTACTGAGCTGACTGTAAGAGGTCAAATCAACGGCGGTGGTGCAGCAGTGTAGGTTCTAACGGGATGCGGGCGTGCACACACTCCGACGCAGAAAAATAAGGCACTGGGCACCAGTAGTATACCTGTGCATTCTAGGATTGTGTCGGGCCGCCACCATGGGACTTGATACACCCCATGGTGGGACCAGCATAGGTAACTACAACATCGGGGGCCGTAAGACACATGTAATTATGCGAGTAGGAGCCGATCATCAGAAATTGATCACTTCACTCTGATTATGGGGTGCCTGTTGGGAACTAGTTTATATGGGTACAGAGATTAATATGGGGTACAATAGTACATTCGACTCTAGACAACTTAACCTAGTTTATAGTGCTTTCCCATTTCCAGTTTATACTTATCATGCCTAGTTCTTTATTCATAGACTGAATAGTCCTAGACTTACTCAGGCTTTATGTCTGACTCTACTTTTCTTTCGTCTTCTTTTCTTCCGTCCCCCCCCCCAGGTCCACAGGGAGGGAATACCGCAGCTTGACCAGTTTTCACATCCAGCTTGAAGAGAAAGAATGTATTACTTGGATCTTTTTCGCTTTGGACTATGGCTTTGGACAACAATTATGGGACTTATGCAGTTTACTTATGTTTTTATGCTTCTTTAAATAATGAAATCAAGACAGTTATGAAGATGTAATGATTTTGGAAGTATTGTAAGACAATTATGGCATGGTTTGTGTAACACGTATTTTAATGAAATAAAAGTTGTTGTTGTTTTCACCTATTCAAAAATAGGTGTTCTTATATCTGTCTTGTGTATCTGTGACCTATACTTATAAACCTCCACCAAAATTAGGGCATTCCCTTTGAGAGTGACACTAACGGAGGTGGGGTGTTTCACTTCGTATCAGAGCATAGGTTTACCAGATAAGATAAAAAGTTTTGAAAAATTCATTTCCGAAAAGAAAAATTTAAAGAAGCATTTTTAAAGATAAAATATTATTTTAAAAAGGCATAGTCCCCCCCAAAGCCGTAGGTACTATCTTTTATCCTTCGTTTTGAATCTACCCTTTTTGTTTCAGCATGTCCGAAGAACTTAACTTGCTAGAGGGTATACCAATACTTGGTTGGTTCAGACGATTCTTAGAAGCGAGGGCCACTCAGCCAGGTCCTACCGTTCCTCTTCCCCCAGCTGCGGGAAACCATCCAACTACAGCAGCACCTCTTCCTCCACCTCTTCCTCCACCTCCTCCGCGGGGTAATACTTTTGCTAAGATATGTAAAGATTTTAAAGCTATGGGAGGAAAGGACTTTCATGGAACCGAGTCCTTCGTGGCAACCAGGAATTGGCCGAAGGAAACCGAGGACTTATTCGTCATCTTTGAGGTAGAAGATAGGCAGAAGGTACAACTGTCAGTATGGCTACTTAAAGGCGAGGCTTCCTACTGGTGGGAAGTCACAAATGCAGAAAGACCAGTGGAAACATGGGAGGACTTTAGGGCAAGGTTTGAGGCTAAATTTCTCTAAGAAGCTGAAAGGAGTCTTCAGTTGGAAAAATTCTTATTTCTTTAGCAAGGGAATATGACAGTCAAAGAGTATGTTAATCAGTTCGACCAGCTGGCTAGGTTCGGACTAAACCTAATCAACACTCCGCACAAGAAGGCTCTCCGCTTTGTCAAAGGATTGAATGAGCCATTACACAGTTTGGCCATGACCCATATACCCATGGGGGCTACGTATGAAAGGTTGGTGCAGATGACATTGCTGAACGAAGAGGATAAGGGCAAGAAGGAGACAAAGGCAGAAAGCTCTCAAGGGAAGAAAGAGGGTTTACAGCCTAAGAAGACAGACTTTAAGAAGGGCGGGAAAGACAACAAAGAGAAGAGGAAGTGTAATTTCTGTGGAAAAGTGGGGCATTTAGTGAAAGATTGCCGGAAAAAGAAGGCCAAGATGAATGGTGGGTGCTTTTCTTGTGGTGAGATAGGCCACATGGCTAAGGATTGCCCAAAGAAACGAGGGCAGGGGCAGAGGGCTGGATCCACCTCAGGGCCACAGGTTCATGTGCTAGAAGTGCCACCTATGCAACAGCGAGGTATAAATACTTCTGTAGAAAGTGTAGTTTATCTTTATGATCACCCAGTTCGCACTTTATTTGATTCTGGCGCATCACACTCCTTTATCTCATCTGCTTTAGTAGAATCTCTGCACCTAGAAACTAGTATGGTAGAGGACCCCTTAATTGTTTCAAATCCAATTGGGGGCCTAGCTCATTTGTCTATGATCTGTGTGGGATTGAAAATTTCTATTCTAAGCGTAGAATTTAGATGTAGTGCCTTTGTTTTGGGCTTCTCGGGATATGGTTTGATTTTGGGCATGGATTGGCTATCCAGTAATGGTGCCATCCTGGATTGTGAGAAAAGGGTGGTTAGGCTTCTGACCCAACTCGGTAACACTCTGGAAATTACTTGTAACCCCTCGTATGCGGTTATGCTTAGTTATCTTGAATCGCTAGATGCCTCTGTTGAAAGTTTGCAATCGGTTAGAGTGGTCCGGGAATATCCGGATGTCTTCGAAGAGGTGAAGGGCTTGCCCCCGAAGCGGGAGATAGACTTCCGCATATATCTTGTAGATAATGGAAAGCCCGTTGCATTGCCCGTTAGACACATGGCTCCACGGGAAAGGAAGGAGCTCAGTAAACAGATTAAAGAGCTTCTAGAGAAGGGGTTCATTAGAAGGAGCATTTCAGAATGGGGCTCTCCAGTGGTGTTCGCTACAAAGGCGGATGGTTCACTTCGTCTGTGTGTTGACTATAGGGAGCTCAACAAGCTAACGAAAAAGAATAGGCACCCTCTCCCCAGAATTGACAATCTGTTTGATCAGCTTGTAGGAGCGTCTATTTTCTCCCAACTCGATTTGGCGACCGGTTTTCATCAGCTAAGGGTGGCTGAAGATAGCATCGATAAAACGACATTCAGAACCCCAGACGACTTCTTTGAATGGCTTGTCATGCCTTTTGGCTTGACAAACGCACCGCTTACTTCGTGGACCTGATGAGTAGGGTGTTCAGAGAATTCCTCAACAATTTCGTGGTGGTCTTCGTAGACGATATCTTGATCTTCTCAAAGAATGAGGAAGAGCATGCTCAACACCTAAGGGCAATCATGGAAACTCTGCGAGTCCATCAGCTAAAAGCCAAATTCTCCAAATGCCACTTTTGGAGAGAGGAAGTAAGGTTTCTTGGGCACATAGTATCCAAAGAAGGGTTAGCTGTAGACCCGGCTAAGGTAGTAGCAGTGCAGGACTAGAAGACACCAAAGAACGCAACAGAAGTCCGAAGCTTTCTCGGGCTAGCAGGCTTCTATCGTAAATTCATCAGATTCTTTGCAAAAATATCAGCTCCGCTCACAAGGCTGACAAAGAAGAATCTAATGTTCAATTGGGACTTGAATTGCGAGTTTGCTTTCCAACGACTGAAAAGGGCTCTTACAACAGCCCCAGTTTTGACGTTGCCAGATGGAAGCAAGATGTTCAAAGTTTATACAGATGCATGTGGGACAGGGCTAGGTGCTGTCTTAATGCAAGAAGGAAGGGTAGTAGCTTATGGCGGGAGACAATTGAAAGTTCATGAAAAGAACTACCCGACCCACGATCTTGAGTTAGCTGCCATCGTCTTTGCACTCAAGTCTTAGCGACACTATCTCCTAGGTGAGAAGTTTGAACTTTACACTAACCATAAATCGTTGAAATATCTTTTCTCGCAGAAGGACCTTAACTTGAGGCAACAGAGATGGATGGAATTTCTTGCCTCGTACGATTTCGAGATCTCCTACACTCCGGGCAAAGGCAACGTAGTGGCAGACGCGTTGAGCCGAAGGAAACTAACCCTAAGCCCGCTGTTTGTTGAAAGACAAAGCCTAGAGTTTATAGCCAGCTTTGACTTTAGGCCCTCCTCCGATTTTGTATCGGGTTTGCTAGCATCTCTCGAAGTACGCCCGACTTTAGTGGACTCAATAGGGACAACACAACGCGAAGACCCTCAGCTTGTGGGGACGATTGATAGGCTAATTAGGGGTGAGACTTCAAGTCACCTCAGCAGATACTCCATCGACGATAAGGGTTGGCTAAGGTGAGACGGAAGACTATGCGTCCCACAGACAAGGGATTTAGTAAAGAAGGTTCTCGAGGAAGCACATCACTCCAAGATGACGATACACCCAGACGGAGATAAAATGTACAAGGACATAAAGAAAACTTTCTTTTGGAACGTCATGAAGAAGGATGTGGCAGATTTCGTTTCTAAGTGTATGGTGTGCCAACAGGTTAAGGCGGAACAGAAAAAGCCTGGCGGTCTGCTCCATCCTTTAGAGTTCCCGCAGTGGAAGTGGGATAGCATCTCAATGGACTTCATTGATGGGCTGCCTAGGTCTAGAAGAGGCAACACTAGCATTTGGGTAATAGTGGATAGGCTTACTAAAAGCGCCCACTTTTTACCTGTCAAGAGTAAAAGAACTGCCTCATCCCTAGCATCTCTTTACCTCAAGGAAATTGTTCGACTCCATGGAATACCCTCCAGCATTGTTAGTGACCGAGACCCTATCTTCACAAGTGAGTTTTGACGGAGTCTGCAAGAAGCGGTAGGCACACAGTTATGCTTGAGCACAGCCTATCATCCCCAAACCGACGGCCAGACAGAAAGAGTGAACAGAGTTTTGGAGGACCTTTTAAGATAGTGCGTCCTTGACTTCGGAGGGACGTGGGAAGACCATCTTCCTTTGGTGGAATTTGCCTACAACAGCTACCAAGCCACCATCGTAATGGCGCCCTTCGAAGCTTTATATGGAAGACCGTGTCGATTGCCCACTTGTTGGTGGGAGTCTACTGACAAGCTCATACTTGGACCAGATATGATCCGAGAGACTTCAGAAAAAGTAGACTTAATACGGAGAAGAATGAAGACAGCCCAAGACAGACAAAAATCCTACGCCGACAAGAGGAGGACCGACCTTGAATTTGAGGTTGGGGACAGAGTTTTTCTTAAGGTATCTCCGCTAAGGAACGTTGTTCGTTTTGGAACCACAGGAAAGCTAGCACCAAGGTTCGTAGGACCATTTCCTATTATCGAGAAAATTGGGAAAATGGCCTATAGATTAGAGCTACCCGAAAAGCTGGCCGGAGTTCACAACGTCTTTCACGTTTCGCACCTCCGAAAATGTCTACATGAATCTGCTGAAGTGGTAGAGCCAAATATCCTAGAAGAAGCTGAAGTGGAACGCGAAGCAACCGTGAGGAAAGTTCCAACCCGCATATTAGGAACGGAAGTGAAAAAGCTACGCAACCGCGAAGTCAAGATCGTCAAAGTTCAGTGGAGCAACGCCGAGGGAGACGCAACTTGGGAAACTGAAGCTAGAATACGCGCAGCCTACCCTTTTCTTTTCGAGGGTACATCTTTGATCTTTCTTTTTCCTTAAGTTGCGCTTTTATCTATCTTTTTAGGTATATCTCCTCGACCTTATCTTTTAGGTAGAAACTCTTTGGATGAAAACATGTAATTGAAACATGTTATGGATGATGGTTGCAAGTGGTTGCAAGTGGTTGCTAGTGGTTGCTCGTGGTTGCATATACACACACAATTTAGGTTTTAGATTGGCTCAGTCACTTCATATTGCACATGCATATATGTATTTATATTCGTATATGGTTGAAGTTTAATGTGTTGTCATATGGATGTTGCATTTATATGAATGATTGTGCACTCATGTAGAATCATGAATAGGATAATTTGCATACATAATAGATTCATGACACTTACATAATTTGCATTAAGGAGGTCAACTGAATCAGTAGACCGACTGATTTTGCATTAGATAAGTACATGTACACACACTTCGCATATGATCATGAAGCATTAGAAGTCTTTTAAGGACAATGGATGCTCGTGTTTGATGGATGAGTAGATGGATGTTTGGATGTTAGGATGTACATTCTTCCTGAACTTGAAGATTTCGGGGACGAAATCCTTTTAAGTGGGGGAGAATGTAACACCCTGTGTATTCTATAACAGTGAAATTCACAAATTAAAGTATAACTAATTTCAAATCAAAGAATTAAGGGAAACGGGATACTCCATTGCGTTCGTCTCGGAATTCTGCTTGAGATAGAGTCCGAGTTTGCATAAAACGGACTCCGTATGAAGAAGATATGGCCTCCAGAAGTTTCAGAATTCAGTTTAAAATTCAAACAGACAGAAACAGCTCAGAAATCAGACTCGAATTTCAAAAATCGGGCCGGATTGGCCAGGGCGGGAATTTTCCCGCCCAAGGCACCCAGGTCGACTGGGTAGTCGACCTGGGCTACCCAGGTCGACTGGGTAGTCGACCTAGGGCACCCAGGTCGACTGCCAACTCGACACGGGGGTCGACTAGGGAGTCGACCTGGCCCCTGAGCCAGGTCGAACCCAGCCCCCCTGGCTGGCCTGGTCTGTGCTTGGCCGAATTTCTGAGCCTTGCCTTGTCACTAGGGCTAGGTGTCAGCCCCTGATTGGTCTCTCCTTCAAATGAATGGCTAATATTAATCCAAGCTCCATCGACGGTCCTAATCAATTCACAAACTCTATAAAAAGGACCTAAGACTCCACCTAATTCATACAAATAAAAATTAGAATAAGACCGTCATGCTGCTGAGGAAAGACTAGAAATAGCCGTCAAAATTGAGAGACGATTAGGAGACAATTCAAAAGCTTAAAGCAACGACAACTAAATCAAAACAACGCCTACTACAAAAGATAGCATCTCCAAATTCAGAATTCAGATTCCTGAATTGAAGATTCGTCATACGTTGTAAGTAGAGTGCTATTCCGATCTGAATTAATAATTGTGTTTTGATTTGTGTAAAATGAGAAATAGAATTGTACTTGATTTGTGGTGATAATAATTCATATTTGTATGTTGCTATGATTCTAAGTGATTTGGGATGTTGTGGTATTACGATTGGATATGTGCAAGTATGTGATTCATGTTGGAAGTTAACAACTACATGTCTGTGGTAGTTTATTACAACACCTATTGGATAATTGCAAGTATATGATTCATGTTGAAAGAAATGACTATATGTTTGTGGTAGTTTATTTGAGATTCATGCAAGTATATGATTCACTATTATGCCAACATAATATATATTGTAATCACTTTTAGTGTAGTTGGATCCATTTGGGTATTGCGACTTATGTGAATTTATGTTGGAATTGGCATCATGATTCAAGTGTAAAACCATATTTTTGTATTAGAGACAAAAGTAAGCATCTTTGTGAACTTGTATTGACTCTATGAACATGACTAAACTATGTTTGGTGTTATGCCTAATTGAAAAACATGTTTTATGCCTATGTTGTTATCAAAATCATATGATAATATACGTGACACATAATTAAGTTAGATTGCAAGTTTGCATGAATAGATTAAAAACCATGATTTCATGTTTAGGTATGTTTATGCCATGATTATATGAATAGATCAAAAACCATGATTTCATGTTTAGGTATGTTTATGCCATGATTATATGCTATTACAATGCAAGTTCACAAGTGCCAAATTTATGTTAATTAGTTCGCTATGTTGCAAGTTCATGCGTTCACACTCCCTTTTTTTTTATGTTACTTAGAATATATAAACACCATGTTCTAAGCCTCCCCTTTTTCATGTGGCTAAGTTGGGTTTAAATGTTAAACCCAACATATGTTATATTGTAGCGAACGTATAAAACGGGGGTAATGATGTTTGGGTTAAAATATAAAACATATGTGTTGGCATGTTTAATGAATGCGTACGACCTTGAAAAACAATTAAGTGGTGTAAATTAATTTTACCCAATAAAGATGAATTTGAATAATGGGCCGCAAATATTTACATATAAAAATAAAAGAGACAAAATATGTAAGTTTAGAAAATACGATGTGTTTAACCCGAGGTTGGATTAAGTTGTGATGTAAACCTGCCCGGAACCGCTCGGCTGTCCAGTAGTCACAACAATACCTATCCAATGTGGGTGGTTAAACACGGAGCCCAATAAAGACCCGAGGTTAGACTGAGTTGTGGCGTAAGACTGCCCGGACCCAACCGGAAAAAGGCAGCCACAACAATACCTGTCTAATGTGAGAGGTCGAGGCTTTAATAAGACAATTAAGGCTGAGTCAGGATTGATAGGATTAAGTAAATTGAATTAATACTTAATCAAAATGGAACATGCTAAACTATACAGACTGATTGGGGGTTAGGTTTACAAAATACTTAACCAACTTAGCATGTTGGCTAGAAATAGAAAACCTAGTAGCGGGGGACCCTTTTCAGCAGTAACCCTACAAGGTGTATCAGGATACCCTGAACTAGGCATGGTGGGGCACGATTACTGAGCTGACTGTAAGAGGTCAAATCGACGGCGGTGGTGCAGCAGTGTAGGTTCTAACGGGGTGCGGGCGTGCACACACTCCGGCGCATAAAAATAAGGCACTGGGCACCAGTAGTATACCTGTGCATTCTAGGATTGTGTCGGGCCACCACCATGGGACTTGATACACCCCGTGGTGGGACCGACATATGTAACTACAACAACGGGGGACGTAAGACACACGTAATTATGCGAGTAGGAGCCGATCATCAGAAATGGATCACTTCACCCTGATTATGGGGTGCCTGTTGGGAACTAGTTTATATGGGTACAGAGATTAATATGGGGTACGATAGTACATTCGACTCTAGACAACTTAACCTAGTTTATAGTGCTTTCCCATTTCCAGTTTATACTTATCATGCCCAGTTCTTTATTCATAGACTGAATAGTCCTAGACTTACGCAGGCTTTATGTCTGACTCTACTTTTCATTCGTCCCCCCCCCCGAGGTCCACATGGAGGGAATACCGCAGCTTGACCAGTTTTCACATCCAGCTTGAAGAGAAAGAATGTATTACTTGGATCTTTTTCACTTTGGACTATGGCTTTGGACAACAATTATAGGACTTATGCAGTTTACTTATGTTTTTATGCTTCTTAAAATAATGAAATCAAGACAGTTATGAAGATGTAATGATTTTGGAAGTATTGTAAGACAATTATGGCATGGTTTGTGTAACACGTATTTTAATGAAATAAAAGTTGTTGTTGTTTTCACCTATTCAAAAATAGGTGTTCTTATATCTGTCTTGTGTATCTGTGACTTATACTTATAAACCTCCACCAAAATTAGGGCATTCCCTTTGAGAGTGACCCTAACGGAGGTGGGGTGTTTCAGCACTTACAACGACCTTTTCCAAATTCGATTTGGACATAATTCCAAATTCAACCATTAGATTTCAAATTTCTAATATTCGTTAGAAAGCTCTTTTCGATACGAACCCAACGGTTCCAGTTTTAGGAGAATCCGACGGTCGGATCTCCCGTAATGTCCGTTCGAAATCAATGGTCGAAATTCACGAACTGCCGCAGCGCGGCGCGCTCTATTAAGGCCATTATATATAATATAATATATATATTTATGTTATATATATTTCATCGATTTCCTTTTAAAACGTATTTTATAAATCTTTTTAAATTCATTTTCGAAACGATTTCAACTTCATATTCAATTTCGAATCAAAATTGAATATTCCACATCATCGACATACAAATGATAATATTTTCAAAACATTATATTTTGAAAGCACTTCCTTTTCTATAGTCATTATAAAAACGAATATAATCAATATAAATATCGCTCACGTCAAAATGGCGCATCTCTAATCAACACGACTTTATATATTTTAATAAATTCGTTATTCTATTCAACAAATGAATATTTATTCTATTCAACACATGAATCTATATTTCTTCCAACACATGAATATTCTCAACACATGAGCACTGTCAACACATGACTGTTTATATTATTTAATATATTTTATAAAACTATGGTATGTATCGTTTGATTTTTAGTCAGACTTCAACTGTAAAGTAGTAAGAGAATGATTCCCTAAATATTAACCCCTAAGGCCGAAACCAATATCAGATCAATACCCAGGAACCACTCATCTTATCTATTTTCCAATTAGTTGCTAACTTTAAATATGATAAAGATGTAAATTTTATTGTTAAAATATTTCTTTCAACACATGATAATTTTCAACACATGAGCATTGTCAACACATGACTATTTATCCTATTCAATACATGAATATATATTTTATAATATTCTTTATTTTCCCAATTGGAATGAGGCCCAATCAATTACCATATAATGTTAATTATATGGATTCCATACAACACATGTATATAATAGCACTGACAAATAATCAATCATCATCCAAAGTGCACTACACTGTATAAGCATCAAATATAGATATCTAACGCTTATAACAGCCTGTCAATCAATCGATCGACATACAACTGATTATTGGGATTGGTGTATGCCGTATTTTATCCCAATACCCGTGTGGGGTTTCAAATCAACAAACACAGATTTTTATTCAATAACATACCCGTTAAAAATTATATTTTTAACGATAAAATATTTTTAACTATATAAATATTTTATTTCCTTTCACATCACACAATCAATTTTCATCACAACAAACAATCAAACATACAAGCCATCCATGGTCTGTGGGTGACGGGTGTCAGGTGCTACTAAGCACCGTCTGATCCTAGTATATATTTTAACTAGAAAACAAAATTTAAAGTGAGAAGTTCTTACCGACTAGCTAAATCAAACGCCTCGACTCTTCTTATGTAGGAAATCTTCATCGTGCTCGCCTTTTGTCTATTTCGTCGTCCGTAGCCACTACATATATAAAAATCATATTTTTACATTGTTGCTATGTATATAAAAATTCTATTTTTACACTACTACTATATAGATAAAAATTCTATTTTTACAACGGTGTTCATATAATAAAGATTATATTTTTATCATGCTATTCTCTACATAAGGTTTCGCCTTTTCAAATATAAAGATTTCGCCTTTTCAAATATAAAGATTTCGCCTTTTCAAATATAAAGATTTCGCCTTTTCAAATATATAGATTTCGTCTTTTCATTTATAAAGATTTCGCCTTTTCAAATGTAAAGATTTCGCCTTTTCATTTATAAAGATTTCGCCTTTTCAAATATAAAGATTTCGCCTTTTCATTTATAAAGATTTCTCCTTTTCAAATATAAAGATTTCGCCTTTTCAAATATGAAGATTTCGCCTTTTCATTTATAAAGATTTCGCCTTTTCAAATATGAAGATTTCGCCTTTTCAAATATAAAGATTTCGCCTTTTCATTTCATCACTATAAAAATCACATTTTTATTTCAACATATATATAATAAAAATCAGATTTTTATTTTGCTACACATATAAAGGTCAAATTTTTACTATCTAAATAATATAAAAATCGTATTTTTATACTTTCTATACTATAAAAATCATATCTTTATAATCTCCTACCACTATAAAAATTATATTTTTAATCTAAGGATTTCCATATTCAAAGAAAAATCAGTTTTTGAACCGATTAACCTAAATTAAATGTTTAAAATAAATTAAAACAAAACAAATTAAAAATAAAAACAAAAAAACACTTACAGCGAGGTGGGGGAGTCGGCGTTGGTGGAGGGTCGGAGGAGGGGGGGCCAGGCGAGGAGGAGGGTGGCGGATGGTCAGGGGCGGCGACGATAGGCGGGGACACGGTGGAAATTGGGGCTAGGGTTAGGGGAGGGCGTGGTTTACACCGAGAAGGAGAGGAGAGAGAGGGCGAGAGGAGGGGAGGAAGGATCGTCGGAGGGCGTGGGTGAGGGAGGCAGCAGCACCTCCGACGCTGGAGGCATCGACGATCGACGGGTTTCCTCCCGTTGCCCTTTTTTTTAAATGAACGGGGTTTGACTGGAATAGGAGAGAGAGAAAGGTGAGGGGGTTTATAATAAAATATATATTTATTTAATTCAATTTGTTTTAATAAAGCAACTTTTTAATTCGAACCCCATTTCAAACCCACCGACCATCGTCCCTAGCTAATTACCCCCGATCCGAACACAATGGGATATGTATCGTAAGCTGATTCGATCATTTCGATCAGTTTTCGTCAAAATCAACATATAACTCTATATATTGAATTTGAATGCACATTTCAATTTACTGGGGTCACATACTAACTCGAAAAATCCCAGAAAAATATTTTCTAGCTTCGTATCGACGATATGGTCCTAAGAAAACTAGTTTCGTCAGATTCTGGGAACGTTTGAAAAATGGCCATTTTCCAGTCGATTAAAATCAACTGAAACTGGTCAAACATGTTTTCCTTTGCCACGCTCACATATTGATTCGAAAAATTATGAAATTTGAAACCTAGCAATAACTAGATATCACGGATCCAACAAAAGTGGTTTCGTCAAAATCCGAGGTCGTTTGCAAAATTTCCATTTTTAAGGGCCAGAATTCCATAGCGACTATTCTGAAAATTCATTTGGACATAACTTTTGATTCCCGCTATGAAATTTTGATTTTTCGGATTCGTTGGAAAGATATTCTCAATTAGATTCTAATATTTTTGGTTTCGCTAAAATCCGGTTTATTTTGCACCCGGTATGTTCAATTGAAATTTGAAATCGAATTATCGAACTACCGCGTCATTTTCAATTCCTTTTATAATTATAAATAAATATTTATATTCTAACGACGACGTATATAAATACATACGTTCTAATTCTATTCAAAATAAATTTCTCGTCGATATTATTTAAAATAATTCATTTTAAATATTCAAAATTCACTAAATTCGCCAAAATAAAAATTTCAAACTGGCTCGCATTTCCGGGTTGTTACAGCAGGTGCCATATTAATGCTAAAGTTGTGTCTAGAGAATTTTATTTCTTTGGCTAAATTTATGTTCTCCGTTGTGTACATGTTATATTCTGATATAGTTATTTCCACTGTGCATGTATTTATTATTGTACTTTGATGTAAGTTGTACTCTGATGTGAAAATTATTGTAATAATAATGAAAAGATTATTTTGTTCATTTCTTATTAGTTGTAATCCCGAGCGATACGTCTTGTTGATCGTTTAAGTCACTTGGATTATCGGCTCGAACCGGGCGACATGGCGGGTCATCACATAAAATAATCCAGCGTTAACTTTATTTAAATTTACTTTTAAAACATTAATTGCACACAAAAATTCAATCTTTTAAATTTAATATAATATCTAAATTTCATAACTTTATATAATAAAAAATTTAATGATTAAATTAAGTTAAAAGTTTTATTAAATTCACTGTAAATTTATTAAAATATGACATATATATAAACTGGTTTAATGTAAAACGTAATAATTTGACTAATGAAGCTAAAATATATCTCTATGGATTGACCGACTTTAAGTAAAATTAATTTCAAATGATATCTGAAGTTAACAATGTGAAAATGGTTTAAATGATATAACTTTAACCAAATTTATTAAGTCAAATTTGTTTATAAAGATATGTGCAAATAAACTAGTTGGATATGTATTTAGCATTATAAAACTTATTATGCCATGATAATTTGGAATATATGATTTATTTTAAGGTAAACTCAATAGTTGGACTGGGTTAAACAAACAAATGGTATTTTTTATGTCAAAGGAATGTCAAATTATTTTTGAAGATTAGTATTTTGAGTTCGAATAATTATTGTAATAAAATGTGTTGTGTTGGATTAATTTGAATATAAAGATATAATATAGACATTAAATAAATGAATGTGAGATGAATTTATTTATTCTATGATTTGAATTGAAATATAAGTTAAGTAGCCTGTTGGATAATTCTTAAAGTGATATGTATATAAATTTTCTACTGATCCATAGGGATGGAAATACCATATCATGTATGTTATTATGCACTTTTATGATCATTTCTCTCGAGTTAATAATACTTAAATGGGAATGTTAGTTCCGATCCGAGTATTTTGTTTTTGCATGATGCTCGGGTCAAATTGACTATTACAGCTTGAGATTTGCATCTGACAAAGCTGGATATTCGTGAAGACCACATTTTTGTGCAATTTTTTCTATCATTTTATATGTATTAATGAAATTTATGTATTAGCCTTCTACTATGTTTAATTTTGTAACTCTGATGTATTGCATTATTTTATTCCACTGTGAGATATTGTATTATTCTATGTCTATGATTATGTGACTAATTCTGATTTAAACCCCATAACAATAACAATCTGCTATTTCGAACGATTTGAGTTAGTTAGATTATCGACTTAAATGATTGGAAATAG
The DNA here is from genome assembly GCA_030737875.1 of Allium sativum. Lineage (NCBI taxonomy): Eukaryota > Viridiplantae > Streptophyta > Magnoliopsida > Asparagales > Amaryllidaceae > Allium > Allium sativum. Next base: position 127,359,028 of record CM060924.1, read on the forward strand.
CCAGTTGTTACAGTTGATTGCAAATTAGTGTTTTCAAACGATTTGAGTTAGTTTAATTACCAACTTAAATGGTAAGAAAAGATGGATATTGCATGACAACATAACTAAACTGTGGATTTCAGCTAATAAGTAATATGTTTTTCAATACATAAGACAATGCAAACCGGTGCCACTAAAGTCAATTACTTGACCGTCGAACTATACTATTTTGGTTATTGACGTTGACATATATCAATGTAATTTCTAATCGTTTTAAAATGTTCAACCAGGCTTCATTATTCATTTCAAATAACATCACAATCTAAATAGTTGAAGCTCATCAAAAATGTAGAGGATGATTACAAAACAGGTAAAAACTACATAAATTTACATGTTTTGTTGTTACTTTTTGAAATTTGACTTTTGTTAATAGGTTTCTTTGTTTTAAGTGAGCTATTATTGCTCCTATTATCAAATAGTTTTCATTACTTTCCTATTGCATGGATGAGTTCATGTTGCTTCTGTTGTGAGAAAACATCGTCATTTTCATGCAAAATGTAGAAAATATACCTTGTGCAAGGATAATTGACTATATCCTGAATGTGTTTATGCTAACCTCAATTGTCATTACATTGGATCCTCATTATTGGAATTTCTATATCCAAAATCTGCTTGATCAGGATCCTCTTTTGAAATATGTCCTGCAAACATAAAATCAAGTAATGTATCAAATAGTGAATAAGTATGTAAGAACCTGAATTTCGACAGACCGATTTGTTTCAAAAATCCCAATCTATCGAATCTCGAGTTGGTTGTCTAGTATCCTGTAGAAAAGACAAAGATAATAAATATATGAGAGCTCGATAAAACATCTCACAGTGAATGGATAAAATATAATGATCAAATATAGCCTTACCGAAATAACAACAAAGTCTAACAAGTGTCCAAAGGTTACTAAATCTCTGCCATAAACCTAACCTGCGAGTATGTTATGAGGAGGGGATCAGAACACAAAGTTTTGGTGAATGGACAAATTACACATTCTAAAATAACCCTACATATACCATTCAGTTATGTTTTCTTATTTATTAGGTTATTTGGTTTAATTGCACTAAAGGCTCTGTACTCACGTCGTACACATCTACTCTCCAGTGGATTAACCTAATATAGTGTATATGTAGCTATACCAAACATCTCAAGGTACTTCCTTAGTACCCTCCTCGTACGGTCTCCGCTGTCACGCCACATAAGCGTATACAACCTCCATCCTACATTGAACAATATATACAAATCTATAGCGTTACAGTACGTAATCGCACAGAACTACTATTGCTATGCCAAGTAAGCGTACAGATCGTCGTATCCGAACTCCTCATTGGAATCAAGTCTCAACTTGGAATATGATGCCCTACTGTCTACAATACACCACTCAGTGTGTGTATCTAGAACCTCACACGAATGTACTATTTACTATAATTCGAGTCCCGTAATAGGGTTGCATCTAATGCACGAAACTCGGTCGGAAGCTTTCAATATCTGCAAAGGTCCGCTTAATTAGGCCTACAATACAGATATCCAAGTATGGTCTGTATTTTCACGGTGGCTATGGCCCTACCCTGGCCCCTTTCTCAACTAGTGAAAGACTACATCAAGAGCTAAGTGACGTTCCCCTATCAAACAATCTAACATCCAACTTGGCATGTCCTGCAACCAACACCACAATAGCGAAAGATCGATGGACTATATGTTTAGCTCTAGTCCTTCCGCATTACACTAACCATCGATGACAGGTATCTAACGATTATTATCCTGTTTCTGGTCCTAACCCGCCTCAACCGAGGCAAACCACCAGATCACCTAATGCCATCCGCCATAGCCTTCTGACTTCCAAACCGCATTTGTAGTCAAGGTATACTCACTAGGTGGTACCGTACAGACCCAACCCCTGTGAGTACAGCCTGAGCATGTACTGCACAGAGGACCACCCTGTAGTACCCTACTTCGTCTCGTAGAAGCCACATGCTTCCCTCCAATCCCACAGAATAATCAGATGGGCGTGCTCCTTTCTGTCTCCAGACACCACGATGATATATCCCGTTGGGTTCTTCACCTTCAGAAATATGGATTGGTCCAAGCACATCACACAAATTGTTATTAGAACCTATGTCTAATATTTTAATCATGCGTGTAACAACCCAGAATTTTGACAATAAGTTAGTTATTTAATTAGATTTCAAAAAATAGGAATTTCTATAAACAATGGAATTTGACAATGAAATTTTAACCATTGCATTCGCCTAAGAATTCTGGTCAACTTTCATGTTTAGAGTTTCGGGAAACGGAGTCCATATGAGGATGAAATACGAAAAATAGATGGAAATAAACAAATTAGAATGAATAAATATTACTTACCTTCTTTAACCTGCCATCATTGGGTAGGATGGTCAACTGTTACGAAGGAGGCGGTCAATCCCTATGAAGGGGGAGGTTGACCGCTTCGGCAGTTTTCATCCCAATGACGGTTAGGTTTTGAAAGGTATTTTCATATATATTATTATACAAACGAACGTATGTTTATTTAATCAAATTTAACTATTCATAGTTGATTCAACTCCTATAAATAAAGGGGTAAGGCCTCATTCTTTTCCACACAAATCTGTAACCAGCAACGAAGCTCTGCTATTTCCCTTTCTCCTCATGTAAATTATAAATCAAAAATAAGTTTATATGCAGTCGATCAAACATAAACCACATAGATTAGAAAGGGGTAATCAGATTCAAGTAGAAAAGGGTGTGAATTGACGTTTAAGCTATCCTTCATCAGATTCTCCCCTCTTTTCCTATTTTCTTGAAAATCAACAAATCTGAAAGTAACCACTTTCAGAATAGCTGTAGATCTATAAGAACTTGGGAATTGTAGGCCTAAAAATTATTCAGACTTCGGATTTGGATCCTTCCAGGTGAGTGGGAAATTTTTATACAAAGTTACAACAACTTATTATCTCATTTGTATTAGATCTTAAATCTATGCCTAATATTTATCAGATCTAATTGTAATATTGTTAAATCTGAAATGATGCTTATCAAATATATTTATAAATGTTGTCAAAACCTTAAAGTATAAATTTGTGGTATGAATAATATTATAATTTGTAGGCTTACTTAAGTTTTTATTCATATTTCCTACAATTGTGCTTGAAAATGTATTAGGATTATTGAAAACACTATATGTAACAACCCGAAAAATCAGAACCAATTTAATTTTTTTTTATTTTGGCAATTTTAATGAATTTTGAATATTTAAATTGAATTATTTTAAATAATAACAACAAGAAATTTATTTTGAATAGAATTAGAACGTATATATTTATTTGAATCGAAGTTAGAATATAAATATTTATTTTAATTTTAAAATGAGTTAGAAATAGCGCGGCAGTTTGAAAATTCAACTTTGAAATTTGACTGAATGTACAAGATTCAAAATAAATCGGATTTCAATGAAACCAAAAATATTTAAATATATTTAATAATATCTTTCTAACGAATCAGAAAAATCGAAATTTCATAGCGGGAATCAAAAGTAATGGCCAGTTGAATATTCTGAATAGTCGCTATGGAATAATAATGTCCCTTAAAAATGGACATTTTGCAAACGACCTCCGTTTTCGACGAAACAGCTTTGGTTGGATCCGGAATGTCAAATTATTTCTATTTTCCAATTTCCATAATTTTTGGAGGTAATATGTGAGCGTGGCAAAGGAAAACGCATTTGGTAATTCAATTTGAATTGGATCGACCAGAAAAGGGCCATTTTTCAAACGGTTTCCAAATTCGACGAAATTAATTTTTTTGGGACCGTATCGACAAAAGAAAGCCAGATATAATTTTTCTGTAATTTTTGGAATCCGTATGTGGCCTCGGGAAATTAAAATGTACGTTCAAATCCATATTTGAATGTGTTATATTTTAATTTGAAGAGAAACTGACTGAAACAGTCGAATGGGCTTATGAAACATATTCCGTTGTGTTCGGAATGGGGGTATTTAGCTAGGGGTGATAGTCGTTGGGTTTGAATTGGTGTTTGTACGGAGAAAAGGGTATTTTTGGATTTAATAAATAAAAAAATAAATTAAATAAAACCATGGACCAATCATATTTCTCCCTCATTTCAGCGTTGACCCAAAATCCCGACAGCTCCATCTCGTGAATGACGGAAAGGGTTGCCACCTTCCCAGACCGATTCCTCTCAAACCACTCCAAGAAATCAAGAGCTCCAGTTGGGGTTTTTGTAGAAGATCCTCCAGGCTTCAAATCCATATAAGCCTTGTAATTTATCGCTCGGTATTTCGTGAGATTCAAGCCCAGGAAGACCCCGACTTTCGAGCCCCACCGTGCCTCCTCCGCTGCATCGAATGGAGCACCATCCCTTGCGCCGCTTTGCCTCTCCAAGCTCTTCGACATCGTATAACCTGATTTTGGTATCGTGCAATGGTTTGAGCGAGAATCGGAGACCTAGTTTTGAACCATTAGCTGAAAGGTATGGCCTTAGTTTATTTAAACTGATTTCAACACATAAATGCATTGCGAAGTTGTTAAATCGTATAAAAATCATATCTTTGTGATATGTTGTCGAAATCCAGTGAAACAAGAGACACTGGACTCGTAGCGAAGTCTTCTACATTCTAGAAGAGACCGGAGAATTTTTGGAGCTTCCTACAGTTTTAGAAGGAATGGAACCCAATGTGAGATATTTAAATTCAAAACTAGAATGGAATAGCAATGTATAATTTATATAAGCGAAGTTTAAATTATATACGCATTGTATACCTCATATATGGGCGTTGTATAAATTATATAAGCGATGTATAAATTGTACATGCGTTGTATATACCATATATAGCGATATGGAATTGAAATGGAAATATATACGTTTATACATATATATATGTATATATTTATATATATGCATACTCCCCTTGTCCACAAACCATGGACGATATATATTGATTGTGATTGTTTGGATTGTGGTTGGTGTGAAATTTGGTTGATATTGCGAATGGTTGATAATGGTCGTTTGTGGTTGAAACAAAATTGGAATTGTTTGTGGAAAAATTCAATGTGATATGAAAATGATCGAAATGATTAGATCCTTAAGATAAGCTCCTTAGGGAACACCGCGAGGCCCAAGGTAGCGCGAAAAGCTGTACTTGGGACGGTGTCGATTTTAAACCCCCTACCATTATACTGCCAATTTTTTTTGAAATATTCATGTGCTTGAATTTTATTCATGTATTGAAATATATTCATATGTTGAATAAACTGTTTGAACAATAAAATTAACATTTTTATTGTGTATATGAATCGCTATATATATATATATTCATATGTTGAGAAAAATATTGGAATGATAAAAATCACATTTTTATCATATATATGAAGTATATAAAATATTCATATGTTGGGAAAAATATGGGAATGGTAAAAATCACATTTTTATCATATATATGAAGTATATAAAATATTCATGTTTGTAATAAATTGTATTAATAATAAAAATCACAATTTTATTATATATATGGATGGATAAAAATATTCATGCGTTGAAGTAAAAATTTGTTAGCTAAAAATATTATTTTTAACACGTATATGAATTGGAAATGGTTTAGAAATCGATTAATGAATTATATCTATATATATAAATTAAATTAATTTGAATAACGACGCTGCAGTTCGTGTTTTGAAATCGTAATTTTAAATGATTATTATGGGAGATCCGACCATCGGATTTTCCCGAAACCGGAACCATTAGGTTCGCTTTGGAAAGATCTTTCCAACAATATAAAATTCGTTAAGATCCAATGGTCGATTGTGTGAAATGTTTAATTCAAATCTAAATAAAAACAGTGCCAGAATGAATTATATATATATATATATATATATATATATATATATATAACGAATAACGACGTTGTAGTTCGTGTTTTGAAATCGTAACATTGACTGATTGTACCGGGAGATCCAACCGTCGGATTTTCCCAAAATTGGAACCATTGGGTCCGCTTTGAAATGATCTTTCCCATGATATAAAATTTGTAAAGATCCAACGGCTAGATTTTCAGATATGTGTAAATCAAATCTGAAGAAAAACAGTGCCAGGGCTGTGTTATGACTTGAAGCGTCGTTTAAATAAAATGGGCTATTTTTATATAAATAAAAATAGCGAAAAAATCATTATAAAATATTATAAACGATTTGAAATGGAAATAAACCTAATTTACTTGGTTTATTGGATATTTGATGGTTGAATGTGTTTGACATGAAAATTATATTAATGAACGGAATTATAGATGTCAAATAATTTAATCATGGAAAGAATTGATTTGAATTCTAAATATACCTGAATTATTTGAAAAGGCCGACTCAAATCTCATTTCAAATAATTGATCGACAACAAGAAGTCGAGGATATGAAGACGGTGCAAGACCGATGATCTTCACATCGAATGGATGGCTACTGATGCCTTTGATGGGAGTTGCTGCCTTGAAGGGGTTACAGTGGTGGTTGTCCGAACGTACTTGTTGATTGTTCGGATGGGCGAGGGCCTCTCTCCTATATTGGACAAATGGGACGAGGAATAAGGTGCCAGCTCCGGTTTCGTTCAGACCCAAAACGGACTTGTAAATGGATGTGTGTCTGACGTTGTAGATTGACAACGTGGCATGTAGAGATGATGTGATCAAGACTTTTGTTGAAAAGCAGAGTCTTGTGGTTTAGCACGGTTTTAATATAGCTAGCCTTGTGTATAGCATTGATTCGCAAGCCTCAAACCCCATTATGAACCAGAAACGGGAGAGCACATCAGGGAGGACATGCGTTCCCTTCTAGCTAGGAGTGGTGTCATGGTTTTGCACGCCCTGATGTTTTACTTATGTAGATGATGGAAAGCGAGGTGCCTCGGTTATATCGGTCTTTACGGAGCCGATGGATGGTTTGGTAGATATACCGGCCAGTCTGATGCCCCATAGGGCGAGGAAACGCAGTGTTCAGGCATTTTAATCCACTCCGTGTGGACCGGCCCTGACGATCCAAGGCTTGCCTGCGTGCTTGCCTGAGACACAGGCTAGAGCGTCTCGAAGCGGTAAGGACGATCCCTTGCCTTTGTTCATGACAGAATCCAATTTCCAAATACGACATCGTGCAGTTTTGATTGTAAACCTATATAGGCGACATGATATATGGTACCCATGTCGTATATGATTGATACTTATGATTTAAATTGTTTCAATATAACACTAGTAATAATATCAAATGCTTTTGTTTTATATGTATCAAGCATATTTTGGCCATTATAAGGTAAAAATCTATCCTCCGGCTTGCGTTGCATTGTGTGATGGGACCTGAGTCTTATAGTGGCTTCATTTATGTAAAAAGCATTGCGATGTTTAAATGATTTACTTGTTTTAAGCACCGGCAATCCAATGGAATAAACTCGTTCCGCGTTAGCGGCGTGGTCCTGTGATTGGCCTTATTATAAAATAAGTTAAGTAGATTTCTCATACCAGTCCCATGATTGACTCGTAGTTTGTTTCACTTGCAAACTCGGGTGCCCTATTTTCTACATGGGCAGCCTTGTGTTCAGGTTTTAGCAGGCTCTTTCTGGATAGCTATGGAGCTGAAGATGGATTCTGTCACTTCTATTGTGTTGTTCAGCTTTTGTTATGTATATTATGTTTGATTCCGCTGCAGACATTTTATGTAAAGCTAAAACTGTATTTTGTACTAAGTATGATCCTGTTATATTGTGTAACTCTGATGATTATGTTTATCCAGTGTATTTTATTGTACATTATCTGGTGTATTGATATATTTCTGTTCTACTGTTATTGTTTATGTGTTATATTCCAAAGATTAACCTTGCCACCGTGGAACGGGGGTCTGGTGTCATCATACGTGGTATTAGAGCTCTGGTTAAGCTTAGTTCTGGAATATAACATATTAACGAACTCGTCAAAAATAGAACCAGTAGTGTTCTAAGATGAACTACTCATTATAGAAAGGATCAGTAATATCCTTGAATGAGTAAAACAAAAAAATACACCCCAATAGACACATATGCATTCAAATATATGTCTCTATGTTGTACAATATATTTTCTGTTGGCCTGACACTTTGTCTGCTATTTGCAGACATAGAAAAATGAGTGGCAGAAGCAGAAGAAGTAATTCTATGGTTCAACAATCTAATGAGCCAGTTGTGCTCCCACAGTCAAGATCAGATATAGAAGCTCTATTAAAGAAGTATCAAAATCTGGGTGGAGTACCGTTCTTGGGCAATGAATCCATTATTCAAACTCAAGCTTGGATGCGTTCTGCTGAAAGGATTTTTGAAGGTTTCAAGCTGAGGGATGACCAGAAAAGATTACTGGCATCTTAGGCACTAAAAGACGAAGCTTTAATCTGGTGGGAAACTGTTATTAAGGATAATCCAGAAGGTAATATTACCTGGAATAGATTTAAAGAAATTTTTAATGAAAGATTTATTCCTCCAGAAGTAACTGATCGACTATACGATGAATTCTGCTGTCTAATACAAGGAGGTACGACCATTCCAGAATATCATAAGAAATTCAATGAACTTTCTCGTTTTGCCCCGCATCTAATTCAAAATCCTAAGAGGAAGAATCTAAGGTTTATTAACGGGCTCCAAAGAAGGTACCAAAGTAGTGTAACTGCACATTTGAAGCTTCCTTTTTCTGAAATGATATATATGGGTTACCAGTACGAAGATCTTGATAAGCAAGGTCTTTTGGATGACGAAGAGGAAGTCAGTTCTAGCAACAAAAGGAAATTTGAAACTGATGGCCCAGAGACAAGTACACAGCCTGAGGCAAGTATGAAGTCTGAGTTTAATAGGAGGCCTAAATTCAATAGGAAAAAGGTTAAATCTGAGAAAGAACCAATAACGATTGCCATATGCAATAATTGCAATAAGAAAGGGAATTTGGCGATAAATTGCGGACCTTTAAAGAAACATAGAAAGAATGACTTTAAATCCAAGAACAAGTTTCAAGAGACCAGAGAGTGCAACCTTTGTCATCAGGCTGGTCATATAAAGCGAGATTGGCGGATGTTGAAAGAGACCATGGGGGCTCAAGTTAATAACACCACAGATACTCCGGCATCCTCAGTTAGTCAAGCATGGCCAGACGTTTTGGAAGGCACGCTTACTGTCAAAAACATTCCAGTTAAAGTACTATTTGATACAGGCGCATCACAAAGCTTTATTGCGAGTAATGCGGTTAAGAAATTGGATTTGAAATTGAAAAGGCTCAAAGAACCCATCACTGTCCATAATCCGGTTGGGGGTTCCCTCAATCTTAGTTGGATTTGTGGGGTGCCTGTTTCTTTTTCTTGTTATCAGTTCCCTATTATCTTGATCGTCATGAATTTCACATATTTTGATCTTATTTTGGGATTGGATTGGTTAACCAAATATGAAGCTGAGGTTAAATGCGCCGACAGAGTCGTTAAGGCGAAGATTAAATCAGGGAATTATATAACCATACCATGCGAAGGTCCGAATTCGGATAGAAAATACTTTTGGACATCTCTGGATGTTTCTCCTGCTCTAATATAAAATATTCCTGTGGTCACAGAACATATTCCGGTCATCATAGAAGGTATACGTGTCGTCGAGAATTATGCGGATGTGTTTGAAGAAGTTGTTAGCTTACCTCCGCGTAGAGAAATTGATTTCAAAATCGCTTTAATTCCAAATGTGTAATGACCCGCAAATCCATAACATCAGAGTTGACTATATACATCATACGTCCAACCCAAATATCATGAAAATACGAAACATTTTTTTTAGAAGAAAAAGATAGAAGAAGAACAGAAACAACAACACAGAATCTCACATCGCAGCGGAACAAAATATAATATATCATATCTTTGAAATACAAAATTCTTAATTGTATAACATACGCTTATCAGAGTACAACACTTACAACACAGCGGAACAAAACTCTATATAACTAACGCTGAAGCCTCCTGCTCCAAGCTCCTTTAGATAGATCTGAAAAATCCTGAACTACTTGACTGCCCGTACAAATTTAGGCACCCAAGAGTTTAGGTATAACAAAACAAAATAAACTCCAGGTCAGTCATGGGACTGGTATGAGTAAACAGTTTATAACAGTTTCAGAAACTAAATGATATCTCATAAGACCACACCGCATAACACGGAACGGGTTTTTCCCTTATGAGAATCCAAACACTTGATTTAACATTCAAAATCCCTTTTGAAAGGAACGATAATCTTTATACCAAACTCTTCTGATATTATAATAATGTCTAAATCAAGTAGATAACAATCTAGTGGAACGTTTGCATCTCACGTTCCACATAAATAATATACAATCGTAAACCGCAAGCACGTATTGGGTATTTGATTTCCAACTATGACAAGGTATGGAACCACCTTCCGCTGGTATATCTCTAGAGGAGAATACACCGAGTTCAACAAGAACATCTTGCAACTCAGCCACACATGACCGACCACACATTTCGCTTGAGTGTATCGAATGTATATCACCAACGGTTGGGATCAGCAACCTTTTCCCGAATGGGACAGTATCGACAATAGATTTTTAGAAATAAATGAAACTCTAGATCAGGTGATTATACACCCTAATAGGTGCGACCTACATAGCCATGCTGCCTGCCCAATTTCTGTCATTTACCGTTTGATGAGGTTAGAAGCTACGCTTTATCATCACACCAGATTCACTTCGAATGCCACATCGTCAAATCCATCAAATCATCGATTGACGTCCTCAACAGTACATTACGTGTTAGCTAAAAGAAGTTTCCTTCTCCGCTTCCACTATTGATACGGTTGAAGAAATCAATGTACGTGACCTTTCTGGAAATACTCTGTCAGACATTCATCCATACAAGTCACCCAGGAACAGGGTGAACCGAAGGCACAATTTCTATTAATAGAAAAAGTCCTTGCACTCTACTCCGTCTTTGATTATCTTTATATAATCTGATTCACAACGCTACTGCCAATACGGAGTGGTTCTTCGGATAATAATCCAATCGGTCTCTCCATATTGACAACGATGTCAAAAACTTCGATAGTCTGTGATTTAACTATCGAATAAAAACAAGTGTTTCGATAGTCGATGATTTAACTATCGAAGAAAACAAGTGTTCATTCAACATATCAAACAATCACTGAGCCCTTAATTAATATTCCATTAATTAAATCACTTCTCTATTTCTTTATCAATATTTGTTAGCCAAATATTTTCAATAACTATATTGGCCTTATACGTTATTTGGGAAACATTTCCGAATATCGCCTTCCTTTATTTTCTTAAACTTAGAAAATATATGATAGTTATAATTGGAAAATATTCCAATTACTTATCTCTTTTCCGATCCCGTTTATTTCTATACTTAGGAAATGTCTATTATTCTATTTCCAAGTTTACACTTATTTGGGTTAAAACGGATGTTGTGTAAAACATCGTTACGACAATCCAAATGCTATATTCAACTAACTCTTATCCAACATTGATCTTCGAGCCTGAAATCTTATTATTTATTTGTTAATAATGAAATCAATCAAGTTGGGGTATAACTACCTCTCAGACCTTGACTGAATAACATTTATAACATCAAAACAGATATGACTACTTACTCGAATAATCAATACCATACAACTACTGATTCACTTTTAAACACATATACACTCCCTCTTTCTATTCTTACTAGATTTTATTCTTATACTTCTTTTTTGATTATACTATTCTATTTCTAAGTTCGTTTCCTTATCGACTTCTATATATATTGATACATAGATTTCTAACTAACAAATTATCTTAAAAAATATTCTAACTCCTTAAATTCCCGGAAAAATTCGCCATAACCTCCTTTGTACCGGGAGCTTCGGGATATTTCAAATAGCCTCCCATGGCCCTCACCAATCCAAAAAGAAAAAGAAGAGCCAAGCGGCTAGCTGATACGGCGCATAAAATCTCATATATGAATTAAACACGTACCTTTTTGTCGAGCATTCTATTTATATACCTTCATTATCCTTACCCATACCTGTCTCCTGTATGTCTATACCTGTCCAATCTATTTTAACTATACCAATCGTTTTAACTAAATTTGTTAATTAAATTTAATTTACTCCTTTAGTCTATTTCACTTTTATATTTGAACATGATATGTTCAAATATATTTTAACTTGCTTACAACTAATTTGAACTCCATTTTCAACTTATGCTTCATATTCAATTTCGAATATAAATCCTCAAATCCCCTTTGAAATGCTATATTCAAATTCCATTTAAATTCTATTTGAATCCTATATTAAAATTCCTTTTTAACTCTATTTGAATTTTCCTAATTCAAATTATATTTGAATTTCATATATTTAAACTCCATTGAATTTCTATATTCAATTTGAATTACAAATATTCAAATTCCTTTTCAAATCCTTTATTCAATTTCTATTTAAATCCCTTTGAATTCTAATATTCAAACTCCTTTAAATTCTCTTTTCAAATCCCATTATTCAAATTCTATGTCACTTCTCTTATTCAAATTCTATTCGATTTCTCTTATTCAAATTTTATTTGATTTCTATATTCGAATTTCCTTTATTCAAATTCTATTCGATTTCTCTTATGTCAAATTCTATATTCGAATTCCATTTAAATTACTATATTCAAACGCCGTTTGAATTTCTATATTCAAACTCCATTTGAATTTCTATACTCAATTTCTTTAAACAAGTCTCGATTTCAATTCCTTTTGAAATCGATATTTCTACTTTTGGAAAATAGATTTCCCTTTTCAAATTTCACACTTGTATTTTTTATTTTTGAATTATCCAATAATAATTCTTTTCACTTCATTTATAAACTTCGTTTATAAATGAACTATTTATAAACTCCGTTTATAAAGGAACTACTTGTTTTATTTTTCAAAACAAGTTTATATTTCAAATCTATTTAAAAATTCAAATTCTATTTTAGAAAAATAGAATTTCCCTTTTAAATCTCAGATATCCCTTTCAGGATATTTTTATAAATTATCACTTAGCCCAGTGATATTTAAACACACAAAGCAACCAATTATCAATCATTTGTTTTTTTAACACATCATATATGAATATATATGAAATCAAATAAATAAACAGATAATATAATTTCGAGGAATCCAGTTGGATTCCTCCAACCTGTTTTCCTGCATCCATAGACGTTAGTCAACATGGTAATACCCATCCTGCTTCGAGGCAGGATATCGCAGTATGAAGGTCATCCACTAATATATTTGTGGGGCGCATAGGGAAATCATCCGCTATGAAACTGCGGGCATCCGCTAATGATACTGCGGGAATCAATCCAACCATCAGCCCAATATATATATATATAATAGTCAACCCTAAGTAACTATATATATTTAAATCAATCAGACAGCATTCAAGCAAGCAACAACAATTATTTTTAACACTAAAAATAATTCTAATTAAATGGTGAGTGAGATTTACTCACATTGTTTGAACGACTAGTGTCGAAAAATCTCAAATCCATCATATATCGTATTTGCAGCTATGATCCACTCGGGACGCCTCGAATGAATTCTACATGAACCTATGATTATAAAATCCTTAATTACCGATTCATACTATTGACTTTATTAAATAATTTACTAAATAAATTATAAATTGTAAATTCAATTTTAACTTACTATCCACAAGCCCTTCTCGTCCACTGCCTTTGACAACCTAAAAACAACTCAACCTCACTAGACATATTCCACGGTCGTCGAACTGGCTGCAACCCCCATCCTCAACTCAGCGAAGCAAACTCCACCCGGATATCGCCTTGAATCCCACTCTTATCCTCCCGAAACTTCCTTAAGTTATAGGGACTAATGATACATCCTTCCATACTCTGCGCAGGGCCTAGAAATGAGATACGAAGTGACAAACTCCATCGAGAAGTCGAGTATATTTCTAGGATTTGTAACTTCTGCTTGTTGTTGATAAAAGCCCTGACTTTTAGACCCTATCGCATCAATAACCCAACCCCTAGCCATCACGTTTCTATTCCTTGACTTTGCCCTGATTGAATGTCATGACCATCTAGTTCAAGGTAATGGCATCGCACCCTACCCAAATACACAAATCGACCTTCGACGACCACCTACTGCTGAACACCCATCGCAAGTTTATACAACCACCTCTCCGTTGCAACTTCGGCTTGCTCACGCATCGCAAAACATTGATAACCGCATCGATACTAGATTGCAAATCTCAGCACAAACCCTTTATCCCAAAATCGAGTTTCTTCCCATCGCCTGTTTCACGGTCGGAATCCCCTCAACATAAGAACTCACGTCAGCGAACCAACCTTCCCATCAGCCTCCTGACAAATTAGAATTCGCTCATCTCCCTTCCCCAAATAGCGAGCTAGGAATGCTCGACGCCCAACATGATTCGCGATTTTGATTTGATTTCTGAGGTGCGATTTCAATTTAAAGGGAAGCAGATGTTTTAGTTTTGTGGAATTAAAGGAAGACACGGTGTTGATTTTGTTTGTGGATAAAGAGAGAGCACGTGTTTTGTTTTAGACCATACACAAAAGGATTTATTTTTATTTAGAATTAAACCGGTCCCCTTTTATTTAAAATAGCCCCTGTTTCTGAACTCCTTTCTGAACCCAACAACTGTCAATTCTAGGGTAATACCCCTATTCCGGACACACTGGGATAGGTCACGAAGTCCAATTCGATCATCTGAATAAGATATTAATTTAACCCTATATAAATTAATTTCAAACAATTTAATTTCTTCGATAATAAATAAATATTATTTCTCCAATTCAAACAGAATTTTCTATTGATTATTCTAAACGGTTTTTAACTCAGTTTTTACTTCGAATTGAATTAACTTTGTATTACGATAATTTAATATATTCGATATTAAATTGAAATCGATATTTAAATCGATAACAAAAATATAAAAATTCATTTATATTATCCACCCGGTATTTAAATACGTATTAAATATTTAAAATTAACCCATAAGAATCTGGGTCATTACAAAATGCAAGGCCAGTAGTTAACGCAATTCGAAGAATGACCTTGAAGGAAAAGAAGAATTAGACAATCAAACTCGACAGCTTGTATGGAAGGGTCTAATCAGGCCTAGTTTCTCTGATTGGGGAGCAACAGTGGTGTTTGTCCCAAAGTCATACGGTACTCTCAGACTATGCATGGATTATTGTGACTTGAATAAGAAGACATTAAAGAATAAGTATCCACTGCCGCGGATTGATGATTTATTGGATTGGTTGAATGGCACGCAAGCATTTTCAAGAATGGACCTAGCTATAGGTTTCCATCAGCTGCGAATTGCCGAAGAATGTGTTCCTTTGATAGCATTCAGAGGTCCAGACTTATTCTATGAGTGGTTAGTGATGCTGTTCGGCTTATGTAATGCTCCAGCTTATTTTGTCGATCTAATGAATAGAGTATTCGGAGAAGTATTGAATAAATTCGTACTGGTTTTCATTGATGACATATTGATCTTCTCTAAGTCAGAGAGCGAGCACGAAAAACATTTGGAACAAGTATTAGAGATTCTGAGAAAGAATGTTTTAAACTAATTTTTTTCCAAATGTATATTCTGGCAAGAAGAAGTCAAGTTCCTTGGTCATGTCGTGTCAAAGGAGGTAATTTCTGTGGGTTCCAATAAAATCACTGCTATTCAGGATTGGAAACAGCCTAGTACTCCCATAGAAGTCCGAAGTTTTCTTGGATTGGCTAGTTATTATCGGAAGTTTGTTAAAGATTTTTCGAAGCTATCTGGTCTAATGACGCAGCTTACTAAGAAACATTCAAGGTTTAAGTGGACTCCAAAATGTGAGGCAGCTTTCCAAGAGCTGAAATAAAGATTGACTACTGCTCCAGTATTAACAATTATCGATGACAAATAGGATTAGACGGTCTGGACGGATGCTTCTATTGGAGGTCTTGGTGCGGTATTAATGCAAAGAGGCCAAGTAGTTGCTTGCGCTAGCCATCAGTTGAAGCCGCATGAGAAGAGATATGGTACTCATGATCTTGAGTTGTTAGCCGTTGTGTTTGCTTTGAAAATCTGGAGACATTATCTATTGGGTGAGAAGTTCGAACTATATACCAATCATCAGTCATTGAAGTATTTATTCACCCAGAAAGATCTGAATCTGAGGCAGCAGCGTTGGCCAGAATTTCTCATGGCATATGATCTCGATAATTTGTATACTTCGGGGAAATACAATGTTGTGGCTGATGCGCTAAGCAGGTAGGATGTGATCATCGCCAATCTTATAATTATGCCTACATTGATTGATAAAATATCTGCTCTTCAGAAGGATGATCACTTCATTTAGAAGGCCAGAGAGAATTCGGAAAGGCGAACCCTCAAGTTTTCAGATAGATAACAATGGGGTTTTGAGGTTAAAAGGTCGAATTTGTGTTACAAGCATTTCTGAGCTTTGGAGAGAAGTATTAGATGAATGTCACAAATCCAAACTTAGTATCCATCCAGGAGTGAGTAAAATGTATAATGATATCAAGCGTACCTTCTGGTGGAGATCTATGAAAAGGGACATTTCTTTATATGTTAGCCGGTGTTCTACTTGTCAACAAATCAAAAGCGATCAACAGAAACTGGCTGGATTGTTACAACCGTTAGAAATTCCGAATTGGAAGTGGGAGCAAATTTCCATGGATTTCATTGATGGTTTTCCCCGAAACAAGAAAGGAAACGACAGTATATGGGTGATCGTAGATCGTTTCACGAAGACCGCCCATTTCATACCTGTCAAATCGAATAGAACGGCTCAAAGTCTGGCACAGATCTATTTCAAAGAAATTATTAAACTGCATGGAGTCCCCATCAGCATAGACAGTGATAGAGACCCGATTTTTGCTAGTAAATTCTGGGAAGCATTCCAAGCAGAATTGAGAACAAAACTGAACTTGAGCACCGCTTATCATCCTCAAACAGATGGTCAAACTGAGAGGGTGAACTGCATAATAGAAGATCTATTGCAGGCATGTATTATTGATTTTGGCGGATCATGGAAAGACCACTTGCATTTAGCTGAGTTATCATACAACAACAGTTACCAAGCAAGCCTGAAAATGTCACCATTCGAAGCACTTTATGGTAGACCGTGTAGATCTCCCGCATGTTGGGTAGAGCCCGACAATAGACTTGTATTGGGACCTGATATGATTGGCGAAGCTTCGGATAAAGTTGATTTCATTAAGATACGATTGCAAACAGCTCAAAGCCGACAGAAGAGTTATGCAGATTCGAGAAGAATAGATATGTGTATTTAAGGGTTTCTCCGATGAGAGGAGTAGTCCGATTTGGCAAAGCAGGGAAATTGGTGCCTAGATCTATTGGTCCATTTCCTATACTTAAACAGATCGGAACTCTCGCTTATAGGGTTCAATTACCTGATTGGTTTCCTGGAGTACATGATGTATTTCTTGTATCTCAACTTCAAAAGCATGTACATGATCCAGACTTGGTCGTGGAAGAAGCCGCGCAACAAGATTTGGAGATTACTCCAGACTTAGCTATGAGGAGGGAGCCGATAAAGATTATTGACAAAGAAACTAAAGAGCTGAGGAATAAGAAGGTTCACTTAGTCAAAGTGCAATGGAGTGGAGATCCTCGAGACTGTACTTAGGAAACTGAGGAGAGCATTAAGCATGCTTATCCCAACTGCAGAGTGGATATCTCTAATTAACTCTGGTGTAAGGTACATTTACAGTATTTTGCGTTTCCGTATTGTTTTCCACTTTGCTGTTGTTTCCTTTTCATGGATGTAATTTTTTTAATTTTATAATCTGATCTTAGTAAATATGATTTTAAAAGGGTATATAAATTAATTATTAAATTTTTGAAAGGTTAATCAACAAATTGATTGCTGTTTGTGTTGGGTGATTATAAATTTGACTAATCAAAATATTGGAATGATAATTAATATAATCAATAAGAGAATAAAGGGTAAATTTATGCAAATTGAATCAAATATTGAACTGATTTGAAAATTGATTGAAATACAGGCATGTACATTATATATGTATAAAGAGGTAAATGGATTTGCTGTTGAGTAAATAATTTATTTGTGTGCCCGATAAATAAGTAAAGCTTAATGAGTTGGATGAACAATTTTATTTGTGTATCAACTCCTGTGAATGCCATGTGATGCGGAGTGCTGGTTGTTCTGTGTGAGATTATAAACATCGCCATAGGATAGTAACAATTAATTTTGAACTACACTACATGGCATACTGCGCGAATATAACATACTCTATCATATACCACATAAGTACTTGGAGCTTGTGTGACGAGGTTGAAGATTTACCATACAAGTGAGAGGCTTGTACGGCGTTGACTATATTTCGGGTTGAACTGAAACTGATATGGACTATATAAAATATAACGGTAAATTTCCAGATTAATAAAAAAAACCCATACGGGTCTGGAGTTGACAATAATCACGTCCCTCTATCATTAAGGCACAAAAACTATTTATAGGGTGACGAGAATTTATTTTCTAGAGTTATGATTTATACACACTCCCCTGTGGACACAAAGTTATATCACTAAAAATATGTGTATGCTTTTTAGAATTTATTGGGTGCCTAATACGACCCAATAAATGTCCAAACCCCTCTCCGTACAAAGGAGGTTATGGCGAAATTTTTCGAAAATTTAGGGTGTTAGCCATGTTTTTGAAGAATTCGAAAAGTTGAAGAACTTAAGCCATAATTAAAATAATGAAAGTTGAGTTGGTTAGTTAAACAACTTTTAGCTCTATTCCTTTTCGAGGACAAAAAGATTTTAAGTGGGGGACATTGTAACAACCTGGAAAATCAAAACCAATTTATTTATTTATTTGGAAATTTTAATGAATTTTGAATATTTAAATTGAATTATTTTAAATAATAACGACAAGAAATTTATTTTGAATAGAATTAGAACATATATATTTATTTGAATCGAAGTTAGAATATAAATATTTATTTTAATTTTAAAAGGAGTTAGAAATAGCGCGACAGTTTGAAAATTCAACTTTGAACTTTGACTGAATGTACAAGATTCAAATAAATCAGATTTCAATGAAATGAAAAATATTTAAATCTGTTTAAGAATATCTTTTTAACAAATCTGAAAAATCGAAATTTCATAGCGGGAATCAAAAGTTATGGCCAGTTGAATATTCTGAATAGTCGCTATGGAATAATTATGGCCCTTAAAAATGAACATTTTGGAAACGACCACTGTTTTCAACGAAACCACTTTGGTTGGATCCGGAATGTCAAATTATTGCTAGATTCCAATTTCCATAATTTTTGGAGTTAATATGTGAACGTGGCAAAGGAAAACGCGTTGGTAATTTTAGTTTGAATTGGATCGACCAGAAAAGGGCCATTTTTCAAATGGTCTCCAAATTAGACGAAATTAATTTTGTTGGCACCGTATTAACAAAACAATGCCAGATATAATTTTTCTGTAATTTTTGAAATCCGTATGTGGCGCCGGAAAATTAAAACGTACGTTCAAATCCATATTTAAATGTGTTATATTTTAATTTGAAGAAAAACTGACTGAAATAGTCGAATGGGCTTATGAAACATATTCCATTGTGTTCGGAATTGGGGTATTTAACTAGGGGTGATGTAACACCCCGTATGTTGAACAACTTGCTATAATATAAAATAGGGCAGAATTAAATTTTAAAATCTGAATCAGGGGAAACGGGCTATGCCATTGCGTTCGTCTCGAAAAAATACGCGAAATAGAGTCTGAGTTTTCGAAAATCGGAGTCCGTATGACCCAATTAAGTCCCGAAGAAGTTTTCAGAAATTCAAAACAGATTTAAATATTAAAATTTCAATTTTCAGAAGTGGCGGGAAAATTCCCGCCAGACTCAGGTAGTCGACCTGGGGGTCGACAGGGGTGTCGACCTGCCCACCAGGTCGACTAGGGTGTCGACCCTAGTGTCGACCTGGGGGTCGACCTCCCTGGTCGAGCCCAGGTGACCTGGGTGCACCAGTTTGGCTTTTGGGCTGTGTTTTGGTGGCTAGGACGAGATCTGACGGCTCTAATCTGATTTAGGGTTAATCTAATGGCCTAAAACACCTAACTAATCTATAAATACACCCTAAGACTACCCTAATTCATACTAAAAATAGATACAATGCCGTCATGCCGTCAAAATGCAACTTGAAGGAGCCTCCATCAAATTAAAGAGGAAGATAGCTTCTCAAATCAACTTCTAATCAACTCTAGCAACTTAATCTTCTTCTTAGGAGTGCTAATCAACAAGTAGTGAGTTTTCTATAGCCTTAATGACCAATTGTTGAAATGATTATGATAGGATATAATGAGGTTATGGCTATGAATGTGGATCAATGCAAGTTATGTTATCATATGCTATGTGTTTATGATGTTATGCAAGTTATGCAAGTTATGTGCTACGTGATCATGATGTTATGCAAGTTATGCAAGTCATATGCTATGTGATCATGATGTTATGCAAGTTATGCAAGTTATATGCTACATGTTCATGATGTTATGCAAGTTATGCAAGTCATATGCTACATGTTCATGATGTTATGCAAGTTATGCAAGTTATATGCTATATGATCATGATGTTATGCAAGTTTTGCAAGTGTTAGGCTATGTATTCATGATGCTAGTTATGCAAATTGCTATGATAAACATTGATCCATTATGACACCATGATTATGCAAGTTTGGTGTATGATTATATGCAAGTTCATACATGATATGCAAGTTTGGTGTATGATCATATGCAAGTTCATACATGATATGTTATGCAAGTTTGGTGTATGATTATATGCAATTTCATATATGACATGTTATGCAAGTTTGGTGTTTGATTATATGCAAGTAACATGTGCAAGTTTACACCTTTGGATGATATGCATACATATGCAAGTTAACCCTTTTGTATGTCATACATACATATGCAAGTTTAACCCTTTGTATGACATAAGAAACTTATGCAAGTTAACTTCTTTATGACATATGTGATTCATGCAAGTTTGGGTTGATTATTTATGCTAGTGGGGTTTGATGATATATGCATGTTGATACCTTTAAACCCATTTTGATGCAAATGTTATGCAAGTTGAACCCATTGTATTTGTGATGAATCTTCCCTTTTATGTCATGTTAGCGAATTACGTGGGGAACGATGGGGTTAATATACATGTTAATGAAATGGTGTGAAGTTGGTATGATTATGCATACCATAAAGTGGATGGACATAATTGAGTCAATTATGTACATCGTTAAAATTGGAATTAATTAGGGAAAATAAATTCGAAATATGGGGGTGATTAATTAGGTGTAATTAATCGACTAAGACACGAGGTTGGACCCTTTTGTAGCATAAGACTGCCCGGAACCGACCGGCAAATCCAGCGGCTACAAATGATTGGCCCAATGTGAGAAGTCTTAGGCACAAACTTAATACGTGACAAGTGTAAAGACACGAGGTTAGACTCGGTTATGGCGTAAGGCTGCCCGGACCCGACCAGCAAATCCAGCTTCCATAAAAGATAGTCTAATGTGAGAGGTCTTTACAACGGTTACGTTCTTAATCAATTAAGAAACACTTAATCATATTAGCATGTAGAGGGACATGAGGGGTTAAGTGGGTGCCTTGGGTGGCATGTGGAAAAATCTAGTGGTTGCCTTGGGTGGCAATAGAAATACGATTAGAATACTTAACCAAAGTGGAACATGTGATTAATCATGATTAAAGGGTTAAGTAAGTGCCTTGGGTGGCATGGGGAAAATCTAGTGGTTGCCTTGGGTGGCAATAGAAGATAAGATTAGAATACTTAACCAAAGTGGAACATGTAATTAAACATGATTAAAGGGTTAAGTAAGTGCCTTGGGTGGCATATGGAAATCAAGTAAGCGCCTTGGGTGGCATGGGGAAATCTAGTGGGTGCCTTGAGTGGCAATTGAAATATGATTAGACGACTTAACCAAACTTTAAACATGTAAGTGGACATGATTATTAAAAAGGGTTAAGTGGGATGCACTAGAAAAAAAGGACAAGCTTAGGTGGGTAGCTTGTGGGGGCCCATTTCAACCAGTAACCCATATGTATCTTATTGGGCTCGACCCATGTCGAGGACGGGACACGCGTACTGGGCTTGACTATAAGAGGCCAAAACGGGTTAGCGGTGACAACGCAAGTCCAATGGGTTTCATATGCGTGTGTGGACCCGGGCTGGTAGGTAAGACGTTGTTGCATCGTGTAGGTATAAGCCGTGCACCGTTGATTGTATCGGGTTGCCACTTTGGGGAGTGATACACCCCACTGTGGGGCCAGCACGGGTATCTACGTTAGGGAGCCGATCGAATGGGAGTAGTGGGTACACCTAGTGGAGATAGGGGCAGACGACACCTATGTAGTCAGCTAGGGGTACACGAGACTACTATTAAAATTACTAAGTTGTGGGTACACCTAGTGGAGATAGGGGCAGACGGCACCTATGTAGTCAGCTAGGGGTACACGAAACTACTATAAAAAAATTACTAAGTACACTTAGTGGGATCAACCTTTAAGTAGGAATTACCCTTGGGTGGGTAGATCTGGTGTGGTGCAGTGTAGGAATTACCCTTGGGTGGGTAGATCTGGTATGGTGCAGAGTAGTATTTATCCTTGGGTGGATAGGCGCGTCTTTACCATTATCTTAGTTCATCCTAAGTCTAGTTGGCTACTTAGTGTAGTCATTTATCCCCATTCGTACCATACCAGGTTTATATCATACCCTAATTACTTTAATGATTGTATTATTAAAGTTATGGGGCTCACTCAGACTTATGTCTGACCTCGTTGTTTTTATCTTTTTCTCCAACCCTCAGGTTCTCAGAGTGGGCCTAGCACTAGTGGGCTTTGATCAGATTGCTTTATCTATCTTTTGGAGCTTGGACCGTGATGTAAAGCCCAGCTTATCTTTTGTGTTATGGCTATTAGTAATTAGTGGGATTATGTACTTTTGTTTTATCAAGATGGATATTATGTACTTGACTCTTGTTTATGGTTTAGTGAAGTAATCAAGCATGTTTTACTTTCCGCTGAAATGAAATGATGTTTTTAAATTCTCAAGTATTGCTTATATCTGTCTTGTTGTAATTTTTCTGTTCTATATTCACTAAAGATACTCCACCGAAGTTAAGGCATTCCCTTAGTGAGTGACCTTAACGGGTGTGGGGTGTTACAGGTGATAGTCATTGGGTTTGAATTGGTGCTCGTAAGGAGAAAAGGGTATTTTTGGATTTAATAAATAAAAAAATAAATTAAATAAAACCATGGACCAATCATATTTCTCCCTCATTTCAGCTTTGACCAAAAATCCCGATAGCTCCATCTCGTGAACGAAGGAAAGGCTTGCCACCTTCCCAGCCCGATTCCTCTTAAATCACTCCACGAAATCAAGAGCTCCAGTTGGGGGTTTTGTAGAGGATCCTCCAGGCTTCAAATCCATATACGACTTGCAATTTATCGCTCAGTATTTCATGAGATCCAAGCCCAGAAAGACCCCGACTTTCGAGCCCCACCATGCCTCCTCCGCTGCATTAACGGAGCGCCACCCCCTGTGCCTCTTCGCCTCTCCAAGCTCTTCGACACCGTATAACCTGATTTTGGTATCGTGCAACGGTTGAGCGATAATCAGAGACCCAGTTTTGAACCATTAGCTGAAAGGTACGACCTTTTATTTAAACTGATTTCAGCACATAAAAGCATTGTGAAGTTGTTAAATCGTATAAAAATCATATCTTTGTGCAATATTGTCGAAATCTAGTGAAACAAGAGACATTGGACTCGTGGCGACGTATTCTACATTCTAGAAGAGACCGGAGAATTTTTGGAGCTTCCTACAGTTTTAGAAGGAGTGGAATCCAACGTGAGATTTCTAAATTCAAAACTGGAATGGAATAGCAATGTATAATTTATATAAGCAAAGTATAAATTATATACGCGTTGTATACCTCATATATGGGCGTTGTATAAATTATATAAGCGATGTATAAATTGTACGTGCGATGTATATATCATATATAGCAATATAGAATTGAAATGGAAATATATACGTTTATACATACATACATACATACACACACACAGATATATATATATATATATATATATATGTATACACACACACTCCCCTCGTCCACAAACCATGGACGATATATATTGGTTGTGATTGTTTGGATTGTGGTTGGTGTGAAATTTGGTTGATATTGCGAATGGTTGATAATGGTTGTTTGTGGTTGAAACAAAATTGGAATTGTTTGTGGAAAGATTCAATGTGATATGAAAATGAGCGAAATGATTATATCCTTTGGATAAGCCCCATAGGGAACGTCGCGGGGCCTAAGGTAGCGCGAGGAGCCGTACTCGGGACGGTGCCGGTTTTAAACCCCCTACCGTTATGCTACCAAAATTTTCTGAAGTATTAATGTGCTTGAATTTTATTTATGTATTGAAATATATTCATGTGTTGAATAAATTGTTTGAACAATAAAATTAACATTTTTATTGTGTATATGAATAGCTAGATATATTCATATGTTGAGAAAAATATTGAAACGATAAAAATCACATTTTTATCATATATATGAAGTATATAAAATATTCATATGTTGGGAAAAATATGGGAACGATAAAAATCACATTTTTATCATATATACGAAGTATATAAAATATTCATATGTTGGGAAAAATATGGGAACGATAAAAATCACATTTTTATCATGTATATGAAGTATATAAAATATTCATGTTTGAAATAAATTGTTTTAACAATAAGAATCACATTTTTATTATATATATGAATCGCTAAAAATATACATGTTCAAAATAAATCGTTTTAACTATTAAAATCACATTTTTACTATACGTATGAACTATATAAAATATTCATGTTTGAAATAAATTTTTTAACAATAAAAATCACATTTTTATTATATATATGAATGGCTAAAAATATTCATGCGTTGAAATAAAAATTTGTTAGTTAAAAATATTATTTTTAACACGTATATGATTTGAAAATGGTTTAGAAATCGATGAACGAATTATATATATATATATATAAATTAAATTAAATCAAATAACGACGCTGTAGTTCGCGTTTTGAAATCGTAATTTTAAACGATTAGGGAGATTCGATCGTCGGATTTTCCCGAAACCGGAACCGTTGGGTTTGCTTTGGAAAGATTTTTCCAACGATATAAAATTCGTTAAGATCCAATGGTTAGATTGTGTGAAATGTTTAATTCAAATCAGAATAAAATTAGTGCCAGAATGAATTATATATATATATATATATAAATTAAAATAAAACGAATAACGACGCTGTAGTTCGTGTTTTGAAATCGTAACTTTAAACGATTGTACCGGGAGATCCGACCGTCGGATTTTCCCAAAACTAGAACTGTTGGGTCCGCTTTGAAAAGATCTTTCCCACGACATAAAATTTGTAAAGATCCAACGATTAGTTTTTTCAGATATATGTGAATCCAATCTGATGAAAAACAGCGCTAGGGCCGTGTTATGGCCTGAAACGTCGTTTAAATAAAATGGGCTATTTTTAAATAAATAAAAATAGCGAAAAATCATTATAAAATATTATAAATGATTTGAAATGGAAATAAACCAAATTTACTTGGTTTATTGAATATTTGATGGTTGAATGTGTTTGACATGAAAAATATATTAATGAACAGAATTATAGATGTCAAATAATTTAACCATGGAAAGAATTAATTTGAATTCTAAATATACGTAAATTATTTGAAAAGGCCGAGTTAAATCTCATTTCAAATAATTGATCAACGATAAGAAGTCGAGGATATGAAGACGGTGCAAGACCGATGATCTTCACATCGAATGGATGGCTACTGGTGCCTTTGATGCGAGTTGTTGCCCTGAAGGGGTTACACTGGTGGTTCTCCGGACGTACTTGTTAATTGTTCGGATGTGAGACGGCCTCTCTCCTGCATTGGACATATGGGACGAGGAATAAGGTGCCTCCGGTTTCGTTCAGACCCAGAACGGACTTTTAAATGGATGTGTGTCTGATGTTGTAGATTGACAACGTCGCATGCAGAGATGCTGTGATCAAGGCTTTTGTTGAAAAGCAGAGTCTTGTGGTTGATGATCAAAGCACGACTTTAATATAGCTAGCTTTGTGTATAACATTGATTCGCGGGCCTCACACCCGGTATGAACCAGAAACGGGAGAGGACATCAGGGAGGACATGTGTTTCCATCTAGCTAGGAGCGGTATCAGGGTTTTGCACGCCCTGATGTTTTACTTATGTGTATGATGGAAAGCGATTCGCCTCGGTTATTTCGGTCTCTACGGAGCCGATGGATGGTTTGGTAGATATACTGGCCAGTTTGACGCCCCATAGGGCGGGGAAACGCAGTGTTCAGGCATTTTAATCCACTCCGTGTGGACCGGCCCTAACGATCCAAGGCTTGCCTGCGCGCTTGCCTGAGACACAAGCTAGAGCATCTCGAAGCGATAAGGACGATCCCTTATCTTTGTTCATGACGGAAATCCAATTTCCAAATACGACATCGTGCGGTTTTGATTGTCAACCTATATATGGCAACATGATATATGGTACCCATGTCGTCTAAGATTGATACTTATGATTTAAATTGTTTTTGAAATATATAAACACTAGTAATATTATCAAATGCTTTTATTTTATACGTATCAAGCATATTTTGACCATTATAAGGTAAAACTCTATCCTCCGGCTTGCGTTGCATTGTGTGGTGGGACCTGAGTCTTATAATGGCTTCATTTTTTGTAAAAAGCATTGCGATGTTTAAATGATTTACTTGTTTTAAGCACTGGCAATCCAATGGAGTAAACCCGTTCTGCGTTAAAGGCATGGTCCTGTGATTGACCTTATTATAAAATAAGTTAAGTAGATTTATCATACGACTCCCATGACCGACTCGTAATTTGTTTCACTTGCAAACTCGGGTGCCCTATTTTCTACACAGGCAACCTTGTGTTTAGGTTTTAGCAGACTCTTTCTGGATAGCTATGGAGCTGAAGATGGATTCTATCACTTCTATTATTCTGTTAAGCTTTTGTTATATATATTGTGTTTGATTCCGCTGCAGACATTTTATGTAAAGCTGAAACTGTATGTTGTACTAAGTTTGATCCTGTTATACTGTGTAACTCTGATGATTATGTTTACCCAATGTATTCTGTTGTACATTATCTGGTGTAATGATATATTTCTGTTCTGCTGTTTTTGTTTATGACTATAGATCTGGAAATCAATCTCATAAAACACTATTAAGGTGTAGTTTTATTCCCAATCTCTAGTTTCATTGTTAAATGGTGAATTATGTAATTTAAATTAAAAAGATATAAACCTGCCTATGCTCAATTTTGCTGGGGTTTTAACTAAGTTATTGTAAATGTGCCTTTTTGCCCTTTTCAAATAAAAATACATTATTTGAAACCAACAAGAAATATGTCAAATACTGAAAAGGAAAAAAATTGTGTAAATCCATATATAATTATAAATGTACATATACTCGTGCGTAGTTTACACCAACCATTTCAAAATATGCATAATATATATATTTCTTATGTTTTGAAAGGTGTTTATTCCAATATTCAAGCATAATTTGCAATAATTATAGTTGACCGACTTTTTGTAAGATTTAGAACCTTATTTCAGAATTGAATGCAAAAAAGAATGTTTGATTATTAGTTGAACCAAAAAATTAAGCTTAATAATAATATTAATAGAAATAAAAGAAAAAAAACTACGTTAACTGCGCGAAAATATAAATATATATATATACAAACACACGTTGTCTGTCCAAATCTACGTAAACAACGAAATATATATTATAATAAGTGTTTGATTGATCTTCATTTTATGGAATAGTACATGTAAATGTAATACATATTAAATGAATATATTTGTGGTGACCATTGTAGCAATTAGTGCAATTGATTGCTATAAATAGGGTTATAAATAAATAAATAACCATTGTAACCTTCATTGATTGGGGAAAACATATTTAATTAGGTAGTTAAGCCTAATGGCTATAATTTCTAAATTGGTTATAATTAATGTTGTAACCCACAATTAGGAAATTTAAATCATAATCGCACAAAGACATGAGGTAAGTTCAACTTATGGTTGAAGTATGTTCGGAACCGCCCGATAAATCTAGCATCCACAAGTGGCCATCTTAATGTGAGGGGTCTGGTGCATAAATATATATATATATATATATACACACACACATATACATACATATATACAAAAGAAAATAAATTAATAAAGCAGCAGTGTATGTTGGGGTACAACAAATAGATATTTCGGGATTGATGATTAAGGATAATTAATGCCTTAGGAAAATATGGCTATTATGGTCATAAATGGTAATAACCCTATGACACAGAAACAAATGAAATAAAAAGGGGATAGATGGGTATTGATTGCCATTTTAAATACTGGGTCAAATAAGGAAAATAATTAAATAAATATCCTAGGCTAAGAAGGATATAACTTTCCTTATTTATACAAATTAATCTAAAACTTATAATTAAAAGTTAGAATTGAACTTAGTAAGTTAATGATGCGAGGTCAGTTACCTTATTCAACAGAAGACTGCACTTTTCAGCATTCGAATATATGTCCAACTGATGTGAGATATCATTAATCATAGGAACCCATGACGATATTTAGTTCTATACGTATGGTGTTTCATTTAAGAGAAACTAAACATGAATAACTCAGTAATGTAGTCTGCTTTGGGATCAAGGTCTTAATTGGTTAGATCCACCTATAAAAATGTATTAAGCGATCCCGTAGCCAACCTCCCATAAATGGAAGCATTAAAGGCGACTATGAGCTTGATAATCTTCGTGAATAGTCTGCATCCTTAGGTCTTAAGTGACTTGGTCGAGGATTCAACATGGGAATAAGTCCTCCAGTTAGGGGGCCTTAAATGGTGTACAAATCCTACCTAAACCTGGAGTTAAAATTTTCTAGTACGGTCATTCAATAGGGCTAACTATCCAACAAGAAGTACTAAGCATCTAATAGATTATCCAATAAGGCCAGCTAGTTAGTAACGACCCTCCACCGAGTGGTTTAAAGTGGCTAGTTACTACATCTCACCTCATGCGAGGCATGGGTTTATATGTGTGAATGACAAAGGCCTTAATTAGTAGGACCGGTAGCTAGTGTCCTCTAGTTTATAATAGCGCCGAGTAAAAAATCAGGAGGTATTAAATGATCGATAGGTCCACCTAGGGTCCTAAGTGATTGAGATAATACACCCTTATCTATCATCTGATAATGAGCTGTTAAGTGGCTATATATATACATGAAAATAACTAAACTCCGTAGTTGAGAGCCCACCTCTTAGTTTTAATAATCAGTTAACGATGGTTTATATGGTCTATAAATGTATGCGTAAACGTTCTATCTTGATATCAATATTATTGGGAATACTATGTTGGGTATAGTAGTTAGAGTCGTGCATGAATGTTTACAAGGTTAGGTTAGAATTACTAGCCTTAGTAGGCATATGTCTTGGGTTGAACCAAATGGGATACACATTTGTATTGTAAACTATGTTGTACTCTTATGTTCACCAGAAGAACTTGTTATTCTGACCCCCTCCTCATTACAACCTCCTAGGTTTTCTAGAGAAGGTCAGTTCTCACAGGTGTCTAAGTTTGGCTTTCGTTTCTTGTTCTCTCTCATGCTCGATATTGACACGGTGACTCACTTTAAAAGGTAGTTACTTTAGCTAATACTAAATTATCCTATTTTGTTTGCTCTATGAGTTATTTTATCGTACTCCGATTATGCTTACTCATTTATTTGCAGGTACCAGATTTACATGCTTCATGCTTGGATGTGTTCGAGTTTCGATTTTTATCAAAATTGTCGCTCATAAAAGTATGGGGTGTTACATTTGGTATCAAAGCATAAGTTAGATGATCAGAGGAACTAGTTAAATTAAGATTTGTGAGAGAACGTAATCGATCATCTTTTCTATTTTTCTTCATCTTTCTTACTCGACTTTAATTTATTTTGACGATGGGTCAGTCATGTGCATATCTATATAAAATGGGTCTTAAACGACTATGAGTTGAAATATGTTGAGTTTGGTTTTTGGCCAATTCTATCTTACCCCACAGTATATTGGCAATTTCATTGTAAGGAGCATGAGGATGACATTTGGTGGATTCCATTGATTCAAAATTGGAGACTAGACAAAAAATCTTGCTACAACTGAGATAGTCGCAATTTCTGGTTTTTTGGTTTCGTCGAGTAACTCCGTCAAAGACCTTTCCTTGGTTTGAAATGGGATATGTAACAACCTGCATTCTATGCATCGAAGGATCGTAGAATATTTATTTATTTCTTATATGAAGTCGTATGGTCATGTGGCTTTGGGAAACGACTATTGGGTTCATTTCCCATGTTCATGATTTTTGTCGATTTTTAAATGACCGTTTTGCCCCAAGCTGGTCTTGTTTCGTCCATAACTTTTGATTAGAAAGGAGTTTTGACCTGAAAACACTTCCATTGGATTTGAATAATGGTTTCTCTTTCCGTAGAGTGGTTACATTAGCCAAACGGACTTACCGTTTAGGAGATATGGCTGAAACAATGTTTAGAAAGTGAAAAACAGTTTAATTGGGCTAAACCGAGTAGTTAACAGCTAGGCCCATAACCCATTTCGGGATTAGGGTTATGGAGAGGCTGATAGGGTTTGGGAAATCATTTCATTTCAGTTTTTTAGCCGCCACTTTCATTCTTGAAACCCTAGTAATGGCCTCCACTCTCTAAATCTCTTCAAAACATCTTTTTGGCTTTCCTAATCACATATTAGCAAGATCTACACCAAATCAAGGCGGATTAGCATCAAATCAAGATAGGAGCTGCTGCTAAGCATTGGAGTCTGACCCAAACAGAGAATCATTTCAGATCTATAGTTTACTTGTGGCAAAGGTGAGTGATTTGCATTGTTTATCACAAATTACGGCTAATTATGGTAATTAGCGAAGATTAGCGAAATTATGGCTCAGAAAAATCTAGAAAAATTCCTAAAATTCTAAATCATCATTTTATGCCTCTGATATGAATTTGGGTTAATTTCGACTAATTTTGCAAATCCCGGAATTTGGGGGATTAAGGGGTGATTAGTGGAAATTAGCGAATTTATGCACGTTAAAAATCTGAAAAAATATTTATAAATTGCTAAATATTATTTTAGGCCTCTGTTAGAAAATTTGGCTGATTTGGTTAAGTTTTGTTAATCCTATCATTAGATTTGCTTAAACATGATTAAGAGGGATTAAGGGAAAATATGGGGTTTTTGGCTATGTTTGATCCGTTTTAACATACCATGTTGTTGTTTTGCTGTTTGTGGATGTTTATACATGTTTCTATGACTGTATGTTATGCTTTATGATTTTAGAATAGTTGGAATGGTTGAAAACACCGTTGAGAGGCGAAAATAGCTTGCTGAAATGGTGCAGGTTTTCTTTGGGTCGAGTTAGACCGACCAGCGGAAGGTTTTGACCGACTGACCCGAGCTCACGACCGACCCTGTATGAAGTGCTCGACCGACTAGGGAGATCGACCAGGCTTGGCAAGACCGACCACTATGCGATGTTCGACCGACCACGATGATGAAATACCGACCGACCAGGGATGGTGAAGTACGACCGACCAGGAATGGTGAAGTGTTCGACCGACTAGGGATGGTGAAGTACTACCGACCAGGAATGGTGAAGTGTTCGACCGACCAGAGATGGTGAAGTATGACCGACCAAGAATGGTGAAGTACGACCGACCAGGAATGGTGAAGTGTTCGAGCGACCAGGGATGGTGAAGTACGACCGACCAGGAATGGTGAAGTGTTCGACCGACCAGGGATGGTGAAGTACGACCGGCCAGGAATGGTGAAGTGTTCGACCGACCCGGGGGAAATACCGACCGACCATGGTAGAGATGATGAAAACCGACCAGAATGAAAGGTTCTTGACCGACTGACCCGAACAGGAGGAAACCAATAACCCGAGATGCAAAGGTAGTCCAAATGGAAGTTAGAGCTCAGAATCCAGTTGGGAACCAATGAGTTCACCTCATGAGTTGGGCTTTGCTGCGGGACGTGTGCAAAGGGGTTGTCGGTATTCATAACTTTGGTTCACCACTGAGAGATGGATAGTGGGCTTGTAGTGATAGTTACACGGGATTGGATTCCTTCATGGCCCAAAGTATTAGGTGACCAAAGTAGTGGATATCGTATGCTTTACGCACTGAGTGAGGGATGTGAGGGTGATTTCCATGCTTGATTGTTTGACATCACTATTACATGCACACCCCCACCCCCGTTATCTTTACACCATTTGAAATGGCACCTTAGAGTGTTGTACAGTATGTAGTGCTAACTCTTTGGTTGCAGGTCCAGGTTTAGGTATGTTTTAGTCTACCTGTTATTGTTCTGTTTAGATGCTTATCGCTCATACCGGGCTTTATGTCTGACCCAGAGTTTTATGTCTCCTCTTATTACTCTGGGTGCTCACACGAGCAAACTAGAGACAGGTTAGCTGGTGATGCGCGAGTAGCTGATTCGGAAGCGAGCAGGAGACTTCCACGTATGATATATAGATATTCTCCCTGTGTTGTTGAAGATCACTGCTTGGGCATTAGTAGTGCATCTTCTACTTAAGCTTTGTTTGTTTCCGAGACAGTAATTTGGAAAGTTGTAATAAGCTGTATTTGGATTTCCGCTACTATGTTGGTTTAGTTTTCAGCTTATGCACTGTCTCGCCTATTTTATGTCCAGATTATGTTATTATTATATTTTATTCCATGCGCTGTGGGACATTCTATAGGTTCCTTGTTAGTTCATTTCCTTCTTCCCTTTTTCTTCTGACGACCGTCCCGTGCTAACTGGACATGTGTACAACGCACTTTTGGAGGAAATGTCTGTTGGTGCGGGGCGGGCCGTCACACTTGGTATCAGAGATTTAGGTTGCGTAGTTAACCTAGGGAAAGACACTAGGGAGAGATAGTGCGTATACGAGTGCGTGTATTTGTGATTATTTTGGTTTTCAAAAACTATATATATACTATTAGTAGTATAAGAATGAAGTCGTACTGCACTAGCACCACTATGGGGTCGTTAATCGTTTTGTCTTTATAGATTGAACGATGAGCCGATACGTAAGAGGTGCTGGTAGAGGGACCAATAATGGAAATGCTCCTGACATGAGGACGATGTTCACTAACTTCATGAGGGAGATGCTTAGGGATGTTCAGGGAGCAGTTCCCAATCCCGGAAATGGTGGTGGTCCAGTAGTGCAGGCGCCTAGGGTCGACTTCGCCAAGTTGTGCAAGGATTACACTAACCTTGGTGGGAGGCCGTTCCACGGAACGGAGTCGACCACAGATGTTCAGGATTGGTTGGATAGCTGTGATCGTATCTTTGACGACTAGGGTATTGAGGATGCGATGAAGAGAAGGCTAGCGTCTCGTCAGCTGCAAGGGCGAGCGATGAATTGGTGGAATGCCATTAAGATAGCTACTCCAGAGGATTAAGTTACTTGGAATCGGTTTAAGACTCACTTTTGTGATAAGTTTATTCCAGCTGCTCATAAACAAGAATTGTTCAGGAAGTTCTTGGAGCTTAAGCAGAATGGTAGGGCAGTCTCGGAGTACATCGCAGAATTTGATACTTTATCGAAATATGGATGGTCCCTTATCGATACAGTCGAAAAGAAGAACGAGAAGTTCATAACCGGCTTGGATGGGTACTTGGGGGAAAGACTTATTAACCATATCGATGAGATGTTCGAATCTATTATAGGAAAGGCATTAAGGTCAGAGAGCCTTTTCCCTAAGTCGAAGACCGAAGTTGCTATTGCATCTACAGAGGAGCCAAAGCCGCAAGCAGGCGGTGAAGGCAAGAAGAATTCTCATAACAAAAGGAAGCAGAACCCGACCATGGATGGTCAGAATAAGAAATATAAGAAAGATGGTGAATGCTTTAGTTATGGCAAGAAGGGCCACTATGCCAGAGATTGTCGAGAAAAGCCTGGGGAAAGGAAGTGCTTTAACTGCGGTCAGGCGGGACATCACAAGGATGATTGCCCACAACCTCTTAGGGAGAAGCAGATTGTGAAAGCGTATGCTCTCAACGCTGTTCCTTCTTCGTCGAATGCTCCAAGTGCGGCGCAGGAGGGAAAGGGTGTCGTTATAAAAGGCATGCTTTCTATTTAAGATGTTTCTGTCCGGGTATTGTTTGACAAACCCGAGATAGTCGATAGACCTCTAATTGTGACGAACCCGATAGGTGGTTCGATTGATCTTAGTATGATTTGTTGTGGTTTGGTCTTATCGAGTCATGGATGTATGTTTCCTTGTGATTGCTTTGTTTTGGGCTTTACTGGGTTTAGCATTATTTTGGGGGAGTCGATTTACTCTAAAAGAATTGGGTGGTATTAGGTACCTACCTAGTGATGGAGGTAGTAACTGGAGTTAAGGAAGCTAAGAAGTTATCGTTGTAATAAGTTCTAGTTGTCTCTGGGAGGCAAATGATTACTCCAGTGCTAGATTGTTTTGCTAGTATCACCTCACGTGGGTTGTCTGAACTCGGAGGAGATGTTCCTTGGGTGCTTGTCTGATATTGGTTTAGGCCTTTGGGGCTTGTGCTTGGGGAATGTCGATTTCGACTAGGATGGTTTGCGTGAGGGGTAAATAGTTGTTGTGATTTTTTATTAGATGATATCGTGGTTTACTCGAGGAGTGATGGGCAGACGGAACATGATGAGACTGTTCAATGGTATAGACTGCCCAGAGTTAGACTCGATAGGGTTATGAGATTGCTCGAGTGGAACTTGGGAAAGATGCAAAGTAATGGATTGTTTAGGAACCTATGTTGATGTTCTCTATTGGATAATAGAACTTTGAAGGAATAGGATGTGTTCGTTGATCATGGAAGATACAACGAAGATTAGGGCGATTCAAGTTGGACTTGAACTCGTAAAAGAAAATGGATGTTCGTTGATCTTGGAGATGCAACGAATAGGGAGACGACTCACGTTGGACTAGAGTTTGTCACTAATGGATACTCAAGACTGGGTCTGAGTTATAGATTGACTCGAGTTGGACTCGAGAAGGCTGCAAGGAATTGGATTCGGCTTGAGTTGGACTCGAGAGGGCAGCAAGATAATGGATAGACTTGGGTTGGACTCAAGTATTTTAGGCGGACTAAAAGCAGGGGTATCTGGGGACGCCCGTTACCCTGGATCCGTTGGACGTGATCTAGTTATCCTTGGAGGATAAACGTACGTTGGACGTACGGTAGTCCGTAGGGAGGCAGGGCTTCCATTGGCCTGGGATTGGTTGGACCAGTCAAGTAGGCATCGGTGTATGTATGGAGGCTGGGCTTCCATTAGTTATTGATGTTGGTTGGACCAGACATACTAGAATCGACATATTGGGATTGGTTAGACCAGTCATGTAGGTGTCGATGTGTTTATGAATTTAGCAGGTGATAGGTAGGACTTGTTTGATGGATGTTATGGTTGCTATGTTTATTCCTATTTTTCTTTCCTTGAGTAGACTATCACCTGTAGGGTTCCAGCGATGGGAAACAAAGTGATTGTAGTAGGACTATGAGCCAGTACAGTAGAGTCGTCATGACTCGTGGGGCAAAGTGGACATAGTAAAGGATTAGTAAGGCTATGAGCCAGTGCAGTGGAGTTGTTATGACTTCATGGGGCAGAGTGGACATAGCAAAGGACTAGTGGCTATGGATCATTGCAGTGGAGTCGCCATGACTCCATGAGGCAGAGTGATCATAGTAAAGGATTTGGATGTGGTAATAGTTGCATTGAGTAGGAGGCATGCCAGTCTAGAGGTTATGTTTCTGGGTTGGAAGCAACTAGAGTATATCACAGGATATGATTTCAGACCCAAGAGTGAATTGGATTCAGAAACACTAGTAAGCTTGACGATTAGATCGATTTTGATTGAGTGGATTGGTTCCAATTAGAAGGACAATCCTAACCTATTGGAAATCATCTCTAGGGTAGAGATGTGTATCGATGGAAAGAGAACGATCAAGCAAGGATTTGATCGAGAAGGATGGCTTCAAAAGAATGGAGGACTAGTTGTACCCAATGTAGATGGACTGAGAGATGAAGTGCTTAGAGCATTTCATCACTCGAAATTGACTATGAATCCCGGTGGAAACGAAATGTATTGAGACATGGATTAGACCTACTACTGGGAAAGGATAAAGAAAGACGTTGGGAAGTTTATGTCCAAATGCATAAATTGCCAGTTAGTTAAAGCTGAGCAAAAAGAAGCCTAGTGGTTTGTCACAACCGTTGGAAACAAGTCTCAATGGATTTCATTGATGGTTTACCAAGGACTAGGTCAGGTCATGATGGTATTTGAGTGAACTGTATATTAGAGAATGAAGGCTACCCAAGATAGACAGAAGACTTATCTCGATAAGAGACGAAGAGATTTGGAATTCTTCGTTAACGACTTGCTGTTCGTCAAGACCTCTCCATTGAGAATGTGATTCGGATTGGGTGGAGAGGTAAGTTAGCACCAAGATTTATTGGTCCATTGTAACACCCCACCTCCTCCAGGGTAACTCTTGCAAGCACACTAGCTTTGGAGGGGCGTTAAACAAGGTAAACATGCATGCAGATATCACAAGACAGAACATATAAGTAAAACAGAGTAGTAAAGCAGCGGATAAAACTTGCATTTCCAAAACCATAGTTAAGTTACAACAAAGTACTTAGTCATTATTTTCCAACAAACAAAGTCTAGAAAGAAACATAAACTGGAAAAACTGAAATACATAAAGTACTATCCCCAAAGTGAAGTGATAAACCATAGCTAGCTCAATGTCCAAAATCATACATGAGCAAATCCAGTAAGCAAGCTGTAAAGATCCAAGCTAAGCTCCAATGTTCCCACCCTGAGAACCTGAGGGGGGGGGGGTAACGGAAGAAAAGAGGCGAAAGAAAACAGGTCAGTCAAAAAGACTGGTAAGCCCTAACTACTATCTGTCCATGAACTAGTAAAGTTAACTGGCATGAGAAGCTGATATGAACATAAGGATAACAACATACTGGCATGGTGATAAACTAACAAGATAGATAAAGGTGACATCGCATAATCAAGGTTAAGTTTTGCACCACGGGTGTACTAGCATTTTAACATGTCAAGTAAAAACAAGGATTGATCCCTTGGCCCAAGCTTGGCCCAACATCATGAGATGACCTAAATCAAGGTCCAACTACACGGTCTAGTCGATCGGCTCCCTATAAGCCTAACTCGTCAAGTGTCGGTGTCATACTACCCAAACATGCAATGTAGATAAACTGCGCTAGGTCCACCCTAGGGTGTATCAAGTCCTAGGGTGTCAACCTCGGACACCAATCAAGTATGCACAGTCTAGATCTACTGGTACCCGTGCCTGATTCTCCAACTCCGGACTATGTGCACGACCATAGTCCGCCAGGACCTACACCAGCGTACCTACTCAGCCGTCGTTTTGGTCGCTTACATGTCAGCCCAGTAATCGTGCCCCACCCTAGCCTAGTCCTAGGGTCTTATGATACTATCAAGAGGGTTACTGCTGAAAAGGACCACGCAACTAGGGTTTCCTTAACGGGTTAAGTGTGGTTAACCCGATCCAAACGTGGATTAAATTGGTTAAGTGTACCCAAGGTTCATGACTTATCCCCGATTAACCCATCAAGCCCAAATTGATTAAGTATTAAGTGGATCATGACTTAACCCTGATCAGGAGGCATTAATTAACTTAATGTGCTTTAACCTCTCACATTAGACCTTGTTGTGGTTACTAGTTAAGCCGGGCGGGTCCGGGTAGCTTTACACCACAACTTGGTCTAACCTCGGGTTCGAGCACAACATGACCAACTTCTCACATTGGGTCCTATTGTTTGTAGCCACTAGTTAAGCCGGGCGGGTCCGGGTAGATTTATGCTACAAACTCAACCCAACCTCGAGTTGGCCACACTCATATTTTCTAAGTGTCATGTCCATTATGTTTCCAAAACATAATTACAAGTTAACATATCACGTTATGTTATAAAAACCATGTTTATGTCATAATGTTACCCAACCCCAACGTAATCCCATCGTTTACTTAGTCGCAACAACGCATAAAGGATAAAATAGGGAACTTGGCATAATCATGACAAAAAGGTGTTGAAGCCACAAGTTTAACATGGTGGCATATGAAATGTACATATGTTCATATACTTGCATATTGCATCATTAGGCTTCAAAAGCATGCATAAAACCAAACTTAACATATGAGTGATACATGGTGATAAATGACATGTAGAAGTTGCTAGAAGTTCGCATTTAGCCTCACATGCAAGTTATCATAAGGTATATGATAACTTTCATGTTGCCAAAATGCAACCTTTAATATAAAGCTTGGAGCTTTATGCTCACAACCTCAAGTTTAACTTGCATAACATGATAACATGTGTATAATGATCAACCCAAACTTGCATAACATAACAACATGTGTCATACATCATGATTAAACCAACTTGCATAACATAATGATCAACCAAACTTGCATATCATGATGATCAACCCAAACTTGCATCATTCATTTAACTTTAGAGTTCAATAAAAAGAAAGTAGAAAAGGGCTTACAATGCTATGAAGACACAAATGAATATTTATTATAAAGATTGAGACGAAGCCCTTATGCAATCACCAAAAAGACCCAAATATGAATGCTCCAATGAAAAACCCTTGAGCCAAATCAATAAAAACCCTTGCTTTGAAATAGAAATGTTGCAACTTGACTTGAATGCAAGCTAAGAACACTCATACAAGCTTGAAAACACTTGTATGAACTCACAATCTCTCATAGAAATAAACTTAGGAATTTTATCATGAGAGTGGAGGCCATGAGAGGAACAATTTTGACATAGTTAAGTTGTAGGATTAAATAACGGTGATTTAGGCTAGGTTTAGGGGTCCTTTTATAGAAGATTAGGATAGTATTAGCCATAGGATTAACCCTAGATTCAATCAGAGCCCTCAAATCCCGTCACTAGCCAACAAAACAGGTCAAAACAGCCAGAATGGTGCACCAGGTTGCCTGGGTCCGACCAGGCAGGTCGACCCCCAGGTCGACCCTGGGTCGACTCCCCAGTCGACCTGGTCCCACCCAGTTCGACTCCCAGGTCGACCCCCAGGTCGACCTGGTCTGGGCGGGATTTTTCCCGCCTACCCCGAATTTTCTAAAATTTGAATCTGTTTTGAATTTGAATTTTTCGTGAAACTTCGCGAGGCCATATCTCGGTCATACGGACTCCGATTTTCGAAAACTCGGACTCTATTTCGCGTATTTTTCCGAGACGAATGCAATGGCATAGCCCGTTTCCCTTGATTCAGATTTTACAGTTTAATTCTTCCTTGATTTATGTTATAACATGTTATTTAAAAATACGAGTTGTTACATTCTCCCCTCCTTAAAGGATTTCGTCCCCGAAATCTCCAAGTTAGGAAGAACGTATCCTACCATCCATCATCCATCTACTCAAAACATCATCCACGTGCAGTCATTGTCCTTAAAGGATTCTAAATGCCGTATGATCATATGCAAAGGTGTGTGTATATGTACTTATCTAATGCAAAAATCAGGCGGTTACTGATACAGTAAACCTCCTTAATGCAAAGTATGTTAGTGAAATGAGTCCATATGTATGCAAATTCCTAACATAATTTATAGTCTCTACATGAGTGCACATAACATTCATCCATATGCAACATCCACGTGATATCATAACAAGTTTCATCCATGAATAAGTATAAGCACTCATGCATATGCAACATGAAAGTGTGTGAGCCGATCTTGGTGCCTAATGTGTATCATGCATACACGAGTATCCACGTGCAAACACTTGCAACCACTTGCAACCATCAAGAATAACATGTTTCAAATACATGTTTCATCCAAAGGGTTTCTACTTAAGGTCCTCATGACAAGTTTAACGAGATAATAAGATAAATAGGATAAACACGGATAAAAAGAAAGATATGCTAATTAGGAAAAGAGATCGAGAGTGTACCCTCAAAAAGAAATGGATAAAGCCCACGCATCTTCTCCTCGGTTTCCCAAGTTGCATCTTCGTCGGCTTCACCCCACTGAACTTTCACCAATTTGACTTCTCGATTCCTTAGTTTCTTGATCTCTGTTCCCAAGATACGAATCAGAGCTCTTCTCAAGGTTGCCTCTTTCTCTACCTCAATGTCTTCAAGAATGCTTGGTTCAACCACCTCAGCGGATTCATGTAGGCACTTTCGGAGATGCGAGACACGAAAGACATTATGCACTCCGGGTAGCTTTTCGGGCAATTCCACCTTATAGGCCATCTTTCCAATTCTCTCTATGATAGGGAAGGGTCCTACGAACCTTGGTGCCAGCTTCCCAACTGCTCCAAAATGAACCACATTACGTAAAGGAGAAACCTTCACGAAAACCATGTCTCCCACTTCGAATTCCAAATCTGCCCTTCGCTTGTCAGCATAGGATTTCTGTCTATCTTGGGCCGCCTTCATCCTTCTTCTCACTAATTCAACTTTCTCGGATGTGTCCCGTATCATATCGGGCCCAAGTATAAGTCTATCTGTTGTCTCCCACCAACAAGATTGTGACCTACACGACCTCCCATACAAAGCTTCAAATGGTGCCATTCCTATGCTGGCTTGATAGCTATTATTATACGCAAACTCTATAAGAGGAAGGTGGTCTTCCCAAGTACCACCGAAGTCGAGAACACAAAGCCTCAAGAGATCTTCTAGCACTCTATTCACCCTTTCGGTTTGGCCATCTGTCTGGGGGTGATAGGCTGTACTCAGATTTAGTCGCGTACCCATCGCTTCTTGCAAACTGTTCCAGAACTGGCTAGTGAAAATCGGGTCACGATCGCTAATTATGCTAGAAGGAACTCCATGCAACCGCACTGTCTCTCGGAGATAAATAGATGCCAGCCATGATGCGGTCCTCTTGCTTTTTACTGGGATGAAGTGAGCACTCTTCGTAAGTCTGTCAACTGTGACCCATATGCTTGTGTTCCCTGTAACAACCCGTATTTTCAATAACCTGTTATAACATAAATCGAGGCAGAATTTAATTTATAAATCTGAATCAAGGGAAAGAGGCTGTGCCATTGCGTTCGTCACGGAAAAATACGCGAAATAGAGTCCGAGTTTTCGAAAATCGGAGTCCGTATGACCCGATTAAGGCCCAACGAAGTTTTCAGAAAATTTCAAAGTAAAAACAGATTTCAAATTCAAGTTTGAATTTGGAAATTAGGGCAGTTGGGCGCAGGCGGGAAATTTCCTGCCAGACCACCCATGTCGACAGCCCTGTCGACTTGGCAGTCGACATGGTTAGGCCCAAGTCGACAGCCCTGTCGACTTGGGTGTCCACTTGGTTCAGCCGGGCAGTTTTGCCTGGTGCACCATTTTGGAGTTGTGTTGAGTTTGGAGGCCAGATTCGGTTTTGAGGGCTGAGATTGGAATTAGGGTTTAATCCTAAGGCTAAAACTAATCCTAATCTCTATAAATAAGACCCTAGACCTAACCTAATCATCATTAATCAACCCTACAACTAAACTATGGCAAAATCATTCCTCTCATGGCCTCCACTCTCTTCATAAAATTCTAAGTTATTTCTATGAGAGATTTTCCATGCATACAAGTGTTTTCAAGCTTGTATGAGTGTCATTAGCTTGCATTCAAGTCAAGTTTCCATATTTACATCATAAAGCAAGGGTTTTGATCATTTTGGCTCAAGGGTTTTTCTATTGGAGCTTGCATTTTGGGTTTATTTGATTGCATAAGGGCTTTGTCTCAATCTATATATATTTTTGTGTCTTCATAAGCATTGTAAGCCCTTTTCTACTTTCATATTTAAACTCTAAAGTTAAATGAATGATGCAAGTTTGGTTGATCATTATGATATGCAAGTTTGCCAT
The DNA here is from genome assembly GCA_030737875.1 of Allium sativum. Classification (NCBI taxonomy): domain Eukaryota; kingdom Viridiplantae; phylum Streptophyta; class Magnoliopsida; order Asparagales; family Amaryllidaceae; genus Allium; species Allium sativum. The sequence goes on from CM060924.1 coordinate 127,401,236, forward strand.
GATATGCAAGTTTACTATGTCATGTTATGCAAGTTTGATATGTTATGATATGCAAGTTTGCCATGTTATGTTATGCAAGTTTGCCATGTTATGTATGCAAGTTTGGGTGGATCATTTTACTCATGTTATCATGTTATGCAAGCTTACCTTGAGTATATGAACATAAAGCTTCAAGCTTTATGCTAAAGGTTGCATTTTGGCAACATGTAAGTTATCATATCTCTTATGATAACTTGCATGTGAGGCTAAATGCGAACTTATGGCCATTTCTACACGTCATTTATCACCATGTATCACCAATATGCTAAGTTTGGTTTTATGCATGCTTTTGAGGCCTAAAAATGTAATATGCAAGTATATGAACATATGTACATTTCATATGCCACCATGTTAAACTTGTGGCTTCAACACCTTTATGTCATGATTATGCCAAGTTCACTCTTTCTATCCTTTATGCGCTATTGCGATATGTAAGCGATGGGATTGCGTTTGGGGTTGGGTAAACTTAAAAGACATAAAAACATAAGATTGGGAATTTACCTATTAAGTTAGGTCTACCCATTGGGAATTTACCTATTAAGTTAGGTCTACCCAAATGCTTGAAAACTTGTAATATGTTTTGGAAACATAATGGACATGACACTTAGAAAATATAAGTGTGACCAACTCGAGGTTGGGTTGACTTTGTAGCGTAAACCTACCCGGAACCGACCGGCTTAACTAGTTGCTACAAACAATAGGACCCAATGTGAGAAGTTGGTCATGTTGTACCTTGAACCCGAGGTTAGACCAAGTTGTGGTATAAAGCTACCCGGAACCGACCGACTTAACTAGTAACCGCAACGAAGTCTAATGTGAGAGGTTAATGCACATTGATTAATTAATGCCTCATGGTTAGGGTTTAAGTCATGGTCCACTTAATACTTAATCAATGTGGGCTTGGTAGATTAATCAGGGTTAAGTCGTGAACTCATCGTTACACTTAACCAAGTTAATCCATGATTAGCAAGAGGGTTAAACCGTAATTAACCCACTAGAAAATCCTAGCAACGGGGGTCCACTCCAGCAGTAATCCCAAGTTTGTATCATCATGACCCTAGGGACTAGGCTAGGGTGGGGCACGATTACTGGACTTGAGGTAAGTGGCCAAAAACGACGGTAGAGTGGTACGCCGGTATAGTTCCGGACGGACTATGGTCGTGCACGTAGTCCGTAGCCGGAGAAAATCAAGCACGGGTACCAGTAGATCTAAGACTGTGCACTTATGTTTATGGTGTCCTGGGGTTGACACCCTAGGGCTTGATACACCCGACGGGAGACCCAGCACAGTCTGACTACAATTATGTTTGGGCCGTATTGACGCCAACACGTGACGAGTTAGGCTTATAGGGAGCTGATCGACTAGACCGAGTAGTTGGACCTTGATCTAGGTCATCTCAAACTATTTGGGCCAAGCTTGGGCCAAGGGATCAATTCTTGTTTTACTTGACATGTTAGAATGCTAGTACACCCGTGGTGCAAAACTTAACCTTGATTATGCGATGGCACCTTTATCTACCTTGTTAGTTAATCATCATGCTAGTATGTTGTTATCCTTATGTTCATCCCTGCTTCTCATGCCAGTTAACTTTATCAGTTTACATTGATTGTAGTAGGGCTTACTTAGTCTTTTTGACTGACCTGTTTTTCTTTCGCCTCTTTTCTTCCGTTCCCCCCCCCCCCACCCAGGTTCTCAGGGTGGGAATATTGGAGCTTAGCTTGGATTTCTGATCGCTTGCTTGTGGGATTTTAGCTCATGTACGGTCTTGACATGAAGCTAGCTATGGTTATCACTTATTTTGGGGATAGTACTTATGTATTTCAGTTTTTCAGTGATGGTTTTTTTATCTAGACTTGTGTATTTGGAAAGTTGACATTATGTTGTACCAGACCTGTTTTGAAATAGTTTGAAATCTTCCGCTGTTTTACTTATCTTATTTACTCTATTTACATATATACATATGTTCTTGTTCTGCCTTGATATATCATTATGCATGTTTACCCGGTACAAATGCCCCTCCAAAGTCAGAGTGCTTGCAAGAGCCACCCTGGCGGAGGTGGGGTGTTACAATTTGGTATCAGAGCATAAGGTTTACGAGAAGGAACAAAAAGGTTTTTAAAACTTTTGGAAAACTATTTTCAAAACCAAGTATAAAGTATTTTCCAAAGAAAAGTCTAGTTTATTTTAAAGGCTATTCCCCAAAAAAAAAGCCATTAGCAAAATTCCTTCGTTTTTCTCCATTCTGAATCTGTCTTTTCCTTCGTTTTCAGTATGGCCTATAACTTTGCAATTCCGGAGGGAGTACACGTACCTGTTTGGTATAGGAGACTTTTGGAGGCTAGGGCAACCGAAGCCGGCCCCGCAGATGTTCCTCCTCCTCCTCCGGTAGTTAATGTTCCTCCTCCTCCTGTCGCTGAGGTTCCTATTCCTCCTCCCCCTCAGCATCCTCAAGCTGACTTCGCAAAGACTTGCAAAGATTTCAAAGCAATGGGTGGCAAGAACTTTCAAGGCACTGAGACTTTTATAGAGGCCAGAAATTGGTTGAAAGAGACCGAGGATTTATTTGCTATCTTTGGGTTAGACGATCAGAGGAAGATCTTGTTGGCGGTTTGGCTTATGAAGGATGAAGCCGCTTATTGGTGGGAAGTCACCAATGGTACTAGGCCTGTTGAGGCTTGGGCCGATTTCAGGGCAAGGTTCGTGCTTAAGTTTATATCTTCTGCTGAGGAGAATCTGCAAATGGAGAGGTTCATAACTTTGAAACAAGGAGATATGTCTGTCAAAGAATATGTGAACAAGTTCAATCAGTTAGCTCGTTTTGGCTTGGATATGGTGAGTACTCCTCAGAAGAAGGCTCTTCGTTTTGCTAGAGGATTGAATGAGCCGTTGCAGGGATTGGCTATGTCACATATTCCCCATGGGGCCACGTTTGAGAGCTTGATTGATATGGCGTTACTTCAGGGAGATGTCAAGAAAGAGATCAAGATGAATGATACTCAAGCCAAGAAGACTGATTCCCAATGGAAAGGAAATCAGGGTAATCCAAGTGGTCAGAGCAGTCAAGGCAATCAGAACAAGAACAAGGACAAGAGTCAAGGCAACAAGGGGAACAACAACAAGGGCAATAACAACAAGGGGAAGTGCCATTATTGCGGTTCAGTTGGGCATCTTATTAAGGATTGTAAGAAGAGGAAAAGGAAGAATGGTGAATGCTTTTTCTGCGGTGAGACTGGACATTTCAGTAAGGATTGCCTGAAGAAGCAAGGGCAAGGCCAGGGTCAGACTCAGCGTGCTGGACCTTCAGGAGGGCAAGTTCATGCTCTCAATGCCGCTCCAGTTCCCGATCGAGGTAGTATTTCTGTTGAGAGCCTTGTATATATTTCTGATTTTCCAGTTCGTACCTTGTTTGATTCTGGTTCATCGCATAGCTTTATCTCATCTGATCTTGTTGATAGTTTGCACCTTAGTACTAGCTTGGTAGATGAACCCATCTGTGTCTCAAATCCTATTGGGGGTTCCGCCCATCTGTCTATGATATGTGGGGATTTGAGGATCTCTATACTGAGTGTATAGTTCTTGTGTAGTGCTTATGTTCTTGGTTTTAGGGGATACGGATTGATATTGAGCATGGATTGGTTGTCCAGATATGGAGCCATCCTTGATTGTGAGCATAGGGTTGTGAGGCTCGTGACTCGCCTCGGAAACACCCTAGAAATTTCTTGTAATCCGAGAGGTCCCGTCATGTTGTACTATCTTGAATCACTCGACTCGTCAATGGAAACTCTTCAGTCTGTGAGAGTGGTTCGAGAGTATCCGGATGTTTTCGAGGAAGTTAGGGGGTTGCCCCCTAAGCGAGAGATTGATTTCCGCATTTATCTGGTGGATAATGCAAAGCCGGTTTCTTTGCCCGTTCGGCACATGGCTCCGCGTGAAAGGCGGGAGCTAAGTAAGCAAGTGAAGGAGTTGCTTGAGAAGAACTTCATTAGATGAAGTATATCTGAATGGGGAGCGCCTGTGGTATTTGCTACCAAGGCAGATGGTTCTCTCTGACTTTGTGTTGACTATCGAGAGTTGAATAAGCTGACTAAGAAGAACAGACACCCGTTACCGAGGATTGATGATCTCTTTGACCAGCTTATCGGTGCTTCTGTTTTCTCTCAGCTTGATCTTGCTACTGGATTCCATCAGCTCAGGGTAGCTGAAGATAGTATAGACAAGACTGCGTTCAGAACTCCAGATGGATTCTTCGAATGGCTTGTCATGCCGTTCGGCTTGACTAATGCACCCGCATATTTCGTGGACTTGATGAGTAGGGTGTTCAGGGAGTTCTTGAACAAGTTTGTCGTGGTCTTCGTAGATGATATTCTGATCTTCTCTAAGGATGAGGAAGAGCACGCAAGGCATCTCGTGGAGGTGATGGATACGCTTAGAGCGCATCAGTTGAAGGCCAAGTTCTCCAAGTGTCACTTTTGGAGAAGGGAAGTTAGATTCCTTGGGCATATAGTATCTAAGCAAGGCTTAGTGGTGGATCCCGCTAAGGTAGTTGCAGTTCAGGATTGGAAGACTCCAAGGAATGCAACCGAAGTGAGAAGTTTTCTAGGTCTTGCAGGCTTTTACCGAAAGTTCATCAAGGACTTCGAGAAGATTTCCGCTCCTCTCACTAAATTGACGAAGAAGAATTTAGTTTTTGCTTGGAGCATAGAATGCGAGCTTGCTTTTCAGAGGCTCAAGAGAGCTCTCACATCAGCACCTGTTCTAGCTTTGCCCGATGGAGGGAAGTTATTTACAGTATACACCGATGCATGTGGCACGGGGTTAGGAGCTGTTCTGATGCAAGAAGGAAGAGTGATATGCTTTGGCGGTAGACAACTCAGAGTGCATGAGAAGAATTATCCCACTCATGACTTAGAGTTGGCAGCAATAGTATATGCACTCAAGGCTTGGCGCCATTATCTTCTGGGAGAAAGATTTGAGCTTTATACCGATCACAAGTCATTGAAGTATCTCTTTTCTCAGAAGGATCTGAATCTGAGGCAACAAAGATGGATGGAATTCTTGGCGTCCTACGATTTTGAGATAGCTTATACCCCTGGCAAGGGGAATGTGGTAGCAGATGCATTGAGTAGAAAAAGGTTGACTCTGAGTCCTCTATTCGTTGAGATGAAGAATTTAGAGTATGTGGCAACCTTTGATTTCTCTTTGGCGATTGAGTCGATGACCGGTTCTTTAGCATCTCTGGAACTCAGACCTACCCTTCTTGATCAAGTTGGGGCTTCGCAGAGAGAAGACCCTCAGATAGTTGAGATTATGGATAAGCAGATTCGAGGAGAGGCGTCTAGTCATCTCGCTCGATATTCTATTGATGACAAGGGTTGGCTGAGGAGAGACGGAAGGTTATGTGTTCCAATGGTAGAAGATTTAGTAAGGAAAGTTCTTGAGGAAGCGCATCGCTCTAAGTTGACTATACATCCGGGAGGAGATAAGATGTATAAAGATATGAAGCGCATTTTCTTTTGGCCTGGGATGAAGAAGGATGTGGCAGAGTTTGTCTCTAGATGTATCATTTGCCAGCAAGTTAAGGCCGAGTCGAAGAAGCCCGGTGGGCTATTGCATCCTCTAGACGTTCCACTATGGAAGTGGGAGAGTATTTCCATGGATTTTATCGATGGGCTACCAAGGTCAAGGAAAGGGAATACGAGCATTTGGGTTATCGTGGATAGACTTACGAAGAGTGCTCATTTCATTCCGGTGAAGAGCAAGAGGACCGCATCTTGGCTAGCGTCTGTATATCTTCGTGAGATTGTGAGACTACATGGAGTCCCTTCTAGTATAGTCAGTGACCGTGACCCAATCTTTACAAGTCAGTTCTGGAATAGCTTGCAAGAAGCTATGGGCACAAGGTTGAATCTAAGTATGGCTTATCACCCACAGACGGACGGTCAAACCGAAAGGGTGAATAGGGTACTCGAGGATCTGTTGAGGCTTTGTATTCTGGATTTTGGTGGTACTTGGGAAGACCATCTTCCTCTTGTTGAGTTTGCATATAATAACAGTTATCAGGCAAGCATAGGGATGGCACCATTTGAAGCTTTATATGGGAGACCGTGCAAGTCGCCTACATGTTGGTGGGAGACTACAGATGAGCTTATACTTGGGCCTGATATGATCAGAGATACATCCGAGAAGGTCGAGTTGATTCGGAGACGAATGAAAGCGGCCCAAGACCGACAGAAATCCTATGCTGATAAGCGAAGAACTGATTTGGAGTTTGATGTTGGGGATATGGTTTTCGTGAAGGTTTCTCCTTTGCGGAATGTGGTCCGATTTGGAGCCGTTGGGAAGTTAGCACCGAGGTTTGTTGGACCATTCCCTATTATAGAGAGGATTGGGCAGATGGCTTATAGAGTGGAGTTGCCCGAGAAGCTTGCCGGAGTACACGATGTTTTCCATGTCTCGCATCTCCGGAAGTGTTTACATGAATCAGCAGAGGTTGTTGAGCCAAGTGTTCTGAAAGATGTGGAAGTGGAGAAAGAGGCTACCTTGAGAAGAGCTCCGATTCGTATCTTGGGGACGGAGACCAAGAAGCTAAGGAATCGAGAGGTCAAGTTGGTGAAGGTTCAATGGGGTGAAGCCGAAGAAGACGCAACTTGGGAAACCGAGGAGAAGATGCGTGGGCTTTATCCATTCCTTTTTGAGGGTACACTCTCAATCTCTTTTCTTTGTTAGCATATCTTTCTCTTTGGTATCCATGTTTATCTAGTTTAACGTGTTAATCTCGTCATGAGAACCTTAGGTAGAAACCCTTTGGATGAAACATGTGTTTGAAACATGTTATGCTTGATGTTTGCAAGTGGTTGCAAGTGTTTGCAAGTGGTTACGCGTGGATGCATTATACACATTAGGCACTAGATCGGCTCACACACTCCTCATATTGCATATGCATGAGTGTTTATGCTTATTCATGGATGAAAATTTTTGTGTTATCACATGGATGTTGCATACGGATGTATGTTATGTGCACACATATAGATGTTATACATTATGTTAGGAATTGCATACATATGGATTCATTTCACTAACATAATTTGCATTGATGATATTTGCATTAGATAAGTACATATACACACACCTTTGCATATGTTCATACAACATTTAGAATCTTGTAAGGACAATGATTGCTCGTGGATGATGTTTTGAGTAGATGGATGTTGGATGGTAGGATATGTTCTTCCTAACTTAGAGATTTCGGGGACGAAATCCTTTAAGGAGGGGAGAATGTAACAACCCGTATTTTCAATAACCTGTTATAACATAAATCGAGGCAGAATTTAATTTATAAATCAGAATCAAGGGAAACGGGCTGTGCCATTGCGTTCGTCTCGGAAAAATACGCGAAATAGAGTTCGAGTTTTCGAAAATCGGAGTCCGTATGACCCGATTAAGGCCCAACGAAGTTTTCAGAAAATTTCAAAGTAAAAACAGAATTCAAATTCAAGTTTGAATTTGGAAATTAGGGCAGTTGGGCGCAGGCAGGAAATTTCCCGCCAGACCACCCATGTCGACAGCCCTGTCGACTGGGCAGTCGATGTAACACCCCGAAAATTCTATAACTGTGAAATTAACAAATTAAAGTATAATTAATTTGAAATCAAAGAACTAAGGGAAACGGGATACGCCATTGCGTTCGTCTCGGAAAAATACGCGAAATAGAGTCCGAGTTTTCGAAAAACGGAGTCCGTATGAAGAAGATATGGCCTTCAGAAGTTTTTGAATTAAATTTAAAATTCAAACAGAATTAAATAATTAAATATTCCGAAGTGGGGCCCATTGGGCCAGGGTGGAAGAACACCCGCCTGGGCCACCCAGGTCGACTGGGCTGTCGACCTGGGCTACCCATGTCGACAGGGCTGTCGACAGCCCTGTCGACAGGGGTATCGACCTGGTTGAGCCCAGTCAACCTGGCTGGCCAGGTCGGTGTGTGGTCGAATTTCTATGGTCTGCTTTGTCATTAGGGCTAGGTGGCGGGTTTTTATTGGTCTCTCTTCCTAATGAATGACTATGATCTAACCTAGCAACATCAATGGTCCTAATCAATTCCTAACCTCTATATAAACAACCCTAGACTAAACCCTAATCTATTCATTCAAATTAAGAACATAGCCGCCATGTTGCTGAGGAACGACAAAGAGTAGCCGCCAACTAGAGAGAGAATTAGGAAGAAAGTTCTAAAGCCTAAAGCAATTCAAGCAACCTAAAGCCAATCAATTCTACATAGGAATCATATCTCTTAATTAGAGAATTCGCCGCAACCATTGTAAGTAGAGTATTACTTTGGTATAATAAACAACTGTGTTGATGTGTATGCTTGAATTGTGGCAATGGAAGTAATTCATATTTGTGCGTTCTTATCAATTTATATACGTTTGGATATTCTTGAATTATATTATTCATTATAAAGAACTACATGCGGTAGTTCTATGCAAACATACGTTTGGAATATTGCGCAAATTATGTAGTCTATGTTGAAGCTACATGTAATAGTTGAGTGAAATTTATGCAAGTTTGGGCTTTGTTATTATGCCATCATGATGTATATTTTATGCATAAATCATTTTGCAAGTAATTGAAACAAGTTTGGTTGTTATAGTTCATATGAAACTATGTTGGAATTTTGACACCATAATCCATGTATTAAGTCATGCTTTTGCAAAACTTATGAATATGGCTAGGCTATGAATGATATTTGGCATAATTGAAATCTATGATTAAGTCTATCTTGTTTAAAAGAATTATATGATGACATATGTGAGACATGGCTAGGTTAGACTCAAAAATCCCTTTTTGCAAGTTTAAAGCAAACACCATGTTTAGGAATATTTATGCATAAGTATGTTTATACCATCGTTATGTGATTAGACTTAAACCATGATTAAGTTGAACTATGCTTTTGTGTTAGTAACAAAGTATCCCCTTTGTAAACATGTAGAAACCTTATGAACATGACTTGTTTATGCTTATGCTAGAAATACTTATGCCATGCTTATGTTTGATATTATGCCATGCTTATGCTAGAAATATTTATGCCATGCTTATGTTTGATATTATGCCTAAATAAAAATATAGGTTCATGTTGTAGTAAAACCTATGCAAGTTCACATGCTTTTATTCATGTCACCTATGTTACCACTATGCAAGTACACCGATTTCTATTTTGTATTTCCAACGTCGTATTGCAAGTTCATGCGCTCACCTTCCCCTCTTTGTGTATACGCCATAAGCCTCCCCTTTTCGCATGGCTAAATTGGGCTTTAAAAGGCTAAGCCCAATATATATATAAACGGACGTGTAAAACGGGGGAAAATAACGTTGGGTTAAAATTAATTAATGAATGAAAATATAAAATAGAAGGGCCCAAATTCAAGTATGGGTTGGGCCCGTGATTGGTGTAACCTTTACACCATTAACTTAATAATGGGCCGCAAATATTTACATATAAGAAATAAAGAAGAATGACAAGATATGTAAATGTAGAAAATACGATGTGTTTAACCCGAGGTTGGATTGAGTTGTGATGTAAACCTGCCCGGAACCGCCCGGCTGTCCAGTAGTCACAACAATACCTATCCAATGTGGGAGGTTAAACATGGAGCCCAATAAGGACCCGAGGTTAGACTGAGTTGTGGCGTAAGACTGCCCGGAACCAACCGGCAACAGGCAGCCACAACAATACCTGTCTAATGTGAGAGGTCAGGGCCTTAATAAGACAATTAAGGCTGAGTCAGGATTGTTAGGATTAAGTGGACTAAGACTTAATCAAAATGAAACATGCTAAACTAAACGGACTGGTGGGGGGTTAGGTTAGAAACACTTAACCAACTTAGCATGTTGGCTAGAGATAGAAAACCTAGTAACGGGGGACCCTTTTCAGCAGTAACCCTAAAAGGTGTATCAGGATACCCTGAAACTAGGCAGGGTGGGGCACGATTACTGGGCTGATTGTAAGAGGTCAAATCGACGGCGGTGGTGTAGCAGTGTAGGTTCTAACGGAGTGCGGGCGTGCACACACTCTGGCGTAGAAAAATAAGGCACTGGACACCAATAGCATACCTGTGCACTCTAAGGTTGTGTCGGGTTGCCACTATGGGACTTGATACACCCCATGGTGGGACCAGCATAGGTAACTACGACATCGGGGGCCGTAAGACACATGTAACTATGCGAGTAGGAGCCGATCATCATTGAATGGATCACATCACCCTGATTATGGGGTGCAAATTGGAAACTAGTTTATATGGGTTCAGAGATTAACATGGGGTACGATAGTATATTCGACCCTAGACAACTTAACCAAGTTTATAGTGCATGCCCACTTCTTGTTTATACTTATCATACCCAGTTCTTTATTCATAGACAAAATAGTACTAGACTTACTCAGGCTTTATGTCTGACTCTATTTTTCTTTCGTCTTCTTTCTTCCGTTTCCCCCCCCAGGTCCTCAGGGAGGGAACACAGCAGCTTGACCAACCTCAACATCCAGCTTGAAGAAGAGAAGTGTATTGCTTGGACTTTCCTGTTTTGAACTATGGCTTTGGACAATCCACTATGGGGCTTTTGCAGTTTATCTATGTTTTATTTATGCTTCTTTAAAAATAGTGTACTCAAGACAGATTATGAAAGTGTTAAGTTATGTTTTTGGAAAGGATGTTGTTGTAACACGTATTTGATTTTATGAAATAAAATTTGTTGTTCTTCCGCTGTTTACAAATATGTGTTCTTATATCTGTCTTGTATATCTGTGACTTGTACTTATAAACCTCCACCAAAATTAGGGCATTCCCTTTGAGAGTGACCTTAATGGAGGTGGGGTGTTTCACTTGGTATCAGAGCATAGGTTTACCAGATAAGATAAAAAGTTTTGAAAAATTATTTTCAAAAAGGAAATTTAAAGAAGCATTTTTAAAAGAAAAATATTATTTTATTTTAAAAAAGGCAAAGTCCACTCCCCAAAGCCATAGGTACTATCTCTTATTCTTCGTTTTGAATCTATCCTTTTTGTTTCAGCATGTCCCAAGATCTTAACTTGCCGGAAGGGGTGCCAATACCTGGTTGGTTTAGACGGTTCTTAGAAGCAAGGGCCACTCAGCCAGGTCCTACCGTTCCTCCTCCCCCAGCTGAAGGAAATCACCCAGCTGCAGCAGCACCTTTTCCTCCACCTCCTCCTCGGGGAAACACGTTTGCTAAGATATGTAAAGATTTTAAGGCTATGGGAGGAAGGGACTTCCATGGAACTGAGTCCTTCGTGGCAGCTAGAAATTGGCTGAAAGAAACGGAGGACCTATTCATCATCTTTGAGGTAGAAGATAGACAAAAAGTACAATTGGCGGTATGGCTATTGAAGGGCGAGGCTTCCTACCGGTGGGAAGTCACTAACGCTGAAAGACCAGTGGGGACATGGGAGGACTTTAGGGCAAGGTTTGAGACCAAATTTCTCTCAGATGCAGAAAGGAGTTTGCAGTTGGAGAAATTCCTATTTCTTAAGCAAGGAGACAAGACTGTTAGAGAGTATGTGAATCAGTTCGATGAGCTGGCTAGGTTTGGGCTTGACCTAGTCAACACCCCGCACAAGAAGGCTCTCCGTTTCGTCAAAGGGTTGAATGAGCCATTACACAGTTTGGCCATGACCCATATACCCATGGGAGCCACGTATGAAAGATTGGTGCAAATGGCATTGCTGAATGAAGAGGACAAGGGCAAGAAGGAGACAAAGGCAGAAAGCTCTCAAGGGAAGAAAGAGGGTTTGCAGCCTAAGAAGACAGACTTTAAAAAAGGCGGGGAAGGCAACAAAGAGAAGAGGACGTGCAATTTCTGTGGCAAAGTGGGGCACTTAGTAAAGGACTGCCGGAAAAAGAAGGCCAAGGAGAATGGTGGGTGCTTTTCTTGCGGTGAGACAGGCCATAGGGCTAAGGATTGCCCAAAGAAACGAGGACAGGGGCAGGGGGCTGGATCCACCCCAGGGGCACAGGTTCATGTGCTAGAAGCGCCACCTTTGCAACAGCGAGGTATAAATACTTCTGTAGAAAGTGTAGTTTATCTTTACGATAACCCCGTTCGCACTTTATTTGATTCTGGCGCATCACACTCCTTTATCTCGTCTGCTTTAGTAGAATCTCTGCACCTAAAAACTGGTATGGTAGAGGACCCCTTAATTGTTTCAAACCCAATTGGGGGCCCAGCTCATTTGTCTATGATCTGTGTGGGATTGAAAATTTCTATTCTAAGTGTAGAATTCCTATGTAGTGCCTTTGTTTTGGGCTTTTCGGGGTATGGTTTGATTTTGGGTATGGATTGGCTATCCAGTAATGGGGTCATCCTTGATTGTGAGAAAAAGGGTTGTTAGGCTCCTAACCCAGCTCGGTAATACTTTGGAAATTTCTTGTAATCCCTCGTATGCGGTTATGCTTAGTTATCTTGAATCGCTAGATGCCTCTGTTGAAAATTTGCAATCAGTTAGAGTGGTCCGGGAATATCCGGATGTCTTTGAAGAGGTGAAGGGCTTACCTCCGAAGCGGGAAATAGACTTCCGCATATATCTTGTAGATAATGTAAAGCCCGTTGCGTTGCCCATTAGACACATGGCTCCACGAGAAAGGAAAGAGCTCAGTAAACAGATTAAAGAGCTTCTAGAAAAGGGGTTCATTAGGAGGAGCATTTCAGAATAGGGCGCTCCAGTAGTGTTCGCCACTAAGGCTGAAGGTTCATTTCGCTGATGCATGAGTTGTAAAGAATCACCTTAGTAAGTACATTTGGCAACATAGTTGACATTTGTTTATTTTCAAGAGATAATTCATCTATGTGGAATACCTTCTAGTAAGTGAACAAGATCCAAGATTCACTAATGAATTTTGGAGAGCTTGCATGGAACCATGAGTACGCAGTTAGGCTTGAGCCAAGTATACTAGAAGGAGAATAAGTGAAAAAGGAAACAAGAATTAAGAAGCTACGAAATTGTGAAGTTAAAGATGGACAAAGCATAATGGAGTTAAGCTCAAGAAATGCGACTTAGAAGATTGAAGACTAGATTCGTGCATAATATCTCTTCTTAAGAGTATATCCTTGATCCCTCTCTTCCTGTAGAGCTTACTTGCATAATATCTTTTAGGTATATCCTCTCGGTCCCATTCTCAATCCAATTTCTGTTGCAAACCACATAGGGAGTATGAATCATCTGTTAGTAACACATGTTGGGGCTCGAGGGTGTTCATTGGTTTGACTAAAGTTTTTGGGTTTTATATGATACAGATTGGTCTTAGGAAGGGACTCCCTTATGACCTAAAAGGAGTCCATCATGCTTAGTTGCCTAGAATCATATATGGTGGTTGGGTTGAGCAACTCTTTGGGTGTCAGTCTGATGTTGATTTCGGTCTTCGGGGCTGATGCTTAGGGAGTTCTTCTCCTAATCAATATATATGTGGCATAGGTTTTCAGTTTTGACATTGCCTAATGGGCACAAAGTTTTTACTTCGACTATACCTTTAGATAGGAACAATTGGGAAAATTTCCTATAGATTAGAGCTACCCGAGAAGTTGGCCGGAGTCCACAACGTTTTTCACGTTTCACATCTCCGAAAATGTCTACATGAGTCAGCTGAAGTGGTAGAGCCAAATATCCTCGAAGAGGCCGAAGTGGAACGCGAAGCAACCATAAGAAAAGTTCCAACCCGCATCTTAGGAACGGAAGTGAACAAGCTACGCAACCGCGAAGTCAAGCTCGTCAAAGTTCAGTGGAGCGACGCCGAGGAAGACGCGACTTGGGAAACTGAAGCTAGAATCCGTACAGCCTACCCTTTTCTGTTCGAGGGTACATCCTTGATCTTTCCTTTTCCTTAAGTTGCGCTTTTATCTATCTTTTTAGGTATCTTTCCTCGACCTTATCTTTTAGGTAGAATCTTTTTGGATGAAAACATGTAGTTGAAACATGTTATGGATGATGGTTGCAAGTGGTTGCAAGTGATTGCTAGTGGTTGCTCGTGGTTGCATATACACACAATCTAGGTTTTAGATCGGCTCAGTCACTTCATATTGCATATGCATATATGTTTGTATTCGTATATGATTGAACTTTAATGTGTTGTCATTGCATTTGTATTGAATGATTGAGCACTCATGTAGAATCATGAATAGGAAAATTTGCATACATAATGGATTCATGGCACTTACATAACTCGCATTAAGGAGGTCAACTGAATCAGTAGACCGCCTGATTTTGCATTAGATAAGTACATGTACACACACACTTTGCATATGATCATGAAGCATTAGAAGTCTTTTAAGGACAATGGATGCTCGTGTTTGATGGATGAGTAGATGGATGATTGGATGTTAGGATATACATTCCTCCTAACTTGAAGATTTCGGGGACGAAATCCTTTTAAGTGGGGGAGAATGTAACACCCCGAAAATTCTATAACTGTGAAATTAACAAATTAAAGTATAATTAATTTGAAATCAAAGAACTAAGGGAAACGGGATACGCCATTGCGTTCGTCTCGGAAAAATACGCGAAATAGAGTCCGAGTTTTCGAAAAACGGAGTCCGTATGAAGAAGATATGGCCTTCAGAAGTTTTTGAATTAAATTTAAAATTCAAACAGAATTAAATAATTAAATATTCCGAAGTGGGGCCCATTGGGCCAGGGTGGAAGAACACCCGCCTGGGCCACCCAGGTCGACTGGGCTGTCGACCTGGGCTACCCATGTCGACAGGGCTGTCGACAGCCCTGTCGACAGGGGTATCGACCTGGTTGAGCCCAGTCAACCTGGCTGGCCAGGTCGGTGTGTGGTCGAATTTCTATGGTCTGCTTTGTCATTAGGGCTAGGTGGCGGGTTTTTATTGGTCTCTCTTCCTAATGAATGACTATGATCTAACCTAGCAACATCAATGGTCCTAATCAATTCCTAACCTCTATATAAACAACCCTAGACTAAACCCTAATCTATTCATTCAAATTAAGAACATAGCCGCCATGTTGCTGAGGAACGACAAAGAGTAGCCGCCAACTAGAGAGAGAATTAGGAAGAAAGTTCTAAAGCCTAAAGCAATTCAAGCAACCTAAAGCCAATCAATTCTACATAGGAATCATATCTCTTAATTAGAGAATTCGCCGCAACCATTGTAAGTAGAGTATTACTTTGGTATAATAAACAACTGTGTTGATGTGTATGCTTGAATTGTGGCAATGGAAGTAATTCATATTTGTGCGTTCTTATCAATTTATATACGTTTGGATATTCTTGAATTATATTATTCATTATAAAGAACTACATGCGGTAGTTCTATGCAAACATACGTTTGGAATATTGCGCAAATTATGTAGTCTATGTTGAAGCTACATGTAATAGTTGAGTGAAATTTATGCAAGTTTGGGCTTTGTTATTATGCCATCATGATGTATATTTTATGCATAAATCATTTTGCAAGTAATTGAAACAAGTTTGGTTGTTATAGTTCATATGAAACTATGTTGGAATTTTGACACCATAATCCATGTATTAAGTCATGCTTTTGCAAAACTTATGAATATGGCTAGGCTATGAATGATATTTGGCATAATTGAAATCTATGATTAAGTCTATCTTGTTTAAAAGAATTATATGATGACATATGTGAGACATGGCTAGGTTAGACTCAAAAATCCCTTTTTGCAAGTTTAAAGCAAACACCATGTTTAGGAATATTTATGCATAAGTATGTTTATACCATCGTTATGTGATTAGACTTAAACCATGATTAAGTTGAACTATGCTTTTGTGTTAGTAACAAAGTATCCCCTTTGTAAACATGTAGAAACCTTATGAACATGACTTTTTTATGCTTATGCTAGAAATACTTATGCCATGCTTATGTTTGATATTATGCCATGCTTATGCTAGAAATATTTATGCCATGCTTATGTTTGATATTATGCCTAAATAAAAATATAGGTTCATGTTGTAGTAAAACCTATGCAAGTTCACATGCTTTTATTCATGTCACCTATGTTACCACTATGCAAGTACACCGATTTCTATTTTGTATTTCCAACGTCGTATTGCAAGTTCATGCGCTCACCTTCCCCTCTTTGTGTATACGCCATAAGCCTCCCCTTTTCGCATGGCTAAATTGGGCTTTAAAAGGCTAAGCCCAATATATATATAAACGGACGTGTAAAACGGGGGAAAATAACGTTGGGTTAAAATTAATTAATGAATGAAAATATAAAATAGAAGGGCCCAAATTCAAGTATGGGTTGGGCCCGTGATTGGTGTAACCTTTACACCATTAACTTAATAATGGGCCGCAAATATTTACATATAAGAAATAAAGAAGAATGACAAGATATGTAAATGTAGAAAATACGATGTGTTTAACCCGAGGTTGGATTGAGTTGTGATGTAAACCTGCCCGGAACCGCCCGGCTGTCCAGTAGTCACAACAATACCTATCCAATGTGGGAGGTTAAACATGGAGCCCAATAAGGACCCGAGGTTAGACTGAGTTGTGGCGTAAGACTGCCCGGAACCAACCGGCAACAGGCAGCCACAACAATACCTGTCTAATGTGAGAGGTCAGGGCCTTAATAAGACAATTAAGGCTGAGTCAGGATTGTTAGGATTAAGTGGACTAAGACTTAATCAAAATGAAACATGCTAAACTAAACGGACTGGTGGGGGGTTAGGTTAGAAACACTTAACCAACTTAGCATGTTGGCTAGAGATAGAAAACCTAGTAACGGGGGACCCTTTTCAGCAGTAACCCTAAAAGGTGTATCAGGATACCCTGAAACTAGGCAGGGTGGGGCACGATTACTGGGCTGATTGTAAGAGGTCAAATCGACGGCGGTGGTGTAGCAGTGTAGGTTCTAACGGAGTGCGGGCGTGCACACACTCCGGCGTAGAAAAATAAGGCACTGGACACCAATAGCATACCTGTGCACTCTAAGGTTGTGTCGGGTTGCCACTATGGGACTTGATACACCCCATGGTGGGACCAGCATAGGTAACTACGACATCGGGGGCCGTAAGACACATGTAACTATGCGAGTAGGAGCCGATCATCATTGAATGGATCACATCACCCTGATTATGGGGTGCAAATTGGAAACTAGTTTATATGGGTTCAGAGATTAACATGGGGTACGATAGTATATTCGACCCTAGACAACTTAACCAAGTTTATAGTGCATGCCCACTTCTTGTTTATACTTATCATACCCAGTTCTTTATTCATAGACAAAATAGTACTAGACTTACTCAGGCTTTATGTCTGACTCTATTTTTCTTTCGTCTTCTTTCTTCCGTTCCCCCCCCCAGGTCCTCAGGGAGGGAACACAGCAGCTTGACCAACCTCAACATCCAGCTTGAAGAAGAGAAGTGTATTGCTTGGACTTTCCTGTTTTGAACTATGGCTTTTGGACAATCCACTATGGGGCTTTTGCAGTTTATCTATGTTTTATTTATGCTTCTTTAAAAATAGTGTACTCAAGACAGATTATGAAAGTGTTAAGTTATGTTTTTGGAAAGGATGTTGTTGTAACACGTATTTGATTTTATGAAATAAAATTTGTTGTTCTTCCGCTGTTTACAAATATGTGTTCTTATATCTGTCTTGTATATCTGTGACTTGTACTTATAAACCTCCACCAAAATTAGGGCATTCCCTTTGAGAGTGACCTTAATGGAGGTGGGGTGTTTCAGTCGACATGGTTAGGCCCAAGTCGACAGCCCTGTCGACTTGGGTGTCCACTTGGTTCAGCCGGGCAGTTTTGCCTGGTGCACCATTTTGGAGTTGTGTTGAGTTTGGAGGCCAGATTCGGTTTTGAGGGCTGAGATTGGAATTAGGGTTTAATCCTAAGGCTAAAACTAATCCTAATCTCTATAAATAAGACCCTAGACCTAACCTAATCATCATTAATCAACCCTACAACTAAACTATGGCAAAATCATTCCTCTCATGGCCTCCACTCTCTTCATAAAATTCTAAGTTATTTCTATGAGAGATTTTCCATGCATACAAGTGTTTTCAAGCTTGTATGAGTGTCATTAGCTTGCATTCAAGTCAAGTTTCCATATTTACATCATAAAGCAAGGGTTTTGATCATTTTGGCTCAAGGGTTTTTCTATTGGAGCTTGCATTTTGGGTTTATTTGATTGCATAAGGGCTTTGTCTCAATCTATATATTTTTTTGTGTCTTCATAAGCATTGTAAGCCCTTTTCTACTTTCATATTTAAACTCTAAAGTTAAATGAATGATGCAAGTTTGGTTGATCATTATGATATGCAAGTTTGCCATGATATGCAAGTTTACTATGTCATGTTATGCAAGTTTGATATGTTATGATATGCAAGTTTGCCATGTTATGTTATGCAAGTTTGCCATGTTATGTATGCAAGTTTGGGTGGATCATTTTACTCATGTTATCATGTTATGCAAGCTTACCTTGAGTATATGAACATAAAGCTTCAAGCTTTATGCTAAAGGTTGCATTTTGGCAACATGTAAGTTATCATATCTCTTATGATAACTTGCATGTGAGGCTAAATGCGAACTTATGGCCATTTCTACATGTCATTTATCACCATGTATCACCAATATGCTAAGTTTGGTTTTATGCATGCTTTTGAGGCCTAAAAATGTAATATGCAAGTATATGAACATATGTACATTTCATATGCCACCATGTTAAACTTGTGGCTTCAACACCTTTATGTCATGATTATGCCAAGTTCCCTCTTTCTATCCTTTATGCGCTATTGTGATATGTAAGCGATGGGATTGCGTTTGGGGTTGGGTAAACTTAAAAGACATAAAAACATAAGATTGGGAATTTACCTATTAAGTTAGGTCTACCCATTGGGAATTTACCTATTAAGTTAGGTCTACCCTAATGCTTGAAAACTTGTAATATGTTTTGGAAACATAATGGACATGACACTTAGAAAATATAAGTGTGACCAACTCGAGGTTGGGTTGAGTTTGTAGCGTAAACCTACCCGGAACCGACCGGCTTAACTAGTTGCTACAAACAATAGGACCCAATGTGAGAAGTTGGTCATGTTGTACCTTGAACTCGAGGTTAGACCAAGTTGTGGTATAATGCTACCCGGAACCGACCGGCTTAACTAGTAACCGCAATGAAGTCTAATGTGAGAGGTTAAGGCACATTAATTAATTAATGCCTCATGGTTAGGGTTTAAGTCATGGTCCACTTAATACTTAATCAATGTGGGCTTGGAAGATTAATCAGGGTTAAGTCGTGAACTCATCGTTACACTTAACCAAGTTAATCCATGATTAGCAAGAGGGTTAAACCGTACTTAACCCACTAGAAAATCCTAGCAACCGGGGTCCACTCCAGCAGTAATCCCAAGTTTGTATCATCATGACCCTAGGGACTAGGCTAGGGTGGGGCACGATTACTGGACTTGAGGTAAGTGGCCAAAAACGACGGTAGAGTGGTACGCCGGTGTAGTTCCGGACGGACTATGGTCGTGCACGTAGTCCGTAGCCGGAGAAAATCAAGCATGGGTACCAGTAGATCTAAGACTGTGCACTTATGTTTATGGTGTCCAGGGGTTGACACCCTAGGGCTTGATACACCCGACGGGAGACTCAGCACAGTCTGACTACAATTATGTTTGGGCCGTATTGACGCCAACACGTGACGAGTTAGGCTTATAGGGAGCCGATCGACTAGACCGAGTAGTTGGACCTTGATCTAGGTCATCTCAAACTATTTGGGCCAAGCTTGGGCCAAGGGATCAATTCTTGTTTTACTTGACATGTTAGAATGCTAGTACACCCGTGGTGCAAAACTTAACCTTGATTATGCGATGACACCTTTATCTACCTTGTTAGTTAATCATCATGCTAGTATGTTGTTATCCTTATGTTCATCCCTGCTTCTCATGCCAGTTAACTTTATCAGTTTACATTGATTGTAGTAGGGCTTACTCAGTCTTTTTGACTGACCTGTTTTTCTTTCGCCTCTTTTCTTCCGTTTCACCCCCCCCCCCAGCTTCTCAGGGTGGGAATATTGGAGCTTAGCTTGGATTTCTGATCGCTTGCTTGTGGGATTTTAGCTCATGTACGGTCTTGACATGAAGCTAGCTATGGTTATCACTTATTTTGGGGATAGTACTTATGTATTTCAGTTTTTCAGTGATGTTGTTTTTATCTAGACTTGTGTATTTGGAAAGTTGACATTATGTTGTACCAGACTTGTTTTGAAATAGTTTGAAATCTTCCGCTGTTTTACTTATCTTATTTACTCTGTTTACATATATACATATGTTCTTGTTCTGCCTTGATATACCATTATGCATGTTTACCCGGTACAAACGCCCCTCCAAAGTCAAAGTGCTTGCAAGAGCCACCCTGGCGGAGGTGGGGTGTTACATTCCCTCTCCTTGACCTAGGCAATCCATCCACAAAATCCATAGAAATACTCTCCCACTTCCATTGTGGTACTTCCAATGGATGTAATAGCCTACCCGGTTTCTTTGACTCGGCTTTCACTTGTTGGCACACCATGCACTTTGAAACATACTCTGCTACATCCTTCTTCATTCCGGCCCAAAAGAAAATGCGCTTCATATCTCTATACATCTTATCTCCTCCCGGATGTATAGTCATCTTCGAGTGATGTGCTTCTTCAAGAACTTTATGCACCAAGTCTCCTACTTGTGGAACACATAGCCTTCCATCACGCCTTAGCCAACCCTTATCATCAATAGTATATCTAGCAAGGTGACTAGACGTCTCACCACGAATCAATCTGTCCATGACCTCGACTATCTGTGGATCTTCCTTCTGCGAAGCCCCAACTTGATCAAGAAGTGTGGGTCTAAGCTCAAGGGATGCTAATGAACCTGTCATCGACTCAACAGCCATTGTGAAATCAAAGGTTGCCAGGAATTCTAAGTTCTTCATCTCAATGAACAAGGGGCTCAAAGTCAATCTCCTTCTGCTTAGTGCATCTGCCACAACATTACCCTTGCCAGGGGTATAAGCTATCTCGAAGTCATAAGAGGCCAAGAATTCCATCCACCTTTGCTGCCTTAGATTCAATTCTTTTTGCGAGAAGAGGTATTTGAGTGTCTTGTGATCAGTATACAACTCAAACCTTTCGCCCAGAAGATAGTGGCGCCAGGATTTAAGTGCAAAGACGATTGCTGCTAACTCCAAATCATGAGTGGGATAGTTCTTCTCATGAACTTTAAGTTGCCTACCCCCATAACATATCACTCTTCCCTCTTACATCAGAACAGCTCCTAGCCCCGTACCACATGCATCGGTGTACACGGTAAACATCTTACCACTATCGGGTAATGCCAAAACTGGGGCTGAGGTAAGGGCTCTTTTGAGCTTTTGAAAAGCAAGCTCACACTCCAAGTCCCATGCAAAGACTAAGTTCTTCTTCGTCAACTTAGTAAGAGGGGCCGAAATCTTAGTGAAGTCCCTGATGAACTTCCTATAGTAGCCCGCCAGACCGAGAAAGCTTCTTACTTCTGTTGCATTCCTAGGAGTCTTCCAGTCTTGAACCACAACCACTTTCGCGGGATCCACCGCTATGCCTTGCTTAGAAACTATATGTCCAAGAAACCGAACTTCCCTTCTCCAGAAATGACATTTGGAGAACTTGGCTTTCAACTGATGCGCTCTAAGCGTATCCATCACTTCCTTAAGATGCCTAGCATGCTCTTCCTCATCCTTTGAGAAGATCAAAATATCATCCACGAAGACAACACCAAACTTGTTAAGGAACTCCCTGAACACCCTACTCATCAAGTCTACGAAGTAGGCGGGTGCATTAGTCAATCTGAATGGCATGACAAGCCATTCAAAGAATCCATCTGGAGTCCTAAACGCAGTTTTATCAATGCTATCCTCAGCTACTCTAAGTTGATGGAATCCGGTGGCTAGATCGAGTTGAGAGAAAACAGAAGCACCAACCAGCTGATCAAAGAGATCATCAATCCTCGGTAAAGGGTGCCTATTCTTCATTGTCAGCTTGTTCAACTCTTGATAATCAACACATAGACGAAGCGAACCATCCGCCTTAGTAGCGAATACCACCGGAGCACCCCATTCAGAAATGCTTCGTCTAATAAAATTCTTTTCAAGCAACTCCTTGATTTGCTTACTGAGCTCCCTTCTTTCACGTGGGGCCATGTGCCTAACGGGCAATGATACTGGCTTGGCATTATCGACTAGATAATGCGGAAATCTATCTCTCGTTTAGGGGGTAATCCCTTAACTTCTTCAAAGACATCAGGAAAGTCTCAGACCACCCTTACAGATTGCAGATCATCGATAGACGAGTCGAGAGATTCAAGATAACATAACATGACGGGACCTCTAGGGTTACAAAAAATTTCTAGGGTATTACCGAGGCGAGTCATGAGCCTCACCACCCTATGTTCACAATCGAGAATGGCTCCATAGCTGGACAACCAATCCATGCCCAAGATCAACCCATATCCCGTGAACCCGAGAACATAAGCATTACACGTGAATTCAACGGTCAAGATAGAAATCTTCAAATCCACACAAATCATAGATAGATGGGCGGAACCCCCAATTGGATTTGAAACACAA
This sequence comes from Allium sativum, assembly GCA_030737875.1. Taxonomy (NCBI): domain Eukaryota; kingdom Viridiplantae; phylum Streptophyta; class Magnoliopsida; order Asparagales; family Amaryllidaceae; genus Allium; species Allium sativum. Next base: position 127,423,912 of record CM060924.1, read on the forward strand.
ACGGGATCCTCAACTAGGCTAGTACTTAGGTGCAAACTTTCAACAATGTCAGAAGAGATAAAACTATGCGATGCGCCAGAATCAAATAAGGTGCGAACAGGATAATCAGAAATATAAACAAGACTTTCTACAGAAATACTACCTCGATCCTGAACTGGAGCAGCGTTGAGAGCATGCACTTGCCCTCCAGAAGGTCCTGCACGCTGATTCTGCCCTTGCTTCTTGGGGCAATCCTTGCTAAAATGTCCGGTCTCTCCACAATGAAAGCATTCGCCCATCTTCCTCTTCTTCTTTCTACAGTCTTTAGCTATGTGCCCAACAATCCCACAGTAGTTGCATTTTCTTGGGTCCTTTGCCTTGGCCTTGTTGCCTTTGTTCTTGTTGTTTTTGTTGTTCTGATTGCTCTGATTTCCTCCCCACTTGGAGTCTGTCTTCTTGGCTTGAGTCTCATTAGCCTTGACTTCCTTCTTGCCATTCTTATCGTCTCCTTGAAGCAATGCCATGTCTACTAGCCCTTCAAAAGTGGCCCCCATGGGTATGTGAGATAGGGCTAAACCTTGTAATGGCTCGTTCAACCCTCGTGCAAAGCGTAAAGCCTTCTTCTGGGGAGTATTAATCATGTCCAAACCGAATCGGATGAGCTTGTTAAACTCATTCACGTACTCCCTCGCTGTCATGTCCCCTTGCTTCAAAGATATAAACTTCTCCAATTGCAGATTCGCCTCAGCTGATGATAGAAATTTAAGCCCAAATCTTGTCCTAAAGTCGACCCAAGTCTCTATAGGCCTCGTAGCATTGGTGACCTCCCACCAATAAGCAGCTTCTTCTTTTAATAACCATGCTGCCAATAAAACCCTTCTATGATCTTGCACATCAAAGATGGCGAAGAGATCTTCAGTTTCTTTCAACCAATTTCTTGCCTCCACAAAAGTCTCCGTCCCAATAAAGTTCTTTCCACCCATCGCCTTAAAGTCTTTGCAAATCTTAGCGAAGTCTGCTTGCGGATTCTGAGGAGGAGGAGGAGGAACCTCAGTTATATTGGGGGTATTTGCTGGGCCCACATCATTGGCCCTAGCTTCCAAGTACCTCCGGAACCATCCGAGAATGGTCACTCCCTCGGGAAGGTTAAGATCAGCCATACTGAAAAAGGAAAAAGATAGATTCAGAACGAAGAAACGAAGGATAGTGCTATGGCTTTTGGGGAATAGCCTTTTTAAAATAACTAGACTTTTCTTGGAAAATACTTAATTGGTTTTGAAAATAGTTTTTCGAATGGTAAGTTTTAAAAACACTTTTGCTCAAATCTTGTAAACCTTATGCTCTGATACCAAATGTAACACCCCACCTCCTCCAGGGTAATTCTTGCAAGCACACTAGCTTTGGAGGGGCGTTAAACAAGGTAAACATGCATGCAGATATCACAAGACAGAACATATAAGTAAAACATAGTAGTAAAGCAGCGAATAAAACTTGCATTTTCAAAACCATAGTTAAGTTACAACAAAGTACTTAGTCATTATTTTCCAACAAACAAAGTCTAGAAAGAAACATAAACTGGAAAAACTGAAATACATAAAGTACTATCCCCAAAGTGAAGTGATAAACCATAGCTAGCTCAATGTCCAAAACCATACATGAGCAAATCCAGTAAGCAAGCTGTAAAGATCCAAGCTAAGCTCCAATGTTCCCACCCTGAGAACCTGAGGGGGGGGGGAACAGAAGAAAAGAGGCGAAAGAAAACAGGTCAATCAAAAAGACTGGTAAGCCCTAACTACTATCTGTCCATGAACTAGTAAAGTTAACTGGCATGAGAAGCTGAGATGAACATAAGGATAACAACATACTGGCATGGTGATTAACTAACAAGATAGATAAAGGTGACATCGCATAATCAAGGTTAAGTTTTGCACCACGGGTGTACTAGCATTTTAACATGTCAAGTAAAAACAAGGATTGATCCCTTGGCCCAAGCTTGGCCCAACATCATGAGATGACCTAAATCAAGGTCCAACTACACGGTCTAGTCGATCGGCTCCCTATAAGCCTAACTCGTCAAGTGTCGGTGTCATACGGCCCAAACATGCAATGTAGATAAACTGCGCTAGGTCCACCCTAGGGTGTATCAAGTCCAAGGTTGTCAACCTCGGACACCAATCAAGTATGCACAGTCTAGATCTACTGGTACCCGTGCCTGATTCTCCAACTCTGGACTATGTGCACGACCATAGTCCGCCTGGACCTACACCGGCGTACCTACTCAGCCGTCGTTTTGGTCGCTTACATGTCAGCCCAGTAATCGTGCCCCACCCTAGCCTAGTCCTAGGGTCTTATGATACTATCAAGAGGGTTACTGCTGAAAAGGACCATGCAACAAGGGTTTCCTTAACGGGTTAAATGTGGTTAACCCGATCCAAATGTGGATTAAATTGGTTAAGTGTACCCAAGGTTCATGACTTAACCCCGATTAACCCATCAAGCCCAAATTGATTAAGTATTAAGTGGATCATGACTTAACCCTAATCAGGAGGCATTAATTAACTTAATGTGCTTTAACCTCTCACATTAGACCTTGTTGTGGTTACTAGTTAAGCCGGGCGGGTCCGGGTAGCTTTACACCACAACTTGGTCTAACCTCGGGTTCGAGCACAACATGACCAACTTCTCACATTGGGTCCTATTGTTTGTAGCCACTAGTTAAGCCGGGCGGGTCCGGGTAGATTTATGCTACAAACTCAACCCAACCTCGAGTTGGCCACACTCATATTTTCTAAGTTTCATGTCCATTATGTTTCCAAAACATAATTACAAGTTAACATATCACGTTATGTTATAAAAACCATGTTTATGTCATAATGTTACCCAACCCCAACGTAATCCCATCGTTTACTTAGTCGCAACAACGCATAAAGGATAAAATAGGGAACTTGGCATAATCATGAAAAAAGGTGTTGAAGCCACAAGTTTAACATGGTGGCATATGAAATGTACATATGTTCATATACTTGCATATTGCATCATTAGGCTTCAAAAGCATGCATAAAACCAAACTTAACATATGAGTGATACATGGTGATAAATGACATGTAGAAGTTGCTAGAAGTTCGCATTTAGCCTCACATGCAAGTTATCATAAGGTATATGATAACTTTCATGTTGCCAAAATGCAACCTTTAATATAAAGCTTGGAGCTTTATGCTCACAACCTCAAGTTTAACTTGCATAACATGATAACATGTGTATAATGATCAACCCAAACTTGCATAACATAGCAACATGTGTCATACATCATGATTAAACCAACTTGCATAACATAATGATCAACCAAACTTGCATATCATGATGATCAACCCAAACTTGCATCATTCATTTAACTTTAGAGTTCAATAAAAAGAAAGTAGAAAAGGGCTTACAATGCTATGAAGACACAAATGAATATTTATTATAAAGATTGAGACGAAGCCCTTATGCAATCACCAAAAAGACCCAAATATGAATGCTCCAATGAAAAACCCTTGAGCCAAATCAATAAAAACCCTTGATTTGAAATAGAAATGTTGCAACTTGACTTGAATGCAAGCTAACAACACTCATACAAGATTGAAAACACTTGTATGAACTCACAATCTCTCATAGAAATAAACTTAGGAATTTTATCATGAGAGTGGAGGCCATGAGAGGAACAATTTTGACATAGTTTAGTTGTAGGATTGAATAATGGTGATTTAGGCTAGGTTTAGGGGTCCTTTTATAGAAGATTAGGATAGTATTAGCCATAGGATTAACCCTAGATTCAATCAGAGCCCTCAAATCCCGTCACTAGCCAACAAAACAGGTCAAAACAGCCAGAATGGTGCACCAGGTTGCCTGGGTCCGACCAGGCAGGTCGACCCCCGGGTCGACCCTGGGGTCGACTCCCCAGTCGACCTGGTCCTACCCAGGTTGACTCCCAGGTCGACCCCCAGGTCGACCTGGTCTGGGCGGGATTTTTCCCGCCTACCCCGAATTTTCTGAAATTTGAATCTGTTTTGAATTTGAATTTTTCGTGAAACTTCACGAGGCCATATCTCGGTCATATGGACTCCGATTTTCGAAAACTCGGACTCTATTTCGCGTATTTTTCCGAGACAAACGCAATGGCACAGACCGTTTCCCTTGTTTCAGATATTACAGTTTAATTCTGCCTTGATTTATGTTATAACATGTTATTTAAAAATACGGGTTGTTACATCCATTCCCAGTCCTCGAGCAAGTTGGGAATTTGGCGTATGAAGTAGAGCTACCTGACAAGATGGCGGGAGTTCACAACGTATTTCATGTTTCCCAGTTAAGGAAGTTTGTGCAAGACCCTAATGTGGTTATTTCACCAGATCAGTTGGACGATATCGAGGTTGAACCTGAGGCGGTTGAGAACCGCAAGCCTATGCGTATTGTTGGGAACGATACGAAGCAGCTTCGAAGGAAGGCAGTGACACTAGTCAAAGTCCAGTGGGGTGAGAATGAAAAAGACTGTACTTGAGAAACAGAGGAGGATATAAGGAAGAAGTATCCAGAACTCTTTGCCTGGTAAGGTTTTGATAGTGATAGTTTCTTCCCTTGTTAGTAAACCGCATGCTAGGATAGACTTGTTCTGCATGTTGATTGTTGTTTTATGGTTGATAGGCATGCGGGACCCTTTGTGTGTTTTGGTTAGGGAATTTCGGGGGCGAGATTTCTTAAGGGGGGAGAATGTAACAACCCGCATTCTACGCAGCGGAGGATCGTAGAATATTTATTTCTTTCTTATACGAAGTCGTATGGTCATGTGGCTTTGGGAAACGACTATTGGGTTCATTTCCCATGTTCATGATTTTTGCCGATTTTTAAATGACCGTTTTACCCCTAGCTGGTCTTGTTTCGTCCATAACTTTTGATTAGATAGGAGTTTTGACCTGAAACCACTTCCATTGGATTCGAATGATGCTTTCATTCCATAGAGTGGTTACATTAGCCAAACGGACTTACCGTTTGGGAGATATGGCTGAAACAAGGTTTAGAAAGTGAAAACAGCTTAATTTAGTTAACAACTAGGCCCATAATCGATTTCGGGATTAGGGTTATGGGGAGGCTGATAGGGTTTGGGAAATCATTTCATTTCAGTTTTTGAGCCACCACTTTTATTCTTGAAACCCTAGTAATGGCCTCTACTCTCTAAATCTCTTCAAAACATCTTTTTGGCTTTCCTAATCACATATTAGCAAGATCTACACCAAATCAAGGCGGATTAGCATCAAATCAAGATAGGAGCTGCTGCTAAGCATTTGAGTTTGACCCAAACAGAGAATCATTTCAGATCTATAGTTTACTTGCGGCAAAGGTGAGTGATTTGCACTGTTTTTCACTAATTACGACTAATTATGGTAATTAGCGAAGATTAGCGAAATTATGGCTCAGAAAAATCTAGAAAAATTCCTAAAATTCTAAATCATCATTTTATGCCTCTGATATGAATTTGGGTTAATTTCGACTAATTTTGCAAATCCCGGAATTTGGGGGATTAAGGGGTGATTAGTGGAAATTAGCGAATTTATGCATGTTAAAAATTTGGAAAAATATTTATAAATTTCCAAATATTATTTTAGGCCTCTGTTAGGAAATTTGGCTGATTTGGTTAATTTTTGTTAATCCTATCATTAGATTTTCTTAAACATGATTAAGAGGGATTAAGGGAAAATATGGGATTTTTTTGGCTATGTTTGATCCGTTTTAACATACCATATTGTTGTTTTGCTGTTTTTGGATGTTTATACATGTTGATATGACTGTATGGTATGCTTTATGATTGTTTAGAATAGTTGAAATGGTTGAAAACGCCGTCGAGAGGCGAAAATAGCTTGCTGAAATGGTTCAGGTTTTCTTTGGGTCGATTTAGACCGACCAAGGGAAGGTTTTGACCGACCGACCCGAGCTCACGACCGACCCTGTATGAAGTGTTCGATCGACTAGGGAGATCGACCAGGCTGGGCAAGACCGACCACTATGCGATGTTCAACCAGCCCCATACGATGATGAAATACCGACCGACCAAGGATGGTGAAGTACGACCGACCAGGAATGGTGAAGTGTTCGACCGACCGGGGATGGTGAAGTACGACCGACCAGGAATGGTGAAGTGTTTGACCGACCAGGTATGGTGAAGTATGACCGACCAGGGATGGTGAAGTACGACCGACCAGGAATGGTGAAGTGTTCGACCGACCAGGGGCAATACCGACCGACCAGGGTAGAGATGATGAAAACGGACCAGAATGAAAGGTTCTTGACCGACCGATCCGAACAGGAGGAAAGCAATAACACGAGATGCAAATGTAGTCCAAATGGAAGTTAGAGCTCAGGATCCAGTTGGGAACCAATGAGTTCACCTCATGAGTTGGGCTTTGCTGCGGGACGTGTGCAAAGGGGTTGTCGGTATTCATAACTTTGGTTCACCACTGAGAGATGGATAGTGGGCTTGTAGTGATAGTTACACGGGATTGGATTCCGTCATGGCCCAAAGTATTAGGTGACCAAAGTAATGGATATCGTATGCTTTACGCACTGAGTGAGGGATGTAAGGATGATTGCTATGCTTGATTGTTTGACATCACTATGACATGCACACCCCAACCCCCGTTATCTTTACACCATTTGAAATGGCACCTTAGAGTGTTGTATAGTATGTAGTGCTAACTGTTTGGTTGCAGGTCCAGGTTCAGGTATGTTTTAGTCTACCTGTTATTGTTCTGTTTAGATGCTTATCGCTCATACCAGGCTTTATGTCTGACCCAGAGTTTTATGTCTCCTCTTATTACTCTGGGTGCTCACACGAGAAGACTAGAGACAGGTTAGCTGGTGATGCGCGAGTAGCTGATTCGGAAGCGAGCAGGAGGCTTCCACGTATGATATATAGATATTCTCCCTGTGTTGTTGAAGATCACTGCTTGGGCATTAGTAGTGCATCTTCAACTTAAGCTTTCTTTGTTTCAGAGACAGTAATTTAGAAAGTTGTAATAAGCTGTATTTGGATTTCCACTGCTATGTTGGTTTAGTTTTCAGCTTATGCACTGTCTCGCCTGTTTTATGTCAAGATTATGTTATTATTATATTTCATTCCATGCGCTGTGAGACATTCTACAGGTTCCTTGTTAGTTCATTTCCTTCTTCCCTTTTTCTTCTGACGACCGTCCCATGCTAACTAGACATGTGTACAACGCACTTTTGGAAGAAATGTTGGTTGGTGCGGGGCGGGCCGTCATAGGATATCCATGTTAATATGTCGTATCCATTCGAAAATATAATTATGAGGTATGTCCATTCGTTACTTCGTTAAATTTTTGAATATTCTTTTATTGAAAACATTCGTTTGAGTTCTTGGTCTTGTATTCAAGGGAAATTTTATTTTTAAAACTGTTTGAAAAATAACCCGACGAGAGTTGTTAATGGCGGCTCCCGTTTCTTCTTTTCGTCAAGACTTTAGATTGGGTAGATCTAGCCGATATTATTCTTTTTCTTTATCTAATTCAAAGAACATATCTCAGCTTTCATATCTAGATGCGATTAGGCAGGATGTCAATAATTCTTTTTGTGATTCTTATTGGAATTTGTTCTTCAGAAAGCAGTCTATTATTCCCAGAAGACGTTTTTGCTTCAGATGCGGAGGATCGGACCATATAGTGAAAGATTGTAGGAATAAGATTCCATGCTTCTATTGCGGTGGATTTGGACATCGAAAGATCTTCTGTTCGGAGTTTTGTAGAGGAAAATCAAAATTTGAATTTTTGCACTTCATCTGTTCAAGATTATGCCAGAAACTTATTTCTTTCATAATTCTTTTTGAATCGGCAAGTTCTAATCAGAAGGATGAAGGAGCATATATGCTGCTTTTGTTGGGTTGGCACTTTGAAGGATTAGTGGATGGTTTGATGTGGCCAAAGAGGGTTTTTGGCGTTTCAAGTAATGTTATTTATCCTCCTTTGCCTCGTCCGCTTGAGAGGAAGGAACATGCTATTTCGTTTTGTATAAATCTCTTGAAATTAAGGAGATTATTTACTGATTCGGTTTCAATGTATAAGAAGAAGGGGTTACTGCTATTGAATGATATTCTGTTGCATTTCGATATTATTAATACTGCAGTTAATGGTGCTCGAGGAGATGCTGTTTTTCCGGGCTTCTCGAAAAGTGATGATGATTTTATTATGAGACCTAAGAGTTTTTTTAAGCAGCAGGGTGTTGTATCAAAAACTGATGTCGTTTGTGACTTAGTGGGTGATGTGGTTAATGATTTATATGATGGTTCGTTGTTTTGTGAAGATGTAATGGTGGTTTTGTCTGAGAGGTGCTTGGTGTCACAGCATTTAGATCCGATGGTTCTTGATCCTTTCGTGCAGTACTGTGTTGGTAATTCTGAGCTGTTATTAGTTGATGGCAAGGGGCTTGAATTGTCGAGGGAAGGTACGGGAAAGGAATTGGTGATGGGCACAAATTCTGGGGATCCGCAATGTTTTGAAACAGCAAAGCATTTGGATTCCTCTACTGTTATAGCCAAATTCTAATTTTGAAGGTCTTGGTTCTGAGAGGCTAATTGCTAATGATGTGAGGCTGTTTAACAGCTTTGATGTTTTGTTGGATCTTGATAAAAAAGGGGAGTGCATTGCTAAGGTTGATTTAGATGGATATTCCATGGAGTCTCCAGAACTTGTAGGGTCTGGTAATATGGTTTTGGGTTATCAATCTTCTGTCATTCATTCTATTATTAAAAATGGTATGTTGGGTTTGGAATGCGGGGAGAATTGTTCAAGTCAGGGGAACTTAGTGGTGTCAAAAGGGGTTTTTTCATTTTCAAAGCATTTAGTTGTTGATCGTATGATTAAGAGGAGAAGAACCTCTTCTGATAAGAAGCATGATCTCTGGTTGTCTATGAATAAGGGGATTTGCATGGGTTCGGTGATTTCTGGGTTGAGAGACAGTCTGGGCACTTACTCTCACTGTGTTTATATGAATTGTGATCAGTTTAGATCGGTGCTTGAGGCTCATAGTCAGTTTGGTGATTCAGATTTGGTGGGATTGCAAGAGGATTATGGAGAGAAATCTCAGGTTTGTGATTTGTCTATTTCCTTCTCTAGGAGGGGTAGGCGTAGAACAGTTTATCCCAGATCGGGCTTGGTTTGTCGTAGCGCGCGTATTAGATCTTATACCGGTTCGGGTAGCAGTGGAATTGGACCCAGGACTTAAGAAGTAGATTTTGCTGAGGGGTTCTTCAACGTGCTGTTTGGGATTGATGATGGTTTTAACACTGGAGTTTTTTTGTGTTCTGTGTTGGAGTGTTTGTTTTGAGGTAGTCTTTTCTCTTGTTTTTTGTTTAGAGAGGCTAGTCTTAGCTAGTGTAGTTGTTTTTTCTGTTTTTTGTTTTTTTGGTTGGCAGTCTGTATTTGTAATCATTTTTTCATATATATATATATATATATATATATATATATATATGTGTGTGTGTGTGTGTGTGCTCTCTTCTTTTTAGAGGATCAAAGATTTTGTTTTTTTAAAAAAACCGTTTGAAAAATAAAATGGATTTCGAAAAGTTTTCGGAATTATGGTTTCAAAAAAAAAAGTTTTATAAAAGTGTAGTTTTAAAATTTTAATCTATTCGTGTTTCAGAATTGTTGGGCTTTGTGTGATTTTAATAAATATAATCCGATTGGTAGAAAGAAGGGAATTGGAGATGACAGGAATATGCCACCAAACTTGAAAATAATTAATACACATTCCTTGTGGTTATTAATATCCCTCTTTTTATATATATTAGATGATTTATCAAAATTATCATAATTAATCTTTGAGATTTTAAAACTCGACGTTTTGGAACACGAAAAGGTTTTTCAGTTTTTAATATGAAATGCAATAATAATAATAGTAATAATAAATTAGATTTATTGAATACAAAACCGTTAGTTTATAGTAAATTCCATTTTTGAAATGTTTTAAAATATCCACCGAAAAGGCTAGGGAAAATCCATTGTCCGGATTTTTAGGGTATTTGATTTCGGATCGATTAATTTTATGTCAGCTAGTAAAAGGGAAATCCGTTTAAATTTTATTTTGGATTTTTAGCTGATTTTTCTATTCTAAATTCATTCATTCGATTGGAGGTCACAACTGATTGGAGGCAGAGAAAAAGGTGTTGGAAATTAAATTTCTCGACCCGATAAGTGGTGGAAGTTGACACGAGAATTTGGTTAGGTTCGGAAGTTGTTTCAACATTACAGGAACTTTTATTATAATTGCAATATAATTTATTCGGGTTGTTGGGTCATGGTTCAGACCGCGCCCATTTGGGGGAAAGCGATCGACTGGCCTTGTTAGCTCAGGTCGACCGCTCCCCTTATGGGGCATGACCTGTAGCCTAATCCAAATTCGACTGGAACGATATATGTATATTGTACCAACCGACGTTTCCTTCTTCATCCCCATTTCCAATAAAACCCAAAAGCCTCCTCCATTTCCAATCTCCAATCCGAGCAACCTCCGCTCCATTTCAACCCTAATTACCACCAAAATCCTTCTCGTGTAGATCTCTACCCTATAATACTGCAAAACTTTAATTTTGTTCGCCCGATTCTCCGTTTCCTCCATGGCACCTACTCGAAACTTTGCCGCTCAGCATCCCGGTCTTACACCTCAGGAAGCTGCATGGCTAGACTATGATGAGGAGAAGATTCAACGTTACTTGGCTACAGCCAATTGTCATTTTCATTTTAGTTGACCAGTGAAGTTCGTTGATTTCGCCGCTTTTGGTTCGAAGGAGATATTCATCCCTATAGGCCAGGCACCGATCCTGTACTTTGACACCTTTGAGCGCGAGCTATAACCGTGCCGCATCCATCTATTTGATGCCCAAATGGATACTACCATCGATGACTAGTCTTGCATCATCTAGTTAAAGGTCATGGGCACCTGCACCAAGGTCACTGGCGAAGATTTGGCAGAGATTTTGAGCATCTTGGTAATCAGAGTCGAGCTTGATGTTGTCGAGATGGAGGACCCTTAGAGTCTTCAGCATATCTTTCTTGTAACCCATGGAATCTGGACCACCGCTAATCTACGGCCTATCGTTCATGTGGTTGTGCGTATCGTTCAGCACAACATCATCCCAAAGATGGGAAGCTTGGAGCAGATTTATCCCTCATTGTGCTGCGCCACTTATGCTATTCTAAGAAGTATAGCCCTCAATTGGGCGCACTGCTTATGATCCATCTCCACGAGCCCTTCATCGACACCCCGCAAAGCCGCTTTCCTTATAGTCATCTTCTCATCTATGTCTTCCGACACTTCCAGATGAGACTTATTGGGGAGACGGCGATGAAGGCACCTACCACCATTAACTGTGCCACCCTCTGTAAGATGGGCATTCAACTGCCCGATGCTCCTCTCCCCGCATCTCCCGCTCCTGTTCAGTAGCCACCACCGCAACAGCTTGGCCAGGAGATCCCGAAGCTCGCCGCTCTTCGCAACATCCAGGCGGAGCTTTGATAGGTCCGTAAGGAGCAGCATCAGCAGGCGCATGAGATTGGTTGCATCTCAGTCATACTACGTTCCTGGCGTGGACGAGGTAATGGGACGAGTTCCAGCCGTGGGGCTCGACCATCTCCCAATGCTTAGTCGTTGTTAGCTTATGGCTTGTGCATCTTATATCGTGTATCGTGTGTTTTGCTTTTCAACATTTTTTATCTTTGTTGTTGTAGCGTTTGTAACTGTTAGTGTTGTTTAAATCACACGACTTATGTTAATGAGATTTCTATGTTTGAAAATATTTATGTCAATCGCGCATATCCGTTTGAATAAAATCTCATTTTCTTATCTAACTAATAGTTGTCCTAGAGCTGGAAAGAATAAAATTATGGGTTGGATAAATTTTAGCATAGGATCGGTTTTTGCGTTGTTTTTCGTTATGGGTATAAATAAATCACCGTTCCTTGTTAAGTTAAAATTTATTGTGTTCTTTTGTGTATGGTTTCAATTTTCGCAATTTTGCATAGCTTACTTCCTTTTTCGCCAATATGTGACTTGAATCGTTTGAGTTTCCGCAAAATACATTTTTGAAACTTTTGGAAAAACGTTGTTTGAAAAAAAAAAACATTTCCAAATTTTAAATTTTTACTGATTTACTTTCTTTTATTTCGGTTGTCGTGAAAATGCATAATTTGGGTACGGACAGTTTGCGCGTGTTTAAACATCTATTTTACATTATAATAGATGGTTTGAATGACGTATAGTGCACATTATAAAAAATTTACTTTTCATGCGGATCTCGTATGGAAAGTAAAACAGTGTTGAAAAGAAATTTCAAAAAATTTGTAAAAAGAGTTAAAGCGGAAATTTATAGTTGTGAAAAATATCGATTTTTAGTCACATGAAAGGCATAAGGAAGATATTTAGATGATTCGTGTGAGCTTTTAATTGTGCAATAAGACCGACGATGCGATAAAAACGTTAACAACCACATGGAAAAGGCTATTCTAGCCTTGGAAACGTTATTTCCATACATTTTCAGCGATGCACACGACTTACTAATTAACTCTTTTACGTTTTAGAGCTTGTTTAAAACCTGCTTTACAGTTACAAATGGAAAATTTTGGAGTAATTTTGGTAACCGAGGTAAAATTTTCATTGTAGAACGGGAAATAGAATATTTATAAGCTAAGGAAACATCAAAATTCTTCGCATTGATTTCCTTTTCCAGTTTAGGAGAAATGAAATATGAAGCGATTAGATGCGTTGATGCTTTGGATGGTAGGGTTTGGATGCAAAATTGGTTGCTTCACACTTTTATTTGTAATCGTGTGAGGGTTATGGATGAAAAAGGATTTTCGAAATTTGTATTCATATAGAACTGCCAGTATATTTAGGATGTTTTGCATCATGTTTACAAAAGTGTTTCAAAAATTTAATGCATGCATGTAGGAGGGCCCGATTTAGAATGATTGTGCATACATATTTTGAGGTTGAAATGCATTAAGTACACTATGCACATGCGCGTACATGGTTGCAAAGTGGATGTACACAAATTGGTTGTGTAGGATAGAATAAGTAGGTGTCAGAATTTCAGGAAAAAATTCTTTTTAAGGAGGGAAGAATGTAACAACTTGGAATTTTGACAATAAATTAGTTATTAATTAGATTTCAAAAAAATTGGAATTTCTACAAAGGATGGAATTTGACCATGAAATAACTATTGCATTAGTCTCGGAATTCTGATCAACTTTCATGTTTAGAGTTTCGCGAACGGAGTCCATGTGAAAAAGTTACAGATGGAATACGAAAAACGAACGAAAATAAATAAATCAGGATAAATAAATATTATTTACCTTCTTTAACCTTCCATCATTGGGCAGGACTGCCGAAGGGTGGTTGAGGCCTATGAAGGGGGTGGTCGACAGCTTCGGCTGTTTTCAGCCTAATGACAGCTAGGTTTTGAAGGGTATTTTAGTATATATTATTATATATACGGACGAATGTCTATTTAATCAAATCTAACATGGCAAATTCAACTCCTACAAATAAAGTGGTAAAGCCTAATTTGTATCCATACAAATCGGTAGCCAGCAGCGAAGCTCTACCATTTCCCTTTCTACTCAAATAAATTCTAAATAAAAAACAAGTTTATATGCAATCAATCAAATATAAATCATATATATTTGAAGGGGTAATCAGATTCAAGTAGAAAAGTGTACGAATTGACATCTAAGCTATTCTTCATCAGATTCTCCCCTCTTTTCCTATTTTCTTGCAAATCTTCAAATCTGAAAATATACCCTTTTCAGAATAACTATAGATCTATAAGAATTTGGGAATTGCAGGCTCAAAAGATTATTCAGATTTCAGATTTGGATGCTTTCAGGTGAGTGGGAAATCTATATACAAAGTGACAATAACTTATTATTTCGTTTGTATTAGATCTTAAATCCATGCCTAACATTTATTAAATCTGTTCATAATATTGTTTGAAATGATGTTTATCAAATTTATTTATAAATGTTGTCAAAACCTGAAAGTATAAATTTGTGGTTTGAATAATATTATGATTTGTAAGCTTACTTAATTTTTTATACATATTGCATACAATTGTGCTTGAAAATGTATTGGGATTATTGAAAACACCGTTGATTTGGAAATAAGTCCCATAAACCACTGTTAAGATGTAGTTTTATTCCAGATCTCTAGTTTGAGCGCTAAACAGTGAATTATGTAATTTTGGTTAAAAAGATATAAACCTCTTTATGCTCAATTTTGTTGGGGTTTTAACCGAGTTATTGTAAATGTGCCTTTTTTTCTCTTTTCAAATAAAAAGACATTATTTGAAACTAATAAGAAATACGTCAAATATTGAAAAGGGGAAAAGTTGTGTAAATTCACGTATAAATATAAACGTACATATATTTTTGTCTAGGTTACATCAACTATTCCAAAATATACATAATATATATTTCTTGTGGTTTGAAATGTGTTTATTCCAATATTCAGGCATAATTTACAGTAATTATAGTTGACAGTCTTTTTGTAAGATTTAGAACCTTATTTCAGAATTGAATGCAAAAAGGGATGCTTGGTTATTAGTTGAACCGAAACATTAAGATTAATAATATAATAGAAAAAAAATTACGTTAACTACATGAATATATATATATATTCATGTTGTTCGTCCAAATTCACGTTAAAAACAAAATATATATTAAAATGAATGTTTAAATGATTTTCATTTTGTGGAATTATAGTGTAATCCATATTAAATGAATATATTTGTAGTGATCGTTGTGGCAATTAGTGTAATTGATTGATATAAATAGGGCCATAAATAAATAACTACTGTAACCGTCATTGATCGGGGAAAACATATTTAATTAGAAAGTTAAGCTTAATGGTTACAATTTCTAAATTGGCTAGGATTTATGTTGTAAACCCCAATTTGGAAATTTAAATCATATTCGCACTAAGACACGATGTTAAGTTCAACTTGTGGTAGATGTCTGCCATAAGTTGAATGATTTTAGTGTAATCCATATTAAATTATTTTCATTTTGCGGAATTATAGTGTAATCCATATAAAATGAATATATTTGTGGTGACCGTTATAGCAATTAGTGTAATTGATTGCTATAAATAGGGCCATAAATAAATAAATAACTATTGTAACCGTCATTGATTGGGGAAAACATATTTAATTTGGAAGTTAAGCTTCATGGTTACAATTTCTAAATTGGCTAGGATTTATGTTGTAAACCCCAATTAGGAAATTTAAATCATATTCGCACTAAGACACGATGTTAAGTTCAACTTGTGGTAGAAGTCTGCCCAGAACCGCCCGGAAAATCCAACGTCCACAAGTGGCCAGCTTAATGTGAAGGGTCTAGTGCATAAATATATATACATACATATATATAGATGTACAACAAACAATAAATTAATAAAGTAGCAGTGTCTGTTGAGGTACAACAAATAGATATTTCGAGGCTGATAATTAAGGATAATTAATGCCTTAGGAAAATATGTCTGTTATGGTCATAAATGATAATTACCCAATGAAACAGATACAAATGAAATAAAAAGGGGATAAATGGGTATTGGTTGTCGTTTTAAATACTAAGTCCAATAATGAAAATATTTAAATAAATATCTTAGGCTAAGAAGGATATAACTTTCCTTATTTGTACCAATTAATCTAAAACTTATAATTAAAAGTTAGAATTGGACTTAGTAGGTTAATAATGCGAGGTTAGAAACCTTATTCGACAGAAATATGCAATTTCCAGCAGTCGAATATATGTCCAACTGATATGAGATATCATTAGTCATGGGAACCCGTGACGATAGTTAGTTTCTATACTTATGGTGTTTCCGTTAAGTGAAACTAAACGGGAATAACTCAATAACATAGCCTGTTTTGGGATTAAGGTCTTAAGCGGTTAGATCCATCTATAAAAAGGTATTAAGCGATCGCATAGCCCACCTACCATAAATGGAAGCATTAAAGCCTAATTGGGTAAGAGCTTGATAATCCTCATGAATAGTCCACTTCCTTGGGTCTCAAGTGACTTAGTCGAGGAGTCCACATGGGAATAGATCCTCCAGTTAGGGGTCTAAAATGCTAAACGAATCTTACCTAAACCTAGAGTTAAAAATGTCTGCTATGGTCATTCCACTGGGCAATCTAACCTACGGGAAGTATTAAGCATTTAGGAGATTATCCAGTAAGGCCATCTAGATAATAACGACCCTCCACCGAGTGGTCTTAAGTGGCTAGTTACTACATCTCGGCTTATGCGGGGCATGGGTTTATATGTGTGAATGACGGATGCCTTATTTAGTAGGACCTATAGCTAGTGTTCTCTGGTTTATAATAGTTGAGTAAACCATCAGAAGGGATTAAATGACCAATAGATCCGCCTAGGGTCCTAAGTGATCGAGAGAATCCACCATTATCTATCATTCGCTAGTGAGGTGTTAAGTGGCTATATATACATATATATTGTAACACCCCGTAATTTTATAACATTAAAATTCAAAAATTAAAGTATACTTAATTTGTAGAAGAAGAATTAAGTGAAATGGGTTGCGCTATTATGTTCGTCTCAAAATTTTGGGTCAAGATAGACATTTGGTTTGCATGAAATGGATACCTTATGAAGATGTTATTAAGCCTTGAAGTTTGTATACATATGAGAGAAATATATATATAGATATATATAAAAATTAAATACATAAATATTCAAAAAAGTTCAAAACAGCAAATCGGGAGGGGGAATAGCCGAACCGCACCATTTTTGGAGTCGACCCGAGCTTCCTGGGTCGACTAGGGGTCGATCCAGGGTGTTTGGCTGTCAACTCGTGGCCCGATTCGCGCTGAGGGCTGATGTTGCATCTGAGTGGTCTTGATGATTTCTGGGTTAATCTAAGAGCTCTAATCGATCCTAGACATCTATATATACACCTTAAGACCTAACCCTAATTCATAAAATATTATCTATGACACTGTTGTGCTGTCAAGCTCTCTCTTAAACCCTAGCCGCTGCCTCTAAATAAAATCTCAAGTGTTCATACACAATTCAAATCAAAGTTTAGAGCTTCAACAACAATTAAAGAAGATTAATCAACGTCAATTCAACATTTCTGCACCAATTTCAATTCATTAATCATTTTCTCTTAAGCCACGAAAGGTGAGTACAGTTATTTTCACAAATCTAATGGGATTAAAGTAACATGAAAAAGTTGTAAAAAGGATTCATATATATGTTTGTAATGAAAATCTCACCAAGTCTTCACCTATTTGATTCATGTCATCATATGCCAATGTTTCTATGTAAAGTTCATACCTTTTATCAGTCTATTCATGTTGAATCTTTTATTATGCCTCTATGCCAATATATATGCCTCTTTATTTCATGACGATGCTTTATTCCAATTTTTCATGAATTGATTCTCTCTTCTTACCCCTATTCCTTTTATTTGCGAATCTAGGCTGCCTTCGAGCCTACATTAAAAATACGCGCGAATGCGAATACGTGGGAACGATGTGGAATATTGGGAATACGGGAAATTTGGAAAATTGGATATTATTGGATATTTTGGATAATTGGATAATATATGAAATTGGCATATTTGGGTATGAATTACATGGAATTGATGAAATTGCCTAAAATTGTAAAATGGTAACAAAGGCTAATTAATGTGTAATTAGTGACAACTTGGAATAGGCAATATTATAGACATAATTATATGTTTAGTTGGATATATATGATATGAAAATTGGTTATGGGTGAAATACGATGTTAATGAACCTTTGACACGAGGTTAGGCGCAATTGTGACGTAAGACTGCCCGAAACCCCCCGACAAATCCAGCGGTCACAATTGGACGTCTAATGTAAGAGGTCAAAGGAATGAATTGTAGGCGTAATGGTTAATGACATGAGGTTAGTCCCGGTTTGTGGCGTAAGACTGCCCGGAACCGCCCGACAAATCCAGCGGCCACAAAGTGTTCGGTTAATGTGAGAGGTCATGCACCGTTCGTCATAAGGAATGAATTAAAGAATACTAACCATAATAAGACATGGGTATGGTTAGAGGGTTAAATGGGGTGACATGTAAATTATGACATGTAAATATGGACTTAACCGGAATAAGATAGGACATGTAAATTATGACATGTAAGTATGGACTTAACCGTAGCATGTGTAAGACATGGACATATAAATTAAAATGGTTAAGTGGGAGAAAAACTTAGTGGGGACCAAGCATAGGTGGGAGGATTGTGTCAGATAGGGACCCTTTTCAACCAGTAACCTGTTTGAGTATCTAATTGGGCCCGGTACTAGGCCGGGGTTGGGGCACGCTTACTGGGCTTGAATATAAGAGGTCAAAACGTGAATAGCGGTGGCAACGCAAGTCCAACAGGTTCATGTGCGTGCATGGGTCCGGGCTGGTAGGTAAGACATTACTTCGTGTAGGTATTGCCGTGCATTTTATGTTGGTATCGGGGTTGCCACTTTGGGGAGTGATACACCCCACTGTGGGGCCAGCACGAGTGCCTACGAGGTTTAGGGAGCCGATCGAATGGGTAGGGTAAGGGTACCTTAGCGGTGGTAGGAGCAAGACGGCACCTACGATAGCAGCTAGGTACAAGTAACTACCAAGTTTGTCATGTGGGTACAGTTAGTGGGAAGGGATCAACCTTTAGTAAATAGAGACTAGTAGATGTGCAATGTAATTAAGTAATGTGGTGTAACTTAGCAAAAGTGCGGTGTAACGAAATACATGTTGGTTGAGTTGGATAGTCCTTTGGGTGCTAGTTTGATGTTGACTTGGGTCTTCGGGGTTAGTACTTGGAGGGTTGTTCGCTTAGCCAAGGTGTAGGATTGTCTTAGTACTTAGGAATGGAATCATCTTGTCCATCCTTTTTATCTACCTTATCTATGCTACAGCCATATCATGATACCTATTTAAGTCTTGATCACTTACCTTACCTATTATTTGTTAAAATTACTGGACTCACCAGACTTTATATCTGACCCGTTTGTTTCTACCTCTTTTCTTTCCTTTCCCCCCCTCAAGTTTGCAAGGAGGGAGTACTACAGCTTAGTGTCGATTTCTTTCAGTTGCTTGAAAAGAGTAGATGTATCGCTTTGGACTCTCTCGTCTTTATGGCTTTGCTTATGCTCAGTGGGGATTTATGCATTTATGTTATTTAAGTATTTGCTTCTTTATGTACTTTGAAGTTTTTGGAAAATACTATTGATCCTGTTGTAATGGTTTTGGAAACTACTTATGTAAGCTTGTTTTGAGTTATGATGCTATGAAATAAGTTTTATCTTCCACTGTGTTGTTTTATTTATTTATTCTTGTAATTTATCTGTTCTATACAATAATAACGCTCCGTGGACATTGATGCATTCCCTTTGTGAGTGACATTAATAGACATGGGGTGTTACACGTGGTATCAGAGCTATGGTTACAAGAATAGATAAAAAGTTTTGAAAAGTGTTTTCAAAAGTATTATTTTCGTAGAAAGTATTTTCAAAAATTTGTTTTAAAGAAGCTTTTTTCAAGGAAAGTTTACTTTAAAAAGCATAATCCTCGCAAGCCATACATCTCTCTTTCGCTTCCCTTGTTTTGAAACTCTTTCCTTTTCTTTTCAACATGTCTGGAGCATCTGTGATACCAGAGGGTGTTCATGTACCCGGTTGGTTTCGTCAATATCTCATGGCTAGGGCTGCTACCGCGGGTCCGGCCGACGTTCTTCCTCCTCCTCCCCCATCTCCAGTCATTCCTCCGCTTGGAGATGCTTTCTCCAAGATATGTAAAGACTTTCGTTCGATGGGTGGAAAACCTTTTAGTGGGTCTGAAACGTTCGTTGAAGCTAGAAATTGGTTGAAACAAGTGGAGGATCTGTTTGGCATTTTCGATTTGGACGATTGTAAGAAGGTCCAATTGGCTGCTTGGTTGATGAAGGACGAAGCTTCATTTTGGTAGGAGGTTACTAATGGAGAGCGTGTTGTAGAGACGTGGGCAGATTTTAGGGGAAGGTTTGAGTTGAAATTCCTTTCTCAAGCTGAGGAGAGTATGTACATGGAGAGGTTCTTGACATTGAAGCAGAAAAACTTGTTTGTGAAGGAGTATGTGACCGAATTTAATAAGTTGGCAAGATTTGGACTAGAGTTGGTGAACACGCCTCACAAGAAGGCCTTGAGGTTTGCAAAGGACCTAAATGAACCGCTTCACAGTTTGGCTATGTCCCACATTCCAAAGGGGGCTACGTATGAAAAGCTTGTTGATATGGCATACATGCATGAAGAAGAGAAGGGTATAAGTACTTTTAGGCCGCAAGATAGGAAGGAGGATCCAATGAAAGCCCAACAACAAAAGAAAGGTGGTAAAGAAAAGAGGAAGTGTCACAACTGTGGGATACCCGACCATTTGAAGAAGGACTGTAGGAAGAAGACGAAGTTCGCTTGTTATCATTGTGGTGATCCAGGTCATGCTGTCAAGGACTGTCCTAAGAAGCAAGGGCAGAGGGCAGGTTCTACTTCGGGAGGGCAGGTTCACGCTCTCATGGCTCCGGGACAGGAAGGAGGTAGAAAAATTTCTGTCGAAAGTTTGATTTTCTTGTTTGATCATCCTGTTCGTACTTTATTCGATTCTGGCGCATCACATTCGTTTATCTCTACATCATTAGTTGAAATACTGCACTTAAATACTAGTCTCGTTGTGAATCCCATTGTAGTCTCAAATCCTATTGGTGGGTCGGCTCATTTATCCATGGTTTGTAGGGATTTGAGATTGACTATCTTAGGCGTTGGTTTTGAATGTAATGCTTTTGTGCTTGGTTTCATGGGCTATGGGTTGATTCTAGGGATGGATTGGCTAGCCAGACATTGTGTCATCCTAGATTGTGAGCGAAGGGTAGTAAAATTGTTGACTCGTAGTGGAAAGACCCTTGATATTTCTTGTGACCCTAGAGGATCGGTGATGCTTAGTTATCTTGAGTCACTTGACGCATCCAATGATGATTTACATTCTATTCGTATAGTCCAGGAATATGTTGATGTCTTCGATGAGGTGAGGGGTCTACCCCCAAAACGTGAGATAGACTTTCGTATTTATCTTGTAGACAATGCAAAACCCGTATCTCTGCCAGTATGCCACATGACTCCTCGTAAGAGGAGGGAACTCAATAAGCAAGTAGGGGAGTTTCTTGAGAAGGGGTTCATAAGACATAGTATATCGGAGTAGGGTGCTCCAGTAGTATTTGCCACGAAGGCGGATGGGGTCCTTAGACTTTGTGTGGACTATAGAGAACTTAATAAGCTTACTAAGAAGAATAGGCACCCACTGCCGAGGATTGACGATCTCTTCGATCAGTTAGTTGGCGCCTCAGTGTTTTCGCAGTTGGACTTAGCCACTGGTTTCCATCAATTGAGAGTGGCTGAGGATAGCATAGACAAGACTGCCTTTAGGACCCCGGAAGGTTTCTATGAGTGGCTTGTGATGCCCTTCGGTTTGACAAACGTCCCCGCATACTTTGTTGACTTGATGAGTAGGGTGTTTAGGGAGTACCTTAATAAATTCGTGGTGATCTTGGTATAAGACATCTTGATCTTTTCTAAGAACGAGGAAGAGCATGCCCTACATCTTAGGGAAGTGTTGGAGATCCTTTGAGTGCATAACCTTAAAGCTAAATTTTCTAAATGTCACTTTTGGAGGAAGGAAGTGCGATTCTTAGGGCATGTGGTTTCCAAAGAAGGGATAGCTGTGGATCCCGCGAAGGTGGTGGCCATCCAAGATTGGAAGGCCCCTAAAAATGCTACCGAGGTGAGGAGTTTCTTGGGGTTGGCTGGCTACTATAGGAAGTTTATCAAGGACTTCACAAAGATATCAGCCCCATTGACACGCTTGACGAAGAAGAACCTAGTTTTTACGTGGGACGTAGATTGTGATGATGCGTTCCAATGTTTAAAAAGAGCTTTGACCACAGCCCCAGTCTTAGTGTTGCCAGATGGGAGTAAGCCATTTATCGTTTATACCGATGCTTGTGGGACAGGACTAGGTGCAGTCTTAATGCAAGAGGGGAGGGTAATAGCCTATGGAGGAAGGCAGTTGAGAGTGCATGAGAGGAAATACCCTACACATGACCTAGAGTTGGCCGTTATTGTTTTCACGCTTAAGTTTTGGCGCCATTATCTTCTTGGTGAGAAATTCGAATTGTTTACAGACCACAAATCGATAAAATACTTTTTCTCTCAGAAGGACTTGAACTTAAGGCAGCAAAGGTGGATGGAATTCTTAGCGTCCTACGATTTCAAGATAGCATATACCCCTGGAAAGGGTAACGTGGTGGCAGACGCCTTAAGTAGGAAAAGGTTATCCTTGAGTCCGTTGTTTGTTGAGCGGCGAAGCTTAGAGTTCATCTCTACGTTTGACGTTAGACCTTCCATTGACTTTGTACCTGGTTTGCTAGCATCCTTAGAGGTCAGACCTACGCTTTTGGGACGGATTGGTGAGGCACGGCGAGATGACCCATAGTTGGTTGAGTTAGTAGAGAAGCTCATAAGGGGGGAGTCATCGAGCCATCTCAGTAGATATACCCTAGATGATAAGGGTTGGTTACGTAGGGACGGTAGACTTTGTGTACCACGAGACGAGAACTTGAGGAAGACCATTCTTGATGATGCACATCGTTCGAAGATGACCATTCATCCCGGCGGGGACAACCTGTACATGGACATGAGACGAGTTTACTTTAGGGCCGGTATGAAGAGGGATGTGGCCGAGTTTTTCGCTGGATGCTTGGTGTGCCAACAAGTAAAAGCAGAGCAAAAGAAGCCCGGTGTGTTGCTTCACCCATTGGAGGTCCCACAATGGAAGTGGGTGAGTGTCTCGATGGACTTTGTTGATGGGTTACCAAGATCGAGGAAGGGTAATATGGGGATTTGGGTCATGGTAGACAGACTTACTAAGAGCGCCCATTTCATTCTCGTGAAGAGTAAGAGGACTGCTCCATGGTTAGCCTCCGTATACATTCGACAGATAGTTCGTTTGCACGGTGTTCCTTCTAGCATAGTGAGCGATCGTGATCCTATTTTTACTAGCGAGTTTTGTAAGAGCTTGCAAGAGGCGGTAGGGACTCAGTTATGTTTTAGCACCGCATATCATCCTCAATCGGACGACCAGACCGAGAGGGTGAATCGTATTCTATAGGACCTTTTGAGGCTATGTGTTTTAGATTTCGGAGGTACATGGGAGGAGAATCTTCCTTTGGTGGAGTTCGCCTATAATAATAGTTTTCAGTCTAGCATTGGCATGGCACCTTTCGAGGCTCTTTATGGAAGGTCGTGTCGTTCACCTACATGTTGGTGGGAATCTACGGATAAGATCTTGCTTGGGCCCGATATGATTAGAGAGACTTGGGAAAAGATTGATTTGATTCGAAGGAGAATGAAGACGGCACAAGATAGGTAGAAATCGTACGCGGACAAAAGGAGGACAGGTCTTGAGTTTGATACTGGGGACATAGTCTTTATCAAGGTGTCTCCATTATGGAATGTTGTTCGCTTTGGGTCCGTTGGGAAGTTAGCACCAAGGTTCGTAGGGCCGTTTCCTATTAAGGAGAGGATTGGACAGATGGCGTATAGAGTGGAGTTGCCCGAGAGACTTAGTGGTGTACACGACGTATTCCATGAATCACATTTGAGGAAGTGCTTGCATGAGACCGCAGAAGTGGTAGAGCCGAGCTTGCTTAGAGATATGGAGATAGAGCGTGATGCGACGATTCGACGAGCTCCTACATGCATTCTTGGGTTGGAGATTAAGAAGTTGAGAACTCGAGAGGTCAAGCTAGTCAAAGTGCAATGGGGAGATGATGAGAGCAACGCTACTTGGGAGACGGAAGAGAAGACGCGTTCATTGTACCCTTTTCTTTTCGAGGGTATGTCTTTTAATTTCTCCTTTATCGCTTAGCTTGTACTTGTTCTATCTTTAGTATGTCCTCTCGCTAGTATCTTTGACCTTTAGATAGGGTAGTCCTATGGTTAAAACATGTGTTTGAGACATGTTATGTATGGTGGATGCATGTGGATGCAAGTGTTTGCTAGCGGTTGCTCGTGGATGCATATACACACACTTTAGGCACTAGATCGGCTCAGTCACTTTCATATTGCATATTGCATATAAATGGATGTATTTAGTAAAATGAATGTACATTGAATGTGTGTATCATATGGATGTTGCATTTAAATGAATGGTTGTGCACACATGTAGTAATGATATGTATAGGGTTCTTTGCATACATGATGGATACATGGCACTATCATTATTTGCATTAAGGAGGTCGACTGAATCAGTGGACCACCTAATTTTGCATTAGTATACGGACATATACACACACTATGCATATGTACATGAAAATCATTAGAAATCTTTTAAGGACAATGGATGCTTGTGGATGATGGTTGAGTAGATGGATGATTGGAATGTAGGATACATTCTTCTTAACTTGGAGATTTCGGGGACGAAATCCTTTAAGAAGGGGAGAATGTAACACCCCGTAATTTTATAACATTAAAATTCACAAATTAAAGTATACTTAATTTTTAGAAGAAGAATTAAGTGAAATGGGTTGCGCTATTATGTTCGTCTCAAAATTTTGGGTCAAGATAGACATTTGGTTTGCACGAAACGAATACCTTATGAAGATGTTATTAAGCCTTGAAGTTTGTATGCATATGAGAGAAATATATATATAGATATATATATAAAAACTAAATAAATAAATATTCAAAAAAGTTCAAAACAGCAAATCGGGAGGGGGATTAGCCGAACCGCACCATTGTTGGAGTCGACCCAAGCCCCGCTGGGTTGATTATGGGTCGATCCAGGGTGTTTGGCTGTCAACCCATGGCCCGATTCGCGCTGAGGGCTGATGTTGCATCTGAGTGGTCCTGATGATTTCTGGGTTAATCTAAGAGCTCTAATCGATCCTAGATATATATATATACACCTTAAGACCTAACCCTAATTCATAAAATATTATCTATGACATCATTATGCTGTCAAGCTCTCTCTTAAACCCTAGCCGCCGCCTCTAAATTAAATCTCAAGTGTTCATACACAATTCAAATCAAAGTTTAGAGCTTCAACAACAATTAAAGAAGATTAATCAACGTCAATTCAACGTTTCTTCACCAATTTCAATTCATTAGTCCTTTTCTTAAGCCACGAAAGGTGAGTACAGTTATTTTCACAAATCTAATGGGATTAAAGTAACATAAAAAAGTTGTAAAAAGGATTCATATATATGTTTGTAATGAAAATCTCACCAAGTCTTCACCTTTTTGATTCATGTCATCATATGCCTATGTTTCTATGTAAAGTTCATACCTTTTATCAGTCTATTCATGTTGAATCTTTTATTATGCCTCTATGCCAATCTATATGCCTCTTTATTTCATGACGATGCTTTATTCCAATTTTCTATGAATTGATTCTCTCTTCTTACCCCTATTCCTTTTATTTGTGGATCTAGGCTGCCTTCGAGCCTATATTAAAAATACACGCGAATGCGAAAACGTGGGAACGATGTGGAATATTGGGAATATGGGAAATTTGGAAAATTGGATATTATTGGATATTTTGGATAATTGGATAATATGTGAAATTGGCATATTTGGGTATGAATTACATGGAATTGATGAAATTGCCTAAAATTGTAAATTTGTAATTGAGGCTAATTAATGTGTAATTAGTGACAACTTAGAATAGGAAATATTATAGACATGATTATATGTTTAATTGGTTATATATGACATGAAAATTGGTTATGGGTGAAATACGATGTTAATGAACCTTTGACATGAGGTTAGGCGCAATTGTGACATAAGACTGCCCGGAACCGCCCGGCAAATCCAGCGGTCACAATTGGACGTCTAATGTGAGAGGTCAAAGGAATGAATTGTAGGCGTAACGGTTAATGACACCAGGTTAGACCCGGTTTGTGGCGTAGGACTGCCCGGAACCACCCGGCAAATCCAGCGGCCACAAAGTGTTTGGTCTAATGTGAGAGGTCATGCACCGTTCGTCATAAGGAATGAATTAAAGAATACTAACCATAATAAGACATGGGCATGGTTGGAGGGTTAAGTGGGGTGACATGTAAATTATGACATGTAAATATGGACTTAACCGGAATAAGATAGGACATGTAAATTATGACATGTAAGTATGGACTTAACTGTAGCATGTGTAAGACATGGACATTTAAATTAAAATGGTTAAGTGGGAGAAAAACCTAGTGGGGACCAAGCATAGGTGGGAGGCTTGTGTCGGATGGGGACCCGTTTCAACCAGTAACCTGTTTGAGTATCTAATTGGGCCCGGTACTAGGCCGGGGTTGGGGCACGCTTACTGGGCTTGAATATAAGAGGTCAAAACGTGAATAGCGGTGTCAATGCAAGTCCAACGGGTTCATGTGCGTGCATGGGTCCGGGCTGGTAGATAAGACGTTGCTGCATCGTGTAGGTATTACCATGCATTTCATGTTGGTATCGGGGTTGCCACTTTGGGGAGTGATACACCCCACTATGGGGCCAGCACGGGTGCCTATGGGGTTTAGAGAGCTGATCTAATGGGTAGGGTAAGGGTACCTTAGCGGTGGTAGGAGCAAGCCAGCACCTACGATAGCAGCTAGGTTCAAGTAACTACCAAGTTTGTCATGTGTGTACAGTTAGTGGGAAGGGATCAACCTTTAGTAAATAGAGACTAGTAGATGTGCGGTGTAATTAAGTAATGTGGTGTAACTTAGCAAAAGTGCGGTGTAACGAAACACATGTTGGTTGAGTTGGATAGTCCTTTGGGTGCTAGTCTGATGTTGACTTCGGTCTTCGAGGTTAGTACTTGGAGGGTTGTTCGCTTAGCTAAGGTGTAGGATTGTCTTAGTACTTAGGAATGGAATCATCTTGTCCATCCTTTTTATCTACCTTATCTATGCTACAGCCATATCATGATACCTATTTATGTCTTGATCATTTACCTTACCTATTATTTGTTAAAATTATTGGACTCGCCAGACTTTATGTCTGACCCGTTTATTTCCACCTCTTTTCTTTCCTTCCCCCCCCTCAGGTTTGCAAGGAGGGAATACTACAGCTTAGTGCCGATTTCTTTCAGTTGCTTGAAAAGATTAGATGTATCGCTTTGGACTCTCTCATCTTTATGGCTTTGCTTATGCTCAGTGGGGATTTATGCATTTATGTTATTTAAGTATTTGCTTCTTTATGTACTTTGAAGTTTTTGGAAAAGACTATTGATCTTGTTGTAATGGTTTTGGAAACTACTTATGTAAGCTTGTTTTGAGTTATGATGCTATGAAATAAGTTTTATCTTCCGCTGTGTTGTTTTATTTATTTATTCTTGTAATTTATTTGTTCTATACAACAATAACGCTCCATGGACATTGATGCATTCCCTTTGTGAGTGACAATAATAGACATGGGGTGTTACATATATGAAAATAACTAAACTCTGTAGCTGAGAGCCCACCTCTTAGTTTTAATCTTCAGTTACATGATGGTTTAAAGGCTCCATAAATGTATGCATAAACGTTCTATCCCAATATCGATATTATTGGGAATACTACCTTGGGCTTGGTAGTTAAATTCATGCGTGAATGTTTACAAGGTTAAGTTAGAATTACTAGCCTTGGAAGATATATATCTTTGGTTGAACCAAACGGGATACATTTGTATATTGTAAACTATTTTGTACTCTTCTTGTTCACTAAAACTTGTTGTTTTGACCCCCATCCTCATTACAACCTCCCAGGTTTTCTAGAGAAGGTCAGGTTCTCACAGGTGTTTATGTTTGACTTTCAGTTCTCGTTCTCTCTCATGCTCGGTATTGATGTGATGACTCACTTTTAAGAAGGTAGTTACTTGAATTAATACTTGATTATCCTATTTTGTTTACGTTGCGAGTTATTTTATCATACTTTGATTATGCTCGTGCTCATTTATTTGTAGTTACCAGATTTACATGCTTCATGCTTGAACGTGTTCGAGTTTCAATTTTTATCGAAATTTGGACTCATAAAAGTGTGGGGTGTTACAATGCGCTTGCTTTATCTCATCACATTGCTAATTAACTTGATTATCAACATATTCACTTTTTATTCAAGTTACAAGGTTGGTTAGCTCACAATAATAAGCCTACTAATAATAAGCCTACTTTATTATGTCTTATTTAATCATAATCTTATCTTACACTGTTAGTTATTAAATTTAATAGACTTAATGCTCTCAGTTATAAGTGTACTAATAATAAGCCTACTTTATTATGTCTTATTTAACCATAATCTTATCTTACACTGTTACCATAACTTGTTGTCGTCTACCTATTAACTTAGTTTTCTTAACTAAGGTTTACTAATAAGTTCTCCTTTCATTTATTATAACCCATTTTATAATTCCACTTGTTCTAGGAAAAGCCTACCTATTATATTACATTCTCATTATAATTAATTATAATAGGTTATATTTTTCGTTCATTACATTTCTTCCTGGATTCCTTAATATAAACGAACTTTATTTTTTGTAATATTTTTTAATTACCATCATATACATTCTTATTATTTCAGGAAAATATTTCACACACCTCATTAGATTGGTTAGTGGAAAGATGTAAAGTTCTATTTTCATAACATACGTCAACTATGATCTGTGGTTGCAAGCTATTTCTTTTACTTTCGTTATGGACATACATGTATATTTTGTTTGATTTGTGTGCAATTCAGTCAAAGAACCCATATTTCACACTACCCCTTTTTTTCTTTCTTTTCTTGCAACTATATTCTTAATAATTTTACTGTTATGAAAATATATCCATTTTTCCAAAATCCAACTAACTCAATCCACTGCTTACTTTTCCCCTTTTTATTTTATGAGTTATATGTTAATTCTTGTTTTTCGTTTTTCATTTTCAATTACTGTAAATTTTCCATACAAAATTGGGCATATAAATTCTTCCACAATTCAGTGTATTTCCCTTTTCAACATGTCCAATTTATTATTGAATAACAATCTCAAGAATGTATGCATAATTGTTATCAAATTTACCATTTCGGTATTATAGTATTTCTTAACCCGAACAGAGATTTAATTGAACAAATTACAACTACAGTATTCTCAACTTATTTTAAATAGGATTCAATGCAATTACCACAATTTTCAGTTATTAATTAAGTTAGGAATTATGGGGAAACCAACGATAAATACACTCACCTGACTATTTTCCAATCCTTGAATCTAATTCAGATATGTTATTCTATGATCTTTCTAATTGAATCTAATATTAAGATAACCACAAATTTACGAATATGATGCTAAAAGAATAAGGGAAGAAAGAAAGAAACCTAAATAATTATTCACAGGATTTACCTTACATTGACAAGATCTTGAACACCTATGTTGTAGATTTACATTCTTTGTCTTCAAATCTTTAATCAGAACATCTAAAAGTTAATATTCAAATTTCAGAAAGATTTGGAGAAGAAAAAAATGGCAGAGCCTTGGTGCCGTCCCAGAAAAAACGAGTTGGAGGCTAGGCTCTGCTAGTCTATTTATAGGTGTACAGAAGATTCTGGTATGTCGGATTTAATAATATAAAATCCGAACCGTACATGTCAAGAAATACACATCATAAAAATTATGATCCAGCCCCAAATGCGTCGACCCATGTGTCGACCTATCTTCATGGTTTGTCGAACCCATGATCGACCCATAAGTCGACCCATGTAAGGCCTTGATCAACCTGCTACCTGGGTCTTAAACGTTGATTCGGTCGCTTTTAATTTTTTTGAACGTTGGTGTTAACGTTTATTTTATTTCTAAATATCTTTTAGGCGAATTATTTTCTTCCGTTTATAACATAAATCCAATTTCAAATTTCAAACTTATGCATATATATATATATATATATATACGAGTATAACTCTTCAAATCATTTTCGGTTAATAACTTCTCAGTTATTGTCATTATTAACGCCATCAATTCATTGATTTCTTCCATCTAATATATATTCTAATTTCAAATGCAGTCTTCTTCTTGTCTATTTTTCGTTCATTATACATTTATTACTTTCCATCCTTAAATTATATTTTAATTTCAATTTATGAATTTATGCATATATATTTACGCACAATCTTCATTTCTTTTCAAAATTCAAATGGCGTTATAACATCGTTTATTTCTTACCCTTTTTTATTGTTTTTATGTTACTTTTGGATTTCCTATTCACACACATACACACAAACACATATATATAGATATATACATACATGTATATATATACACACACATATACATGTATGTATATATATTTACACTCACTTATATGTATAATTTTTCTTATATATACATTTTTACATATTTTTCTCTTAGAATATGCATTTCTTTAGCCGTCCCTCTAAAATTAAAAGCGTGACACTAACGGGACTCGAACTTGCATCAATCACATGAGAGAGACAAGTCTCTACCAATTGCACCACTTTGCCTTTCGTTCATAAAACTAAAAACATTGGTATTTATTATTCTTATTAGAGTTCCTCTATGTCTTCTTTTTCATGTTTTTTTAATACTTTATATAAAGATAACTTTTTCATTTTAAATCTGTTTTCTGCAAACCATATGTCTAAATTAATCAGAAAATTGCCACAGATGCAATAACACTAATTCCGTGACCAATTTCTGAAAATTTGTAATAACCCGGAAATTCTGAGCCAATTTAATTTTTTTATTTTGGCAATTTTAGTGAATTTTGAATATGTAAAATGAATTATTTTAAATAATAATGACGAGAAATTTATTTTGAATAAAATTAGAACGTATATATTTATATAGATCGTCGTTAGAATAGAAATAATTATTTATAATTATGAAAGGAATTGAAAGTGGCACGGTAGTTCGAAAATTCGATTTTCTAATTTCAAATGAACATGATTCAAAATAAACCGAATTTTAGCAAAACCAAAAATATTAGAATCTAATTGAGAATATCTTTCCAACAAATCCGAAAAATCAAAATTTCATAGCGGGAATCAAAAGATATGCCCAGTTGAAATTTCAGAATAGTCGCTATGGAATTTTGAGCCCTTAAAAACGGAAATTTTGCAAACGGCCTCGGTTTTCGATGAAACCACTTTTGTTGGATCCGGGATGCCAAATTATTGTTAGGTTTCAAAATTCGTAATTTTTTGAATCAATATGTGAGAGTGGCGAAGGAAAACGCGTTTGACCAGTTTCAGTTGATTTTAATCGACTGGAAAATGGCCATTTTTCAGACGGTCTCGGAATTTGACGAAATTAGTTTTGCTAGAACCGTATCATCAATACGAAGCTAAAAAATATTTTTCAGGAATTTTTAGAGTCCGTATGTGGCCCCGGTAAATTGAAATGCGCGTTTAAATTCAATATATAGATTTATAATTTGATTTTGATAGAAACTGATCGAAACGATCGAATCAGCTTATGATACATATCCCATTGTGTCTGGAATGGGGGTAATTAGCTATGGACGACAGTCAGTGGGTTCGATTTCGAGTTCGAAACAAAAAGTTGCTTTTTGAAAATTAATTAAAAAATATATATATATATATATATATATATATATAATTATATAATAACCTCTCTCTCTTCTCTCTCTCTCTCATATTCAAATCGAACAAATAAAAAAAAAGAGAAAAAACCCGTCGTACCCAGACCCCTCCCCCCCGAAATCAATCGTTGCCACCTCGACGGGCGCGCCGCCGCCGGCGTGAGCCCCCCTTCTTCCCCGATCCCTCCTCCCCTTCTCTCTAACCTCGACGCTCTCTCCCCCTCTGAGAACCCGCTCCCTCTTCCTCCCTCAAAACCCGCCGCCACGCTCACCCAGGAGCTGCCCCTCCATCCAACCGCCTCCTCTGCCGCAACCACCTCCGAGCCACTCCTCCCTCTTCAATCAGCAAATGTGAGTCCTTTCATGTAATTTAATTTAGTTTAATTACATTAAAATTTTGATTTTGAGTATGATAGTAGTGTTTTAGAATGAAATCTATATTTATAAATATATAAGTAGATTAGAGAGTATAAAAATATGATTTTTATATTTTATAGAGAATAAAAATATGATTTTCATATTTTATAGAGAATAAAAATATGATTTTTATATTTTATAGAGAATAAAAATATAATTTTTATATGATGTAGAGTATAAAAATATAATTTTTATAGGTGTAGCGAAATAAAAATCTGAATTTTTTATATACATGTTGAGATAAAAATGTGACTTTTATAGCAACGATATAAAAATTCGATCTTTATACTAGAAGTAGCGTTATAAAAATATAATATTTATGATGAAAACATCGTGTTAAAGATGCCATTTTTATCATTTTGAAAGCGAAGTAAGAATATGTTATTTTCATATATGTAGTGGACATGGACAACGAAAGTGACAAAAGGCGAACGACGAAGATTTTCTACATATAAAGAGTCGCGACGTTTGGTTTAGCTCTCGGTGAGAACTTCTCACATTAAATCTTGTTTTCTAGTCAAAATATATACTAGGATGCAGACGGTGCTTAGCAGCACCCGACACCCGTCGTCCACAGACCATGGACGACTTGTATGCTTGTTTGATGTGTTGTGAAGTTTGTTTGTGATGTTGATGTGAAATGGATAATAAAACATTCAGGTGTTGAAATAAATTAATTATCGTTAAAAATATAATTTTTAACGTGAATGTGAATAAATAAATATTCATTTACAAACCGGACGGTTTGTTTATGTACACCTATTTAAAGGATATTGATTGGGACGATAAATTTTACACATCGCCCAACTGCACAAATAATATTCAGTGTTTGTGGATTGAAACCCCACACGGGTGTTGGGATGATATTTGATGTACACTAATCCTAATTGTTTAGTGGTACGTCGATCGTTTGATTGACAGACTGTATGAGCGTTAATTATCTGTATTTAAGGCTTATGCAGTTGTGTGGTGCACTTTGGATGATGGTTGATTATTTATCGTTGCTATTATATACATGTGTTGTATGGAATCCATATAATTAACATTATATGGTAATTGATTGGGCCTTATTCCAATTGGGAAAATAAAGAATATTATAAAAAAATATTCATGTGTTGAGTAAAATATTTTAAACAATAAAATTTACATCTTTATCATAATTTTATAAAATATATTAAATAACAAAAATAGTCATGTGTTGACGATACTCATGTGTTGAGAATACTCATGTGTTGAAAGAAATATAGATTCATGTGTTGAATAAAATAAATATTCATTTGTTGAATAGAATAACGAAGTTATTGAAATATATAAAGCCGTGTTGATTAGAGATGCGCCATTTTGATGCGAACGATATTTATATCGATTATATTCGTTTTTATAATGAATATAGAAAAGGAAGTGATTTCAAAATATAACGTTTTGAAAATATTATCATTTGTATATCAGTGATGTGGAATATTCAATTTTGATTCGAAATAGAATATGAAGTTGAAATCGTTTCAAAAACGAATTTAAAACGATTTATAAAATACGTTTTAAAAAGGAAATCGACGATATATATATATATATATATATTATATAATGGCCTGAATAGAACGCGCTGTGGCAGTTCGTGAATTTAGACCATTGACTTCGAATAAACATTACGGGAGATCCGACTGTCGGATTCTCCTAAACCGGAACTGTTGGGTTCGTATTGAAAAGAGCTTTCTAACGAATATTAGAGATTTGAAATCTAACAGATGGATTTGGAATTATGTCCAAATCAATTTTGGAAAAGGTCGCTGTAAGTGCAGTTCGATGGCCGTTGATGGAAATCGACTGTACGAGCCTTGATAAAATTATTAAAAATATCAATAATTTGTGTAAAATCATAAGAAATGATTTGTGAAGAATTGGGATGAAAAATTCCAAATTTGAAAAGATAAAAATAGATTTTTATCGAAATGATCTAGTTTTGAACTTGAATTATAATCCTATTTATTTTTAAAATAAATAAAGTGGATTTGAAATGGTTTTGAAAATAACCAGAATTTCCAATATATAAAGTGGAAATGGATTTGAATCGAAATTATCTTCGGAATATTTCGATGTCGGATTTCGTGATTATACAGAGATGGTTGTGGAAATTTGAAATATATATTTATATCATTATTTCCAATACGATATTTGTTGGTCGTAGAATTTGATATTGAATATAAGCTGATATATTTTCTATTCAGAGCCTTGTATTTAATATCAAACGTGATTTGGGTTTGTCGTGAATGGTGTCTTCATTAACACTGTTCTTAAACCCAATAGAGAAAAAGATTAAATCTTTCTATTTATATTTAATGAAGTGTACCAATTAAATAATATTATTTGGAATTGAATTTAAATTGGTTTTGGGTTTATCATGAGCGGTGTTTTGAATACCACCTGCTCTTTAACCCGATTAACAATGGGAAGTGATTTTTGGTTTATCGTGAATCGTGTTTTAGGTGACATTGGTTGTTTTACCCAGTTAAAGACAGGATATTGATTTTTGGGAAGATTAAAACTAAGTGGAGTTTTAATGAATCTTTAATTAGATTAAAGTGATCGAGGATGGAGTATCACCAGTTTTGCTCCAAAGCGATAGTTAAATCTTTAATTAGATTTGAACGTGAAATGGTAATTAATATTTACCGATAACACCGTGGTGTTAGATATGGAGTATTACCAGCTTTGCTCCATGGGATGAAGAGGTTGGGATTGGGAAATAAAATAAATAATTACTTCGGTGTGGTTCGCTAATCCCGACTAGTTTGGAAAACCTTAACATGGTTTGAAAAGATATCCAAAGGAAGGTTAAAGAATAAATTTAGAAGAATTTATCGTTGATAAAATTAATGGGAACCTTTCCCTAAGAATGTGATTTTTTTTGAATAAAAGAATATTCTGAATTGGAATGAGGCATATGTTTTGTTTGTGTAGCACTTGGTTATTATATACGCGGGTTATTCGGAAAGGCCGGGTTTATACCCATTCTGAATAACCGATTCGATGATATGTCGAAGATGAAGACGGTGGTTGAAGACCGGAAGTCTTCACATCGTTTGGATGATTATTGATGATCTTGATTGGGATGTACACCCAAGAGGAGGGAATCAGTTGGTGATTGTCCAGATCGTCCAGACGTACTTGGAGATCGATGGATATGCGAGGAAGGTTCCTCCGGTTTCGTTCAGACCCAGAACGAACTTGTAAATGGACTGTGTGTCTAACATTGGATTTTATTCTGTGTTGATTGATCTCTATTAAATATACATCTGTATAGCGGCGGAGAATTTATTCTCTTGCTTAACGCCCTTCTCTGAGACGTACGAGCTCAGAGGTTGTATATCGATGGACATCAGTCGCATGGAGTGAATTGCCTGTGTGGCATGCTTAAGTGGAAAATGATCAAGGCTTCTGTTGAAAAGCAAAGTCTTGTGGTTGATGATCAAAGCACGACCTGTGTGGCATAGCTTTGTGTTTGGCGTTAATTCGCGAGCCTCACACCTCGGTATGAGTCAAAAACGGGATAAGGACCAAGGAGTGCACGATGTTTCTTTCTAGCTATGCATGATGTCAGTGACCTACCAGCCCTGACATTTATATACTTTTTACCTGTGTGGTTGTTGGATGCGAGGAGCCTTGAATATATGGTCGATAACTGGCACTATGTGAGCGGACGTACAAACTATTATATAAGTCCTATATGACCGGGAAACGTGTGTTCAGGAATACTAATCCTCAAAAGTAAGAGAGGATCGACCTTGGAGGTTCCAAGGGATCGTTGTGTGTGGTTCTGAGACATTTGCTAGAGTGTCTCGAACGGAGAGGAGCTTGCCCCTTGCCTCGACTCATGATGGAATCCAATTTCCAATACGTGACATTGCGGTTTTATTTGTAGAGCCTAGTATGGCAACATGATATATGGTACCCATGCCGTCTATGATTGATATTTATGATTGAAATTGTTTTGACACTATACACTTATAATAGTATCAAATGATTTGTTTTAAACGTACCAAGCATGTTGGCTATTATAAGGGAAAACCTTATCCTCCGGCTTGTGTTGCATTGTGTGATGGGACCTGGGTCTTATAATAGCTTCATTTTTTCAAAAAGCATTGCGCTGTTTTGTTATATGCACTGGTGTTCTTAGGAGGAAACCCGTTCCGTGTTATACGGCGTGGTCCCTTGATTTACCTAACTTTAAAATAAAAATTAATAATTGTTTTAGTTCTCACACCAGTCACATTACTGACCTGGAGTTTATTGTTTTAACCTAAACTCTGGGTGCCCCTATTTTCCACATGGGCAGCTAGTAGTTTTGGTTTGCAGATTTATATTCACAGGATCCTGGTTTATAGCTGAATGATATTCAGAAAGCTCTG
The DNA here is from genome assembly GCA_030737875.1 of Allium sativum. Lineage (NCBI taxonomy): Eukaryota > Viridiplantae > Streptophyta > Magnoliopsida > Asparagales > Amaryllidaceae > Allium > Allium sativum. The sequence continues at coordinate 127,460,432 of CM060924.1, forward strand.
TATCCGCGTATTTCTTTCAGTTATGTTTTGTATTATTGTTCCGTTGCTATGTATGTAAATGTAATTTAAATCTCTGATATTTGTCAAATGTGTAATATTTACTCATACTCTGTATATTCTTGTATTCTGATGGAATTGTTGTAATAAACAATGAAATGTTCTTCTGTTTGCATTCTGATTCGTCTTGTCCTCATAGTAATTCGTTCTTTCTCTTCTCTTCGGAGATCGGGGAAGTTCGGGTCGCTTCATTTGGTATCAGAGCTTTGGTTTACAGAGCTCGAGAACAAGACACATTAGAACCAAACGAAAGAATTCATTAGAGATTGGACTAGTAATATCCAATGAGAATGACTCGTTAGAGATGGGATCAGTAGTATCCTAGAACGAGTGTGAAGAGTATATTTTTAAAATAAAAATAAAAACAAATTTTGTCTTGAAAATTTAAGTCGTTTTATACATATTTGATTATTTATCTGTATTGAATTTGGACAATCGATTATATAAAGATTTTGCATATACGCGTCATGAACATATATTTGAAGTTTTAATATACTGGATAGATATAGAATCACACTCTATTCGTCTGGAGATGATTCTGATGATTGATGCATCATCATCAGAGTTGATGTTCGAGTGCGGAAAGTGTGATATCTATATATTTCCATCAGACTGGTGTGAGAACCAAAATTAGATAGGTTTATTGTTGTGATTTGGCATCAAAAACATGATTTTCTGTATATATATATATATATCAAAATTATGAATTTGAAACAATAATCCACTAATTGATTGATAGTTGTATTGTATGATTATTGTTTTGATTAATTAAAAATTTGAACCATTTAGCCTAATTGAACCGAATATTGAACTGTATTGAAAATTGTTTGGAATTGCATATATATACATGTACTTACATTGAACAGGTCATAGCAAGGAGGCTAGAGCAAAAGAATAAAATTGTTTGCCCGACAAATAGGTACATGTTTACAAATTTATTGGGTTTGGATGATTTTATGAGGTGATTGGCTGTTTCTTTTTCTTTTTGGATTGGTGAGGGCCATGGGAGGCTATTTGAAATATCCCGAAGTCCCCGGTGCAGGGGAGGTTATGGCGAAATTTATCGAAAATTTAGGGTGTTAGCCAAATTTTTGAAAAATTTGAAAAGTTCTTAGAAACTGAAAAGTTGAAGAACTTAAGCCGTAAAGAAAATAATGGAAGTTGTGTTGATTTTTTAAACAACTTTCAGCTTCGTTCCTTTTCGGGGACGAAAAGTTTTAAGTGGGGGAGATTGTAATAACCCGGAAATTCTGAGCCAATTTAAAATTTTTATTTTGGAAATTTTAGTGAATTTTGAATATTTAAAATGAATTATTTTAAATAATAACGACGATAAATTTATTTTGAATAGAATTAGAACGTATATATTTATATAGATCGTCGTTAGAATAGAAATAATTATTTATAATTATAAAAGGAATTGAAAATGGCGCGGTAGTTCGAAAATTCGATTTCAAATTTCAAATGAATGTACATGATTCAAAATAAACCGGATTTTAGCGAAACCAAAAATATTAGAATCTAATTGAGAATATATTTCCAACGAATCTGAAAAATCAAAATTTCATAGCGGGAATCAAAAGATATGCCCAGTTGAAATTTCAGAATAGTCGCTGTGGAATTTTGAGCCCTTAAAAATGGAAATTTTGCAAACGACCTCGGTTTTCGACGAAACCGCTTTTGTTGGATCCGGAATGTCAAATTATTGCTAGGTTTCAAAATTCATAATTTTTCGAATCAATATGTGAGCGTGGCGAAGGAAAACACGTTTGACCAGTTTCAGTTGATTTTAATCGACTGGAAAATGGCCATTTTTCAAACGGTCTAGGAAATTGACGAAATTAGTTTTGTTAGAACCGTATCGACAATACGAAGCTAGAAGATATTTTTTGGGCATTTTTAGAATTCGTATGTGGCCCCGGTAAATTGAAATGCGCGTTCAAATTCAATATATAGATTTATATTTTGATTTTGATAGAAACTGATCGAAACGATCGAATCAGCTTACGATACATATCCCATTGTGTTCATAATGGGGGTAATTAGCTATGGACGACATTCGGTGGGTTCGATTTCGAGTTCGAAACAAAAAGTTGCTTTTTGAAAATTAATAAATATATATATATAATTATATAATAACCTCTCTCTCTTCTCTCTCTCATATTCAGATCGAACAAATAAAAAAAAGAGAAAAAAACCCGTCGTACCCAGACCCCCCCTGAAATCGATCATCGCCACCTCGATGGGCGCGCCGCCGCCGGCGTGAGCCCCCCTTCTTCCCCGATCCCTCCTCCCCTTCTCTCTACCCTCGGCGCTCTCTCTCCCTCTGAGAACCCGCTCCCTCTTCCTCCCCCAAACTCGCCGCCACGCTCACCCAGGCGCCGCCCCTCCATCCAACCGCCTCCTCTGCCGCAACCACCTCCGAGTCACTCCTCCCTCTTCAATAAGCAAATGTGAGTCCTTTTATGTTATTTAATTTAGTTTAATTACTTTAAAAATCTGATTTGGAGTATGATAGCATTGTTTTAGACTGAAATCTATATTTATAAATATATAAGTAGATTGGAGAGTATAAAAATATGATTTTTATATTTTATAGAGAATAAAAATATGATTTTTATATTTTATAGAGAATAAAAATATAATTTTTATATGATTTAGAGTATAAAAATATAATTTTTATATGTGTAGCGAAATAAAAATCTGATTTTATATATATATATATATACATATATATTGAGATACAAATGTGATTTTTATAACGATGATATAAAAATTCGATCTTTATATTAGAAGTAACGTTATAAAAATATAATCTTTATGATGAAAACATCATGTTAAAGATGCCATTTTTATCATTTTGAAAGCGAAGTAAGAATATGTTATTTTCATATATGTAGTGGACACGGACAGCAAAAGTGACAAGGCGAACGACGAAGATTTTCTACATATAAAGAGTCGCGGCGTTTGGTTTAGCTCTCGGTGAGAACTTCTCACTTTAAATCTTGTTTTCTAGTTAAAACATATACTAGGATGCAGACGGTGCTTAGCAGCCCCCGACACCCGTCGTCCACAGACCATGGACGACTTGTATGCTTGTTTGATGTGTTGTGAAGTTTGTTTGTGATGTTGATGTGAAATGGATAATAAAACATTCATGTGTTGAAATAAATAAATTATCGTTAAAAATATAATTTTTAACGTGAATGTGAATAAATAAATATTCATTTACAAACCGGACGGTTTGTTTATGTACACCTATTTGAAGGATATTGATTGGGACGATAAATTTTACACATCGCCCAACTGCACAAATAATATTCAGTGTTTGTGGATTGAAACCCCACAAGGGTGTTGGGATGGTACTTGACATACACTAATCCCAATTTTTTTGTGGTATGTCGATCGTTTGATTGACAGACTGTATGAGCGTTAATTATTTGTATTTAAGGCTTATGCAGTTGTGTGGTGCACTTTAGATGATGGTTGATTATTTATCGTTGCTATTATATACATGTGTTGTATGGAATCCATATAATTAACATTATATGGTAATTGATTGGGCCTCATTCCAATTGGGAAAATAAAGAATATTATAAAATATATATTTATGTGTTGAGTAAAATCTTTTAAACAATAAAATTTACATCTTTATCATAATTTTATAAAATATATTAAATAACAAAAATAGTCATGTATTGACGATACTCATGTGTTGAGAATATTCTTGTGTTGAAAGAAATATAGATTCATGTGTTGAATAAAACAAATATTCATTTGTTGAATAGAATAACGAAGTTATTGAAATATATAAAGCCGTGTTGATTAGAGATGCGCCATTTTGACGCGAACGATATTTATATCGATTATATTCGTTTTTATAATGAATATAGAAAAGGAAGTCATTTCAAAATATAAAGTTTTGAAAATATTATCATTTGTATATCGATGATGTGGAATATTCAATTTTGATTCGAAATTGAATATGAAGTTGAAATCGTTTCGAAAACGAATTTAAAACGATTTATAAAATACGTTTTAAAAAGGAAATCGACGAAATATAATATATATATATATATATAGAGAGAGAGAGAGAGACCTGAATAGAATGTGCCGCGCTGCGACAGTTCGTGAGTTTCGACCATTGACTTCGAATGAACATTACGGGAGATCCGACCATCGGATTCTCCTAAAACCGGAATCGTTGGATTCGTATTGAAAAGAGATTTCTAACGAATATTAGAGATTTGAAATCTAACGGTTGGATTTGGAATTATGTCCAAATGAAATTTGGAAAAGTTCGCTGTAAGTGCAGTTCGATGGCCGTTGATGGAAATCGACTGTACAGGCCTTGATAAAATTATTAAAAATATCAATAATTTGTGTAAAATTATAAGAAATGATTTGTGAAGAATTGGGATGAAAAATTCCAAATTTGAAAAGATAAAAATAGATTTTTATCGAAATGATCTAATTTTGAACTTGAATTATAATCCCATTCATTTTTAAAATAAATAAAGTGGATTTGAAATGGTTTTGAAAATAACCAAAATTTCCAATATATAAAGTGGAAATGGATTTGAATCGAAATTATCTTCAGAATATTTCGATGTCGGATTTCGTGATTATACAGAGATGGTTGTGGAAATTTGAAAGATATATTTATATCGTTATTTCCAATACGATATTTGTTGGTCGTAGAATTTGATATTGAATATAAGCCGATATATTTTCTATTCAGAGCCTTGTATTTAATATCAAACGTGATTTGGGTTTGTCGTGAATGGTGTCTTCATTAACACTGTTCTTAAACCAAATAAAGAAAAAGATTAAATCTTTCTATTTAGATTTAATGAAGTATACCAATTAAATAATATTAATTGGAATTGAATTTAAATTGGTTTGGGCTTATCGTGAGCGGTGTTTTTAATAATACCTGTTCTTTAGCCCGATTAACAATGGGAAGTGGTTTTTGGTTTATCGTGAACCGTGTTTTAGATGATATTGGTTCTTTAACCTAGTTAACGTCAGGATATTGATTTTTAGGAAGATTAAAACTAAGTGGAGTTTTAATGAATCTTTAATTAGATTAAAGTGATCGAGGATGGAGTATCACCAGTTTTGCTCCAAAGCGATAGTTAAATCTTTAATTAGATTTGAACGTGAAATGGTAATTAATATTTACAGATAACACCGTGGTGTTAGATGTGGAGTATTACCAGTTTTGCTCCATGGGATGACTAGGTTGGGATTGGGAAATAAAATAAATAATTACTTCATTGTGGTTCGCTAATCCCGACTTGTTTGGAAAACCTTAACATGGTTTGAAAAGATATCCAAAGGAAGATTGAAGAATAAATTTAGAAGAATTTATCGTTGATAAAATTAATGGGAACCTTTCCCTAAGAATGTGATTTTTTTTGAATAAAAGAATATTCTGAATTGGAATGAGGTGTATGTTTTGTTTGTGTAGCACTTGTTTATTATATACGCGGGTTATTCGGAAAGGCCGGGTTTATACCCATTCTGAGTAACCGATTCGAAGATATGTCGAAGATGAAGACGGTTATTGAATACCGGAAGTCTTCACATCGTTTGGATGATTATTGATGATCTTGATTGGGTTGTACACCCAAGAGGAGGGAATCAGTTGGTGATAATCCAGATGTACTTAGAGATCGATGGATATGCGAGGAAGGTTCCTCCGATTTCATTCAGGCCCAGAACGAACTTGTAAATGGACTGTATGTCTGACATTGGATTTTATTCTATGTTAATTGATCTCTATTAAATATACATCTGTTTGGCGGTGGAGAATTTATTCTCTTGCTTAACGCCCTTCTCTGAGACGTACGAGCTCAGAGGTTGTATATCGATGGACATCAGTCGCATGGAGTGAATTGCCTGTGTGGCATGCTTAAGTGGCAAATGATCAAGGCTTCTGTTGAAGAGCAAAGTCTTGTGGTAAATGATCAAATCACGGCCTGTGTGGCATAGCTGTAATAACCCGGAAAATCTGGGCCAGTTTAAAATTTTTATTTTGGCAATTTTAGCGAATGTTGATTATTTAAAATGAATTATTTTAAATAATATCGACGAAAAATCTATTTTGAATAGAATTCGAACGTATATATTATACGCATCGTCGTTAGAATATAAATATTTATATATAATTATAAATAGAATTGAAAATGGCGCGGTAGTTCGATAATTCGATTTCAAACTTCAATTGAATGTACCGGGTGCAAAATAATCCGGATTTTAGTGAAACCAAAAATAATGGGATCTAATTGTGAATATCTTTCCAACGAATCCGAAAAATCAAGATTTCATATCGGGAATCAAAAGATATGTCCAGTTGAAAATTCTGAATAGTCGCTATGGAATTCAGGCCCTTAAAAATGGACATTTTGCAAACGACCTCGGATTTCGACGAAACCAGTTTTGTTGGGTCCGTGATGTAAGATTATTGCTAGATTCCAAATTTCATAATTTTTCGAATCAATATGTGAGCGTGGCAGAGGAAAACGCGATTGACCATTTTCAGTTGATTTTAATCGACTGGAAAATGGCCATTTTTCTAACGGTCTCAGAATTCGATGAAACTAGTTTTATTAGGACCGTATCGTCAATACGAAGCTAGAAAATATTTTTCAGGAATTTTTAAAGTTCGTATGTGACCCCGGTAATTTGAAATGTACGTTTAAAATTCAATATAGTGATTTAAATGTAAATTCAACGGAAACTAATCGAAACGATCAAATCAGCTTGCGATACATATCCCATTGTGTTCGGAATGGGGGTAATACACTAGGGACGACAGTCGTTAGGTCCCGTTTCGAGTTCGGAATATAAGTAAACTTTTTTTTGAATTAAAAAGAAAAGAAAATAAAATATATTTATATTTACATATAACCCCCACCCGTTTTCCCCTTCCCCCTTCAAGCCAGATTTCCCAAATCAGAAAAAAAAAAAAAAAGAGAAGGCACCGACGTTCAGATCTCGCTCCCCCCCTTCTTCCGTCTCGTCGCGCCCACGTCAGCGCCGGAGGGCCACCTCCCCAGCGCCACGCCCTCCTCTCCTCCGCCCTCTTCTAATGAACCCGAGCCCCAAGCCGACGCCACCTGAATCGAACCCCCCTCCTCCTCTCGTCGCACCTCCCCTCCAACTCTGGCGAGCAGCAGCGCTTCCCCCCCTCTCCTTCCGTTCAACGATGGCCAGTTAGTTTCCTTTTTTTTTAATAACTATTTTGCTTTTTCTATTGTTATTTTTATTTCCTATTTATATATAAAGAATATAATTTATTTATATATATATAGCTTAGTAAAAAGTTTTTCAGATCTTTCACCATATAAAAATTTGATTTTTTATATGTAGGAATAGCGAATAAAATTTGGATTTTTATATATATCAATGCAAGATAAAAATAAGATTTTTATTTAGGTAGTAGTAAAATAAAGATTCGATTTTTGAAACCGGAAAGATTTGATTTTTCTAAATAAAAAGATATGATTTTAGTTTAGAAAAGTTGAGAGTTTAATTTATGAAAAGGTTTCATTTTTAAAACAATGAAAAGGTTGGATCTTTAAGATTAAAACGACGAGATTTTATAAATAGGTAAAGGTGAGATTTTTTATCTATAAAAAGATATGATTTTTATTTCTAAAAATATGGTTTTTAATTTATAACAAGGTTAAAAATATAATTTTTATATAGTGGCATTAATAAAAATATGATTTTTAAAAAGACAGAGAAAATAAAAATTCGATTTTTATAAATGAAGTAGCGATGTAAATATATAATCTTTATATAAAAGGAAGCGTTGTAAGAATATATAATTTATATATATAAAGTGCCATTATAAAAACGTGATTTTTAAAATGAACATCATATGAAAAATATGATTTTTGCTATGAACAGTGTGAAAAGAAGTGAGATAGATCGGATAGAAATCAAAAGGGAATTCAGACAGTTCAGAGACCAAATGGTGGAGTGGAACCCCGAGGTGAGAATTTCTCACCTTTCAATTTCATTTCTATTTATATATATATATACTAGGATGCAGACGGTGCTTAGTAGCACCCGACACAATCGTCCACAGACCATGGACTTGTTTGTTTGGTTGCATAGCTTAGTTATATGATTTGATTTGAATTTGGTTGTTTGGTGAATTTGATTGATGTGTGAATGGCGTGGGCCTTCACTAGACCGGGGATAAGGCTAGGCCTCGTCCCGTTTCTAGTATCGTGCCGTTATGCCGCCGAAATTTTCTAAAATATGTTAGAAAATAAAAATATCATTTTATTGTGTAAATGAATTGAATAGAAATTCATAGGTTGAAATAAAATGTTTTATCGTTAAAAATATAATTTTAACGTGAAGTGAATAAAATAAAATATTCATTTATAAACCGGACGGTTTGTTTATGTACACCTATTTGAATGACATTGATTGGGACGATAAATTTTACACATCGCCCAACAGCACAAATAAAATATGTGTTTGATTGTTTGAAACCCCACACGGGTGTTGGGATGAAAATTTGAAGTTCACTCATCCTGATTGATTAAATACGTCGATCGATCGATTGACAGGCTGTTATAAGCGTTAGATATCTATATTTGATGCTTATACAGTGTAGTGCACTTTGGTTGATGGTTGATTATTTTTCAATGATATTATATACATGTGTTGTATGGAATCCATATAATTAACTTTATATGGTAATTGATTGGGCCTCATTCCAATCGTGAAAATAAAGAATATTTTGATAATAACAAATATTTTGATAATAGGAAATATTTGAAATAGAATATTTGAAAGTAGAAATATGTGAAGCCGTGATGATTAGATTGACGCCATTTTGACGTGAACGATATTTATATCGATTTTAAAACGATTTCGAAATGAATTGAATTGAAAACGATTTCGAAATGAATTGAATTGAAAACGATTTCGAAATGAATTGAATTGAAAACGATTTCGAAATGAATTGAATTGAAAACGATTTCGAAATGAATTGAATTGAAAACGATTTCGAAATGAATTGAATTGAAAACGATTTCGAAATGAATTGAATTGAAAACGATTTCGAAATGAATTGAATTGAAAACGATTTCGAAATGAATTGAATTGAAAACGATTTCGAAATGAATTGAATTGAAAACGATTTCGAAATGAATTGAATTGAAAACGATTTCGAAATGAATTGAATTGAAAACGATTTCGAAATGAATTGAATTGAAAACGATTTCGAAAGGAATTGAATTGAATATGAATTCAAATTGAATTGAAATTTGAATTGAATAGAAATGAATTTTAAAACGAATTTATAAAGAAGAATTCAATTTTGAATTGAATTGAAATGGAAGTTGAAATTGCTTTTGAAACGAATATTAAAACTATTTATATAATTCGTTTTTAAATAGAAATCGACGAAATATATATTATATGTATTATATATATAATATAATGGCCTGAATAGAATGCGCCGCGCCGCGGCAGTTCGTGAATTTCGACCATTTATTTCAAACGGACATTACGGGAGATCCGACCGTCGGATTCTCCTAAGACCGGAACCGTTGGGTTCGTATCGAAAAGAGCTTTCTAATGAATGTTAGAAATTAGAAATCTAACGGTTGGATTTGGAATTATGTCCAAATCAAATTGGAAAAAGGTCGCTGTAAGTGCAGTTCGATGGCCATTGGTGGAAATCGACTGTACGGGCCTTGATAAAATTATTAAAAATAGTAATAATTTGTGTAAAATCGTAAGAAATGATTTGCGAAGATTTGGGATGAAAAACTCCATGTTTGAAAAGATAAAAATAGATTTTTATCGAAATGAACTAGTTTTGAACTAGAAATATAATTCTATTTATTTTTAAATAAATAAATTGAATTTGAAAAGGGTTTTAAAAATAACCAGAATTCCAATGATTGCATTGGAGTGGATTTGAATCGAAATTGTCTTCGGAATATTTCGATGTTGGAATTCGTGATTATACAGATGTTGTTATGGAAATTTGAAAGATATATATTTATATCGTTATTTCAAATACGACATTTGTTAGTCGTAGAATTTGATATTGAATATAAGCCGGTATATTTTCTATTCAGAGCCTTGTATTGAATATCAAATGTGATTTGGGTTTGTCGTGAAGGGTGTCTTCACTAACAATGTTCTTGAACCCAGTTGAGAAAAGATTAAATCTTTTATTTAGATTTAATGAAGTGAACCAATTAAGTGATATTTAATTGGAATTGAATTGATATTGATTTTTGGGTTTATCGTGGACAGTGTTTTAAATAACACTCGTTCTTTAACCTGATAATTAATGGAATGTGACTTTGGGTTTATCGTGAACCGTGTTTTAAATGACACTGATTCTTTAACCCAGTTGACGATTAAAACTAAGTGGAGTTTTAATGAATCTTTAATTAGATTGAAAAGATCGAGAATGGAGTATCACCAGTTTTACTTCAGGCGATAGTTAAATCTTTAATTAGATTTGAACGTGAAATGGTAATTGAATTTACCGATAACACCGTGGTGTTAGATATGAAGTATAACCAGTTTTACTTCATGGGATGAATAGGTTGGGATTGGGAAATAAAATAAATGATTACTTCGGTGTGGTTCGCTAATCCCGACTAGTTTGAATTGATATTCAAAGGAGATTAAAGAATAAATTTAAAGAATTTATCTTGGATAAAATTAATGGGAACTTTTCCCAAAGTATAGGAATATTTGCATAAAAGAATATTCTGAATTGGAATGAGGCGTATGTTGTGTTTGTGTAACACTTTTATAATATATACGCGAGTTATTCAGAAAGACTGGGTTTATCCCATTCTGAATAACTGATTCGACGTGGTGTCGAAGATGAAGACGATGGTCGAAGACCGGAGGTCATCACGTCGTTTGGGTAATTACTGATGATCTTGATTGGGCTGTACACCCAAGAAGATGGAAACAGTTAGTGATCGTCCAGACGTACTTGGAGATCGATGGATATGCGGGGTACTAAGTGCCTCCGGTTTCGTTCAGACCCAGAACGGACTTGTAAATGGACTGTGTGTCTGACATTGGATTTTAGTCTGTGTGATTGATTTCTATTAAATATATATCTGTTTGGCGGCGGAGAATTTATTCTCTTGCTTAACGCCCTTCTCTGAGACGTACGAGCTCAGGGGTTATATATTGATGTATATCAAACGCATGGAGTGAATTGCCTGTGTGGCATGCCTAAGTGGCAATTGATCGAGGCTTCTGTTGAAAAGCAAAGTCTTGTGGTGATGATCAAAGCACAGCCTGTGTGGCACAGCTTTGTGTAACGTGAATTCGCGAGTGTCGCACCCCGGTTGTGAACCAAAAACGGGAGAGGACCTCAGGGAGGGCATGCGTTTCCTTCTAGCTAGGGTGGTGTCAGTGACCTACCAGCCCTGACATTTATATACTTTTCACCTGTGTGGTTGTTGCTGTTGCGAGGCGCCTCGGTTTGATCGGACGATCCGGGTCCGATGGAGTCATTCGTTGGCTCATTTACGCCCCAAAGGGCGGGGAAACGTAGTGTTCAGGCATTTTAATCCACATCGGTGGACCGGCCCTGTCGCTCCAAGGGTCACTCGAGCTCTGATCCTGAGACATGGGCTAGATTGTCTCGAATCGGTTGAGGACTATCTTTTGCCTCGGTTCATAGACGGAAATCCAATTTCCAAATACGTGACATTTGCGGTTTTATTTGTAGAGCCTAGTATGGCGACATAGTGGGATGGGGCGCTCATGCCGCCTATGATTGATACTTATGATTTGAAGTTGTTTTATACACTATGCACTTATATTAGTATCAAATGATTTGATTTAAACGTATCAAGCATTCTTTGGCTGTTATAAGGGAAAACCCTATCCTCGGCTGCGTTGCATTGTGTGATGGGACCTGGGTCTTATAACAGCTTCATTTTTCTTTATTTAGCATTGCGCTGTTTGTTTTATGCACTGGTATTCTTGGGAGGAAACCCGTTCCGTGTTATACGGCGTGGTCCCTTGATTTACCTAACTTCAAAATAAAGATTAACTGTTTTAGTTCTCACACCAGTCACATGACTGACCTGGAGTTTATTGTTTTAACCTAAACTCTGGGTGCCCCTATTTTGACACGGGCAGCTAGTAGTTTTGGTTTTGCAGATTTATATTCACAAGATCCTGGTTTACAGCTGGAACGATATCCGGAAAGCTTTGTATCCGTATATCTCTTCTAGTTGTGTATTGTATTATTTTCCGCTGCTATGTATTTAAATATAATTTAAATCTCTGATATTTCTTTGTAATATTCATTTATACTCTGTATATTCTTGTAATCTATTGCATTGCTGTGATATACAATGAAATGTTCTTCTGTATGCGTTCTGTTTTGGCTTGTTCTCGAACTATCCGACGCCTTCCTTTACGGGGAAGTTACGGGTCGTTTCATTTGGTATCAGAGCTTTGGTTTACAAAGCTCAGAGAACAAGGCACATTAGAACCATACGAAGGAATTCATCAGATATTGGATTAGCAATATCCAACGGGAATGACTCGTTAGAGATGGGATCAGTAGTATCCTAGAACGAGTGTGAAGAGTACATTTTTGAAAATGAAAACAATTTTGTTTTGAAAATTTAAATCAATTATTCGTATTTGATTATTTATTTATATTGATATGGACAGTCCAGTATATAAATATTTTGCGTATACGTCTGATCCACGTGTATTTGAAATTTTAATATACTGGATAGATATAGAATCACACCCTAGTCGCCCGAAGATGATTCTGATGATAGTTCGAACATCATCAGAATTGGTATTCGTGTTTCGAAGGTGTGATATCTATATATTTCCTATTGACTGGTGTGAGAACCAAAACTTATATAGCTAGAATGCATTGTTGTGATTTGGCATCAAAAACATGATTTTCTGTATATGTATCAAATTTATGAATTTGAAACTCTAATTCACTAATTGATTGATGTTTGTGTTGATTGTTTATTTGTTTGATAATTTTGAACCATTTAGCCTAATTGAACCAAATATTGGACTATATTGAAAATTGGCCGCATTTGCTTGCATATACATATACTTATATTGAACAGGTCATAGCAAGGAGGCTAGAGCAGAGAATAAAATTTGTTTGCCCGACAAATAGGTACATGTTTACTACATAATTTACTGTTTTGTTTGGGTGATGATGATTTTATGAGCCTATTGGCTAGCCGGTTGGCTTTTTCTTTTTCTTTTTGAGATCTGAAGGACCGGGGAAGCTATTTGAAATTCCCCGATGCTCCCGGTGCAGGGGAGGTTATGGCGAAATTTTTCAAAAATTTAGGGTGTTAGCCAAAATTTTGAAATTTTGAAAATTCTCAGAAACTAAAGAGTTGGAGAATGGAAGCCAGATCGAACGTAGAGTTGATTAATCAAACCACTTTCGACTTTGTTCCTTTTCGGGGATGAAAAGTTTTAAGTGGGGGAGATTGTAATAACCCGGAAAATCTGGGCCAGTTTAAAATTTTTATTTTGGCAATTTTAGCGAATGTTGATTATTTAAAATGAATTATTTTAAATAATATCGACGAAAAATCTATTTTGAATAGAATTCGAACGTATATATTATACGCGTCGTCGTTAGAATATAAATATTTATATATAATTATAAATAGAATTGAAAATGGCGCGGTAGTTCGATAATTCGATTTCAAACTTCAATTGAATGTACCGGGTGCAAAATAATCCGGATTTTAGTGAAACCAAAAATAATGGGATCTAATTGTGAATATCTTTCCAACGAATCCGAAAAATCAAGATTTCATATCGGGAATCAAAAGATATGTCCAGTTGAAAGTTCTGAATAGTCGCTATGGAATTCAGGCCCTTAAAAATGGACATTTTGCAAACGACCTCGGATTTCGACGAAACCAGTTTTGTTGGGTCCGTGATGTAAGATTATTGCTAGATTCCAAATTTCATAATTTTTCGAATCAATATGTGAGCGTGGCAAAGGAAAACACGATTGACCATTTTCAGTTGATTTTAATCGACTGGAAAATGGCCATTTTTCTAACGGTCTCAGAATTCGATGAAACTAGTTTTATTAGGACCGTATCGTCAATACGAAGCTAGAAAATATTTTTCAGGAATTTTTAAAGTTTGTATGTGACCCCGGTAATTTGAAATGTACGTTTAAAATTCAATATAGTGATTTAAATGTAAATTCAACGGAAACTAATCGAAACGATCAAATCAGCTTGCGATACATATCCCATTGTGTTCGGAATGGGGGTAATACGCTAGGGACGACAGTCGTTGGGTCCCGTTTCGAGTTCGGAATGTAAGTAAACTTTTTTTTGAATTAAAAAGAAAAGAAAATAAAATATATTTATATTTACATATAACCCCCACCCGTTTTCCCCTTCCCCCTTCAAGCCCGATTTCCCAAATCAGAAAAAAAAACAAAAAAAAAGAGAAGGCACCGACGTTCAGATCTCGCTCCCCCCTTCTTCCGTCTCGTCGCGCCCACGTCAGCGCCGGAGGGCCACCTCCCCAGCGCCACGCCCTCCTCTCCTCCGCCCTCTTCTAATGAACCCGAGCCCCAAGCCGACGCCACCTGAATCGAACCCCCCTCCTCCTCTCGCCGCACCTCCCCTCCAACTCTGGCGAGCAGCAGCGCTTCCCCCCCCTCTCCTTCCGTTCAACGATGGCCAGTTAGTTTCCTTTTTTTTTTAATAACTATTTTGCTTTTTCTATTGTTATTTTTATTTCCTATTTATATATAAAGAATATAATTTATTTATATATATATAGCTTAGTAAAAAGTTTTTCAGATCTTTCACCATATAAAAATTTGATTTTTTATATGTAGGAATAGCGAATAAAATTTGGATTTTTATATATATCAATGCAAGATAAAAATAAGATTTTTATTTAGGTAGTAGTAAAATAAAGATTCGATTTTTGAAACCGGAAAGATTTGATTTTTCTAAATAAAAAGATATGATTTTAGTTTAGAAAAGTTGAGAGTTTAATTTATGAAAAGGTTTCATTTTTAAAACAATGAAAAGGTTGGATCTTTAAGATTAAAACGGCGAGATTTTATAAATAGGTTGAAACGACCCGCAAATCCGTGCTATCTGAATTGACTAATACACCACACGTCCAACCCAAATAACACAGAAATACGACTCATTATTAGAAAGAAGTTAGAGGATGAGAAATAGAAAGAAAGAAATATTAGAATAGAAGAAAAATGAAGATCACAACTCACAGCGGAACGAATAAAATATATTATATAACATAAGCTTTGAAATACAAATCTGTTTTGTACATATATACATACCATCATCAGAGTACACATAACATTTGATCCAGCGGAAGTAACTCTAAATAACTAACGTTGAAGCCTCCTGCTTCAAGCTCCTCCAAGTGTATCTGTAAAAGCCTGAAACACTTGACTGCCCGTACAAATTTGGGCACCCAAGAGTTTAGGGAAAACAAAAACAAAATAAACTCTGGGTCAGTCATGGGACTGGTGTGAGTAAACTCCAACCACTTGTTTAACTTTCAAAACTCTTTTCGAAAGAAAAGATAATAGTAAGACCAGCCCACACATAAACACGGACGGTTTTTACCTTACTATAACCCAAAACACTTTGATACGAAAATCCAGTGATATTATAATAATGTCTACATCAAGTAAATAACCAAATAGCAGAACGCTTGCATCTCACGCTCCACATATATAGTATAAAATCAAAACCCGCATGGCGCTTATTGGAGATTGGATTTCCAACATGACAAGGTATGGAACCACCTTCCGATGATGTATCTCTAGAGGCGAATACACCTGGGTTCAACAAGAACATCTTGCAACCCGGCCCACACATGACCGACCACTCATTTCGCTTGAGTGTATCGAATGTATATCACCAACGGTTGGACTCAAACCACCGTTCCCCGAATGGGCAGAATCGATAGATTTAGAAACAAAAGGAATTTCTCTAGATAGGTGATTATACACCCTAATGGGTGCGACCCACATAGCCATGCTGCCTGCCCGATTTTTGTCCTTTCCCGGTTGTTGAGGCCTGAGGCTACGCATACTTACCATTTATCGATAACACAATCACTTTGAATGCCACATCGTCAGATCCGTTAATCACTAGTTGAGTTTGCACAAATATTCTGGATATTATGCTAAGGGATAAATCCGTTGCAACCATATACACTCATACAGACCAACCCATTTGATCATTGGAAATACTCTGTCAGACATTCGTCCATTTACGTTCGTTCTGGGATTGAACGAAACCGAAGGCACTATTTCTATAAATAGAAAAGCCCTTGCACTTCACTCCGTCTTCAATATATTCAGCATACTTGGTTCGCAACGCTTATGCCGATACGGAGTGGTTCACGGATAATAATCCAACCGGTCTCTCCATATTGACAACGATGGTCAAAACTTCGATAGTCTGTGATTTAACTATCGAATACAAACAAGTGTTCATCCAAACATATCAAACAAATCACTGGGCTCTTTAATTAATATTTCATTAATTAAATCACTTTTCCATTTTCTCTATCAATATTTGTTAACCAAATATTTCAATAATCAATCTTGGCCCTTTTCGCTATTTTTGATTTTGTTTCCTTATCGAATTCTATATATATATCGATATATAGATTTCTGATTGTCAAATTTCTTAAAAATATTCTAACTCCTTAAATTTCCGGAAAAATTCGCCATAACCTCCCCTGTATCGGGAGCATCGGGAAATTTCAAATAGCTTCCCGGTATCTTCTTCAATCGAAAAGAAAAAGGAAAAGCCAAGCGGCTTGCCGATACGGCGCATAAATCTCATATATGAATTAAACATGTACCTTTTTGTCGAGCACATAAATAAAAATCTTCATATACTCCATCCCATATCTGTTTAACACCTGTTACCTGTTTTCAATTCAATTCAACACTATCTAATCGTTTGAATTCAGTTTCGCCCATTTATTCTTTAAATCGGCCATCTTGCCTATTTTACTTCTTCGTTTGAACATAGCACGTTCAAATAAAATGTTTAACTCGCTCACGACCAAATTGAATTTCAATTTCAATTTTAGTTCCCCTTTTGATTTCGAATATAAATTTTCAAATCGAATTCACTTATTCAAAGCCCAATATTAATTCAAAATCTCATTAACTAATTACCATTCGAATTAGTTAATTCTATTCAATAATCAAAATCTGATTTCTGTTTCAAAAATCAATTCATTTACTTCACTGGAGTTCATATTTGTTTTATATCTCCAGTCTAGATGGAAATTCGGATTTTTATTAAAAAAAAATCCTTTTATTCATTTAAATACACCATCACGGTTTTCAATTGGTTCTGGCGCTGTTTTTCTGAAAATTTGATTTTGACATAACTCAAAATCTATACGACGAAATTCAGATTTTTCTCTTTCATTTGAAAACTATTATCAAACCGGTCCTGACGTTTCTTGTTTCGAAGAATTCCGACCCCAATTGAGTTCTGTATACTCGATTGAAGTTCGAGTCGCCAATTTACGAACTGCAGCGCTGCGGCGAGTTCGTTTTAATTATATTTATATATATAAAACTTTAAACTTCGTTTTAAAATGAATTCAACTCCACTTTTATATATATATTCATATATATTTCAAATTCCATTTGAATCTTTACATTTCAAATTCCATAGTTTTAAATCCTGTATTCAAATCCCATTTGAAACCCTTTATTCGAATTCCATTTCAAATCATTCATTCGAATTCTATTTCAAATCCTTTATTTAATTTTCACTTTAATTCAATTCCTTTTGAATTTCTATATTTGAAATTCATACTTGAAATCCCATTTCAAATTCATACTTGAAATTCATACTTGAATTCAAATATCCAACACCATTTAAATTTCTATTCTGAATGTTTCAGATTCCATTTCTCTTATTTGAAATTCCCAAAATTTCAAATTACATTCTTCTTTTTATTTGAAATTCCATTTTTGAATTTCCTTTATTCCAATCCCATTTGAATTCTAATATTCAAACTTATTTTCAACGCCATTTGAATTTCTTCACTCAAAGCCATTTGAATTCCCTTGAATTTCAAATTCCATTTCAAAATCCTTTGGATTTCCTATTTGAAATTCCATTTCCCCTTTCTACTTTGAAATTTTATTTTTCAAAGTTTATTTCAAATTCTATTTTCCAATCTCATATTCAAATTTCTACTTGAATTTCTATATTCAATTCCATGTTCAAATTCAACACTTGAATTTCTATTTCAAATCTCAATTCAAATTTCATATTTAAATTCCATTCAAATCTCTATTCAAATTTCACATTTGAATTCTTCCTTGAAATACTATATTTCAAATTCTATTCCATTCTTCTTTGAAATTCTATATTTCAAATTCTATTTTGAAATTCTACATTCAAATCTCTATTTGAATTTCTTTATTTGAATTCCTTCGAATTCAAATTATAATTTAATTCCTTGAATTCAAATTCTATTTTGCATTCTAATTTCATCTATTCAAGTTCTATTTGAACTTCTATTTGGATTTCTAATATTCAATCCCCTTTTTAAAATTCAAATATTTAAACTCCTTTTCTAATTCTACTATTCAAATGTTATACTCAAATTTCATTTGAGTTATATATTTAAAATTTCTTTTCACATCCTGTTTTGAAATTTCATTTCAAATCCCAATTTCACGCTTGTATTTCTATTTCTGAATTATCAAATGATAATTCTTTTCACTTCATTTATAACTTCATTATAAAGAACTATTTATAAACTTCGTTTATAAATAACTACTTGTTTTATTTTTAAAAAAACAAGATTATATTTTATTTCCATTTAAAATTCAAATTCTATTTAAAAATAGAATTTTTCCTTTTAAAAATCTCAATATCTTTTTAATTGGCCCAGTGATATTTAAAACAATCAAATCACCCAATTTTCCCATCATTTGGTTTTTAACACATCATATATGAATATATATATGAAATCAAACAAACAAGCAAACAAACAGATAATATATTTTTGAGGAATCCAGTCGGATTCCTCCAACCTGTTTTTCCTGCATCCACAGAGGTTAGCACATAAATAATACCAATTCTGCTTCGTGGCAGAATATCGCGGTATAGAAGGTCATCCACTAATCATAGCGTGGGGCGTATAGGGTAATCATCCGCTATGAAACTGCGGGCATCCGCTAATGAGACTGCGGGAATCCAACCAATCAATCAACCCAATATATATATATATATAGCCTAATAACTAATATATATAAAACAACCAGAAATCATGCACACAAGCACAGACAATTATTTTTAATGAAATAAAAATAATTCTAAAGGTGAGTGAGATTTACTCGCCGTGATTTTTCCTTTGCTGAATGTCTCGTGGAAATTCAGATCTTACGGCTTCGAATCGCCTCGAATGAGTTTTATCGTGCTCCTTACTGCCTCCCCTATATCTCGACTAGTCCATACAGCAATTCGTCGATCCCTATTATTGCAGTCAACCCCAAAATCAACGATCCGTTTCTCTTTGGCATTTCATCGAGCATCTTGCAGTGCACTGTCATCTCTTTTCCCCTATCACTCATAACCAGTTGCTGACACCATCCATAGTTATACACTATTGCACTGTATCAACTCTTCTTCAAACAATCTCCTCCGTACATCAGAGCACCACCCAACCCCAAACTATCACGTAACTACCCATAGTCGAACAGCTGAAGCCCTAGGTCGACGAAGACCATCGAACCCCATTGCCTTGCTTGACTTCAACTTCGACGGTCCCCTTGACATCGCAGGGACCAAATCGAGCAATCCCATTTGAACGCGCATCCCTGCAGAACTAGTTGAGCTTCGGGAAATCCCTCAATTTGATCGCGAGCGTTGCTGACCAGGTCTCGAGCTCCAGGTGGTTACCGCGGTTCCGTAATCGCGACTTAATCCTTGCGATATTCATCTTTAAAAGCCTCGAACTGACCAGGTTTCGGAATTTAGATGGAAAAGGGGTGTTCGATTTAGCGGTGGCCATTTTATTTCAAATCAAACAGAAGAACTGAAATGAACGAGATGGAATCAAAAATACAGAGGAAAAGGAAAATGGGGTCAGCTCGATTTTTATAGAGGAGGAAACTTGGTCGTTTTGGAATGAAGTACACGAGGCTTGGCTCGTTTATATAGAATGCGAAGGAGAAACAAAATGTACAGCACCATTAATTAGTTGTTCCTTTGAAGTGAAGAAAAGGGAACAGAACATTCAGCTCGAGGATAATAGGTCTGCGATGAAAATGAAATAGGTCGGCTCTGGATGAAATATAGTGTGGCCATGATTAGATAGTTTATTTGATTTTATTCTTATTAAATAACTAAAATATCTCGCAGTCCTTTTAATTTAAAACCCCGAACTGCTATTTTCAACGTAGCGATTTACGTCTTAAAATTCACGGAACTGACTCTGTAATTTAATTCGACTAAATAAAGGAAATAACAATTTAAATTAAATTCAATTTAAAATATAAAAATGGTTTCAAACATTTTAAATTATCAATAACTATCGTTATAATTCAATATATAATTTATATTAGCCATTTGAACCTTTTTGATTCAGTTTTAAATTTTGAATCCAATTATTTATCGTTTCCATAATATGATAATTAAATATATTAGATAATTATTCATATACCGATTATTAAATTGATAAATTCAATATAAAAATCAACTTATTATCCTAATTAAATAATTTAAATACACAATATTAACTGGCTAAAAATCCGGGTCGTTACATAGGTAAAGGTGAGATTTTTTATCTATAAAAAGATATGATTTTTATTTCTAAAAATATGGTTTTTAATTTATAACAAGGTTAAAAATATAATTTTTATATAGTGGCATTAATAAAAATATGATTTTTAAAAAGACAGAGAAAATAAAAATTCGATTTTTATAAATGAAGTAGCGATGTAAATATATAATCTTTATATAAAAGGAAGCGTTGTAAGAATATATAATTTATATATATAAAGTGCCATTATAAAAACGTGATTTTTAAAATGAACATCATATGAAAAATATGATTTTTGCTATGAACAGTGTGAAAAGAAGTGAGATAGATCGGATAGAAATCAAAAGGGAATTCAGACAGTTCAGAGACCAAATGGTGGAGTGGAACCCCGAGGTGAGAATTTCTCACCTTTCAATTTCATTTCTATTTATATATATATATACTAGGATGCAGACGGTGCTTAGTAGCACCCGACACAATCGTCCACAGACCATGGACTTGTTTGTTTGGTTGCATAGCTTAGTTATATGATTTGATTTGAATTTGGTTGTTTGGTGAATTTGATTGATGTGTGAATGGCGTGGGCCTTCACTAGACCGGGGATAAGGCTAGGCCTCGTCCCGTTTCTAGTATCGTGCCGTTATGCCGCCGAAATTTTCTAAAATATGTTAGAAAATAAAAATATCATTTTATTGTGTAAATGAATTGAATAGAAATTCATAGGTTGAAATAAAATGTTTTATCGTTAAAAATATAATTTTAACGTGAAGTGAATAAAATAAAATATTCATTTATAAACCGGACGGTTTGTTTATGTACACCTATTTGAATGACATTGATTGGGACGATAAATTTTACACATCGCCCAACAGCACAAATAAAATATGTGTTTGATTGTTTGAAACCCCACACGGGTGTTGGGATGAAAATTTGAAGTTCACTCATCCTGATTGATTAAATATGTCGATCGATCGATTGACAGGCTGTTATAAGCGTTAGATATCTATATTTGATGCTTATACAGTGTAGTGCACTTTGGTTGATGGTTGATTATTTTTCAATGATATTATATACATGTGTTGTATGGAATCCATATAATTAACTTTATATGGTAATTGATTGGGCCTCATTCCAATCGTGAAAATAAAGAATATTTTGATAATAACAAATATTTTGATAATAGGAAATATTTGAAATAGAATATTTGAAAGTAGAAATATGTGAAGCCGTGATGATTAGATTGACGCCATTTTGACGTGAACGATATTTATATCGATTTTAAAACGATTTCGAAATGAATTGAATTGAAAACGATTTCGAAATGAATTGAATTGAAAACGATTTCGAAATGAATTGAATTGAAAACGATTTCGAAATGAATTGAATTGAAAACGATTTCGAAATGAATTGAATTGAAAACGATTTCGAAATGAATTGAATTGAAAACGATTTCGAAATGAATTGAATTGAAAACGATTTCGAAATGAATTGAATTGAAAACGATTTCGAAAGGAATTGAATTGAATATGAATTCAAATTGAATTGAAATTTGAATTGAATAGAAATGAATTTTAAAACGAATTTATAAAGAAGAATTCAATTTGAATTGAATTGAAATGGAAGTTGAAATTGCTTTTGAAACGAATATTAAAACTATTTATATAATTCGTTTTTAAATAGAAATCGACGAAATATATATTATATGTATTATATATATAATATAATGGCCTGAATAGAATGCGCCGCGCCGCGGCAGTTCGTGAATTTCGACCATTTATTTCAAACGGACATTACGGGAGATCCGACCGTCGGATTCTCCTAAGACCGGAACCGTTGGGTTCGTATCGAAAAGAGCTTTCTAATGAATGTTAGAAATTAGAAATCTAACGGTTGGATTTGGAATTATGTCCAAATCAAATTGGAAAAAGGTCGCTGTAAGTGCAGTTCGATGGCCATTGGTGGAAATCGACTGTACGGGCCTTGATAAAATTATTAAAAATAGTAATAATTTGTGTAAAATCGTAAGAAATGATTTGCGAAGATTTGGGATGAAAAACTCCATGTTTGAAAAGATAAAAATAGATTTTTATCGAAATGAACTAGTTTTGAACTAGAAATATAATTCTATTTATTTTTAAATAAATAAATTGAATTTGAAAAGGGTTTTAAAAATAACCAGAATTCCAATGATTGCATTGGAGTGGATTTGAATCGAAATTGTCTTCGGAATATTTCGATGTTGGAATTCGTGATTATACAGATGTTATTATGGAAATTTGAAAGATATATATTTATATCGTTATTTCAAATACGACATTTGTTAGTCGTAGAATTTGATATTGAATATAAGCCGGTATATTTTCTATTCAGAGCCTCGTATTGAATATCAAATGTGATTTGGGTTTGTCGTGAAGGGTGTCTTCACTAACACTGTTCTTGAACCCAGTTGAGAAAAGATTAAATCTTTTATTTAGATTTAATGAAGTGAACCAATTAAGTGATATTTAATTGGAATTGAATTGATATTGATTTTTGGGTTTATCGTGGACAGTGTTTTAAATAACACTCGTTCTTTAACCTGATAATTAATGGAATGTGACTTTGGGTTTATCGTGAACCGTGTTTTAAATGACACTGATTCTTTAACCCAGTTGACGATTAAAACTAAGTGGAGTTTTAATGAATCTTTAATTAGATTGAAAAGATCGAGAATGGAGTATCACCAGTTTTACTTCAGGCGATAGTTAAATCTTTAATTAGATTTGAACGTGAAATGGTAATTGAATTTACCGATAACACCGTGGTGTTAGATATGAAGTATAACCAGTTTTACTTCATGGGATGAATAGGTTGGGATTGGGAAATAAAATAAATGATTACTTCGGTGTGGTTCGCTAATCCCGACTAGTTTGAATTGATATTCAAAGGAGATTAAAGAATAAATTTAAAGAATTTATCTTAGATAAAATTAATGGGAACTTTTCCCAAAGTATAGGAATATTTGCATAAAAGAATATTCTGAATTGGAATGAGGCGTATGTTGTGTTTGTGTAACACTTTTATAATATATACGCGAGTTATTCAGAAAGACCGGGTTTATCCCATTCTGAATAACTGATTCGACGTGGTGTCGAAGATGAAGACGATGGTCGAAGACCGGAGGTCTTCACGTCGTTTGGGTAATTACTGATGATCTTGATTGGGCTGTACACCCAAGAAGATGGAAACAGTTAGTGATCGTCCAGACGTACTTGGAGATCGATGGATATGCGGGGTACTAGGTGCCTCCGGTTTCGTTCAGACCCAGAACGGACTTGTAAATGGACTGTGTGTCTGACATTGGATTTTAGTCTGTGTGATTGATTTCTATTAAATATATATCTGTTTGGCGGCGGAGAATTTATTCTCTTGCTTAACGCCCTTCTCTGAGACGTACGAGCTCAGGGGTTATATATTGATGGATATCAAACGCATGGAGTGAATTGCCTGTGTGGCATGACTAAGTGGCAATTGATCGAGGCTTCTGTTGAAAAGCAAAGTCTTGTGGTGATGATCAAAGCACAGCCTGTGTGGCACAGCTTTGTGTAACGTGAATTCGCGAGTGTCGCACCCCGGTTGTGAACCAAAAACGGGAGAGGACCTCAGGGAGGGCATGCGTTTCCTTCTAGCTAGGGTGGTGTCAGTGACCTACCAGCCCTGACATTTATATACTTTTCACCTGTGTGGTTGTTGCTGTTGCGAGGCGCCTCGGTTTGATCGGACGATCCGGGTCCGATGGAGTCATTCGTTGGCTCATTTACGCCCCAAAGGGCGGGGAAACGTAGTGTTCAGGCATTTTAATCCACATCGGTGGACCGGCCCTGTCGCTCCAAGGGTCACTCGAGCTCTGATCCTGAGACATGGGCTAGATTGTCTCGAATCGGTTGAGGACTATCTTTTGCCTCGGTTCATAGACGGAAATCCAATTTCCAAATACGTGACATTTGCGGTTTTATTTGTAGAGCCTAGTATGGCGACATAGTGGGATGGGGCGCTCATGCCGCCTATGATTGATACTTATGATTTGAAGTTGTTTTATACACTATGCACTTATATTAGTATCAAATGATTTGATTTAAACGTATCAAGCATTCTTTGGCTGTTATAAGGGAAAACCCTATCCTCGGCTGCGTTGCATTGTGTGATGGGACCTGGGTCTTATAACAGCTTCATTTTTCTTTATTTAGCATTGCGCTGTTTGTTTTATGCACTGGTATTCTTGGGAGGAAACCCGTTCCGTGTTATACGGCGTGGTCCCTTGATTTACCTAACTTCAAAATAAAGATTAACTGTTTTAGTTCTCACACCAGTCACATGACTGACCTGGAGTTTATTGTTTTAACCTAAACTCTGGGTGCCCCTATTTTGACACGGGCAGCTAGTAGTTTTGGTTTTGCAGATTTATATTCACAGGATCCTGGTTTACAGCTGGAACGATATCCGGAAAGCTTTGTATCCGTATATCTCTTCTAGTTGTGTATTGTATTATTTTCCGCTGCTATGTATTTAAATATAATTTAAATCTCTGATATTTCTGTGTAATATTCATTTATACTCTGTATATTCTTGTAATCTGATGCATTGCTGTGATATACAATGAAATGTTCTTCTGTATGCGTTCTGTTTTGGCTTGTTCTCGAACTATCCGACGCCTTCCTTTACGGGGAAGTTACGGGTCGTTTCAATAGCTTTGTGTTTGGCGTTAATTCGCGAGCCTCACACCTTGGTATGAGTCAAAAACGGGATAAGGACCAAGGAGTGCACGACGTTTCTTTCTAGCTATGCGTGATGTCAGTGACTTACCAGCCCTGACATTTATATACTTTTTACCTATGTGGTTGTTGGATGCGAGGAGCCTTGAATATATGGTCGATAACTGGCACTATGTGAGCGGACGTACAGACCATTATATAGGTCCTATAGGACTGGGAAACGTGTGTTCAGGAATACTAATCCTCAAAAGTAAGAGAGGACCGGCCTTGGAGGTTCCAAGGGTTCATTGTGTGTGGTCCTGAGACATTTGCTATAGTGTCTCAAACGGAGAGGAGCTTGCCCCTTGCCTCGACTCATGATGGAATCCAATTTCCAATACCTGACATTGCGGTTTTATTTGTAGAGCCTAGTATGGCGACATGATATATGGTACACATGCCGTCTATGATTGATATTTATGATTGAAATTGTTTTGACACTATACACTTATAATAGTATCAAATGATTTGTTTTAAACGTACCAAGTATGTTTGGCTATTATAATGGAAAACCCTATCCTCCGGCTTGCGTTGCATTGTGTGATGGGACCTGGGTCTTATAATAGCTTCATTTTTCCAAAACGCATTGCGCTGTTTTGTTATATGCACTAGTGTTCTTGGGAGGAAACCCGTTCCGTGTTATACGGCGTGGTCCCTTGATTTACCTAACTTTAAAATAAAGATTAACAACTGTTTTAGTTCTCACACCAGTCACATGACTTACCGGGAGTTTATTGTTTTAACCTAAACTCTGGGTGCCTGTGACGACCCCAAACCCCGATAAGACGGTGGCGAGGGTAATCTTTGGAATATAACACATAAACAAATAACAGCAGAACAGAAATAAATAATTACACTAGATAATGTACAATAGAATACACTGGATAAACATAATCATCAGAGTTACACAGTATACAGGATCATACTTAGTACAAATACAGTTCAGCTATACATAAATGTCTACAGCGGAAAACAAACATAATATGTACAATAGGAGCTAAACAGCATAAAAAGAGATAAATGTTAGAATCCATCTTCAGCTCTAACTATCTAGAAAGAGCGTGCTAAGACCTGAATACAAGGATGCCTGTGTTAAAAAAGGGGCACCCGAGTTTGCAAGTGAAACAAACTACGAGTCAGTCATGGGACTAGTATGTGAAATCTACTTAACATCTTTTACAATATGGCAAATCACAGGACCACACCACTTTCACGGAACGGGTTTACTCCATTGGATTGCCAGTGCTTTAAAACAAACAAATCTTTTAAACATCGCAATGCTTTTCATAAAAATGAAGCCATTATAAGACTCAGGTCCCATCACACAATGCAACACAAACCGGAGGATAGAGTTTTACCTTATAACGGCCAAAATATGCTTGATACGAGCAAAACAAATCATTTGATATTATTGCTAGTGTTTATATGTTTCATAAACAATTTGAATCATAACTATCAATCATAGACGACATGGGTACCATATATCATGTCGCCATATATATATGCAATCAAAACCGCACTATGTCGTATTTGGAAATTGGATTTCCGTCATTAAACAGGGCCAGGGATCGTCCTCACCGCTTCGAGACTGTCTAGCCCGAGCCTCGGGCAAGCGCGCAGGCAAGTCTTGGAGCAATAGGGCCGGTCCACTCGATGTGGATTAAACTTAAACCCTGAACACTACGTTTTCCCGCCCTTTGGGGCGTAAATGAGTCCTACGACTCCATCGGCTCCACATAGTCACAGATATATTCGAGGCGCCTCGCAACAACAACAACCACACAGGTGAAAGTAATATAAATGTCTGGGCTAGTAGGTCACTGACACCACCCTAGCTAGAAAGAAACGCATGTCCTCCTTGAAGTCCTCTCCCGTTTCTGGTCCATACCGGGGTGTAAGGCTCGCGAATTCACGTTATACACAAAGCTATGCCACACAGGCCGTGCTTTGATCATCAACCACAAGACTTTGCTTTTCAACAGAA
This sequence comes from Allium sativum, assembly GCA_030737875.1. NCBI lineage: Eukaryota > Viridiplantae > Streptophyta > Magnoliopsida > Asparagales > Amaryllidaceae > Allium > Allium sativum. Next base: position 127,488,113 of record CM060924.1, read on the forward strand.
GCATTGATCATCAGCCACTTAGGCATTCCACACAGGCAATTCACTCCATGCGACTGATGGCTATCAATCACACAGAATGAAATCTAATGTCAGACACACAGTCCATTTACAAGTTCGTTCTGGGTCTGAACGAAACCGGAGGCACTCAATGCCTCGCATATCCGTACAATCAACAAGTACGTCCGGACGGCTACTACTTCAACCCCTTTTAGGTAGCTACTCCTATCATGAGCATCAGTAGCACCCCTCCATCTGACGTGAAGATCATCGGTCTTGCACCTTCTTCCTATCTTCGACTTTCACTCGTCGATCAATTATTTGAAATGAGAATTAACTCGGCCTTTTCAAATAATTCACGTATATTTAGAATTTCAAATCAATTCATTTCAATGGTTAAATTATTCGATATCACTAATTTTGTTCTTTAATGTAATTTTCACGCCATACAAATTCAACCATCAAATATCACATAAACCGAGCAAATTCAGTTTATTTCCATTCCATATCGTTTATAATATTTTATCACGATTTATCGCTATTTTTATTTATTTAAAAATAGCCAATTCATTCAAAACAACGCTTCAGGCCATAACGTGGCCATGGCGCTGTTTTTCTTCAGATTTGATTTACACATATCTGAAAATCTAACCGTTGGATCTTCACAAATTTTATATCATTAGAAAGATCTTTTCAAAACAAATCCAACGGTTTCAGTTTCGGGAAAATCCGACGGTCGGATCTCCCGCACTAATCGTTTGAAGTTACGATTTCAAAATACGAACTGCAGCGTCGTTATTCGATTTAATTTAATTATATTTATATATATATAATCGATTCTGGCGCTATTTTTCTTTAGATTTGAATTAAACATTCCAGACAATCCAACCGTTGGATCTTCACAAAGTGGGTGTCGTTGGAAAGATATTTCCAAATCGAACCCAACGGTTGCGGTTTTGGGAAAATCCGATGGTCGGATCTCCCACACTAATCGTTTGAAATCACGGTTTCAAAACACGAACTGCAGCTTCGTTATTCGATTTATTTTAATTATATATATATATATATATTATTCATTCTTCGATTTCAAAACTATATTCATTTCATATATTTGATAAAAATGCTATTTTTATCATCAAAAATATTTATTCAACACATCACCATTTTTAACACTTCATATTTCGCATAAAAATGATATTTTTAACGAACACAAATATCTCTCAAAGCATGACTATTTTATTTAGTTCATACACATGTCAAAAATAATATTCCTATCAAACAAATATTTATTTCAACACTTGTGTATTTTTAGCGAGTCGTTCACATGATAAAATTGATATTTTTATCATCAAAAACATTTATTCAACACATGAATATTTTTAACACTTCATATTTACAATAAAAATGTAGATTTCATTGTTTAATCTATATATTCAACACATGAATGCTTTCGACTTCACACACACGATAAAAATATGATTTTTATCGTTCTAGTCCTTTATTCAACACATGAATATTTTTTATAGTTTATATATATAATAAAAATGTGATTTTTATTGTAAAACAATTTATTTCAAAACATGATTATTTTATATAGTCTATACATAAGGTAAAAATGTTATTTTTGGTGTTAAAACAATTTATTTAAAATACTAAGATTTTATATAGCCTATATATATAATAAAAATGTGATTTTTATCTTTCAAATAATTTATTCAACACATGACTTCATTTAACACATGAATTTCTACTCAACACACGAATATAATTTCAACACATGAAAATAATTCTAACACATGAATATCATTGAAAATTTCGGCAGCATAACGGCATGGTAGTTAAAACCGACACCGTCCCTAGTACGGCTCCTCGCTCCACCTTAAAACCTCGCGGTTTTTGACAATGGGAATTTTCAATATCTAGTTCACACGCAGGCGAATTTTCCCATATACTAACCCTATTGGGATTTCAACCACAATCAATCATTTCAATTCAACCATTCATGATATTCACCAAATTTCACATCAACCAATAATCCAAACAATATCACAACCAATAAATATCGTCCATGGTCTGTTGACGAGGGGAGTATGTATATATATATACACACACACACATGTATATAACTATATTTCAATTTCATTTCTATATCATTTCAATTTATTTCAACGCATATATTATTTTTACAATGCATATATAACTTATACATCGAAGATACAACTTATACAATGCTTATACATGAGGTGTACAACGCTTGTATAACTCATACATCGACTATATAATTTATACATCGTTGTTTTCCATCGTTTATAATTTAGAAATCTCACATTGGGTTCCACTCCACCAAAAATTGTAGAAGGCTCAGAAAAACATGCGGTCTCTTCTAGAAGGTAGAAGACGTCCACACTGTCCCGACATCTCTTGTTTCACTAGATTTCGACCACAAACGAAAAAGATATGATTTTTATTTGATTAAACAAGTTTGCAACGCTTTTAGTGTAGAAATTAGTTTAAATTATATAAACCAATACCTTTCAAAACTCGTTCGAAACTAGGTGTCGAATTTGCGCCAAATCCATGAAGGGATGGGAGGATCGGGTTGCACAAGGTCGAAGAGGGAGGTTGGGTGCCTCTGCGCCTGAAGCGGGGCCCACTTCGGTGGTCTGAGGAACCCAAGGCGGCGCTCCAAAGTGTCTGACTTCATTGCGATTGTTCTCCTCAATCACTCGATGGAAAAATACAATCCCGGTCTTGATTTGAAGCTCTCGTGATGCTCTTCAAAATGGATCCAGAATTTTGTGATTTCATTGAGAGACGGGGGAGAAATCGAAGAGAGAAGGGGGAACTAATTTCCGCCGTGCGTCATGATCGGGGAGAGAGAATGTCGGGGAGAGAGAGAGTGAGGTGGCCAATAGGATTTTTTTATATTTATATATTTTAAAAAATCCAAAAATACCCCTCTTCACATACTAGCTCTAATACAAACCCAACGACTGTCATCCCTAGCTAAATACCCCCATTCCGAACACAATGGGATATGTTTTGAAGGCCCATTCGACTGTTTCAGTCAGATTTTCTTCAAATTAAAATATAAAACATTCAATATTCGATTTAAACGTACATTTCAATTTGCCGGGGCCACATACTGATTCAAAAAATTCTCAAAAAATAAATATAGCTATGTTTTGACGATACGGTCCCGACAAAACTAGTTTCATCAAATTCTGAGACCGTTTGAAAAATGGCCATTTTCTGGTCGATCCAATTTAATAAAAATTCACCAAACACACTTTCTTTTGCCACGCTCATATATTAACTTCAAAAATTATGAAATTTGAAACCTAGCAATAATTTGACATCCCGGATCCAACAAAAGTGGTTTCGTCGAATTCTGAGGTCGTATGCAAAATGTCTATTTTCAAGGGCGATATACTCGCTATAGCGACTTTTCTGAAAATTCATTTGGTCATAACTTTTGACTCCCGCTATGAAACTTCGATTTTTCAGATTTGTTAGAAAGATATTCACTAACAGATTTAAATATTTTTGGTTTCACTAAAATCCGTTTTATTTTGCTCCCAGTACAGTTAGTCAAAGTTTGAATTGAAATATTGAAACTACCGCGCCATTTCAGGCCTCGTTTAATATTTAAAATAATTATATTTATTTTCATACATCGATTCAAACATACTTTTCGTCGCTATTATTTAAAATATTTTATTTTTAATATCTAAAATCCACTAAAATAGCCAAATTAAAAATTTTAAACTGACTCGGATTTTTTGGGTTGTTACAGTGCCCCTATTTTCCACACGGGCAGCTAGTAGTTTTGGTTTTGCAGATTTATATTCACAGGATCCTGGTTTATAGCTGAAGTGATATTCGGAAAGCTCTGTATCCGCGTATTTCTTCCAGTTATGTTTTGTATTATTGTTCCGCTGCTATGTATGTAAATGTAATTTAAATCTCTGATATTTGTCAAATGTGTAATATTTATTCATACTCTGTATATTCTTGTATTCTGATGGAATTGTTGTAATGAACAATGAATGTTCTTCTATTTGCGTTTTGATTCGTCTTGTCCTCACAGTAATCCGTTCTTTCTCTTCTCTTCGGAGACCGGGGAAGTTCGGGTCGCTTCAAAATTTCTCAAATTTTATTTTATTATTTAATTAAAAATGCGGGGTGTTACATTCTTCCACAGTTAGGAAATTTCATCACCGAAATTTGGTAAGCGTAAAATTAAGTAATTTCTCGCATAATTTACAACCATCATCTGTACATCCAGTTTTACAAACATTTGTGCACTTGTGCAAAGTGTATTACAATATAATAATACATAAATGCAATGAATGCCTAAGGGGTACCTCCTATATGAATGCAAATTTTCTTGAAAACATGGTGCACAAATCATAAATATAATCACAACTTCTGTATGAATGCAATATTTTTAAAATCAAAATACCTTTTCATCCAATTTTTCCTACACTCTTACAGAATAAGAGTGTAGTTCATCCAATTTTTGCATCTAAATCCTACCAACCAACTTTAGATTTGCGAATTACAGAAAATTCTATTTTTTCGAATTTGACTTGTTATGTTACCAAAAGATAGAAAACGGAACACTTCACATCTTCTGTTTTTCTTTTATATACCTTTTCTATCTGTACTTAGATTTTATGCAAATATATATAAAATTTCCATGTTTCCTGTCCAAGCACAGTTTACATGTGAAAATTCTCTTTGTTATAAATTTCCTTTTCCAACTTACTTTGGAAAAATCATTGTTTTTTCAATTTCTTGCAATCATTGATTTTTCTCAACTGTCATATTTGTTGCTTTATTTGGATTGGTTGTTTTCTTTTTGTTATGTCATTACTTTTTCATTAGCTTATTTAACTTTATCCACCGGTCTAAGCTTAATTTTAAATAAGCCTTCTAATTCTTTCCAAACTAAAATAGGAAAACAAGCACACTACATAGCTACTACCATGGGCTAAGAATCATAACACCATGTCTCTGCTAACAAAGAAAAGTCCAAACCACAAGATCTAAACAACTTGCTTCCTCTTTACCATCTACTTGTCATAACTAGTTCTTGTTGTGTACTAACAGTCTTTTTCAAGCAACAAACTAAGATTTATAGTACTTACGCACTCTTTGGGAATTTACTTATTATTCCAAAATAATTCTTGCTATAGCCTCAAAATATTTCCCGCCTTTTCTAGGTACTACTCCTCACCTACTCCATGATTTAAAAACATGGTTTGGCTTTGTCCCCTTTTTCAAAAATTAAAAGCTTCTAAGCTTTATTTTTCTTCATTAAAATTTATTTTTGCCAAACCAAAAAAAATGACATCTCATAAAAAATGGAAAACCTTTTTTTTCAAATCATAAAACTGGAGTAGACAAGGACAACTATTTCTCAATTTATTTCACAACCGTTCATTTTGACTATGCTAGTCCAATTACTTACAACTATGTGCTAATTTATAAACTTATCCCAAACATCTACTCTATTCTAAAATTTTAATAACTTATTTTGTCCACTCACCAAAGTTTATGCTAAAACAATTATCAAAAATTCATGTCAAAATAATAGAGATTTTCAAAATTTTCTTTACCGAAAATTTTAGTTTTTTTGACAAAATGTGATATTTTCTATGATTTGTTATTTAATTCTTTCTTATTTTATAGCTTAAAAACTAGCAAGCTATAATTGCTCTATAATGTACACTTTTTTTTCAAAAATTGTTTCTACACAATTTAGCTAGTATATATTTTAAAATTGTAAACGTTTAAGGCCAATACTTGAAAAACACTATAAACTATCACCCAAACCACCTAAGGGTCTCTTATTCTCAAATTTTCATAACCATTTCTTTAGTGTACATAAGCGATATCCCACCCCCTTTCCATATGTCGCTCTTTCTATTTAGTAGGATATCTTAAGGATCTAGGTGTGTATCTATAACATAATTAGTTATTTTTTAAATACAAATACATTTCCTCACTGTCTATACTTAGGAATCCTAAAACTAAGCTCTGATACCGAATGTAACAACCCAAATTTCGATAGATCAAATTCTTTTCAAAAATCCCAATCTATCGAAGCTTGAGTTGGCTTGTCACGTATATCCTGCAGAAAAAGCAGAGATAATAAATATATAAGAGCTCTATAAAACATCTCACAGCGGAACGGATAAAATATAATAATCAAATATAGCCTTACCGAAATAATAACACTTTCAAATAAGTGCCTAAAGGCTACCAAATCTCTACCATAAATCTAACTTGTGAGTATGTTATGAGGAGGGAGTCAGAACATAAAGTTCTGGTGAATGGACAAATTATACATTTTGAAATAACACTACATATACCGTTCGGTCATTTTTTCTTAATTATTATGTTATTTCGTTAACAACACTCAAGGCATTTTACTCACGTCATACCCATCTACTCCCCAGTAGATTAACCTAATATAGTATATATGTAGCTATACCCAACATCTCAAGGTGCTCCCCTCGTACCCTCCTTGTAAGGTCCCCGCCGTCACGCCATGAAAGCGTATACAACCTCCATCCTAGGCCATACAGCATGCAAAAATCTATATTGTTACACCACGTAATCGCATAAAACTACCACTGCTCTGCCACATAAGCGTACAGATCGTTGTATCTGAACTCCTCGGTCGAATCAAGTCTCAACTCAGAGTAATGCCCTACTGTCTACAATACACCACGCAGTGCATATATCTACACCTTCATGCTAACGTACTATCTACTATAACCCGAGTCCCGTAATAGGGCCGCATCCAATGCATGAAACTTGGTTGGGAGCTTTCAATATCTATAAAGGTCCGCTTCATTAGGCCTACAATAAAGATATCCGAGTATGGTCTATATTTTTACGGTGGCTACGGCCCCACCCTATCCCATGCCTCAACTAGTGAAAGACTACACCAAGAGCTAAGTGGCGTGTCCCTATTAAACAATCGAACATCCAATTTGGCGGGTCCCACAACCAACGTCTCAATAGTGAAAGATCGATGATATATAGGTTTAGCCCAAGTCCTTCCGCGTCACGCTGACTATTGATGGAAGGTATCCGACGATTACTATCTTGTATTGGGTGGTACCATACAGACCCAACCCCTGTGAGTATAACCAGAGCATGTACCGCACAGAGGATCACCACGGAGTACCCTACCACATCCCGCATAATTCATGTGCTTACCTCTAGTCTCGTAGAATAATCAGATGGACATGCCCCTCTCGTGTCTAGAGACACCACGAAGTTCTACCCCGTTGGGTTTTTCATCTTCAGACGTGGGAGTTGGTCAACTACATCACGCAAACGTGTTATTTGATCCTATGTCTAATATTTTAATCATGTGCTTGCTTTATCTCATCACGTTGCTAGTTAACTTGATTATCCATATATTCACTTTTTATTCAAGTTACAAGATTTATTAGCTCAAAATTGGCTGATTATTTTCTTTATTCAGTCTTACGCGAAGTCGTATGGTCATGTAACTTTGGGAGACGACTATTGAGGTCATTTCCCATGTTCATGATTTTTGCCGATTTTTAAATGACCATTTTGCCCCTAGCTGATCTTGTTTCGGCCATAACTATTGATTGGAAAGGAGTTTTGATCTGAAACCACTTCCATTAGGTCTGATGATGGTTTACCTTTTCGTAGAGTGGTCATATGTGAAAAACGGACTTACCGTTTGGAAGATATGGCTGAATTAAGGTTTAGAAGGTGAAAAACAGCTTAACTGGGCTTAATTGGGTAATTAACAGCTAGGCCCAGAGGGGGATTTCGGGATTTGGAGTATTTAAGGGCTGTTAGGGTTTAGAGAACACCCTTTTCTCATTTTTCAGCTGCCACTTATCATCCCTCTCAACTTGGTAATGGCCTCCAACATCTAAAACACCTCTAAACCACTTTCTAATTGAAGATTTGGCTAAATTACATCAAATTAAGGAGAAATAGCACCAAAGCAAGGTTAGAACTGCTGTATAGCCTTGAGAACAGCGCCAAACAGAGGATAATTTCAGATTTGGTATTTTGTTTGTGGCTAAGGTGAGCGATTAACAACTTTTTACACTAATTATAGCTAATTAGGATTGATTAGTGTTAATTAGCGAATTTAAACATGATTAAAATCTGGAAAAATATTTATAAATTTCGAAATATTGTTTTAGGCCTCTGTTAGAAAATTTGGTTAAGTTTTGCTAATCATATCATTAGTTATGCTTAAACATGATTAAGGGAAATATGGGTTTTTGGGTATGTTTGATCCATTTTGACATGTTAATTCATTGTTTTGGTGTTTATGGTTAGTTCTCTATGTTGCTATGACTGTATGGTATGCTTTGTGATTGATTAGAAAAGTTAGGGTGGTCGAAAACGCCGTCGTATGGCGTAAAACAGTCTTTGGAAAAGTCGCAGGAAAATTGTGTAGGGTTTCGGATCGGATCGGTTGAAGGGACTCGGATTGGATAGTGGACCGGGCAAGAGAGTACAGAAACGAACTGGAACTTGGCACAAGATAAAGCATGGCAAAAAGGGAGGGCACTATAGTTGGATTGGGATCGGATCAGGCTAATGAAGGAGAGTGGGATCGGATTGGGCTAATGAAGGAGAGTGGGATCAGATCGAGCTAATGAAGGAGAGTGGGATCGGATCAGAGTATTTCGAAAGAGGGCCACTGAACCGAACCGAACCAGGAAGCAACCACCGAAGTGAACCAAGGAGGAATGAGCACTGTGTACCACTGCCTCCTCCGAACCGAGCCGCACGAGGAACTCCATGAACCAAACCCAGATGTGGACTACGGGCACCGAACCAAACTGATGACGATTGAGGCACTACACATATCCGAACCGATCCAGATGAAGACCAAAACCGAGATGCAAAGGTAGTCCAAATAGGAAGTAGAACTCAGGATCCAGTTGGGAACCAACGAGTTAACTTCATGATTGGACTTTGTTGCAGGACGTGTGCAAAGGAGTTATCGATGTCTATAACTTTGGATCACTATGGAGTATGGGGTATGTGGACGGATTCAGGGCCATAGTGGCCTAGGTAGGACTATTGGCTATGGACTAATGAGGTGGGGTCATTTGTACGGATTGAGTCATGACTCCATGGGGCAAGCTTGGTGGTAGCAATAGTTATACAAGTCAGACTCCGTCACTACCTCGATGGGTCTAGTGATCAAAGTGGTGGATATCTTATGCTTTACGCACTGAGTGAGAGATGTGAGGATGGTTGCTATGCTTGATTTTTGACATCATTATGACATGCACAACCCACCCTCGTATCCTTTACACCATATGTTAGTGACACCTTGGAGTACAGTATGTAGTGCTAACTCTTTGGTTGCAGGTCCAGGTTCAGGTATGGTTTAGTATACCTGTTATTATTCCGTTTTGCTGCTTATCGCTCATACCAGACTTTTGTCTGACCCAGAGTTTTATGTCTCTTCTTATTACTCTGGGTGCTCTTAAACGGGCAAACTAGAGACATGTTAGCTGGTTATGCACGAGCAGGAGGCTCCTACATATTATCTACATATATTCTCCATGTGTTGTTGATGGTCACTGCTTTGGGCATTAGTAGTGCGCCTCTCATTTCTTTTGATTTAGAGACAGTATTTTGAAGTTGTAATAATGGTTATGGATCATAAGCTGTATTTTAGATTTTCGCTGCTATGATGATTATGGTTTAGTTTTCAGCTTATGCACTGTCTCGCCTGTTTTATGTCAAGTATGTTATTATTATATTTTACTCCATGCGCTGTAAGACATTCTACAGGTTCCTTGTTAGTTCAAATTCCTTACCTTTCCTTTCTTTGGCAACCGTCCCGTGTTGGTTGGACATCGGCACATCGCACTTTCATTGGAAATGTTGGCTGGTGCGGGGCGGGCCGCCACACTTTCTCTTATTATTTATTACATTTATTAGACTTAATGCTCTCAATTATAAGTCTACTAATAATAAGCCTAATTTATTCTTTCTTATTTTATCATAACTTTATCTTACACTTTTATCATAACTTGTTGTTGCGTCTACTTATTAACTTAGTTTTCTTAGATAAGATTTATTAATAAATTCTCCTTTCATTTATTATAACCCATGTTATAATTCCACTTGTCCCTAGGATAAGCCTACCTATTTATAATACATTCTCACTATAGTTAATTATAATAGGTTATATTCTCGTTCATCACATTCCTTCTTAGATTCCTTAATATGACCAACTTTTATTGTTGTAGTCTTTCTTTAATTACCTTCATGCACATTCTTATTATTTCAGGAAAATATTTCACATACCTCATTATATTGGTTAGTGGAAAGATGTAAAGACCTATTTCCATAACTCACGTCAATTAAAATCCGTAGTTACATGTTATTTCTTTTATTTTCGTTGTGAATATACATGTATATTTTATTTGATTACTGTGAAATACGGTAAAAGAACCCCCATTTCACACTAATCCCTTTTTCCTATCTTTTTTTGCAACTACATTCTTAATAACTTTGTCGTAATGGAAATGTATCCATTTTTCTAAAATCCAACTAAATCAGTCCACTACTATTCGACCCGGGGAATTCGACATCGAATTTCGATAATAATACTTAATCCCATATTACTTGCCAAAACCCAAGTATTGGAAACACCAAATAGTTAACATAAATAAATTAGAGGGTGAGAAAAAAGATAAGAAAGAAAGATTAGAATAGAAGAAGCAAACTAATCATGGCACAGAGTCTCACATTGCAGCGGAACAAAATATAATACAAAAATAAATCTTTGTTGAAAACTTGAAATAATACTTACAATTATTAGAGTACAGTGGACATCCAACACATCTGGATAGTTATAGCAGTTTGTCCTCATTTACTATGCATATCGGAATAATATATAAATATATCATACGTCTGAACTCCTCCATCTTTCCTCTCGAAGTCTGTATCATCTTACATTGAACCTGTAAAACTTGGTCTGACCTGAGCATTACAAATGCAAGGATCAGTCTGGCGAACCAGCGTGAGAAAAAACACCAAATTATTGGTATCATCCAACTTGATTTTAAAGTTAAAAATCTTTTCGAAAGAAAAGGATAATTGCAAGACTAACCCACACATAAACACAGATGGTTTTTATCTTATGAAAACCCAAACCATTTTTGAAATCATAGTTATAATGATATTATAATTGTGTTTAAATCAAATAAATAATCATCTAGCAGAACACTTGCATCCCACGCTCTACATACCTAATGTAAAACCAAAAACCGCGGAGGCTTATTGGAGATTGGATTTCCAATTATAACAAGGTATGGAACCACCTTCCAGTCAGTTTACTCTAGAGGGGATGCACCGGAGTTCAATAAAAACATCTTGCTACTCGACCACACATGACCGACCATTCATTTTGCTTGAATGTTCCGAATATTTTGTCAACTTACGGTTGCTAGCAACATAACCATTCTCGGGGGATAAAGAAGAGAAAAAGAAGAACAAATAATGAATTTTCTCTAGATGGTGACAGTACACCCTAATTAGGAAAGACCCACTTGGCCATGCTGCATGCCCGATTTTTGTTATTTCTTGGTTGATGAGGCTTGAGGTTTAAATTACGTTTTTGAACATCTGGCCACCACTAACGTTGAATGTCACATCATCAGATCTGTCAGAAAATCACTAATTGACATCTAAAAATATATTCTGGGTGTCTAAGTAGTAAGATTGAATTCCTTTTCCACCAACATAATACGTTTAAGGAAATCAACGCAAGTGATTCCTTTGGAAATACTTTGTCACATATTTGTCCATACAAGTTGTCTTGGGACTCCATAATCTGAAGGCACCCTCCCACCACATCCTAGGAATCACCCTATTGATCATTAGCGAGTCCTTGCAATCCGTAGATTTCAATCACGATAGAATAACTGATAAAATATCTACGAGGGCGACCTAGATAGATTCAATAAGTTTTTCTTGTGCTTATGAAGATCCACGGTCTTCACTGCTCCATCTTCAGTCAGCATATTCCACGTACACATATTAGTTTGTTTGGAATGGTTTTCAAACATAAATTCGATCTTGATCTTTTCGTAAACAATCTTATAGGCTAGATTTTATAGTCGGTTATTTAACTATCAAATAAACAAGCATTCATCCAAAAAAAAAAATTAAATTCACTGATTTAATATTCACCATCATTTTAGCCTATTTAAATTAACCATTCCTTAATTTAAACTTCTCCACCTTTCCAATATTTGGAATCCTCATTTCTCTTCTTGTATTAATATAAGAATATTCAAAACCTTTTCATTATAAAATACTTTTAAGAACGTAATTATCCTCTCGATTATTAGTCCCCAACCGTAAACTAGTAAGAAAATAACTCCAAAAATATCAACCTCGAAGGCCGAAACCAACATCAGATCGATACTCAGAAAGCCATTCAACTCACTAATCTCTAATCAGTTTCTAATTTCCTTAACTCCATTCTTAACTTTTAAACGAATAAAATTTCCAACTATCACTTATCATTGTAAATGAGATATTTATCTCAACTTATAGCCATTTCAAATATTTCAATTAAAAATATGATTTACAAAATGTTTGTTACAACCATCATCGAATATAAATATTCTTTATAAACACGATTATAGTTTCTCAGTTTATTTCAATAATTTCATTCCATAAAAATATTCATATACAAATATCATTTGCGAATTATTACTATTCATAATTGTTGTCTATAAATCTTGTATAAATTCTTTAATATAATCTTTATTATATTATTCAAATTAGTTCGACCTATATTCAATTAGAATTGATAATTTCAAAAACCCTTCCTAACTTATTTCCTAACGAATTCCTATTTTTGCAAACAACTTGTTTTAAACCCTTATTCACCTCAATTGCGAATAATATTCTCAATATAAATCCATACTTTACTTATTTATTCTATATTAATTCATACTTGCAACTTCAAGTTTAAATTCTATTTATAACTTCTTATTTGTGAAGTTATATAATCTCGTTTATAAATTCCTTTATAATTTGAAATTTCCAATCTATTTAAAATATCGGTTTTATATCCGATTTCCATTCTTTTTTAAATTCACACACACTTTATATTTTTCCCAAATTTCCCGATGATAAAAATTCCACTTCTTTTTAATGTCGCTTATAAACTCGCCTCTTCAAAATATTTTTTTAAACAAATATTTACTTTTACATTCTATTTATAATTCAGATTCTAAATAAACATTTCTATTTAAAATAATATATCCTTTAAAATTCTTATATATTTCAGTTTCTATTTTGAAATTCATATATCATTATTTAGGTAATTTAACTATCCAAAATCGAGAGTCAGTGCTACTTACACATCCAAGTATATTATGAACTGTCATAGGTAATAAACACATCATATATCAGCATATATGAAAACAAATAATCTAAATGTTGAAGAATCCAATTGGATCCCTCCAACCTATTTTTCCAACATTCACAGATGTTAGTCAACAATAATAATACCCATCCTGCTTCGAGGCAGGATATCGCAGTATAAAAGGTCATCCACTATATATATTGGGGGATGCATTGGGAAATTTTCCGCTAATGGTACTGTAGGCATCCGCTAAAGGTACTGCGGGAAATATATCCACTCATCAATATTATCACTAATAATATATATATAAATATATATATATATATGTATATATATATTTTTATCACTTTATTATAAATAATTATCATCCAACAAGCAATAAATTAAATTTGAACTATTAAAAATAGTTCCTAATAATTTAACTAGGAGAGTTTAACTCACCTTGATTTTGCTGAAAATCCCGTTTAATTCCATATCTTGTAGCTACGAATCTCCCTGAGTTGTCCGAATAAATTTTTCTAACACAACGATTTACTTAATTTTATTTTATCGATTAGGCTATGTTAATTTAAATTAACTATTTAACAAACAAATAAATTTTCCATGAATTTAAATTTTATAAGAATGTATACCTTGCTAACAACCGCCCTTCTTCTTTTCAACATTCATACCCTTTTCCGAACTGCAGTTGCACTATCAACCTCTATTGCAATTCCTCAATTCTAGTTAGTCCAACATTCAGCTTCATCCACTACAAACCTTCCATCGACATCACTATCAAAAATATGAGGTCGAAATCCTCCCTTAGTTTCCCACTGTCATACCCCTAGAATCATGTATCATCCATTAATTCAAACTCAACTTCATTGATAAGTCGAACATCACAGACCTGTATTCCACAAACTGTCGCACTCCAGTTTCATCAGAACGTTCGAACTCCTATTCATCAGCAAATCCGAACTTTACCTAAATCGCATCTAATTCTATCATTGCTTACAACATTTCAACGTTCTTCCCCAAATCCTCCTGTCGAACTCCCATCACCACGATTCGAACTCCAGTAGACATCGCAAAATCACAAATGCACAGATTGAACTTCAACAACCCCAAACCATCGGACACCATGTAATAACCCGGAAATCCGAGCTAATTTAAAATTTTTATTTCAGCAATTTTAGCGAATTTTGAATATTTAAAATGAATTATTTTAAATAAAAACGACGAGAAATTTATTTTGAATAGAATTAGAACGTATATATTTATATCGATCGTCGTTAAAATATAAATATTTTATTTTAATTATAAAAGGAATTGAAAATGGTGTGGTAGTTCGATAATTCGATTTCAAACTTCAAATGAATGTATAGGATTCAAAATAAACCGGATTTTAGCGAAATCAAAAATATTAGAATCTAATTGAGAATATCTTTCCAACGAATCCGAAAAATCGAAATTTCATAGCGAGAATCAAAAGATATGTCCAGTTGAAAATTCAGAATAGTCGCTATGGAATTCTGGCCCTTAAAAATGGGAATTTTGCAAACGACCTCGGAATTCGACGAAACCACTTTTGTTGGATCCACGATGTCAAGTTATTGCTAGATTTCAAATTTCATAATTTTTTGAATCAATATGTGAGCGTGGCAAAGGAAAACGCGTTTGATCGGTTTTAGTTGATTTTAATCGACTGTAAAATGACCATTTTTCAAATGGTCTCAGAATTCGACGAAACTAGTTTTGTTAGGACCATATCGTCAATACGAAGTTAGAAAATATTTTTCGAGAATTTTTAGAGTTCGTATGTGGGTCCGGTAAATTGAAATGTGCGTTCAAATTCAATATATAGAGTTATATTTTGTTTTTGACGAAAAATGATCGAAACGATCGAATCAGCCAATGATACATATCCCATCGTGTTCAGAATGGGGGTAATTAGTTATAGGCGACAGGCGGTGGGCTTGATTTCGAGTTCGAAAATAAAAGTTGTTTTTTGAAATTAAATAGTTAAATTAAATATATATATATATATCCTTTATCTCTCCTCAGCCCCCCCTCCCCGTTTACTTTTCAGAAATCAAAAGAAAAAAACATAAGAAAATAGGGGGGATCACGATCCGTCTCCCCACCCTCCCCGATTTGGTCCACCGCCGCTCAAGGCGGGGCGCCACCGCCTCCCCCACCCGACACACCCCCATCCACGACCCTTCCCCTCTCCTCGCTGCTTCTCTCTCCTCTAGAAAACCCGCAACGAACCCAAACCCGCCTAGAACTCCACAGCACCACCTGACACCGCTCCCCCACCACCTGCGACAGCCTCCGCCCCCCTCAGCCCCAGCATCCCGACGCAAGGCCTCCCCCTCTCAGATGATGGCAGAAAAAAAACCCCTCCCCTCGTACAATTAAAAATGTAAGCTTTTTTATTTTCGCTTCTTTAATTATTCTCTTTGATTTAATTCTGAAAATATATGATTTAAGTTTGGAAAAAGAACGGATTTTTGTTGTGTATACAAATGGGAAAAAGAACTGAATTTTAATTACATGACATGGATTAAAAATGAGATTTTGATTTATGTAAGGTTAAAAAATATAATTTTTACATTATAGAAAGGTTAAAAATATAATTTTTACATTATAGAAACGTTAAAAATATAATTTTTATATTATAGAAAAGATAAAAATACGATTTTTATATATATGAAGTGAAGATAAAAATACGATTTTTATATATATGAGTAGCAGATTAAAAATAGGATTTTTTATATAACAGGGAATTTAAAAATATTATCTTTATATATGTAGCATAATAAAAATCTGATTTTTCTTATATATATATTGAAATAAAAATGTTATTTTTATAGCGATGATGTAAAAATTCGATTTTTATATATTGAATAGTGAAGTAAAAATTCGATTTTTATATATTGAATAAAAATTCGATTTTTATATATGTAGTGAATACGGATGACAAAAGTGACGAAAGAAGAAATGGCGGAGATTTTCTACATAAGAAGAGTCGTGGCGTTTGGATTAGCTAATCTGTGAGAACTCCTCACTTTTATTTTATTTTCTAGTTGAAATATATACTAGGATGCAGATGGTGTTTAGTAGCACCCGACACCCGTCATCCACAGACCATGGACGACTTGTATGCTTTTTTGTTTGATTTTGATATGTAGTTGATTGTGTAATGTGATGTGAAATGAAATAAAATATTTATATAGTTAAAAATAGAATTTTTAACGTATATATGAAATGAAATAAATTAATATAAACAAGTCGAACGATTTGTTTATATACACACATTTGACTGATATTGATTGGGACGATAAATTTTACACATCGCCCAACTGCACAAATAAAATCTCTATTTGATTGTTTGAAAACCCCACACGGGTATTGGGATGATATATGACATACACTAGTCCCAATAATTAGCTGTATGTCGATCGATTGATTGACAGGCTGTTATAAGCGTTAAATATTTATATTTGATGCTTATACAGGGGAGGACGCACTCTGGGTGATGGTTGATTATTTATCGTTGTTATTTATACATGTGTTGTAGAAAATCCATATAATTAACATTCTATGGTAATTGATTGGGCCTCATTCCAGTTTTGAAATAAAAAAATTTGAAATAGAATATTCGAATAGAATATTTGAAATAGAATATTCGAATAGAATATTTGAAAATAGAAATATTTGAAGCCGTGTTGATTAGATTTACGCCATTTTAACGTGAACAATATTTATATCGATTTTATTCATTTTATAATGAACATCGAAAGTGATTTCAAAATCTGATATTTTGGAACGATTTGAAATTCGAATTAAAATTGAATAGAATTGAGTTCGAATTAAAATTGAATAGAATTGAATTCGAATTGAAATCGAATTGAAATGAATTCGAATTGAATTGAAATTGAATAGAATTGAAATTCGAATTAAATTGAATTGAATTGAAATTCGAATTAAATTGAAAAGAATAGAAATTCGAATTAGATTGAAATAGAATTGAAATCATTTTGAATTGAATTTAAAACGTATTGAAATTGAACTAAAATCGATTTAAATTAAAACCGATTTGAATTGTAATCGAGTTGAAATGAATTTAAAACGAATTTATAATGGAAAGATTAAATTTTGATTTGAATTTGAATATGAAGTTGAAATCGTTTTGAAAAACGAATTTAAAACGATTTATAAAATACGTTTTAAAAGGAAATTGACGAAGTATATATTATATATATTATATATATAATATAATGGTCTGAATAGAACGCGCCGCGCCGTGGCAGTTCGTGAATTTCAACCATTGACTTCGAATGGATATTGTAGGAGATCCGACCGTCGGATTCTCCTAAAACCGGAACCGTTGGGTTCGTATCGAAAAGAGCTTTCTAACGAATATTAGAAATTTGAAATCTAACAGTTGGATTTGGAATTATGTCCAAATCAAATTTGAAAAAGGTCGCTGTAAGTGCAGTTCGATGGCCGTTGATGGAAATCGACTGTATGGGCCTTGATAAAATTATTAAAAATATCAATAATTTGTGTAAAATCATAAGAAGTGACTAAGGAAGAACTGGGATGAAAAATCCCATATTTGAAAAGATAAAAATAGATTTTTATCAAAATGAACTAGTTTTGAACTAGAATAATAATTTATTTATTTTTAAAATAAATAAATTGGATTTGAAATGGTTTTGAAAATAACTAAAATTTCCAATAATTGAATTGGAAAGGATTTGAATCGAAATTGTCTTTGGAATATTTCGATGTTGGATTTCGTGATTATACAGATGTTGTTATGGAAATTTGAAAGATATTTATATATCGTTATTTCCAATACGATATTTGTTGGTCATAGAATTTGATATTGAATATAAGCCGATATATTTTCTATTCAGAGCCTTGTATTGTGATTTGGGTTTGTTGTAAATGGTGTCTTCATTAACACTGTTCTTAAGCCCAGTTGAGAAAAAGATTAAATCTTTTTATTTAGATTTAATGAAGTGTACCAATTAAATAATATTTAATTGGAATTGAATTGGTATTGATTTTTGGGTTTATCATGAACAGTGCTTTAAAGAACACTTGTTCTTTAACCCGAAAATTGATGGAATGTGATTTTGGGTTTTCGTGAACGGTATCTTCAATAATACTGTTCTTAGACCCAAAGGAGTTAAGAAAACCAGAAACTAACTGGAGATTAGTTAAGTTGAATGGTTTCTGGGGTATTGATCTGATGTTGGCTTCGGCCTTCGGGGTTAATACTTAGGGAATTGCTCACTTGCTAATTTACTGTTAGGGACTGATTGAAATGTGATGTGATTTTGGGTTTATCGTGAACTGTGTTTTAAATGATACTGATTCTTTAACCCAGTTAAAGATTAAAACTAAGTGGAGTTTTAATGAATCTTTAATTAGATTGAAAAGAACGAGAATGGAGTATCCCCAGTTTTGCTCCAGGCGATAGTTAAATCTTTAATTAGATTTGAATGTGAAATGGTAATTGAATTTACCGATAACACCGTGGTGTTAGATATGAAGTATTACCAATTTTACTTCATGGGATGAATAGGTTGGGATTGGGAAATAAAATAAATGATCACTTCGGTATGGATTGCTAATCCCGACTAGTTTGAATTGATATTCAAAAGTAGATTAAAGAATAAATTTAAAGGATTTACCTTTGATAAAATTAATGGGAACCTTTCCCTAAGAATGTGAAATTTAGAAACTAACTGTCGGTTAGCTAAGCAGAATGGTTTTCTGGATATTGATCTGATGTTGGTTTCGGCCTTCGGGGTTAATATTCGGGGAATTATTCTCTTGTTAATTTACGGTTACTGACTGATGAATTGGAATGAGGCGTATGTTGTGTTTGCGTAACACTTGTTTATTATATACGCGAGTTATTCGGAAAGACCGGGTTTATGCCATTCTGAATAACTGATTCGGCGATTAATCGAAGATGAAGACGGTGGTTGAAGACCAGAGGTCTTCACGTCATTTGGGTGGTTACTGATGATCTTGATTGGGTCGTATACCTAAGAGGAGAGAATCAGTTAGTGGTCGTCCAGACGTACTTGGAGATCGATGAATATGCGGGGTAGTAGGTGCCTCCGGTTTCGTTCAGACCCAGAACGAACTTGTAAATGGACTGTGTGTCTGACATTGGATTTCATTCTGTGTGACTGATATCGGTTACATAGAGTGGTTTGCCTGTGTGGCATGCTAAGATGCAAATGATCAAGGCTTCTGTTGAAAAGCAGAGTCTTGTGGTTGATGATCAAAGCACGGCCTTTGTGGCGTAGCTTTGTGTAGCGTTAATTTGCGAGCCTCACACCCCGGTGTGAACCAAAAACGGGAGAAGGACCTCAGGGAGGGCATGCATTTCTTTCTAGTTAGGAGTGGCGCCAGTGCTTGAACTGGATGACGAATTTGACTCATGTGGTTGCTGGAATTGGAGGCGCCTCGGTTATATCGGTATATCCGGGACCGTTAGTGTCATTAGTTGACTCATTTACACCCCCAAAGGGTGGGGAAACGCAGTGTTCAAGCATTTTAATCTACATCGGTGGACCGGCCCTATCGCTCCAAAGGCTTGACTGAGTACTTGCCTAAGGCTCGGGCTAGAGAGTCTCGAATCGGTAGAGGACTATCTTTTGCCTCGGTTCACAGATGGAAATCCAACTTCCAATATGTGACGTTTCAATCTTAGTTGTAATCCTATATTTGGCGACATAGTGGGATGGGGCGCTTATGCCATCTATGATTGATACTTATGATTTGAAGTTATTTGAAACGACCCAAACTTCCCAGTGAGGAAAGCATGGATTGCTTTGAGAACAACACACATCAGAACACAAACTGAGGAACATTTTATTGCTGATTACAAAAATTACATCAGAGTACAAGAATATAACAGAGTATGAATACATAATTACACAATAGAAATACCATAATATCAGAGATTTAAATTAAATTTAAATAGCAGCGGAAAAATAATACAAATATACAACTGAAAGGAATACGTGGATATAGAGCTTTCCGAATACTGCTTCAGCTGTAAACTAGTGTGACGGCCCGCCCCGCACCAACCGACATTTACTCCAAAAGTGCATTGTACACATGTCCAGTTAGCACGGAACGGGTCGTGAGAAGGAAAAGGGAAGAAGGAAATGAACATACGAGAACCTGTAGAATGTCTCACAACGCATAGAATAAACTATAATAACAACATACTTGACATAAAACAGGTGAGACAGTGCATAAGCTGACAATCAGAACTAAACATCATAGCAGCGGAAATCCAAAATACAGCTTATTACAACTTTTCAAACTGTCTCAATGAAAAAGTAAGATATATGAGGTACACTACTAATGCCCAAGTAGCGACCACCAACGACACAGGGAGAATGTGTGTATATATATATATCGTACGTGGAAGCCTCCTGCCGGCCTCCAAATCAGCTACTCGTGCATCATCAGCTAACCTGTCTCTAGTATGCTCGTGTGAGCACCCAGAGTAATAAGAGGAGACATAAAACTCTGGGTCAGACATAAAGCCTGGTATGAGCGATAAGCATCTAAAGTGAACAATAACAGGTCGACTAAAACATACCTGAACCTGGACCTGCAACCAAAGAGTTAGCACTACATACTGTACAACACTCTAAGGTACCATATCAAACGGTATAAAGATACGGAGGTGGGGAAGGTGTGCATGTCATAATGATGGCAAACAATCAAACATAGCATCCATCCTCACATCTCTCACTCAGTGCGTAAAGCATACGATGTTCACCACTTCGATCACCCAACATACCTTGCTACGATCACTTTGCCCCATGAAGTCATAAATGGCTTCACTGCACTGATAACGTAGCCACAAATCCTTTGCTATGTCCACTTTGCCCCATGGAGTCACAAGGACCCCACTGCACTGGCTCATAGCCTTACTAATCCTTACTATGTCCACTCTGCCCCATGGAATCACAATGACTCCACTGCACTGGCTCATAGTCTTACTACGCATCACCTTGCCCCTCAGGTCATAATGACCCTACTGCACTGATAACATAGTCTTGCTACCATCACCTTGCCCCTCAGGTCATAATGACCCTACTGCACTGATAAGTAGCCATCATTCCTTTTTAGTGGTGAATCGAAGTTATGAACGTCGACGACTCCTTAGCACATGTCCCACAGCAAAGTCCAACCATGAAGTGAACTCATTGATTCCCAACTGGATCCTGAGATCTAACTTCCCATATTGGACTACCTTTGCATCTCGGGTTATTGGTCAATATTCGGTCGGGTCAGATCAGAAGCTCCTTCTTCAGTGGATCGGTTCGGGTCGCCATCACCCCTGGCGGATCGGGTCGGGGTCTCCAGCTTGCCACGGTTCGGATCATCATCGCGGTCCTCTTTCTCTTTGCTTCAGATCGTGCTCCTCCCCTTGGTTCGGATCGGAATACCCCATATGGATCGGATCGCGCTCCTCCAGCCCGTGGCTTCCCCTGGTTCGGATCGGTGTCTCATTGTACATCGGATCGTGGATGCTGCTTTCCTCTAGTCGGATCGTGATACGAAGCACGAGTGGATCGGATCGGGTAGCAGTTCACGGTTGGTGCTCGTGGGCCTTGCGCAAATGGTTCGGCTCGGAGGAGATGACTCGACTCGTGGTGATGTCCCACGATCCCATAGGGCGATCCGATCGACCCTCAATCCCCTATCCGATCCGAATTCTTGCACCTTGTCCAGCGAGCTGTTTGCGCCCCTCGACGGCGTTTTCCACCATTCCAACCATTCTAGTCAATCACAAAACATACCATACAGTCATAGAAACATGTGTAATCAACCACAAACATCAATATGATAGGTAGAAATGGATCAAACATACCCAAAATCCCATATTTCCCCTTAAGCATATTTAGGTGAAACTAATGATAGGATTAACAAAACTTAACCAAATTAACCCAAATTCATATCAGAGGTCTAAAACATCATTCCGAATTTTATGAACATTTTTCCAGAATTTTATCATGTTTAAATTCGCTAATTAATACTAATCATCCCTAATTAACCATAATTAGTGCAAAACTATGCAAATCACTCACCTTAGCCACAAAATAAACTAAGATCTGAAATAAAGCACTGATTTGATGTGAATCTCTATGCTAAACAGCAGCTCCAAGGTTGGTTTGGTGTAGATCTTCCTTGATTAGGGGTTGCTAAGCCAAATCCTTGACCAAAAGGTGATTTGGAGGTGATTTAGAGGTTGGAGGCCATTTTTAGGGTTCCTTGGTGATAAGTGGAGGCTAGAAAACTGAAATGGAATGATTCTCTATCTCATTTCAGCCTCCCCATAACCCTAATCCCGAAATGGGTTATGGACCTATCCACTAATCACCCGATTTGGCCCGGTTAAGCAGTTTTTCACCTTCCAAACCTTATTTCAGCCATATCTCCCAAACGGTAAGTCCGTTTGGCTATTGTGACCACTCTACGGAAAGGTAAACCATCGAACGTATCTAATGGAAGTGGTTTCAGGTCAAAATTCCTTTCCAATCAAAAGTTATGGCCAAAACAGTACCAACTAGGGGCAAAATGGTCATTTAAAAATCGACAAAAATCATGAACATGGGAAATGACTCTAATGGATGTTTCCCAAAGTTACATGACCATACGACTTCATATGAGAAAGAAATAAATATCCTATGATCCTCCGATGCGTAGAATGCGGGTCATTACACTCTCCCCCCCCCCCCCCCCCCACCTTAAGAAATTTCGCCCCAAAATTCCCTAATCAAAACATACACAAAGGTTCCCGCATGCCTATCAACCATAAAACAACCATAAAACATGCAAAGCAAGTAAAATAAGTCTATCCTAGCATGCGAAATAACTAAATCGCAAGGTAAATCTTACCAGGAAAAGAGTTCTGGATATGCCTTCCTAATGCTCTCCTCTGTCTCCCAAGTACAATCATTCTCGTCCTCGCCTAACTGAACCTTGACTAGCTTCACCGCCTTCCTTCGAAGTTGCTTCGTATCATGCCCCACAATACGAATCAGCTTGCGGTTCCCAACCGCCTCGGGTTCTACTTCGAAGTCCTCTAACTGATCAGGTGAAATAGTCACATCTGAGTCGTGAATGAACATCCTTAGTTGGGAAACATGAAATACATCGTGAACTCCCGCCATCTTCTCTGGTAAGCCAACTGTATATGCCAAATTCCCGACTAGTTCAAGAACAGGGAATGGGCCAACAATCTTGGTGCCAACTTGCCTCTCCTGCCAAATCGTATCACGCTCTTCAACGGAGAGATCTTGACAAACACCAAGTCACCAACGGAGAATTTCAAGTCTCTTCTCCTCTTATCAGCATAACTCTTCTGCCTATCTTGGGCTGCTTTCATTCTTTGCTGAATGATCTTGATCTTATCAGAAGTTTCCCTCACCACATCTGGTCCAAGCATAAACTTCTCGCCAGTCTCTATCCAACATGATGGTGAGTTGCACGGTTTTCCGTACAAAGCTTCATATGGAGCCATACCGATACTGGATTGGTAGCTATTATTATATGCAAACTCTATTAGATGCAAATGGTCATCCCATGATCCACCAAAATCCAATATACAAGCTCTCAAAAGATCTTCCAATATACGATTCACCCTCTCCGTCTGACCGTCGGTCTGAGGATGATATGCAGTACTGAGATGTAACTCTGACCCTAGAGCCTCTTGTATGCTCTTCCAAAACCCACTAGTGAACAACGGGTCTCGGTCACTCACAATGCTTTTGGGTACTCCATGAAATCTCACTACCCACTTCATATACAATTCTGCCAACTTGGCTGCCGTTCTGGTCGATTTGACTGGTATAAATCTTGCGCTCTTAGTCAATCGATCCACAATTACCCAAATGCTATCATATCCCGATCTAGTCATTGGTAAGCCATCGATGAAATCCATCGAGACTTGCTCCCATTTCCATTCGGGAATTTCCAATAGTTGCAACAACCCACTAGGCTTCTTTTGCTCGGCTTTAACTAGCTGGCAATTCATGCATTTGGATATAAACTTCCCAACGTCTCTTTTCATCCCTTCCCAGTAGTAAGTCTGTCTCATGTCTCGATACATCTTATTACCACCGGGATGTATAGTCAGTTTTGAGTGATGACATTCTCTAAGCACTTTATCTCTCAAACCATTCACGTTGGGTACAACTAGTCTTCCATTCTTTCGAAGCCATCCATCTCGATCAAGCCCATACACATTCATCTCCTCGTCGATACCCATCTCTAACTTGGAGATGATTTCCAATAGATTAGGATCGTCCCTCTGACTAGAACCAATCCGCTCTATCAAAGTGGGTTTGACCGTCAAACTAGCTAGCATGACTGGATCCAATTCGCACCTTGGTCTGAAATCAAACCCCGCGATATACTCCAGTTGCTTCCATTCAAGAAACATTGCCCCTAAGCTGGCATGTCTCCTACTCAAGGCATCGGCTACCGCATTACCTTTCCCAGGTGTATATGCGATATCAAAATCATACGAAGCCAAGAACTCTAACCATCTTTGCTGACGGAGATTCAGATCCTTCTGGGAGAAAAGATACTTTAACGATTTATGATCGGTAAACAACTCAAATCTTTCTCCCAAGAGATAATGTCTCCACATCTTCAGCGCAAACATGATCGCTGCTAATTCCAAATAATGGGTAGAATACTTCTTCTCATGTGGCTTTAGCTGTCGACTAGCATAAGCTACAACCCTACCTCCTTGCATCAATACAGCACCCAGTCCGGTACCACAAGCATCCGTGTATACCGTCATCTCTTCATTCCCTTTAGGAATGACTAACACTGGCGCACGCGTCAACTTCTCCTTTAGACTCTTGAAGGCATCCTCACACACTCCGTCCCAGACGAAGGACTGATTCTTCTTAGTCAACTGAGTCAACGGTGCTGCTATCTTGGAGAAGTCCTGGATAAACTTACGGTAATATCCAGCTAATCCCAAGAAACTTCTTACATCCGTTGCATTCTTGGGTGTAGGCCAATCCTGTACCGTAGCCACCTTCGCTGGGTCCACGACAATACCACTCTCTGAAACAACATGACCCAAGAATCTCACTTCCTTTCTCCAAAAATGACACTTAGAGAATTTCGCTTTCAATTGGTGTTTCCTCAACACCTCCATCACTATCCTCAAGTGTCCCTTGTGTTCCTCCTCTGTCCTTGAGTAAACAAGGATATCATCCACGAATACAAGAACAAACTTATTCAACTAATCTCTGAATACTCGATTCATAAGATCCACAAAGTAAGCTGGTGCATTGGTCAACCCAAATGGCATGACCAACCACTCATAAAACCCAGACGGCGTCCTAAATGCCGTTTTCGGAACACTCTCATCCGCTACTCGTAGCTGATGAAATCCTGTCGCGAGGTCCAACTGGGAGAACACTCTTGCTCCTTCCAGCTGATCAAACAAATCATCTATCCACGGTAGAGGATACTTATTCTTCCTCGTCACCTTATTCAACTCGCGATAGTCCACACACAAACGAAGGGAACCATCTGCCTTAGTGGCAAACACAATTGGTGCTCCCCACTCGGAGACACTCCTTCTAATAAATCCCTTCTTCAAAAGATTGCTGACTTGCACCTCGAGCTCTCGCTGCTCCCTTGGTGCCATACGACGAAGTGGCATCACTATAGGTCTGGCATCTTTCACTAAATCAATACGGAACTCAATCTCTCGGTGTGGTGGAAGCCTGGTCACCTCCTCGAAGACGTCCGGATACTGGCCAACCACGGGCACATCTGACAACTCATCCTGCGGGATGTCGAGGGAATTTACAAAACTAGCCATAACCCCATCACTATGTAGGCTACCAAACACTACCCTCCGCCCATCATCCGCCCTCACTGTCACCAAAAAGCCCTCACAGTCTACCACCACCCCGTATCTTTGGAGCCAATCGACTCCCAATATAATGCCATACCCAGTAAAGCCCAAAACAAAGCAATCACATACAAACATACATCCATGACTCGATAAGACCAAATTCCTGCAAATCATACTAAAGCTAGTCGAACCACCAATCGGGTTCGTCACAACCAATGGTCTATCGACTATCTCGGGTTCCAGTCCCAACCTATCTACCAGGTCACTAGATATGAAGGAACGGGAAGCCCCAGTATCAAACAAAACTCGAACTGGTACATCATAAATAGAAAGCATACCTTGAATAACAACATTCTTTCCTTTCTCCGCCGCAGTTGGGGCATTCGACGAAGAAGGAACAGCATCAATAACATATGCTTTCACAATCTGCTTCTCCTTAAGAGGTTGCAGACACTTATCCTTATGATGTCCCACTTGACCACAGTTGTAGCACTTCCTTTCCGCTGGCTTGGCCCGACATTCTTTAGCATAATAGCCCTTCTTTCCACAGCTGAAGCACTCAACATCCTTCTAGCTCTTTTTCTGGCCACCCTTAGATTGGCCCTGCTTCCTCTTATTCTGTGAGTTATTCTTGCCTCCACCGCCTGCTTGCGGCTTTGGCCCTTCTGTAGATCCAGCCTCAGTCTTTGACTTAGGGTAAAGACTCTCTGATCTCAAAGCTTTCCCCACGATCGATTCAAAAGTCTCATCAATGTGGTTGATAAGCCTTTCCCCCAAGTATCCATCCAAACCAGTAATAAACTTCTCGTTCTTCTTCTCAGGAGTGTCAATGAGAGACAGTCCATACTTCGACAAAGTGTCTAACTCAGCAATATAGTCAGAAACTGCCCTCCCGTTCTGCTTGAGTTCCAAGAACCTCTTAAACAACACTGACTTCTGGGTAGCTGGGATAAACTTCTCGCTAAAGCGAGCCTTGAACTGATCCCAAGTAACCTGATCCTCTGGAGTAGCTGTTCTAATGGCATTCCACCAATTCATCACTCGCCCTTGCAGCTGAAGAGACGCTAGCCTTCTCTTCATCGCATCCTCAAGACCCAAGTCATCGAAGATACGGTCACAACTATCCATCTAGTCCTGAACATCCGTGGCCGACTCCGTTCTGTGGAACGGCTTCCCACCAAGATTAGTGTAATCTTTGCACAACTTGGCAAAGTCAACCCTAGGCGCCTGCACTACTGGGCCAACACCAACTCCTGGATTGGGAACTGCCCCTTGCACTTCTCTAAGAATGTCTCTCATGAGATTAGTAAACATCGCCCTCATGTCAGCGGCATTCCCCTGGTTGGTACCTCTACCAGCACCTCTTGTGTCTCGGCTCATCGTCAATCTGCTAAAGGGAAATGATTAACGACCCCATAGTGGTGCTAGTGCAGTGCGACTTCATTCTTATACTACTAATAGTATATATATATACATAGCTTTTTGTAATAACCCAGAAAATACGAGCCAATTTAAAATTTTTAAATTGGTTATTTCAAAGGAATTTGAACAATTGAAATAGAATATTTCAATAAAATAGTGAATTAGGAATAGTGAGTCGGTTTGAAAATTTGAATTCAAACTTTGACTGACTGTGCAGGGAGGAAAATATAACGGATTTTAGCGAAACCAAAAATATTTAAATCTGTTAGTCAATACCTTTCTAACGAATCTGAAAATCGAAGTTTCATAACGGGAATTAAAAGTTATGGCCGAATGACTTTTTAGAAGAGTCGGTATATAGAATATATAGCCTTGGAAAATTGATATTTTGCATACGACCTCGGAATTCGACGAAACCACTTTTGTTGGGTCCGGGATGTCAAACTATTGCTAGGTTTCAAATTTCATAATTTTTGAAGTTAGTATGTGAGAGTGGCAAAAGAAAATGTGATTGGTCAAGTTTTGTTAAATTGGATCGACCAGAAAATGGCCATTTTTCAAACGACCTCAGAATTCGACGAAACTAGTTTTGTTGGGACCGTAGCATCAAAACATAGCTAGATTTATTTTTCTGGAATTTTTCGAATCAGTTTGTGGCCCTGGCAAATTGAAATGTGCGTTCAGAGTTAAAAATTAAATGTTTTATACTTTGATTTGAAAAATAACTGACTGTAACAGTCGAATTGGCCTACGAAACATATCCCATTGTGTCCGGAATGGGGGTATTTAGCTAGGGGCGACAGTCGTTGGGTTTAAAAAGGAGTTCGTTTGAGAAAACACTATTTTAAAAATTTAATATAATCCTCGCCCAATCAGAATTTTCCATTCATAAATTAAAAAAAAAAAAGAAACCCCCCCGATCAACGGCGAAACCGCTCCAGACCTTCTCCCCCAAATCACCGCCGCCACAGGCGATTTCCGCCTGTGCCACCCCCCTACCTCGACGCGTCTCCTCTTCCTCTTCAAATCCGACCTTACCCCGACCCCTATCGCCTCCTCCTTCGCCAGAACCATCGACCCAAAGTCGAGCACTTCCCGCCGCCGCCCTGAACACCACCGACCACCGAACGCCACCAAACCACCACCGATTTGAAGCCCTCTCTTCCCTCTTCCACGTCCAACTCCCCGATCGTCCCCACGTGCCACTGATTTCGCGAAAACTGTAAACCTAGTTTTGAAGCTTCGTGAAAGTGAGTTTTTCTTTGATCTTTACACTTTGAAAAATCATATCTTTTTGGTGTGTTGACGAAATTCGATGAAACAGGAAACATCGGGACCACAAGGAAGCTCTCTACCCAATAGAAGAAGCCGCGGATTTTTCTGACATCGTATCGATTTTTAGCACTCCGAAAACCAAGGTGAGAAATCTAAATTAACATGAAATTGAATGGAAAATGTCGTGTATAATTTATATAAGCGAAATATAAATTACATACGTGTCGTATACCTCATGTACATGCGTAGTGTAAGCTATATAAGCGAAGTATGAATTTTACATGCATAGAAAAATTGATATATGTGTTGAAATGCTAGTGAAATATAGCAAATATATATTATATTATATATATATATATATATACTCCCCTCGTCCACAAACCATGGACGATAATTATTGTGGTGAATTGGTGTGAAATATTGGATGAAAAATACGAATGGTTGAATAATTGTTTGTGGTTGATATTGTTTGGTTGTGGTTGAAAAATACCCATTGGTGATTGAAATGAATTGGAAATATTTGTGGAAATAAAAATAAACATGCCGCCTGCGTGCGAATTAGATGCATGAATCCCCATTGTCAAAAGCCGCGAGGTTTTAAGGTAGAGCGAGGAGCCCTACTAGGGACGGTGCCGGTTTTAACTACCCTGTCGTTATGCTGTCGAAATTTTTAATAATCTTTGTGTGTTAGAATTATTTTCACATGTTGAAATTATTTTCATGCATAGAAATTAAAGTCATATATTGAAACTATATCCATGTGTGGAAATGTTTGTGTGTTGAAAAGTGTTGTGTGAAAATTAGATTCATTTGTGAATGAATGAAGTGTTTAAACAATAACAATCACATTTTATATATATATGAAGTATGAAAAATATTCGCCTTATATAACTAGTTTCAATAATAAAAATCCCATCTTTCTAATATGAACAACATAAATAAAATGTCCATGTGTGGAGATGCTCATTTGTTGAGAAGTGTGTGTAGTGGAAAAGTTCATGTGTTGAATAAAAAGATCGAACGATAAAAATTACATTTTTATTGAAACTATGAAGTGCTGAAACATCTATTTGTCGAATAAATATTTTAAATGATAAAAATATCATTTTTATCATATGTGTGATATGCTAAAGATATGCAGACGTTGAAATAAATATTTGTGATAGAAATATTATTTTTAACATGCATAGGAACTAAATAAAATAGTCATGTGTTGAAATCTATTTTAGTTCGCCAAAATTATCATCTTTGAAATGTGAAGTGTTAAAAATAGCCACTTGTTCAAATAAACGTGCATGAGTTGAAATATACATTAACTAGCTAATGATATGATTTTAGCCTATGCATGCAACATTAGAATGAATGGTGTTTTTAAACCAAAGCAAATCAAATATGAAATTGAATGGAAATTGATAAATGTTAGAAATTGTATATATGTTTATGCATATCTATTGAACAGGTTAAAGCAAAAAGGGGCTAGAGAAGAGAAATAAAATTTTGTGCCCGACAAATAGGTACACATTTACCGCTTTGTTTGGGTGATGATTTTATGAGCCTGTTGGCTAGCCGCTTGGCTTTTTCTTTTTCTTTTTGATATGAGACGCTCGTGTGGCTATTTGGGAATTTTCCCAGACCCTCCCATACAAAGGAGGTTATGGCGAAATTTTCCGAAATTTAAAGGCGTTAGTGAATAATTGAAGTGGAAACGATATATGAATTTTTGAATGAACCATATTTATATAAATATATAAATATAAATAGAATTAAAACGAAACGTGGCCGTGTAGTTCGTGTTTTGAAACCGTGATTTCAAACGACTAGTGCGGGAAATCCGACCATTGGATTTTCCCGAAGCCGCAACTGTTGGGTTTGCCTGGGAAATATCTTTCCAACGGCACCAACTTTGTGAAGATCCGACAGTTGGATTGTCTAGAATGTTTAATTCAAAACTAAAGAAAAACAGCGCCAGAAACGATTATATTTATATATATATAAATATAATTAAATTAAATCGAATAACGACGCTGCAGTTCGTAAATTGAAATCATAACTTCAAATGGCTAGTATGGAAGATCCGACCGTCGGATTTTCCCAAAACTGAAACCGTTGGATTCGCTTGGAAATGACCTTCCTAATGATGTAAAATTTGTGAAGATCCAACGGTTAGATTTTCAGATATGTGTAAAACAAAATTACTGAAAAGCAGCGCCAGTGCATCGACACGACCTGAAACGTCGTTTAATTAAATATGGCCGTTTTAAATTAAATAAAAATGGCGATATATCGTTATAAAATACTACAGACGATATAGAGTGGAAATAAACCAATTTTGTTGTGTTTGCTTGATATGTGATGGTTGAATGTATTTGACATGAAAATTATAACTAAATAACTGAAAAGTGAATGTTGAATGGTCCAACCATGTGAGTAATTGATTTGAAAATCTAAATATACGTGGGTTATTTGAAAAGGCCGAGTTTATCTCATTTCAAATAATCGATCGACGTTGAGAAGTCGAAGAGTCAAAGACGGCTGAAGACCGACGATCTCCACATTGGATGGATGGGCGCTACTGATGCTCGTGATTGGAGTAGCTACCATGAAGGAATTGAAGTAGTGGCCGTCCAAACATACTGTTGATTGTATGGATATGCGAGGAATTGGTGCCTCCGGTTTCGTTCAGACCCAGAACGGACTTGTAAATGGACTGCGTGTCTGACATTGGATTTTATTCTGTGTTGATTGATCTCTGTTAAATATATATATCTGTTTGGCGGCGGAGAATTTATTCTCTTGCTTAACGCCCTTCTCTGAGACGTACGAGCTCAGAGGTTATACATTGACAGAAATCAGTCGCATGGAGTGGATTGCCTGTGTGGCACGCCTAAGTGGCATATGATCAAGGCTTCTGTTGCAAAGCAAAGTCTTGTGGTTGATGATCAAAGCATGGTCTGTGTGACGTAGCTTTGTGTATAACGTGAATTCGCGAGCCTCACACCTCGGTATGAGTCAAAAACGGGAGAGTGACTGCAGGGAGAGCACGGCGTTTCTTTCTAGCTAAGGTGGTGTCAGTGACCTACCAGCCCTGACATTATATATACTTTTCACCTGTGTGGTTGTTGGAATGCGAGGCGCCTCGATATAGGTCTGTAAGGACCGGGAAACGTGTGTTCAGGAATTGCCAATCCTCAAAAGTAAGAGAGAACCGACCCTGAAGATCCAAGGATCATAGTGGGGTCCTGGGACATTTGCTAGAGTGTCTCGAATCGGAGAGGAGCTTGCCCCTTGCCTCGACTCATGAAGGAATCCAATTTCCAATACGAAATATGCGGACGTGATTGTATTACTAGTATGGCTACATAGTGGTATGGGTCATTTATGCCGCCTATGATTGATATTTATGATTGAAATCGCTTTTGAAACATATATGCACTAGTAATAATATCAAACACCTTTGTCTATTCGTATGAAGCATCTTTGGCCATTATAAGGTAAAAACTCTATCCTCCGGCTTGCGTTGCATTGTGTGATGGGACCTGAGTCTTATAATGGCTTCATTTTATAAAAAGCATTGCGTTGATTTAATTATTTATTTTATTTCATGCACTAGCACTCATTGGAGTAAACCCGTTCCGCGAAAGTGGCGTGGTCCTTTGATTTGCCTTATTATTGTTGTTAATAAGTTAAGTAGATTTCTCATACCAGTCCCATAACTGACTCGTAGTTTGTTTCACCTTGCAAACTCGGGTGCCCTCATTTTCACACGGGCAGCCTAGTTACAGGTTTCTGACGCACCTTTTGGCTCATGGCGAGGCTTGACTACACTGTGCTGACTTGGATTTTCTCTGCCATTATTGTATCTATATTATGATTCCGCCACTGGCGATGTAGACTGATATTCCTTTTGTGTACTCTTTATGTATGATTCCGCCTCAGGCGATGGTGACTGATTATGTATCATTATGCACTAAGTTGTATCCTGTACTGTGCTTCTCTGATGTGATGATATCTATATGATTCCGCTGTCATATGTGTGTAAATTATTCTATTTTCTGTTTATGCTATTATCTGTGATCTGCTAATGATGATTAATGTGTTATATTCCAATGATTATCCTTAACACCGTGTCACGGGGTTTTGGGATCGTCACAGCTGGTATCAGAGCTTTGGTTAACCTTAGTTCTGGAGTCTAACACATTAAACACTTCATCAAAATAGAATCAGTAATATTCTAAGGTGAGTCGCTCATTAGAGATAGGACTAGTAAAGTCCCAGAATGAGCCGAGCAGAATAGCAAAAACAATTGATCAATCCATCGTTATCTTTCCGTAGAAATTTCTGCTTAACTATGCAATAGATTATCATTTCTGTTAGCTGACTTTTCCGTTGCTTAAACAGAATTTGAAAATGGCTACCAGAGCAGCCGCCGCTAGAGGAGGCCGTGCCGGCCGAGGCCGAGGAAGGGGAGAAATCCCAGCTCAAGAAGGACCTTTGATACAACCTCCGGCAGCTCAATACTTCGAGCTTGACCGTGTAGCTAAGAGATATAAGAACTTAGGAGGCAAGACCTTCTCGGGAACTGGCACCGTAATAGAGGCCCTTGCATGGCTCAAAACATGCGAGAAAATTCTTGAAGGCCTAAGGCTAGGAGACGAAGACAAAGCTATTATGGGCGCCTGGCTTATGCTGGAACAAGCTGAATTATGGTGGGAATCTCTTACCGCCGGGAATAGAGAAGCTGGAAGAACATGGGATGGATTCAAAGAACTATTCAAGGAGAAATATGTCCCAGAACAAGCTCTAGAAAGAATGCACGATGACTTCGCCAATCTCCAGCAAGGGGATCTTTCCGTGCAAGATTATCTGAACAAATTTACAATGTTGTCGCCCTATGCTCCAGAGCTCGTTGCTACCGCAAAATCCAAAAATAAGAGGTTTATCCTTGGACTAAGACGACAATATCATGATAGAGCCATGGCCCATGTCAAGCTGGAATTCAACGAGCTGGTGGAAATGACATGTAACTATGAGGACCTTGATCAAAGGCATCTGGATCAGGATCGCGCTAGAAGCCAAGCCGGAAACAAGCGCAAGCCTGCTGTAAATCAGGGTGTGTCAAGCCAAGAAGCATCTTCAAAACCTCAGACTGGCAAGCCGCCAAGAGGAAATTGCTTTAACTGTGGTAAGCCGGGGCACTACCCAAACGTCTGCACAGCTCCGAAGAGGCAGAAAACGAATTCTCAAGGCTCGAGCCAAGGCTCTCAGAACCCTCGCTCGTGCTTCAACTTTCGCAAGACCGTTCATCTAGTCAAAGACTGTCCTTTGCTGAAGAAAGCTACAGTAGCTCATGTCTATGACGGGTCTAGCCCGCCAGCTGCTTCCGATGGAGCAGGTAAACCCGATGTTTTGGGAGGTACCCTTACAATTAAAAATATTCCTGTTTCTGTATTATTTGACACAGGTGCATCGCATAGTTTTATTGCTAGAAACACAGTGCACAAATTAAAGTTAAAACAGCGAAAGCTTAAAGAATCGGTTGAAGTTCATAACCCGATAGGGGGTCCTATTACTCTCGGTTCATATTGTAGAGTGCCAGTCTCTTATTCTTCCTACAAATTTCCTTTTGATTTAATCGTTATGGATTTTCCCGAATTCGATATTATTCTCGGGCTAGATTGGTTAACGAAATATGAAGCCAAAGTGAATTGTGCGGAAAGAATCGTTAAAATTCGAACGAAGCTTGGATATATTACGGTTCCCTGTCATGGTTCGAATCCGAATAGAGAAGAATTTTGGTCGGCATTAGAACTTATCCCCACTTCCATGGAAAAGATTCCGATTGTTAGAAACTATGCGGATGTGTTTGAAGAAGTTGAGAACTTACCTCCGCAAAGAGAAATAGAATTCCGAATCGATCTAATTCCCAATGCCAGACCAGTGGTGCATCCAATTCGCAGAATGACTCCGAAAAAAAAAGAAGAATTAGGCGATCAAACTCGTCAACTGTTGTGGAAGGGTCTAATCAGACCTAGTTTTTCTAATTGGGGTGCAGCTGTTGTGTTTGTCCCAAAGTCAGACGGTACTCTTCGATTATGTGTTGATTACCGAGACCTCAACAAACAGACGCTTAAAAATAAATATCCATTACCCCGCATTGATGATTTGCTAGACCAATTGAATGGGGCGAAAGAATTTTCCCGAATGGACCTAGCTACAGGTTTTCATCAATTGAGAATAGCAGAATAGTGTGTTCCTTTGACAGCTTTCAGGGGTCCAGACATATTTTATGAATGGTTAGTAATGTCGTTTGGCCTATGCAATGCTCCAGCATACTTTGTCGATCTAATGAATAGAGTGTTCAGGGGAGTTCTGAATAAATTTGTCCTCGTATTCATCGATGATATTTTAATCTACTCCAAATCAAAACCCGAGCATGAAAAACACTTAGAACAAGTATTGGAGATTCTAAGGAAGAACGTCTTCAAAGCCAAATTCTCTAAATGTGTCTTCTAGCAAGAAGAAGTCAAATTTCTCGGCCATGTCGTGTCAGAGAAAGGAATTTCTGTTGACCCAAGCAAAATAACAGCGATTCAGGACTGGAAACAACCCACCACTCCCATGGAAGTTAGAAGTTTCATGGGGTTGGCTAGTTATTATCGAAAGTTCGTTAAGGATTTTTTGAAGATATTCGGTCCGTTAACGAAGCTCACAAAGAAACACGAGAAGTTTAAGTGGACTTCCGACTGTGAAGAAGCTTTCCAGGAATTGAAATCGAAGCTGACTACTGCTCCAGTGTTAACTATTATTGATGGCAATCAGGATTTAACGGTTTGGACAGATGCTTCTATTAGAGGTCTTGGTGCAGTGTTAATGCAGAGAGGCCAAGTAGTCGCTTATGCAAGCCGCCAACTGAAACCGCATGAGAAGAATTATGTGACTCATGATCTTGAGTTGCTAGCCATCGTTTTTGCCTTGAAAATCTGGAGGCATTATTTATTGGGCGAGAAATTTATACTGTACACGGATCATCAATCATTGAAGTATTTATATACCCAGAAAGATCTGAATCTGAGACAACAGCGTTGGCTAGAATTTCTTGCAGCGTATGATCTTGATATCCTGTATACGCCGGGGAAGGCTAACGTTGTGGCGGATGCACTTAGTAAAAAAACTGCAATCATTACCAATCTTATAATTACACCTGGATTGATTGATAGGTTATCTGTTCTTCAGAAAAGTGACAATTTTGTGACAGAGATGGTAAAAAGGATTCAAAGGGGCGAAGGCTCCAGTTTCCTAGTGGATAGTGAGGGAGTTCTGAGGCTGAATAGAAGAATATGTGTTCCCGACATTCCCGAGCTTAAAAGAGAAGTAATGGATGAATGCCATAAATCCAAATTTTGCATCCACCCAGGTGTGAGTAAAATGTACAACGATATCAAACACACTTTCTGGTGGAAGGCAATGAAAAGAGATATTTCTTTGTATGTTAGCAGATGCCCTACTTGTCAATTGGTCAAGAGTGACCAACAGAAGCTAGCTGGACTGTTGCAACCGTTGGAAGTCCTAGGTTGGAAATGGGAACAGATTTCCATGGATTTCATAGATGGTTTGCCGCGAACCAAGAAAGGTAATGACAGCATTTGGGTAATCGTAGATCGCTTCACGAAGACTGCCCATTTTATACCTGTCAGATCCAATAGAACCGCTCAAAGTCTAGCACATATATATTTCAGAGAAATTGTTAAGCTGCATGGAATTCCCATCAGCATAGTCAGTGATAGAGATCCCCTATTTACTAGCAAGTTCTGGGAGGCTTTCCAGACAGAATTGGGAACAAAACTGAATATGAGCACCGCTTATCACCCACAAACAGATGGCCAAACTGAAAGGGTGAATAGAATTCTAGAATATTTATTGCGGGCTTGTATAATCGATTTTGGTGGGTCATGGGAAGATCATTTGCATTTGGCAGAATTCTCATATAACAATAGCTATCAAGCAAGTTTGAGAATGTCACCATTTGAAGCATTATA